>CM050521.1:1668843-2268843 GCA_027563665.1 Antrozous pallidus
TCCACCAACCGTCCCTCCAGAACACTGGCCCCCGCTCAGGGAACTCCAGTCCCTCCGGACACGGCCCCCTCTCAGGAACACAGTCCCTCCAGGACACGGCCCCCTCTCAGGAACACAGTCCCGACCGGACATGGCCCCCTCTCAGGAACACAGTCCCTCCAGGACACGGCCCCCTCTCAGGAACACAGTCCCTCCAGGACACGGCCCCCTCTCAGGAACACAGTCCCTCCAGGACACGGCCCCCTCTCAGGAACACAGTCCCTCCAGGACACGGCCCCCTCTCAGGAACACAGTCCCTCCAGGACACGGCCCCCTCTCAGGAACACAGTCCCTCCAGGACACGGCCCCCTCTCAGGAACACAGTCCCTCCAGGACACGGCCCCCTCTCAGGAACACAGTCCCTCCAGGACACGGCCCCCTCTCAGGAACACAGTCCCTCCAGGACACGGCCCCCTCTCAGGAACACAGTCCCGACCGGACACGGCCCCCTCTCAGGAACACAGTCCCTCCAGAACCCGGCCCCCTCTCAGGAACACAGTCCCTCCAGGACACGGCCCCCTCTCAGGAACACAGTCCCTCCAGAACACGGCCCCCTCTCAGGAACACAGTCCCTCCAGGACACGGCCCCCTCTCAGGAACACATTCCCGACCGGACATGGCCCCCTCTCAGGAACACAGTCCCTCCAGAACACGGCCCCCTCTCAGGAACACAGTCCCTCCAGGACACGGCCCCCTCTCAGGAACACAGTCCCTCCAGGACACGGCCCCCTCTCAGGAACACAGTCCCTCCAGGACACGGCCCCTCTCAGGAACACAGTCCCTCCAGGACACGGCCCCCTCTCAGGAACACAGTCCCTCCAGGACACGGCCCCCTCTCAGTAACACAGTCCCTCTAGAACACGGCCCCCTCTCAGGAACACAGTCCCGACCGGACACGGCCCCCTCTCAGGAACACAGTCCCTCCAGGACACGGCCCCCTCTCAGGAACACAGTCCCTCCAGGACACAGCCCTCTCTCAGGAACACAGTCCCTCCAGGACACGGCCCCCTCTCAGGAACACAGTCCCTCCAGGACACGGCCCCCTCTCAGAAACACAGTCCCTCAAAGACACAGCCCCCTCTCAGGAACACAGTCCCTCCAGGACACGGCCCCCTCTCAGGAACACAGTCCCTCCAGAACACGGCCCCCTCTCAGGAACACAGTCCCTCCAGGACACGGCCCTCTCTCAGGAACACAGTCCCTCCAGGACACGGCCCCCTCTCAGGAACACAGTCCCTCCAGAACACGGCCCCCTCTCAGGAACACTGTCCCTCCAGGACACGGCCCCCTCTCAGGAACACAGTCCCTCCAGGACATGGCCTCTCTCAGGAACACAGTCCCTCCAGGACTCGGCCCCCTCTCAGGAACACAGTCCCGACCGGACATGGCCCCCTCTCAGGAACACTGTCCCTCCAGGACATGGCCTCTCTCAGGAACACAGTCCCGACCGGACACGGCCCCCTCTCAGGAACACAGTCCCTCCAGAACCCGGCCCCCTCTCAGGAACACAGTCCCTCCAGGACACGGCCCCCTCTCAGGAACACAGTCCCTCCAGAACACGGCCCCCTGTCAGGAACACAGTCCCTACCGGACATGGCCCCCTCTCAGGAACACATTCCCGACCGGACATGGCCCCCTCTCAGGAACACAGTCCCTCCAGAACACGGCCCCCTCTCAGGAACACAGTCCCTCCAGGACACGGCCCCCTCTCAGGAACACAGTCCCTCCAGGACACGGCCCCCTCTCAGGAACACAGTCCCTCCAGGACACGGCCCCCTCTCAGGAACACAGTCCCTCCAGGACACGGCCCCCTCTCAGGAACACAGTCCCTCCAGGACACGGCCCCCTCTCAGGAACACAGTCCCTCCAGGACACGGCCCCTCTCAGGAACACAGTCCCGACCGGACACGGCCCCCTCTCAGGAACACAGTCCCTCCAGGACACGGCCCCCTCTCAGGAACACAGTCCCGACCGGACACGGCCCCCTCTCAGGAACACAGTCCCTCCAGGACACGGCCCCCGCTCAGGAACACAGTCCCTCCAGAACACGGCCACCTCTCAGGAACACAGTCCCGACCGGACACGGCCCCCTCTCAGGAACACAGTCCCTCCAGAACACGGCCCCCTCTCAGGAACACAGTCCCTCCAGTACACGGCCCCCTCTCAGTAACACAGTCCCTCCAGGACACGGCCCCCTCTCAGGAACACAGTCCCTCTAGACACGGCCCCCTCTCAGGAACACAGTCCCGACCGGACACGGCCCCCTCTCAGGAACACAGTCCCTCCAGGACACGGCCCCCTCTCAGGAACACAGTCCCTCCAGGACACGGCCCTCTCTCAGGAACACAGTCCCTCCAGGACACGGCCCCCTCTCAGGAACACAGTCCCTCCAGAACACGGCCCCCTCTCAGGAACACTGTCCCTCCAGGACACGGCCCCCTCTCAGGAACACAGTCCCTCCAGGACACGGCCTCTCTCAGGAACACAGTCCCTCCAGGACTCGGCCCCCTCTCAGGAACACAGTCCCGACCGGACATGGCCCCCTCTCAGGAACACAGTCCCTCCAGGACATGGCCTCTCTCAGGAACACAGTCCCTCCAGGACTCGGCCCCCTCTCAGGAACACAGTCCCGACCGGACATGGCCCCCTCTCAGGAACACTGTCCCTCCAGGACATGGCCCCCTCTCAGGAACACTGTCCCTCCAGGACACGGCCCCCTCTCAGGAACACAGTCCCTCCAGGACATGGCCTCACCCAGGAACACAGTCCCTCCAGGACACGGCCCCCTCTCAGGAACACAGTCCCGACCGGACATGGCCCCCTCTCAGGAACACTGTCCCTCCAGGACATGGCCTCTCTCAGGAACACAGTCCCTCCAGGACTCGGCCCCCTCTCAGGAACACAGTCCCTCCTGGAACATGGCCCCCCTCAGGAACACAGTCCCTCCAGGACACGGCCCCCTCTCAGGAACACAGTCCCTCCCGGAACACGGCCCCCTCTCAGGAACACAGTCCCTCCCGGAACACGGCCCCCTCTCAGGAACACAGTCCCTCCAGAACACGGCCCCCTCTCAGGAACACAGTCCCTCCCGGAACACGGCCCCCTCTCAGGAACACAGTCCCGACCGGACATGGCCCCCTCTCAGGAACACAGTCCCTCCAGAACACGGCCCCCTCTCAGGAACACAGTCCCGACCGGACATGGCCCCCTCTCAGGAACACAGTCCCTCCAGGACATGGCCCCCTCTCAGGAACACAGTCCCTCCAGAACACGGCCCCCTCTCAGGAACACAGTCCCTCCAGGACACGGCCCCCTCTCAGGAACACAGTCCCTCCAGGACACGGCCCCCTCTCAGGAACACAGTCCCTCCAGGACACGGCCCCCTCTCAGGAACACAGTCCCTCCAGGACACGGCCCCCTCTCAGGAACACAGTCCCGACCGGACACGGCCCCCTCTCAGGAACACAGTCCCTCCAGGACACGGCCCCCTCTCAGGAACACAGTCCCTCCAGGACACGGCCCCCTCTCAGGAACACAGTCCCTCCAGAACACGGCCCCCTCTCAGGAACACAGTCCCTCCAGAACACGGCCCCCTCTCAGTAACACAGTCCCTCCAGGACACGGCCCCCTCTCAGTAACACAGTCCCTCTAGAACACGGCCCCCTCTCAGGAACACAGTCCCGACCGGACACGGCCCCCTCTCAGGAACACAGTCCCTCCAGAACACGGCCCCCTCTCAGGAACACAGTCCCTCCAGGACACGGCCCTCTCTCAGGAACACAGTCCCTCCAGGACACGGCCCCCTCTCAGGAACACAGTCCCTCCCAGAACACGGCCCCCTCTCAGGAACACTGTCCCTCCAGGACACGGCCCCCTCTCAGGAACACAGTCCCTCCAGGACATGGCCTCTCTCAGGAACACAGTCCCTCCAGGACTCGGCCCCCTCTCAGGAACACAGTCCCGACCGGACATGGCCCCCTCTCAGGAACACTGTCCCTCCAGGACATGGCCTCTCTCAGGAACACAGTCCCTCCAGGACTCGGCCCCCTCTCAGGAACACAGTCCCGACCGGACATGGCCCTCTCTCAGGAACACAGTCCCTCCAGAACACGGCCCCCTCTCAGGAACACAGTCCCTCCAGGACACGGCCCCCTCTCAGGAACACAGTCCCTCCAGGACATGGCCTCTCTCAGGAACACAGTCCCTCCAGGACTCGGCCCCCTCTCAGGAACACAGTCCCGACCGGACATGGCCCCCTCTCAGGAACACTGTCCCTCCAGGACATGGCCTCTCTCAGGAACACAGTCCCTCCAGGACTCGGCCCCCTCTGAGGAACACAGTCCCGACCGGACATGGCCCCCTCTCAGGAACACAGTCCCTCCAGGACACGGCCCCCACTCAGGAACACAGTCCCTCCCGGAACACAGTCCCCTCTCAGGAACACAGTCCCTCCCGGAACACGGCCCCCTCTCAGGAACACAGTCCCTCCAGGACACGGCCCCCTCTCAGGAACACAGTCCCTCCCGGAACACGGCCCCCTCTCAGGAACACAGTCCCGACCGGACATGGCCCCCTCTCAGGAACACAGTCCCTCCAGGACACGGCCCCCTCTCAGGAACACAGTCCCGACCGGACATGGCCCCCTCTCAGGAACACAGTCCCGACCGGACATGGCCCCCTCTCAGGAACACAGTCCCTCCAGAACACGGCCCCCTCTCAGGAACACAGTCCCTCCAGGACACGGCCCCCTCTCAGGAACACAGTCCCTCCAGAACACGGCCCCCTCTCAGGAACACAGTCCCTCCAGGACACGGCCCCCTCTCAGGAACACAGTCCCTCCAGGACACGGCCCCCTCTCAGGAACACAGTCCCTCCAGGACACGGCCCCCTCTCAGGAACACAGTCCCTCCAGGACACGGCCCCCTCTCAGGAACACAGTCCCGACCGGACACGGCCCTCTCTCAGGAACACAGTCCCTCCAGGACACGGCCCCCTCTCAGGAACACAGTCCCGCCCGGACACGGCCCCCTCTCAGGAACACAGTCCCTCCAGGACCCGGCCCCCTCTCAGGAACACAGTCCCTCCAGGACACGGCCCCCTCTCAGGAACACAGTCCCTCCAGAACACGGCCCCCTCTCAGGAACACAGTCCCGACCGGACATGGCCCCCTCTCAGGAACACATTCCCGACCGGACACGGCCCCCTCTCAGGAACACTGTCCCTCCAGGACACGGCCTCTCTCAGGAACACAGTCCCTCCAGGACTCGGCCCCCTCTGAGGAACACAGTCCCGACCGGACATGACCCCCTCTCAGGAACACAGTCCCTCCAGGACACGGCCCCCTCTCAGGAACACAGTCCCTCCCGGAACACGGCCCCCTCTCAGGAACACAGTCCCTCCCGGAACACGGCCCCCTCTCAGGAACACAGTCCCTCCAGAACACGGCCCCCTCTCAGGAACACAGTCCCTCCAGGACACGGCCCCCTCTCAGGAACACAGTCCCTCCCGGACACGGCCTCTCTCAGGAACACAGTCCCTCCAGGACTCGGCCCCCTCTCAGGAACACAGTCCCGACCGGACATGGCCCCCTCTCAGGAACACTGTCCCTCCAGGACATGGCCTCTCTCAGGAACACAGTCCCTCCAGGACTCGGCCCCCTCTCAGGAACACAGTCCCGACCGGACATGGCCCCCTCTCAGGAACACTGTCCCTCCAGAACACGGCCCCCTCTCAGGAACACTGTCCCTCCAGGACACGGCCCCCTCTCAGGAACACAGTCCCTCCAGGACATGGCCTCTCTCAGGAACACAGTCCCTCCAGGACTCGGCCCCCTCTCAGGAACACAGTCCCGACCGGACATGGCCCCCTCTCAGGAACACTGTCCCTCCAGGACATGGCCTCTCTCAGGAACACAGTCCCTCCAGGACTCGGCCCCCTCTGAGGAACACAGTCCCGACCGGACATGACCCCCTCTCAGGAACACAGTCCCTCCAGGACACGGCCCCCTCTCAGGAACACAGTCCCTCCCGGAACACGGCCCCCTCTCAGGAACACAGTCCCTCCCGGAACACGGCCCCCTCTCAGGAACACAGTCCCTCCAGAACACGGCCCCCTCTCAGGAACACAGTCCGTCCCGGAACACGGCCCCCTCTCAGGAACACAGTCCCGACCGGACATGGCCCCCTCTCAGGAACACAGTCCCTCCAGGACACGGCCCCCTCTCAGGAACACAGTCCCGACCGGACATGGCCCCCTCTCAGGAACACAGTCCCGACCGGACATGGCCCCCTCTCAGGAACACAGTCCCTCCAGGACACGGCCCCCTCTCAGGAACACAGTCCCTCCAGGACACGGCCCCCTCTCAGGAACACAGTCCCTCCCGGAACACGGCCCCCTCTCAGGAACACAGTCCCTCCAGGACACGGCCCCCTCTCAGGAACACAGTCCCTCCAGGACACGGCCCCCTCTCAGGAACACAGTCCCTCCAGGACTCGGCCCCCTCTCAGGAACACAGTCCCTCCAGGACACGGCCCCCTCTCAGGAACACAGTCCCGACCGGACACGGCCCCCTCTCAGGAACACAGTCCCTCCAGGACACGGCCCCCTCTCAGGAACACAGTCCCGACCGGACACGGCCCCCTCTCAGGAACACAGTCCCTCCAGAACACGGCCCCCTCTCAGGAACACAGTCCCTCCAGGACACGGCCCCCTCTCAGGAACACAGTCCCTCCAGAACACGGCCCCCTCTCAGGAACACAGTCCCGACCGGACATGGCCCCCTCTCAGGAACACAGTCCCGACCGGACATGGCCCCCTCTCAGGAACACAGTCCCTCCAGAACACGGCCCCCTCTCAGGAACACAGTCCCTCCAGGACACGGCCCCCTCTCAGGAACACAGTCCCTCCAGGACACGGCCCCCTCTCAGGAACACAGTCCCTCCAGGACACGGCCCCCTCTCAGGAACACAGTCCCTCCAGGACACGGCCCCCTCTCAGGAACACAGTCCCGACCGGACAAGGCCCCCTCTCAGGAACACAGTCCCTCCAGGACACGGCCCCCTCTCAGGAACACAGTCCCGACCGGACATGGCCCCCTCTCAGGAACACAGTCCCTCCAGGACACGGCCCCCGCTCAGGAACACAGTCCCTCCAGAACACGGCCCCCTCTCAGGAACACAGTCCCGACCGGACACGGCCCCCTCTCAGGAACACAGTCCCTCCAGAACACGGCCCCCTCTCAGGAACACAGTCCCTCCAGAACACGGCCCCCTCTCAGTAACACAGTCCCTCCAGGACACGGCCCCCTCTCAGTAACACAGTCCCTCTAGAACACGGCCCCCTCTCAGGAACACAGTCCCGACCGGACACGGCCCCCTCTCAGGAACACAGTCCCTCCAGAACACGGCCCCCTCTCAGGAACACAGTCCCTCCAGGACACGGCCCTCTCTCAGGAACACAGTCCCTCCAGGACACGGCCCCCTCTCAGGAACACAGTCCCTCCAGGACATGGCCCCCTCTCAGGAACACAGTCCCTCCAGAACACGGCCCTCTCTCAGGAACACAGTCCCTCCAGGACACGGCCCCCGCTCAGGAACACAGTCCCTCCAGAACACGGCCCCCTCTCAGGAACACAGTCCCGACCGGACACGGCCCCCTCTCAGGAACACAGTCCCTCCAGAACACGGCCCCCTCTCAGGAACACAGTCCCTCCAGGACACAGCCCTCTCTCAGGAACACAGTCCCTCCAGGACACGGCCCCCTCTCAGGAACACAGTCCCTCCAGGACATGGCCCCCTCTCAGGAACACAGTCCCTCCAGGACACGGCCCCCTCTCAGGAACACAGTCCCTCCAGGACACAGCCCCCTCTCAGGAACACAGTCCCTCCAGGACACGGCCCCCTCTCAGGAACACAGTCCCTCCAGGACATGGCCCCCTCTCAGGAACACAGTCCCTCCAGGACACGGCCCCCTCTCAGGAACACAGTCCCTCCAGGACATGGCCTCTCTCAGGAACACAGTCCCTCCAGGACTCGGCCCCCTCTCAGGAACACAGTCCCGACCGGACATGGCCCCCTCTCAGGAACACTGTCCCTCCAGGACATGCCCTCTCTCAGGAACACAGTCCCTCCAGGACTCGGCCCCCTCTCAGGAACACAGTCCCGACCGGACATGGCCCCCTCTCAGGAACACTGTCCCTCCAGAACACGGCCCCCTCTCAGGAACACTGTCCCTCCAGGACACGGCCCCCTCTCAGGAACACAGTCCCTCCAGGACATGGCCTCTCTCAGGAACACAGTCCCTCCAGGACTCGGCCCCCTCTCAGGAACACAGTCCCGACCGGACATGGCCCCCTCTCAGGAACACTGTCCCTCCAGGACACGGCCTCTCTCAGGAACACAGTCCCTCCAGGACTCGGCCCCCTCTCAGGAACACAGTCCCGACCGGACATGGCCCCCTCTCAGGAACACAGTCCCTCCAGGACACGGCCCCCTCTCAGGAACACAGTCCCTCCCGGAACACGGCCCCCTCTCAGGAACACAGTCCCTCCCGGAACACGGCCCCCTCTCAGGAACACAGTCCCTCCAGAACACGGCCCCCTCTCAGGAACACAGTCCCTCCCGGAACACGGCCCCCTCTCAGGAACACAGTCCCGACCGGACATGGCCCCCTCTCAGGAACACAGTCCCTCCAGAACACGGCCCCCTCTCAGGAACACAGTCCCGACCGGACATGGCCCCCTCTCAGGAACACAGTCCCGACCGGACATGGCCCCCTCTCAGGAACACAGTCCCTCCAGAACACGGCCCCCTCTCAGGAACACAGTCCCTCCAGGACACGGCCCCCTCTCAGGAACACAGTCCCTCCAGGACACGGCCCCCTCTCAGGAACACAGTCCCTCCAGGACACGGCCCCCTCTCAGGAACACAGTCCCTCCAGGACACGGCCCCCTCTCAGGAACACAGTCCCTCCAGGACACGGCCCCCTCTCAGGAACACAGTCCCGACCGGACATGGCCCCCTCTCAGGAACACAGTCCCTCCAGGACACGGCCCCCTCTCAGGAACACAGTCCCTCCAGGACACGGCCCCCTCTCAGGAACACAGTCCCGACCGGACATGGCCCCCTCTCAGGAACACAGTCCCTCCAGAACACGGCCCCCTCTCAGGAACACAGTCCCTCCAGGACACGGCCCCCTCTCAGGAACACAGTCCCTCCAGAACACGGCCCCCTCTCAGGAACACAGTCCCGACCGGACATGGCCCCCTCTCAGGAACACATTCCCGACCGGACATGGCCCCCTCTCAGGAACACTGTCCCTCCAGGACATGGCCTCTCTCAGGAACACAGTCCCTCCAGGACTCGGCCCCCTCTGAGGAACACAGTCCCGACCGGACATGACCCCCTCTCAGGAACACAGTCCCTCCAGGACACGGCCCCCTCTCAGGAACACAGTCCCTCCCGGAACACGGCCCCCTCTCAGGAACACAGTCCCTCCCGGAACACGGCCCCCTCTCAGGAACACAGTCCCTCCAGAACACGGCCCCCTCTCAGGAACACTGTCCCTCCAGGACACGGCCCCCTCTCAGGAACACAGTCCCTCCAGGACATGGCCCCTCTCAGGAACACAGTCCCTCCAGGACTCGGCCCCCTCTCAGGAACACAGTCCCGACCGGACATGGCCCCCTCTCAGGAACACTGTCCCTCCAGGACATGGCCCCCTCTCAGGAACACTGTCCCTCCAGGACTCGGCCCCCTCTCAGGAACACAGTCCCGACCGGACATGGCCCCCTCTCAGGAACACTGTCCCTCCAGAACACGGCCCCCTCTCAGGAACACTGTCCCTCCAGGACACGGCCCCCTCTCAGGAACACAGTCCCTCCAGGACATGGCCTCTCTCAGGAACACAGTCCCTCCAGGACTCGGCCCCCTCTCAGGAACACAGTCCCGACCGGACATGGCCCCCTCTCAGGAACACTGTCCCTCCAGGACATGGCCTCTCTCAGGAACACAGTCCCTCCAGGACTCGGCCCCCTCTCAGGAACACAGTCCCGAACGGACATGGCCCTCTCTCAGGAACACAGTCCCTCCAGGACACGGCCCCCTCTCAGGAACACAGTCCCTCCCGGAACACGGCCCCCTCTCAGGAACACAGTCCGTCCCGGAACACGGCCCCCTCTCAGGAACACAGTCCCTCCAGAACACGGCCCCCTCTCAGGAACACAGTCCGTCCCGGAACACGGCCCCCTCTCAGGAACACAGTCCCGACCGGACATGGCCCCCTCTCAGGAACACAGTCCCTCCAGGACACGGCCCTCTCTCAGGAACACAGTCCCGACCGGACATGGCCCCCTCTCAGGAACACAGTCCCGACCGGACATGGCCCCCTCTCAGGAACACAGTCCCTCCAGGACATGGCCCCCTCTCAGGAACACAGTCCCTCCAGGACACGGCCCCCTCTCAGGAACACAGTCCCTCCAGAACACGGCCCCCTCTCAGGAACACAGTCCCTCCAGGACACGGCCCCCTCTCAGGAACACAGTCCCTCCAGGACACGGCCCCCTCTCAGGAACACAGTCCCTCCAGGACACGGCCCCCTCTCAGGAACACAGTCCCTCCAGGACACGGCCCCCTCTCAGGAACACAGTCCCGACCGGACACGGCCCCCTCTCAGGAACACAGTCCCTCCAGGACACGGCCCCCTCTCAGGAACACAGTCCCGACCGGACACGGCCCCCTCTCAGGAACACAGTCCCTCCAGAACGCGGCCCCCTCTCAGGAACACAGTCCCTCCAGGACACGGCCCCCTCTCAGGAACACAGTCCCTCCAGAACACGGCCCCCTCTCAGGAACACAGTCCCGACCGGACATGGCCCCCTCTCAGGAACACATTCCCGACCGGACATGGCCCCCTCTCAGGAACACAGTCCCTCCAGAACACGGCCCCCTCTCAGGAACACAGTCCCTCCAGGACACGGCCCCCTCTCAGGAACACAGTCCCTCCAGGACACGGCCCCCTCTCAGGAACACAGTCCCTCCAGGACACGGCCCCCTCTCAGGAACACAGTCCCTCCAGGACACGGCCCCCTCTCAGGAACACAGTCCCGACCGGACATGGCCCCCTCTCAGGAACACAGTCCCTCCAGGACACGGCCCCCTCTCAGGAACACAGTCCCGACCGGACATGGCCCCCTCTCAGGAACACAGTCCCTCCAGGACACGGCCCCCGCTCAGGAACACAGTCCCTCCAGGACACGGCCCCCTCTCAGGAACACAGTCCCGACCGGACACGGCCCCCTCTCAGGAACACAGTCCCTCCAGAACATGGCCCCCTCTCAGGAACACAGTCCCTCCAGGACACGGCCCCCTCTCAGTAACACAGTCCCTCCAGGACACGGCCCCCTCTCAGTAACACAGTCCCTCTAGAACACGGCCCCCTCTCAGGAACACAGTCCCGACCGGACACGGCCCTCTCTCAGGAACACAGTCCCTCCAGGACACGGCCCCCTCTCAGGAACACAGTCCCTCCAGGACACGGCCCTCTCTCAGGAACACAGTCCCTCCAGGACACGGCCCCCTCTCAGGAACACAGTCCCTCCAGGACATGGCCCCCTCTCAGGAACACAGTCCCTCCAGAACACGGCCCTCTCTCAGGAACACAGTCCCTCCAGGACACGGCCCCCGCTCAGGAACACAGTCCCTCCAGAACACGGCCCCCTCACAGGAACACAGTCCCGACCGGACACGGCCCCCTCTCAGGAACACAGTCCCTCCAGAACACGGCCCCCTCTCAGGAACACAGTCCCTCCAGGACTCGGCCCTCTCTCAGGAACACAGTCCCTCCAGGACACGGCCCCCTCTCAGGAACACAGTCCCTCCAGGACATGGCCCCCTCTCAGGAACACAGTCCCTCCAGGACACGGCCCCCTCTCAGGAACACAGTCCCTCCAGGACACAGCCCCCTCTCAGGAACACAGTCCCTCCAGGACACGGCCCCCTCTCAGGAACACAGTCCCTCCAGGACATGGCCCTCTCTCAGGAACACAGTCCCTCCAGAACACGGCCCCCTCTCAGGAACACAGTCCCTCCAGGACACGGCCCCCTCTCAGTAACACAGTCCCTCTAGAACACGGCCCCCTCTCAGGAACACAGTCCCGACCGGACACGGCCCCCTCTCAGGAACACAGTCCCTCCAGAACACGGCCCCCTCTCAGGAACACAGTCCCTCCAGGACTCAGCCCTCTCTCAGGAACACAGTCCCTCCAGGACACGGCCCCCTCTCAGGAACACAGTCCCTCCAGGACACGGCCCCCTCTCAGGAACACAGTCCCTCCAGAACACGGCCCCCTCTCAGGAACACAGTCCCTCCAGGACACGGCCCTCTCTCAGGAACACAGTCCCTCCAGAACACGGCCCCCTCTGAGGAACACAGTCCCTCCAGGACACGGCCCCCTCTCAGGAACACAGTCCCTCCAGGACACGGCCCCCTCTCAGGAACACAGTCCCTCCCGGATCACGGACTTCTCTCAGTAACACAGTCCCTCCAGGACACGGCCCCCTCTCAGGAACACAGTCCCTCCCGGTTAACGGCCCCCTCCAAGGAACACAGAACCTCCCGGAACACGGCCTTCTCTCAGGAACACAGTCCTTCCAGAACACAGGCCCTGTCAGCAACACAGTCCCTCCCGGAACATGTCCCCCTCTCAGGAATATAGTGCCTCCTGAAACACGGCCCCCTCTGATGAACACAGTCTTTTCCAGAACACATCTGCTTCCCGGGACACAGCCCCATCCGGAACACGAACCCCTCACTGATCACAGACCCTCAGGTCTCCCCTAAACCCCCTCTCACCTAGCAGCCCCAAGTCTGCACCCGGCTCCCCTCAGACCCACCCCACGAGACATCCGCCAGGCCTCCCTCCCGCCCTCGACCTCCTGGCCTCTCCCACGCCCCCCTCCCACCCATTCTCCCATGCCTGCTCCGGGTGTATCACAGTGGTGCTGGAGTGCTCTGTGCTGGTTGGAGCTCAGTTCCCACAGGTCCTGGCCCCTGAGCCATGTATACCTAACCGTGTAGTGAGCACTCAGGTCACAGGGAGGCCAGGCCAGGAGCAGACAGACTCCTCCCGCCTGCTCCTTCGCAAGCGAGGTCCACAAAGGACCTTCTTAACCTGAAGTCCCCTGTGTATGGAAATGAACTCATGACAAGCAATGGCTCCAGTTATTTCGGCCACCCACCCCTCACCCCTTCCTATACAAGGAGCCCGGTAACCTGGCAAGCAGACCACTCAGCAGCAGGGCGCAAGCGGCCAGGGGCCCAGGCCTGACGGTCTTCTCGAGCCTCCTCCCGCCTGCGGGCAGCACCAGCCACATGCAGGAGCTCTGACCCTCCCACACCCTGCCAGCCCGGCAGTCACTGTGGCTGCTAGAGAGCAGTGGGGGGCATCGCCACCCATCATCGCCGCTGGGCCTCCTCGGAGCTGCAGCCACAGCCTTGCTGAGGCCCAGACCCCCTCCTTCATACTTACCTGCCCAGCCCTGGGAGACCCCTCCGGCTGGCCGTCTCCCACTCTGGCTGCTAAGATGGTGCTGGTCCGCCCGATGGGCAGGTTGAACCCTCTCCCAGAGTTAGACCCGGCCATTCACACCCACTAGCGTTTCTCCTGTGCTGGGCAAATCCACGCTGGACCTAGCGGTTCTCCATGAAGCTGCCGGGGGCCCTGTGGTGTAGATGGGACCCCTCTCCCCAAGGAAAAGAGGCCAAATCCTCATTGCACCCCACAGACATGCTGGGCACTGGTCACTAGGGCATCTGAGTTCTAGGACATGTCAGCATGGGCCCCTGCCTCTTCCTCCCCACAGGGGTCCACTCCACAGCCACCACAGGCCTCAGCCAACCACCTCATAACTGTCCATCCGATCAGCCTCCCGCCCCCCGGACTTTGTCCCTTCAGAGTGAGGACATACCTGAGGTGCAGCACAGTGAGCTGCCCCCGTCATGACAGTGATCCTGTCACACTGCACAAACTACACTACATCGCATTTATCACGCTACAGAGTAACACTGTACACATGTCACATATTAATACAATGTATGGCATCACAGCCCACTACACTGCCCCAGGCTGACTTCCTCATCCTGCTCTCCGACAGGCCATGCTCTGTCTGCCACCCAGCACCTCCAGCAGGTATGAGCCAAACCCCAAGCACCTGGACCTCAGAGCCCACAAACCTGCAGGAGGCCTTGGGGGGATTCCTTCCCAATAGGTCTGCACCTTCTACTCCCTGTTCTGTGGGAGCATGTGGTTCAAGGAGGATGCCGTCCAGCCCCACAATCTGTGTGGCAACTGAGGTTGGACCACCCATCACCATCGTTACCCTGACCCCAGGCCCCCGGCTGCTCTCAGGATCCCAGTGTCAGCCTGGCCACACTCCCAGTCCCTGAGCTTCTAGGCTGGCCTGGATTCTGTCTACTATGGGTCCCGATGCTGCCGGGAGCATACACCTGCCCACAGGAGCTCTGCTTCTTGCACCCACCCCTTGCCCCAGCCCAAAGCCCTTCCTAAGGATCAGGAGGAGGAGCGGTGCCACAGCCCTACCTGCTCTGACACTCCCTCCCGACTCTCATCCTCATAAACACAGTTACACTCCTCAGGGCAGCGCCTGGCACCCAACTCCCCTCTGAGGGCTCTTGACTCAACCCCACAGGTGGGACAGGAGGGTCTGCAGACATGCACAGTCACGCAGGCCCGTCCACCCACAGCTCTGTCCATGCAGAGCACAGGCCAGGCTGGGCAGAGCTGCAGGGCGTGTTCAGCCAGAATGGCTCTTTAAGAGGCCACAGCCCAGGCGAGTCACCCTGTCTGAGCACGATCTCCCTCCCCAACTCCCGGCACCAGTCTTGTCTCCACGTCTCATCTCTCAGAGGCTTTGTTCCCGTGTTTATACCACTCTTGGCTCGAGCATTCCTCCCTGTGCCCACTGACAGCCCATTGGGGGGGGGGGACCTCACAGGCCAGCTGAGCTCTGGGGGTCCCTTGCCCAGGAACCTGCTGGGCGGACATGGCACCATCACTGCAATGGGGACCACATGTCAATTCTGAGCAGCAGCAGGCGGTACCTCTGGAAAGTCACCTCACCGGGAGCTCGGACCCCCTCTCTGAGGCACCCCTCCCCCCAGCACCAGCCCTCGTGCCCCTGAGGCGCCCTGCAGCCAAACCCAAGGGATCTGTCGCCTGGCGGAGGAAGAAGCAGAGCTCTGTCCAGAATGTCCTTGGCTCTGACCTGATCAGAAAAGAGCAGGAGTCCTCGAACTTGCCCTTCTGCCCAGCTGCCGGCAGGTGTCTGTGCCGCTCTGCTCAGCTCCCGGCGGGTGTCTGTGCCCCAATCCACCAGCTCCCGGAGGGTGTCTGTGCCCCAATCCACCAGCTCCTGACGTGTGTCTGTCTGTCCCCCTCTGCACAGCTCCCGGCGGGTGTCTGTGTCCCATCTGCTCAGCTCCCCCAGGGCGTCTGTGCCACAATCCGACAGCATAAGGCGGGTGTATGTGTGTGCCCCAATCCACCCAGCTCTCGGCGGGTGTCGGCCTACCCCCATGGACCAGCTCACAGGGGATGTCTGTGCCCCTTGGCCCAGCCCCCAGCAGGTGTCTGTGCCCCAATCCACCCAGTGTCCGGTGGCGGATGTATGTCTGTGCCCCAATCTGCCAGCTCCCGGCGGGTGTCTGAGCCCCATCCGCTCAGCTCCCGGCAGGAGACTGTGCCACAATCTGCCAGCACCCGGGGGGTGTCTCCCTGTGCCTTTGTGCCCAGCTACCAGCCCCGATCCGCAAGCTCTCGGTGGGTGTCTGTGCCACAATCCACCAGCATAAGGTGGGTGTATGTGTGTACCCCTCTGCCCAGCTCCCGGCGGGCATCTATACCACAATCTGCCAGCACCCGGGGTGTGTCTCTCTGTGCCCCTGTGCCCAGCTACCGGCGGGTGTCTGTGCCCCAATTCGCCAGCACCCGACAGGTGTCTGTACCCCTCTGCCCAGCTCCCCGCGGGATTCTGTGCGAAATTCGCCCAGCTTCCTGCGGGCGAATGTCTGTCCCCCTAACCCAGCTCCCGGCGGGTGTCTGTGCCCCAATCCGCCAGCTCCCGTCGGGCGGGTGTGCCACAATCCGCCAGCACACGGTGGGTGTATGTGTGTGCCCCTCTGCCCAGCTCCCAGCAGGTGTCTGTGCCCCATCCGCTCAGCTACCAGAGGTTGTCTGGGCCACAATCTGCGAGCACCCGGGGGGTGTCTCCCTGTGCCCCTGTGCCCAGGTACCGGCGGGTGTCTGTGCCCCAATCCACAAGCTCCTGGCGGGTGTCTGTGGCCCTCCGCTCAGCTTCAGGCGGGTGTCTGTGCCCCTCCGCCCACCTCCCGACGGGTGTCTTTCTGTACCCCTCTGCCCAGCTTCCGGCGGGTGTCTGTCTGTCCCCCTTCTGAACAGCTCCCAGCAGGTGTCTGTCTGTCCCCCTTCCGAACAGCTCCCGGCGGGTGACTGCGCCACAATCCACCAGCATAAGATGGGTGTATGTGTGTGCCCCTCTCCCCAGCTCCTAGCGGGTGTCTGTGCCCTTCCGCTCAGCTTCAGGCGGGTGACTGTGCCACAATCCGCCAGCACCCAGCGGGTGTATGTCTGTGTCCCTCTGCCCAGCTTCCAGCGGGGGTCTGAGCCCCAATCCGCCAGCTCCGGCTGGAGTCTGTGCCCCTCCGCCTAGTTCCCGGCCGGGGTCTGTGCCCCTCTGCCCAGCTCCCGGAAGGTGTCTGTGGGTGCCCCTTTGCCCAGCTTCTAGCAGGTGTCTTTGCCACAATGTGCTCAGCTCCCAGCGGTGTATGTCTGCCCCCCCTCGGCCCAGCTCTTCAGGGGTGTATGTGCCAAATCCACCAAGCTCCCTGGGAGCGTCTGTCTGGCCCCCTCACCCGGCTCCCGTTTAGTGTCTGTGCCGAAATCCACCAGTTCCCGGCTGGTGTCTGTGCCCCAATATGCCCAGCTCTGGGAGGGTGTCTGTGCCCCTCCACCCAGCTCCCGGCAGGTGTCTGTGCCCCTCCGCCCAGTTACCGGTGGGTGTCTTTCTACCCCCCTCTGCCCAGGTCCCGGGAAGTGTCTGTCTGTGCCCCTGTGCCCAGCTCCCAGAGGGTTTCTGTGCCCCAATCCGCCAGCTCCCAGCAGGTGCCGGTGGCCCTCTGACCAGCTCCCGGGGGTGTCTGTCTGTGGCCCTGTGCCCAGCTCCCGGAGGGTTTCTGTGCCCCAATCCGCCAGCTCCCAGCAGGTGCCGGTGGCCCTCTGACCAGCTGCCGGCGGGTGTCTGTCTGCCCCTCCGCCCAGCTCCCGGGGGTGTCTGTCTGTGGCCCTGTGTCCAGCTCCCGGCAGGTGTCTGTGGCCCTCTGCCCAGCTCCTGGCTGGTGTCTGTGCCATTTCCGCCCAAGTCCCTGCAGGTATCTGTCTGTCCTCCTCGGCCACCTCCCGGATGGTGTCTGTGCCCAATTCGCCCAGCTTCCGGTGGGTGTCTGTGCCACAATCTGACAGCTCCCAGTGGGTGTCTGTCTGTCCCCCTCGCCCAGCTCCCAGCTGGTGTCTGTGCCATTCCGTCCAGCTCAGGGTGGGTGTCTGTCTGCCCCTCTCCGCCCAGATCCCTTCAGGTCTATGTGCCCCATCCGCCCAGTTCCGGCGGGTGTCTATGCCACAATCCACCAGCTCCTGGCGGGTTTCTGTGCCACAATCCGCCAGCTCCCGGCGGGTGTCTGTCTGCCCCCTCCACCCAGCTGCCGGCGGGTGTTTGTCCCCCTCCGCCCAGTTCCCGGGGGTGTCTGTGCCCCTATCCGCCAGCTCCCAGCAGGTGTACGTGCCCCTCCGTCCAGTTCCCAGCAGGTGTCTGTCTGTGCCACCATCTGCCAGCTCCCGGCGGGTGTCGGTCTGCCCCCCTCCGCCCACCTCCCCACGAGTGTCTGTCTGCCCCTGCCCGCCCAGCTCCCCGCGGGTGTCTGTGACAAATCCGCCCAGATCCCTGGGGGCGTCTGTGCGTCCCCCTCGCCCATTTCCCGGCTGGTGTCTGTTCCATTCGGTCCAGCTCCGGGTGGGTGTCTGTCTGCCCCCCTCCGCCCAGCTACCTGCGGGTGTATGTGCCCCATCCGCCCAGTTCCGGCGGGTGTCTATGCCACAATCCGCCATCTCCTGGCGGGTTTCTGTGCCACAATCCGCCAGCTCCTGGCGGGTGTCTGCTCCCTCCACTCAGCTGCCAGCGGGTGTCTGTGCCCCTCCGTCCAGTTCCCAGCAGGTATCTGTCTGTGCCCCATCTGCTCAGCTCCAGGCAGATGACTGTGCCACAATCCGCCAGCTCCCGGTAGGTGTCGGTCTGCCCCCCTCTGCCCAGCTCCCAGCGGGTGTCTGTCTGTTCCCCTCCGCCCAACTCCTGGGTGGTGTCTGTGCCCCATCTTCTCATCTCCCTGTGGGTGTCTGTGCCAAATTCCACCAGCTCCCAGCGAGTGTCTGTGCCCCTCCGCCCAGCTCTCGCGGGGTGTCTATGCCTCTTCGCCCAGCTCCCAGCGGATGTCTGTCTGTCCCCCTCGTCCAGCTCCTGGCTGGTGTCTGTGCCCCAGTCCGTCAGCTCCTGACGGGTGTCTGTCTGCCCGCCCCCCCCCCCCCGCGCGCCCAACTCCCCGCGGGTGTCTGTGCCCCTCTGCCTAGCTCTTGGCGGTGTCTTCCCCCTTCGCCTAGGTCCCAGAGGGTGTCTGTCTGTGCCCCTGTGCCCAGCTCCCAGCTGGTGTCTGCGCCCCAACCCGCCAGCTCCCGGCAGGTGTCCGTGCCCCTCCGCCCAGCTCCTGGTGGGTGTCCGTGCCCCTCCGCCCAGCTCCTGGCAGATGTCTGTGCCCCATCTGCTCAGCTCCCGGCGGGCGTCTGTGCCACAATCTGCCAGCACCCGGCGGTGTCTGTCTGTGCCCTTCTGCCCAGCTCCCAGCGGGTGTCTGTGTCCCAATCTGCCAGCTCCCGGCGGTTGTCTGTCTCCCCCCCTCCGCCCAGCTCCCGGCGGATGTCTTGCCCCTCCTCTCAGCTCCTGGAGGTGTCTGTGCCTTAGTGAACTGCTTTCCTCCAAGGGGACTTTGATGAACATTTCCAGAGCAGCCTTGGGATTTCCCATCAAGTCGACTCTCTCCTGGTCCATAGCAGTGGTCCCGTGATGTTCCAGTAAAGGTCAGTGACACGCATGCATCAAACAGCCCAGCAGCTGCCCGTACACGGTGGTAATGCAGGGTGTGGCCAAGGTTACCAAGGCTAGGGTGGGGGGAGGAGAGGCTGCAGTGAGGGCCTTTCTTCCCCTTGCCTGGCCCCTGGGCCTGTGGCCATGCCTCTGGTCACAGGACGGCAGTACTGGCTCTCCAGCTGTAGTCAGGGTCCAGTCAAGGGCATCCATTTGTAGATATTGAAGACACGGCCCCATTCAGATTGGAATGCCAGCGTGTCCCTGCCCCAAGGGTGGCCTTGTCTGATGAAGCTCCTCGCTGACCTCGGGCACTGTGTCCACATCTCCAGCCAGCAGGAGGGTCCCTTGGGGGCTCCTTGGGTGTTTTGTTTCCTCGGGCCTGCAGGGCACAGCGCTGCAGGAACCTACATGAGGGGCCAGAGCTCGACCCTGATGCTTATTGGGGCCACAGTGCAATGGCTCAGCTGAGCAGTGTCAGAAGATACATTCCCCTTCTGGGCTCCATCTCCTCTTCCAAGGTAAAGACAAGAGGGCTGGGCAGCGCTCACTCCCTGCGGCCTGGGCTGGGGACTGAACACTAGGGGCGCCTGATGCCTGCTCTGGGCCCGCACTTGACATATGTCTTTAAAACATACCCTGCCCAGCTGACATGGCTCAGTGCTTGCTCATCAACCTATTGCACCAGGAGGTCATGGTTTGAGTCCCGGTCAGGACACAGGCCTGGGCTGTGGGCTCAATGCCTAGTGTGGGGTGTGCAGAAGGCGGCTGATCAATGATTCTCTCTCATCATTGATGTTTCTATCTCTCTCTCCCTCTCCCTTTGTTTCTCAGATCAATAAAAATATGTGTGGTTGTTTTTTTAATGGAGAGCAGACCCTTACCGCAAACTCACAGGCCATGCCATGGCCAACCTGAGCCTTGTCGTGGTAGGTGCCCAGGGCCCTCCCACTGCCCAAAGGGAAGGAGGGCAGTGCTGGTGGCAGCTTTGGTCGGAGGGAGACAGACTGAAAAGCAGGGCTACATCTAAAGGTCCCCAGGGAGTCACACACACACACACACACACACACACACACACACACACACACACACACACAACATCACCTGGAGCAACAAGCAGGGACACAGCCTGTGGGGCCACACCAACATGGCAGAGGCAGCCTGGCCTGGCCAGCTGGACACGCAGCCAAGCGCAGGGCAGCTCCTGGGTGTCAGGATCCAGCAGTGCAGCCTCTGTGGTCAGAAGCTGCTGCTTCAAAACAGTAGCCCTGAGGGCAGTGCGGAGAGCGCTGCTGGCCGACTCTGCCGCATCTTGGCCACGATGGTGGGCACCTGCCCTTTTCTAGCTGCAGGACAACCCGGGAGCCTCCCTGTGACTATGCTACCAACACCCGAGGCTGGACACGAGGTGGGCCTTCCAGAAGAATCTCCAGGAACAGAGTCTGCACACGGGCACAGCACCTTCATTGCAGCTGCTCCACACGATGTTCGCCGGGCTGACAGCCTCGTGCCTCTTCTTTAGGTTTGTCTCATTCTGTATAAAACTGGAAGCATAAACGCCCTGCCAGTTCATCTGCCTGGCTGTCTCCTTCAGATAACGAGAGCATAGGCAAGCAGCAGGTGCAGGAGGCGCGGCACCTGTGAGCCGGACGGGCCCTCATGGCCCACCCACGGGTCTGCCCATGAGACCATCAGGCTGGCTGCAGCAGCTCTACTGAGACTCCCCCAAGTGTGTGGACGCTGCCCTCAGAGGCCACCACTCTCCGTGGTCCCAGAGGCTCTCGCCGGGCAGGGGTAGCCCAGGTGCCATTCCCACAGGGTATTTCTAATACCTCCAAATAAGGTCCTCACGGCCCAAACTTACTTGGCACAATCATTTTCCTACACAGCATCAGATATGTACCTAACATGTTAACACTCTTCTGGATGTAAAGGGGACCAAATATGACCAGGTCTTTGTCATCGATTTTTCACACACGAAAAGCAACTCTGATAGTTACATGATGCTTGGGTACAAGACATGTAGCACGCAGCACGCACAGCCAACATGCCCAGAAGCGAGGTTTCAAACAGCGACTGTTTTCCAGAGAGTACTCAAATCAACAAAAGGCCATTGTCAGTGTGTATATTGTCATTATTTTTTTAAAAAGACTTTGCCCGGCTGGTAACTCAGTTGGTTGAAGCAATATCCTATGCACCACAAGGTCACAGGTTTGATTCCTGGTCATGGCACATGCTTAGGTTTCGATGACCTGTTGGGTGCATGTAGGAGGCAGCTGATCTCTCTCCCTCTCTCCTTCCTCTCTCTCCTCAGATCAATGGACATGTCTTTGGTGAGGATTTAAAAACACACCTCATTTCTGTTTATCCATTTGCAGAGTCGTGAGTAAACCCAATTCCACATGTGTGTTCCCACCGGTGGGGGCACTCCATGAGTTTCTGCATCAAAACTGGCTCCCACGCTGACCTTAGCTGTGCTCTGCAATAGATGCTGACACAGGATTCCTGATTGTCAAATGGGCGCTGGACCGGGAGGAAACACCAGCGGCCACGAGGCAGGAGCGAGGAACGCAGAGTCCACACCCACATGCGCTGCACTCTGCTTTGGGAGCTGCACCCTGAGCCCCGTGGGGACGGCACGGGACCATCAAAGGAAGTGGGGTGTTGGCTCCGAGAGTGCAGATCTGTCAGATTCCCGAGGGCTGTCAACTTGACCATGAATCCTGCCTTAACTAGAAGCCCCAAAAATCACCACTAATAGCCAACGGGCAGTACCCAGGTACCCAGAGTTAGCAGTGAAATCCAGTGGCAACCAGGACAGGTCAGAGCAGCGGTTCCCCTCATGGTGGGACCGTGGACACTCGCCCATGTTCACTGAACTCATGGGGGTCAACTAAGGAGAACCAAGTACCCAAATCTCTAGATCAAGCAGAATATCTTGCCACATTTTACACTGTAAGGAAAGATGTAAATCTCATTAAAAATAGTTCCTATGTCTCACAATAATGGCATTGGCTGAAGCAGAGTGTCAGGCCTGCTGAGTTGGGCCCAGCGCCCTGTTGGCTGAGAGAGGCCCGCAGCCTGGATGCAGTGGTGTTTCCTGTTTCTCACGAGGCAGAAGGACCACCGCACAGCAAAGCTCTCAATAAGTAAAACCAGGACCTATGCTCAGGGCACGCAAACCATCCCCCAGCTCCTCCCACCATGACCAATGTGTCTCGTAGCTGGGGCCACTCAGCAACTCCCAGCATGTGATGGGGACCTACAGGTGGGCCCTCCCCACAAAGTTATGACCATTTGCTGAAACCTGCCTCCTGCACACGTCTCCACAGATGATACATGGATGTGAGCCCAGAGCTCACCTGGTGTGAAACGCAAAACCGCACCCACTCCAGACACTGGTGTGTCCTCCTCCGCCCCCTACCCCTGTGCCTGACCCCCACTGGCACCCCCTCTCCCAAACCCCCCTGCAGCAGCACCTGTCCCCCCTACCTGCACCCACTCTCCTCTCCACCCTCTCCCCCCACTGGCCCCACTACCTGGAGCTGTGGCGCCTCCACCCAAAGTCATGTAAGCTGACCCACTACTGCCTCATTGTCTCTCCACCAGCGCCAGAGAAGCTGTCTATCCTCCTGACCTGGTGCTTGCATGTGTGTGCACACGTGTAGTTGTGTTGGAAGAACCTTACTTGCTGCCTTCGCCACATCTGCAGGCGTCACGTTCTGGGTGTTGGCTCTCACTCCGAAGGTCACGGCTGGCCCCAGGGTCCTGGGAGAGACCATGCAGAGGGTCAGTGCGGCTCAGTGTCCTCTCTGAGATTTCGGGACAGTGTGACACACTCAGAAACACACACCCAGGGCCACCGCTCCCACACGTTACCTCACCGGGCCTCTGTGTCCTATATGTGCACCCAGAGCCAATGCTTTCTCATAAGTGAGACTATTCTTGACACGCTTCCTCTATGTTTCTATTTTCCAGTGATTCTACTGACAGACTCTGCTTGTCTAAGACACGTGGTGCTTTCATAAAAAGTTCTGCCCCACAGGCCGGCCACAGACTCTTGCCAGGGAAGAGCTGTTATAGAAACAGATTTTAGTATCTGGTTCCCAAGGGAGCAGAGAGCTTCAAAGGCAGAAAGAGAGATGAGTCTTTAAAAGCCTCTCTGACAGTAACTGTTTAAAAATGTATCAAACATTAAGAAACATTCAGTATAAACATAACTGGCAGGAAATTGGCAGACAAGAATTATCCAAAGCTTTTCAACACTATTGAATATGATTTTGGAAAAACATCACTTTATTTAAACAATTTGACTCACATGAGGGCATCATGTACGTTAGAAACATGGTATACCTGCAGCAATCTCCAGCCGGAGCAGGACCGCAAGGTCGGTCTCAATGGCAGGGAAACTGTCCACAGTCAGTAAGGAGCGACTCTCAACACCCTCTGCAGGAGAGCCCCTCAGTGGAAGGACCCCTCCCTCCAAGAGCCTGCTCCCTCCTATGCTCCTGAACTGGCTCACAGTCCCCACCCAATCATCCCTCTTGGCCAAATGTACAGAGAAGTCCCTTAATTTGTTTCGTTTTTAAAAATACTTTAATCTTTATTGTTGAGTTTATGAATTACATTGTTCCTCCTTGCCCCCCACCCATAGCACTCCTCCACATGGTACCCATCCCACACTCTGCCCTTACCTCCCCACCACTGTCCTCTCCCAAAGATGTATGATTTTTGTCCAGTCTCTTCCTGCACCTCCCACACCCCTCTCCTCCCCAAGAATTGTCAGTCCACTCCCTCTCTATGCCCCTGATTCTATTATATTCACCAGTTTATCCTGCTCATCAGATTTTTAATTCACTTGATTTTTAGATTCATTTGTTGATAGATGTGTATTTGTTGTTCATAATTTATATTTTTACCTTTTTCTTCTTCCTCTTCTTAAAGAATATTTTTCAGCATTTCATATAATATTGGTTTGGCAGTAATGAATTCCTTTAGCTTTTTCTTAGCTGCAAAGCATTTTATCTGACCTTCAATTCTGAATAATAGCTTTGCTGGATAGAGTAATCTTGATTGTAGACTCTTGCTATTCATCACTTTGACTATTTCTTGCCACTTCCATCTGGCCTGCATAGTTTCTGTTGAGAAATCAGCTGACAATCGTATGGGTGCTCCCTTATAGGTAACTAACTGTTTTTCTCTTGCTGTTTTTAATATTCTCTCTTTATCTTTTGCTCTTGGCATTTTAATTATGATGTGTGGTCAGCTTTGGATTCCTATAGTTTGGGGTTCTATGCGCTTCCTGGACTTTTAAGTCAATTTCTTTCATCAAGTGGGGGAAGTTTTCAGTCACTATTTCTTCAAATAGGTTTTCATTGTCTTGCTCTCTCTCTTTTTCTGGCACCCTTATAATTTGGATGTTGGTATGCTTGAGGTTGCCTCAGAGGCCCCTTACACTATCTTCAATTTTGGGGGGTTCTTTTTGCTTCTTGCTTTTCCAGCTGAGTGGATTTTGCCTTTTTGTATTTAAAATCTTTGAGTTGGTTCTTGTGGTCCTCTAGACTGCTTTTAGGTCTTTGCATAATATTTTTATTTCAGTCAGTGTATGCTTAATTTCTAGTTGGTCCTTCTTCATATCCTTGAGGGTCTTGTTCATATCCTTGTAGGTCTCGTTCATTTCCTCGTTGGTCTTATTCATTTCCTCAAAGGTCTCATTAAGTTCATCAGCCTTTTCTAGGAGCCTCTTGAAAAACCTTCTAACTGTGGTTTTGAACTCTATGTCCAGTTGTTTTTTTTTCCTTCATTACTTTCACATCTGATTTCTTTCCATGTCTCTGCATGGTGGCTGCTTCCCTGAGTTGGTCAATTAGTTTTGTGTGGTAGATGTTCTCTAAGGGACAGTGGCTCAGCCTCCCCAGTTACCTGAGGTAAATACTCTTGGAGCAGCCCTTTATGGGTTGCACAGTCTTGTTGAAGTTAAGCCTAGATTGTTGTTGTTAGTACTAGGAGGGTTTGATCATCAGGCCAATTGGCTGTGAGGATCATCTATGTTCAGGTTGGATGGGTGGAATCTCCAGGCTGAGCAGGCAGCCTTAATTTCCCATCAGCTCTGCCCTATGCGGCACTTGAGACTCTGTGTCTGCTGATAATAGCTGCACTCACCTCTGAGAGAAAGCTGCCGCTGAGCTTTACCAGCTGCCTGACAATTCAGCCTCTCCCCAAATGAGTCTGCACACCCAAAGTCTCATCCAGGGTTATAAAACAATGCAGTTTGGTGGTTTCCTGAACAAGAGAGCAAGTTTTGAGTCCTCTCTGCACACTCATGTGCTTCTGCTGTTTCCAAGTTTACGCGCCCTCTCCACAAGCTCACAGACCTCTGCAGCGCCTGAGTTTCAGTGTGCTTCCTTACTGTCCAGTTTCACCCCATGTGAGTGAGGGTCCCCGGACCTCTCCTGGAACTGGGGAATCAGTGCAGTGGGATGCCTTTGTCTCCCTCCCAGTTACAGAAAACCAACCGGATTTGCAGCCACCCACCCTATCTGCTCGCACACACAGCTCCAAACCTCTGACTCTGCACGTATCTTCAACACTGCACTCCACTGCTCCTTGAGTCACAGGGTCCTATCTTTACTTTTATTTGTGGAATTTTCACTCAGCCAGCTTTCAGGTGATTCTGGATAATGTTTGTTCTGTCATTAAGTTGTAGTTCTGAAATAGTTGTATGGGGCAGCAAGATAGGTGTTTACCTATGCTGCCATCTTGGTTCCTCCCCTTAATTTGTTTCTTGAAAGATCAGCTAGAATGCCAAGAAGAGACTGCACTGAAAAATTAGAAACGAATAAGAGTGGCGGGGAGGGAGGAGGATGGAAGGAGCAGAATGGGAAAAGGAGGGGACGCTGCCACGGTACCTGCAGGGCCCACAGTCTGGCACCTTCTAACCAGCCACCCCACTGTTGTTCCTCTGCATTCTACTGCTGATTTCATTGTTTATGTTAAAATCATTTAAAAAGACATTAATAGTAAGAATGGTGCAAAGAAGAGTAATAAGAGTGAGAAACCACTGATTAATGAGAACATGCTCAAGAGACCTTACATAAAAATTAGAACAACTGTCTCAGAAATGCACACACACCCTGAGGTCAAAATCCTCACGTGATGAGTTGCTACCTCCCCATCCCATCTCCTGCCCTCCTTCCTCCCCAGGCCCGACCTTCCTTCTCAGGCCCCACCTGACCAGGGATGAGCCCACTGCTGCCTGTGCTGTGACCTCAGATCCCATCATCTCCTGTGCACCTCAGGAGTCCCTGTAGATTCAGGTGTCACCTCACTCATAATTCTGGGTCTTAGCCTCGCGTCCCTGCTGCTCATGGGAACTCCGCTTAGCCCGGCCACCAGCCCACTGTGTGCACCCCATGAGTGGGAGGCAGTGAGTCACCATCCCCACGACCACCCGGATTCTAGTAGCAGCTTTGGTCACCTCCAGGTCAGCTTGACCGGCTAGAGTCTGTGTGTGCATTTCTGAGACAGTTGTCCCCACAGCTCCGCCCCAGCCGATTGTGCGGCTTGTGGGCGGTCCCTTTACTTCTTTGCGCAGACAGTCCCCACGTTCTATGAGATCCATGAAAATACCAGCGGTTCCTCCATCCTCGGCTGCTGGTGGGATGGTTCCAGCCCAGCTGTGTCCTGGCATAGACCCCTCCATCCTGCTCTCCCAACTGCAGAGCCCAGAGGCACATCCCGGGAACCTTTGTTG
Source organism: Antrozous pallidus (assembly GCA_027563665.1). Classification (NCBI taxonomy): domain Eukaryota; kingdom Metazoa; phylum Chordata; class Mammalia; order Chiroptera; family Vespertilionidae; genus Antrozous; species Antrozous pallidus. The sequence continues at coordinate 1,695,859 of CM050521.1, forward strand.
CCCTGGCCCTCCGAGCAGCCTGCACTGCTCATTTCAGGTCACCGTCCCGGTGGCCTCCACAGGCCCCTGCATCTGAAGTGACCCAGCCAAGCCCAACCCTCCATCCTGCCAAGCTTTCCCACCAATGAAGGTCATTTCTGGTCTGGTGCAATGACACCTCCTCCTGTCACCGCCACAAGTCTTCTCCTGGCGGTGACAACCCATTTCCTCCCAGCCCCCTCAGTCTGCCTCCCCACAGCTCTTGACAACAGTGGCCTCTCCAAGGAGCATGCAGAACTGCCGGAGCCTCCGCAGAGGGGATAGGCTCTGGGCAGCACCTTCACCTAGGGCTTCCAGTCCAGGCAGCAGCCAAAGCAGCATCTGGGAGTCAGGAGGATGGGGATCCACCAAGCCTCGGGACCCTATGGTTATTTGTAGTTCTGGGCACTTCCACCTACTACTCTCTCAGCCTACAGCTCTCCCAGGGCCAAGTGCTCTCTGAGACACACAGATGCCCACTCGCTCACCTGCGATGGGCATGGGCCTGCCTTCCACCTGCCATCTCCCATGGTGGGCCCGGCAGACATGAACACAACACCCCAGCCTTCTCTCAGGGCGCCCCGCATCACTGCCTTACCACTCAGAGATGCATGTGGCTCCTGGGGTTCCTGGTATAAGGGAAGGCAACCCTGGTGTCAGCTTGATCATCATCGAGCCTCATGACAACCACACTGGGGATGCTCCAGGCCCTGGGGGCACTCCAGGTTCAGTCACATGCCTTTTCTCAGGTTCATGAAGAGTCAGCACAGCCTCACATCACATGACCCTAGACACCCTGGCTTCCAACCCCTGCTGCTCCTGCTTCCACAATGCAAAATCTCTACACAGAGGTCTCAGCTGCCAGTCTGCACGAGACTTACACTCAGGCCTCAGTTTACTCAGCTGTAAAATGAGGTGGTGTGCCTGGCCTGGAACCTGGCTCTCCCATGACAAGTCACTGTGTGATGCTGCCAATGCCAGGCAGAGTCCCAGGCAAGAGGAAGGAAGGGCAGGGTGCAGAGTTCACAGACTGCATCCAAGAGAAGTCCCATGTGTCCCCATCACAGGCTTCTACGGGGAGGTGTCCCACAAATAAACACATGTGGACCCTCAGTCCTGAAGTGCCAGACACCCCCACGAGGCTCAATCTGAATAACAGGCACAAGGGCTCCAGGGGTGACTCACCCACTGCAGGGGAAGCCTCACAAGGGAGCACAGCCCGGCCGCCAGCTACTAGCCACCAGAGGGCAGCTCTCGCCCCGGGCCCCATGGGTTTGGCCTTCTTCCCTTGATTTTGCTTTGTGACCCTGGGAGCTAATTCACATAAAGTCTACATGTCGTTTTATTGCAATAACCGTGGGTGCTTCTGAGCTGCACTGAACCCAGTGGGGACCCCTGGCCCTGACTCTGCATGTTACAGGCAGGGAAACTGAGGCTTAGGAAGGCTCAGTGACTCTACTCTTCTGAGGCGATGCCATTTCACACGAGGAGAGAAGCTCAGCCAATGCTTTCAGTCCCGAGCAAAGCAAGAGACTTACTTAGAGCGAGAAGTGGCATCCTTCACTCAAGCAGAAATGACTTGTGAATGCACATGGTCCTTCCTGCCATCTCACCTTCCATCTAGAGACAGGGTGAGGCCTTGGACCAGGTGACTTTCCCAGCACTCCATGTCTCAAGGGCAATGCCAGCCAGGCCTCCCGGCCTCCCGTATGCAGAGGTCCAGCCCTGCTCCTGTTCCAGGAACACAGGCCTCTGATGTGCATCACCACGCACATCCTGAGCCAGGCAGAGCCGGCAACAGAGCCTGGGCAGAACACACATCAGGTGGGGCACATCGCACCTGCAAGCCCTCCTGTGGGCCCCGGGGTTGACACCTGGAGGCTCTTAGCTGTGACAATGTTTATACACCTGAGCATAATCTGCTGCTGTTAATTCCAGTGCCCGGGCATGCACTCCAACTTATCTAGGGCTTGGGAATCGCTTAGTCTCCAGGGCAAGACACAGGGTCCACCCCGTGGGCTAAAGGCTGTTCCTCCTACTTCATATGAAATGTCACAAACCAGGAGACAAGACGCAGAGGTAAGTAACTACGATTCTGCCCCAAGACACTAATGTACACTTTCTGGAGACACCCAGGGGCTCTCTCACAGGAGGAGGGGTGTCAGACGGGGGAGGGACCTGGGCTACTGGCAGGTTGTGGGTGGAGCTAAGTCAGGCAGTGCTGCCCTGTGCCCAGGATAAGGCAGGGCCAAAGCTGAAAACCCTCCCCTGCATCTTCAGGAGAGCAGGCACTCCAGGGTTCTCCAACGCATGACCCCAGAGCGAACAAGCTGCCTCTTCTGAGAACACGGAGGATGGGTTGTGGAAGGAGGCTGCCCGGCGTGGGGCCAGGCCCCAGCTGATCCCACCTCCCTGAGCAGCCCTGCAGTGCCACCCATGCCAGGGCGCCCGCAGCAGCCCCGCATCCATCAGGACAGACAGCGTGATTAGGTTATAAAGTCATAACTGTGGCCGTTGTGTGTTTGCTGCATAATTACATCAGCATGCTAATGCCTTTTTAATAGCCTCTAACGATGTAATAAGGAATAATGGGATTTACCTGACAGCTACACAGCCATTAACAAAGCCTATTAGGCACAACTAGTGCTCCCATAAAACCCAGACCTGCTCAGAGCTGGCAGCCTCTCCCTCTGCTGGGGACCGACTCCGGGCTGGCCAGGCTGCCGCCGCCCTTAGTGCCTGGCGGGGCAACACACAGGCCCGTGTGCAGGGCTCCGGAGAGGCAATGCTAACCACACACCAGCATGCACTTATGCACAGGACACACATGTGCACTCACACGAACAATAATTAAAGGCCCTGGTGCAATGCAGACATGAACCAGCCACAACAAGGTCTTCAGAGAAGTCTTTGGACCAAGAGCCCAGATGTCAGCTCTGAAACAAGCATGTGACCAGGAGCAGGGGGGATCTCGAGGGGACCCTTGCATGTGTTCACGGGAGAGCTGAGGGCCAGGTTCCAAGACTTAAAGAGGGGCTGGGGTGTTGGCCTGGCTCTGCAGGAAGTAGAAGTCCCCAGTCTCCTGAGCAGGGAGAGACCGAGGTTGATGTTCCCAGAGGTCTGTCTGCCACTGAGCAGCGGGCAAGCTCAGCCTCTCCTGAAAGGGCCCTTCTGCTCAGGCTCCAGGCACAGGGGACAGGAACCAACCTGACACTGAGAAGGGCAGGAGGATAGGAAGACTGGAGGGCCATCCAGCCCTCCACCTAAATGCTCAGCATCTAGCCCCTCTGGGCCAGCTCTCATGCACCCGAAGTCCTTCCTGCCCACCCTCCTTCCCACCCCCACTTGAAGCCCCTCCCAGAGCCTTGGCAGCTGAAGGCTCTGCACTTGGCTAAGAGCTTTGAGAGGCTGAGGAGACATCTGGCTGGGATGAGGAGAAGGACCGGCATTGTGTGAGGTCACCATGCCCACCCTGCCTGGGAAGGAGTGGGGGCAAGGCCGCAGGCAGCAGAGCCCAAGGGGCCTGATGGGAAGAGAACCCTGGTGTCCTGGTACCAAGCCCGCCCTACCTTGAACTGGTCCTGTTCTCTCGGTGCTGGAAGCCAACTCCAGCATGTCATAATTGCAAGAGTTTCATCAAAAGTTTGATGGAGCTTGGGGACTCAACAAGGGCTCGGTCACATATGTAATCACCTGTTGGAATGGCTAAAGGCATTTCCCCAAATCTGAATATGATGATTGTTTGCTGCCAGACAGCTCAGGGCATCTTAATCTACATGTTATTGCCTCCTACTGGCCAAACACCTGAACAGCAGTAGGCTATTCCCCAATCTGACAATGGTTCTATACTACCCTTTGAAATGTATCTCCACCTTGCCTTAGAACAATTTGTGTTAATAAAAAGCAAGGGATCCTGAGACAAGGAGAACTTAGCTCCTTCAGCTAAAGCTCCTCTGATCCCCAATGCCTTTCAAAATAATCTTTCATTTCTGGACTCTTACTTAATCAATGCACAGCCTTTCTCCAGATTGCTGAACTCCTATTAATGCCAGAACTAGAACCCGAGCATCTGGGAAAGAAGGATCTCTTGCCATCCTGCAGTGCCAGCCACCAGCGCTGACACAGACAGAGCAGCAGGGCGTCACCCGTCAAAGACCCTCCGTGCTGGGTGGGAGCCTGCCTCCTGCATGGCCTCTCTTGGGAGCGGTGTTCCCTCAGGGCCTGTGGAGTTGGTGCCCCCACTTCCTCAGCATCTGCTGTGTCCCAGCTGTGCTCCGCCCGCAGCCCCTGGGCCCCCAGCCTGGCTGCCTATCCCAGGCAGACACGGCCCAGTTGAGCCGCAGGGCTCATGGGGCTCCCACCTGACAGCTGCTGGAGAGATCAGACGGAGGTCCATGCTTTGCTGTGAGGGCAGGTGTTCCAGGCCCTTCTATGGGGACTGCTGGGCTCCTAACCAGTCCTGTTCACAACCCCCTGAGCCCATGGGGCAGCTCTGTCCCAAGTGGGACCTGGGAGCTCCACCCCAGCTGGTCATGTGAGACAGGCAAGGACAGTGGGGAGGGGGAGTGGGCAGAGATCTTGGCATGAGGGTGGAGGATGCCAAGAACAGAGGGAATGTCCCGGCATTTCTGGGCCACCTCTGGGGAAACAGAGCTTATGCAGCCTCCCTCCCATTGCTTCTGCCAGAAGGGGATTACACTGGAAGCACCTCACTCTGCTAGGACAGCTGCTGCCCACCACAGCCTATTCTGACTATGGAGAGGGGGCTGCTGGCAGGGCCTTGCAAGTTGTGACTCAGTCCTGCCCTTGTCCTCACCTGTGTCCCTGCACCCATCTGCCACATGCCCACTATAGCCACCTCACACCAGATCCTCCGTCTCTGTCTCACTGGATTCTTGCAAGCCCTCCAACTTTTGCTCCTGTCCTGTCTGAGGCTCGTGCTGCTCTTCCTCATCACCAGTGCACAGTCTGCCTTCTTTCCCTTGCTTAGCACTCCTCACCTGCACAGCCCATCTGTGCACCAGGTGTGTGCGCCCAGGTATGTGGACCAGGTGTGTGCGCCCAGGTATGTGGACCAGGTGTGTGTGCCCAGGTATATGCACCCAGGTGTATGCGCCAAGTGTGTGCACCCAGGTATGTGTGCCCAGGTGTGTGTGTCCAGGTGTGTGCGCCCAGGTGTGTGGGCCCAGATGTTTTTGCCCAGGTATACACGCCCAGGTGTGTGGGCCCAGGTGTGTGGGCACAGGTATACACGCCAGGTATGTGCACCAGGTGTGTGTGCCCAGGTGTGTGCGCCCAGGTGAGTGGGCCCAGGTGTGTTTGCCCAGGTGTATGTGCCCAAGTGTGTGCCCAGGTGCATGCGCCCAGGTATGTGCTCCCAGGTTTGTGTGCCCAGGTGTGCGCACCAGGGGTGTGTGCCCAGTTATATGGACCAGGTGTGTGTGCCCAGATGAATAAACACAGGCAGCTCCCCAGCTCACTGTGGCTCTGGGCCCAGCTGTGTGCTGTACACTTGAAATGCTCACTGCATGGGTCCTACTGCTCAGACTGGGGGAGCACTGTCTGTCTGCTGCCTGTCCTCAGCTCTCCTCTTCCAGAAGCTTCCAGTCCCAGGCTGGGTGAGGTGTTTTCCCTTACCATCTGGTGCACCCTCCATGCTAATTGCCTGCGCATGCATCTGCTTTTCCCAGGAAGTGGTAAGGTATACAGGGTGGTGTTTCCCCACGGGCCCAAGCATAGCACAAGGCCAGGTCACAGCAGGCACTCAATAAACACCTGGCCCATTGGAAGGCCTGCATGTCTGTGGGCTACAGTGAACACTCTGTGTCACGTCCTATCAACAGGCGCTCAGCTCAGCATTACCTCCAGTCCTCAGCAGTGCCTGCACTGCTACCATCAGCACTGCCCACCCTCCTCTCTCTGAGCTGGGTTTACCGCTGTCCACACCTGCGCCGAAGACCCCATCACGCTTTCCTTTACTCACTGCTTGTCCTCTATGCTCCACCCTCATGCCACTGAAGTGTGGCAGGGCCCTGCTACCTGCAGGCCCACTAGATGCTGACAGAGGATTCACTGATGTGTGCCATCCCCAAAGCTCCAACTCGCATGCAGGGTGGCAAGTGAGGGCAGAGGAATGCTGGGAGCCTCTAGGTGATTCTAGGAGCCGAAGGCCTGGAACCACGCCCAGTTGGCTCCACTGGTGCTGATTATAATTCTTATAACCACACTCTGTTACAGCTCCTCTAAATAACTCACCAGCCTCCAGGCTCTCCTTTCCTGTCTTCCTAAGCAGTTTCTCATAGGGTGATTAACAGAAGCCACAGGCACACAGGGCTCTCCCTCCAAACCAGTTTATAAAATGGAGCCTGAGAAACATGACCGAGAACAGAACCCGAGACCCTGCACCCACACTCACTGGGTGTCTGTGAGGACGCTCGTGGGCACCTGGAGCAGGCCTGTGATGTCCGCCAGCAGCTGCTTTCCCTTCTCCAGGCTCAGGGGGCTGTTGGAGGAGCAGAGAAGGGCAGCATCATCACATGGAACTAACTCTCAACCCCTGAGGAGCTGAGGGCCCGTGCTCCCCACACCCAGGGCCTCTGACAGCCCTTCCATCGTGCCACAGTGAGTGGCTCTCAGGCCACGGGCACTGGGAGCTTTGTCAGCCACCATGTATCAACTGATTCCCAGCAATCAGACAGACAGTTCCATGCAAGGGGGTTGTTAGCATGTGTAAGGGGCCCTGATGCAGCAATGGGCTCATCTCGGCCTCAAAGAAAACAGGATATGGAGAAGGGGGACAAAAGAGGAGACAGAGCAGATGCTGAAAAGCAGACAGTATTTTTAAAAAGCAGACACATTTTTATTTCATTTCTTTATTTTAATCTTTTAAATTTTTATTTTTTAAGATCTTTATTGTTGTAAGTTACATAGGTCCTCCTTTTCCCCCATTAACTTCTTCCAGCTCATTCTCATCCTCCCCCCAGGCCCTCAGCACCCCATTTCCTGAGTCCTTGGGTTATGCATACATGCATACAAGCTCACTGATTGATCTCTTCTCAACCACCTGCCCCGCCTTCCCTCTGAGGTTCAACAGTTTGTTCCAAGCTTCTATGTCTCTGGGTCTATTGTTCATCAATTTATTTTGTTACTTAGATTTCACATATGAGTGAGATCATATGATACTTGTCTTTCTCTGACTGACTTACGTTGCTTAGCATATGCTCTCCAAGTCCCTCTATGCTGTCTCAAAGGGTAAGAGAGCTTTCTTTTTCACTGCTGCATAGTGTTCCATGGTATAAATGTATCACAGCTTTTTTCTCCACTCAACTACTGATGGACACTTGAGTTATTTCCAGATCTTAGCTACTGTAGAATATGCTGCTATGAACATAGAATAACACATCCTTTCTGATTGGTACTTCAGGTTTCTTAGGATATATTCCTAGAAGTGGGATCACTGGATCAAACTGGAGTCCCACTTTGATTTTTTTTGAGGAAACTCCATACTGTTTTCCAAAATGGCTGCACTAGTCTGCACTCCCACCAGCAGTGCACGAGGGTTCCTTCTTGCCACATCCTCACTTGTCATTTGTTGATTTGTTGATTGTAGCCATTCTGACAGGTGTGAGGTGATATCTCATTGTGGTTTTGATTTGCATCTCTCTGGTGATCAATGACTTTGAGCATTTTTTCATGTGTCTTGGCCATCCGTATGTCCTCTTTGAAGAAGTTTCTATTTAGGTTCTTTGCCCATTTTTCATTGGATTGTTTGTTTTCCTTTGTTAAGTTGTATGAGTTCCCTATATATTTTGGAGATTAAATCTGGCATACAGTGGGCTTTCTTACTATTTTATTGACTAGAGGCCCAATGCACAAAATTCATTCATGGAGAGGGGGATCCCCCTTCAGCCCAGTCTGCACCCTCTCCAATCCAGGATCCCTTTGGGTATGTCCAACTGCTGGTTTCAACCAGATCCTTGGGGTGGGGCCGAAACTGGCAGTCGGACATCCCTCTCACAACCTGGTATTGCTGGCTCCTAACTGCTCATCCGCCTGCCTGCCTGATCACCCCTAACTGCTGCCCCATGCCAGCCTAATTACCCCTAACCGCCTCTGCCTGCCAGCCTGATTGCCCCTAACTGCCCCCCTAATGGCCCTACCTGCCTTCTCTCCCACCCCCCACTGGCCTAGTCACCCCTAACTTCCCCCCTCCATGCTGGCCTGGTCCCCATTAGTGCCCTGCTCTGCCAGACTGGTTGCCCCCAACTCCCCCCACTCCCCCCACCCCCGCTAGCCTGGTCATCCCCAACTGTCTCCTCTGCCAGCCTGGTTTCTCTTCACTGCTCCCCCTCGCCCCACTGGGCTGGTCACCCCACACAGCCTGCTGGTCAGTCATTTGGTCGTCCTTTGCTAACCCCTCCTGCCAGCCTTGTCGCCTCACACAGCCTGCTGATTGGTTGTTATTGTGAGGGTGTCATGAGCAATTTGCATATTACCCTTTTATTAGTATAGGTGATTTCTTTTGTGTTCGGAAGCTTTTTATTTTCATGTAGTCCCATTTGCTTATTTTCCCTTAGTTTGCATTGTCCTAGGAGATGTATCTGTAAACAAACTGCTATGACATATGTCTGAGATTTTGCTGCCTATGGCTTCTTCTATGACTTCAATGGTTTCACATCTTACATATAAGTCTTTTATCCATTTTGAGTTTATTCTTGTGAATGATGTAAGTTGGTAGTCTAGTTTCGTTTCTCTGCATGTACCTGTTCAATTTCCCCATCATTTATTGAAGAGATTGTCTCCACTCCAATGTATGCTCTCATCTCCTTCGACAAATATTAACTGAGCAAAGTGACTTGGTCAGTTTCTGGAGCAGACATGGTTCAAATGGATTCACCCAGGTCTTTGAATCACACGTGGCCTGGGAGGTACTGGCAGTGTTACCTTGAAGAAACAGTCAATTAGGTCATTATGTAAACACTGGCACTGACCTAGGATGTCATCAGAAACAGACCGAGCCATGCTGTCTGCATTCACATTCCAGTGGAGACACAGGCAGGAAGTCATCGCTGTGTGCAAGTTCCACTGTTGTGTGGGCTGCACTGTGCCACCAAGTACTCGTGTGCTGATGGCCGGACCCAGACCTGGGCAGATGGGGACAGACGACGCGCTGCACAGTCCATCCAGCAGCCCAGAAGAGCCCTGATCCACATCACATGTCCTCTTAGGAAGAGAAGCTCCGACAGACAGACATGAGCAGGGGCAGGAAGCCCTCTCTCCATACCTCACCTCTCTACTCCAAGCCGTCTGAGTCTCTAGGCTGCTCTTTCGTGAGGGGAGGAAGGGAAGTGTTGGGGGATGCAGGTCTGACCTGGGCCTGCGATCCAGGCTGCTTTCCCACCATTCTGCTTTCCCAGCAAGTGAGTAACCCTCAGGGCTGGAGGCCCTCTGTGAGGGGCAGGGCCGTTCCTCTCCCGCTCCCCAGTGCAGCTCTCCAGCCCCTGGACATGTTATGATGTGTTAAAAGGAGAAGCTTTTACACAGACTGCCCATGTGGTTTGGAAATGACTCCTTTGACCTCACCTCCCCCCACCCCAGGATATCTCTCAGAGCTGCCTTACCACCATCCTCCCCCGCCCCCAGGAGGTAAGACGCTGATGGGGAAAGAAATCCACCTGGACTCTCTGTGTCTTCCTCCTCACTCCCTGTCCGTCTGCCCAGGGCTGCAGGTCTAAATTCTGCTTCCATAAGCCAGTCTGTGCCCCAGGATGTCTGGTCTAAATGAAGCTGCTGGACGGGCCCCTGTGCTGACCATATCTGATCACAAGGACAGGTGGACAGAACACCTTGAGGACATGTTCATTAGAGGCAGACTTGGAGCTTCCGTTAGAGAAAACTTCAGCCACAGAAAGCCTGCTGGGACATGGTGACAGTGACGTGGGAAGGGATGGGACCTGTCCTGGGACAGGGTGTGTGTGACAGTGACTTGGAAGGGCAGTGGCCCTGCTCAAACTTGCTCTCAGGCAGTGGCTGTCATTCCTGGGGCCACACTCTCCTGGGGCAGGCAACCAGGAAGTACTGTGTGGCCAGAGACTAGGCTGACGAGGCTGACAGGGCCCAGGCAACCCTGACCTCTGCACTGACCTCCTTGGAAGGAGCCAGACTTAAACCACGTCAGGCCTGAGGTCCAGGCCTCACTTCACGAGCCCGGTGTGCTGTGTCCTGGCTGGGTTCCACCCACCGCTCACCATCTGGCCTACAGGACCCTGCTTGTTTCCTGCCCTCCATGCTGCCTCCTCCACAAACTGCTCATGCCTCAGCTTGCCTCTGTCCCTCCACAGCCCCGGTCCCACTGAGCACCTGCGCTCCCACCAGATTCCAGGGACTCCCTTTTCTGGGGGTCTTGCACCCCAGGGGCATTCCATTCGGGCTTTCAGGGTCTCAGGAACCCCGGCCATGGTCAGCCTCCCAACTGCCCATCACCACATTCCTCTACCCACACGCGGTCAACCAGAGCAGCTCGCAGCCGAGAGGAGGAGCGGCTGCGTGGAACATGGTTCACGAGAGGTGGCTGCCATGTGGCGGCCCTTTCCTTCAGCCCGGCAGCCAGGGGCCTGCAGAGGGCGGGACAGATGGGTGGTGCTCATGCTCACAATGCACATGTAGTCATTTCCATCTCATGTTGGAAAGACTCAGCCGCTAGCCCATTCCCAGCCCAGCTTCCTCAGGAAGCTGTAGAGCTCATCTCCAGGCAGTGGGGGACAGGCCGTGCAGTTCCTTCAGTCTCCTGTGACCTCCGAGGGTCCCTTCCTGGCAAAGCAGTGCCCCCAGGCACCTTCCGATGGCCACACAGGTCTGGCACCCACTGCGCCATGGACACAGTAATGTTTTTGTGTCTCCACCGCACTGTGATGTATTTTCTGTGTCCCACAGTAACTGGAGGTCAGACACAGCTGCAATAACCTCCAGTTCTAGACTCCGAGCCAGTGCTGGACCCTGGAGGCCATACATCACTGAGGCCTCAGCCCAGCAGAGGGCATGGCTGGCGGCTGTAGTCACAGCTGGGCACACGGTGGGCTGTTTGGATGCTGCATCAGAAAACAAATGAACTGCACTTTCTGACATGGACATAGACCTGAGAACCTGAACAGACTAGACACCTGATGCTGTCAGGGGATCCGTGTGACTTGTGAGGTGAGTCCCTTCTGTGAAGAGTGCAGACAGGAGACCAGGGCAGCGTGTGCGAGCTCTGTCATCAGATGGAGGGGTCTCTTCTTTACTGAACATTGGGGGGGGGGGCGCACATGTTGGCAATGACAAAACTGAGCTAGAAGTCACCTTCCTTCTCCTTTTATGGGACAACTACATATACAAAAGCCTTTAAAAAGAGACTAGAATCAGATTCTTGCCGATTAACAGCTGATCTATGGAGACGAAGTGGAGATCTGGTGAAATCTCACCCGGAGAACTCCAGATTACCCATGACTCTGATAGCAGATTCAGAGCCCACTGCTCTGTCCATGAGCGCGAGGAGGCACAGCCGCTCGTGCACTATGCCTGGTGACAGAGCGTTGCATTTCAAACATTTCATCTGCTGAAGCAGCAAAGAGGTGAAAGCAGCCACGATAAGACAAGGACTCTCTTTAGCCCACGTGCGGGTAAGTGTTCAGGTCCCAAGGTGACACCCAGGATGCTCCCCAGGGAAATAAACTGAGCCCCAAAAAAGCCCGTTGTCATTGCCTCTTCTGCAGGACCTCGGCCAGAGCCAGAGGACACGCCTGACCTCCAGGGTGGCTCCCTGAGCAGGCACCTCCCTCTCTGCCAGCATGAGTGCTCACACTCAGGGGTGGACTCCTGGCACCTAACAAAGGCTCCTGACAAACACAGCCAGCGTCTTCCATGAGCAGTCACCTCGTGCCCGGAACCAGCCTTCAGGACAGGACAGAGCACAGATGCCCTGGGGAGAGGGAAGTTCCCTGAGCAGCCATGCAGTGGAGGCGTCATCAGTGACAACACACACACTTCCCACATGACACATAAACACACCACACATATACATGTGCAGGCTCATTCATGCAGTATACACAAACATACTAAACACATACACACACTACGCATAAATACACATCGCTATAAACACACAATAGCACACACATGATACACAGTACACATAGACAAATACACATATGTGCATACACCCACACACTATACACAACCCTACACATATGCACATATCACAAACACACTACACATTTGCACACCCCATACACATGCATGCCCAACATACATACATAGCATATACATAATACAAACTACACATAAACACATGTGCACACACACATTATGTGTGCATAGTACACATGCATCATACATAAACACATGACATATACGCACACATGATACACAGTTGACATAAATACATCGCTATACATACAACACATACACACATGTACACTCACACATGACACATTATACACACAACAGCACACATAAAAATACTACACACCATTCATGCACACATGATATACTTGCATATAGTACACATAAATGCACTACACATACACACACAACATGCACATGTGCACATGATATATATGTGGTACATAGCACACATAATGCACATGCAGACATCATACTACATGCACACATGTGGCACACAACACCCACATATGTATACAATACATGCATGCACACGAACACACAACATACTAAACATGCCATACATATCATGTTGCACATAAACATTTACTGTACGTGTATGCACATATCAATGCACACTACATATAAACACATCACATGGCATGCACACACAACACACTATGCAACATGCAACATATAACACTACACCTATATACACACTAGACATGCCACACATGCAAGCAGTACACACACACGTAGCACATACATGTGCTACACATAAGCATGTGGTGTGGGCACACGGCAATACTACATAGACACACTACACACATGCACAAAACACATATACACACGACACACATGCAGACACAGTGCACAAACACATTATACATATACACGGCATATACATAGATGCACACATAACACAAACACACTACACACACATCCACAGAGACATACACCTACCTCCACACACAGACATAGTGCACACAAAACACAAGGATGCTTTCCAAGGAAGAGAAGACCTGTGCTCAGGCTGTCTGACACTTCAAAGGAAGGGACACGTTGTGGGATGTTTGCCCCATATGCCACCTCTGCTCTTGGCAGCGCCCACCTTTTGCAGGCACTTCTCAGGTGCCTGCTTGACATCTCTGGGTGGAATTCTGAAAACCGAACACCCTCTGGGACTGTAGTTGCCATGAAGGGAGAAGAGGGTAGAGAAGACCACATGGAACAGGCCAGTCAGGCGTAGGAGTGAGGAGAGACCAACGTGGCTAGACAAAGAGGCCTGGAGATGGCACGGCCCCCATCCCTGCGCTGGGCCATCTGAGGACTTCTCTAGAAGGACAGTGAGAACGCCATCACTGCTGGGAACAATCTCGGGCTTTAGCCTGGTTCTGATGCGCGCCCATAGTTTAGCTCAGAACAAAGAATTTGTTGCTCTGCTTCTCACAAAGTGCCCTGCCGACCTCACTGCAGCCGCCACCGGCTCTGAGGACAGCGTGAGTCTTGAAGAATCGGGGGCCAGTAGCCAGGCAGCCCTCCCATGAGCCATGATCACTTGCAACCTGACACCGAAAGACCTGGACAGAGGGACACACACCTGCACACACCTGTATGCAGCCACACAGATGTTGCTTCCTTTCAGACACCTCTTTCATCACTTGAAGAAAACAATGTTTGTACAAAGCTGAGCATCAAACGCCAGCTTCATCAGTGAGGTGGCCTGGACAATGGGGCTGCCTATTGCTGCTGGGTACATGATGTTTGTGATTCTCAGGTCAAAACGTGAGGACAGGCATGCTGCCCTCCTGGGGACCAGGCTCGGTCTCAGGGCCACTTGGTGTGAAAGGGAGAATGAGTTTGGTGATTTATAGGGTGGACCAGTGCCCAATGCAGATCCCACCCTCCGCTCCCTGGAGCAGCACCACCCCAGCCCAGCCTCCTCCTCCTCCCAGTGCCCCCGACAGCCCGGCCTGAAGACAGGACCACTTTATCCCACGGGGAATCGCCCTCGAGCTAGGGATCTGGTTCTGATCTGCTGGGCACAGGAAGGGCAGCCCAAGTGCCTCCACCCTGAGACTCCTCTCCAGGGCAGGGCCAGGGTCCCAGCACCAGCAGGTCCCGGCCAGGGCTCCACTCACTCGCTCTCTGTCACGATGTAGCCGTAGGCCTCCTCAGAGGACTTGACCTCCAGCCGCAGGCCGTGGCCAGGGCCCTCCTGCTCCTGCGAGGCCCCCGAGACCCAGCGCGGGAACTCCCTGAGCCCGTGGGCCCTGGGCTCCGAGTGCAGCCTCGAAAGCAGCTCTGTGGAGTAGGTCCGACTCTTCACGTTCTCCACCCCAGCAGCGTCCTCCTCTGAAGACAAGGTGGCCGCAGGGTCCTCTGCCTGCTCGGTCCTGGTGTCAGGTGGGGTCCCAGGTGGGCGTCGAGACCCAGGGCCCTGCAGGACCTCTCCATGATTGAGGCTCACAGGACCGACCTAGTGGGAAGTAAACCCACGTGAGAGGGCAAGCAGGAGGAAAGCTGTCCACTTGCCCAGGAAGGCACTATGAGGGTCACCCCAGGGTGAGGACGGCCGTGGCGTGTGGAGCTGGTGAGGCAGGGCTGCACAGCCTGTGCTGGAACCACATCCAGATGAGAAATCCTCAACCAAGTGGAGAGTGCACATCAGAATTGGTCATAATGTTCCTCTCCCCGACTCCCTCCCTTCCTCTCTCATGCACACAAACACATACCCACTAAACCCCAACTGTGCAATCATACAGGCTGCCAGCATCTCTATGTTAAAAATAGCCCATGTTGCCTGGCTAATGTCACTCAGTGGTTAAGAGTGTCAGCCTGTGCACCCACGGCTTTGGGTTCAATTCCTAGTCGAAATTTTGGGTTCAATCCTAGAGGGGCATATGCAGAAAAAACTGAATTTGTTATTTGCTCAATTTTAGTGACTTTAAGGTCAAGCAGCCACATCGCTCAGTGAAGGTGTACTTCTCTATGAAATTCACCTTGGAGGCCAGCACACGGGACACTCACATATGACACCCCGCCAGATGGGGAAATACTAAGGCATGTTAACCTTCTTCTTTGTAGTAACCATTTTTCATATTTCTACAATGTACCCATCCTATAGTAATAAAAGGGTAATATGCAAATAGACCAACCTGCGGAACAACCAGATTGGGGGCAGGGCCGGCTGGCAAACCACCCACGGTCCCTTGCCCTGGCTGGCCCCACTCCTGATGGGGGCCATCAGGGTAGGTGTGCTGGACCCCACCAGTGCACGAATTCATGCACCAGGCCTCTAGTATTACTATCAATCTGAAAACAGGCATTAGCATGTATCTAAACATACGCAATTTGCACACACACTGTCTATCGTTTTCTCAGTTTGGGGACTATGAGGTTTTTCAATCCTTTACTAAAAAAACAAAAACAAAATGACCTTTGTATTTCAGGAACATTCTCCACCAGGAACAGAACAAAGACAAGCACAGTCTGCTTAGCATGAAGGGAGTTGCAGAGATGTGCATCTTACCTCTCCATGACCATGAACATCGTTGTCCCGTGCTCTGGTGTCTGTGGAAGACAAGAGCATTATCAAAGTCCTGGTCAGGAACATCACTGTGAGTGTCACAGTGTACACGCTGCCACTGCGAGCCTTCTCCACGCGACGCCATCGCCCATGTCTCCTAGCAAGTACCTCCTACTTTGGCACAGATGCTACACCTACACACTACACAGAGAAGGAGCTCCAGCTAAATGGTAAACGTGGTTGCTCATACAGCCACCCCCGTTCCCCACCTGCATGTGTCTGTCACTCACTTAGGAAGCACCGCCCTGTGGGACAGGCAGTAGCCGTGAAAAGGGAAAGCAAAGCGTCCGACCTAAACCTCTCAAGAAAGTATCTTCTGAACGTGCAGATGCGGTATTCTCTGTGGCTGTCACTTCTCTAAACAAGCATCCTGCTTGCAATGCCCCCAGCGCACCCCTCACTGCACCCTCTGATGCCCCAACAAACCCCCTAGATCTCCCAGCCCTCAGAGTGGGTGTCAATCTTTGAGTGCCCACTGCCTCATGATGCTTTGACCCGGGGAGTTCCAGTATCTTCTCATATGCTCTCACTACCATCGAGTGGTGTGTCCACTTCACATCAGCATCTGTCCCAACCCCCAGACATGTTCACCCTCCACCTGTGTTTCTGGCACATTCTTTGTGTGCCTACTATGTGCAGGACTGAGCTGCATGCTTCAGTGCGGCTCCAATGATTCTGAGAAGCAACCAGGCACAGAGAAGGCTGGTTGTCAGGGCAGTCTGAGCCCATCCGCAGGTCCAGCTGCTGTTTGTGTGTGTGTGCATGCATGTGTGTGCGACTGTATGTGCATGTGTGAGTGTGCGTATGATTGTATGCACATATGTGAGTGTGCAGGAGTGTATGCACATGTGTGAGTCTCTGTGTGTAAGTGCATATGTATGGATGTGAGTGTATGTGTGCATGTGTGTGTTGGGAGTACGGGGGAGGAGGGTTCTGCTCTCTCCTTGGAGCAGCCTGGAAGGGTGAGCCTCAGGCAGACATTCTAATGAACCCCTTTCACTTTACTATCAAACATTTTACTTGTTCACCAACACACAATCCAAACAAAAGCACTTCCTAGCCACCAGGAGGCTTCTGACTCTGCACCTCAGCAGAGGACCCTGTTTCCCTGCAGTGGGCAGGCTGCCTCCCAGCACAGCTGCTCTGCGCTCACTCCAGGGAAGCCAGGTGCCTCTGCTCTGTGGCCTGAGCCTTCCTGTCCATCAGTGTGAGTGCCAGGCATGAGTGCTCACCTAGCATTCCCACCCTGCCATGGGTGCGGTCCCCTAGCACTGCCTCCAAGCTGTCCCACAGCATCCCGGGCTCTCTTCCAACTCCTCTGGGCCCTTCCCACGTGCCCTCCGCATCCGTGGCATAAGCAATCACATCGGCCACCTTGTCCAAGTCTGGGGTGCTCAGTGTCTCCACAGAGGCCTGGTGATCTCTTGGGTCCTCCAAGGAATTCTGAGTCGATGCTCCTAGAAGGCACACATAAGCAAATAGAGTGACAGTGTGTCCAGAGCCTTCTCCAGCACCCCTCCCACTGATGACAGGCACCGCTGGAGTGCATAAACACATGTTTGTTGAATCTGAATACCATGTGACTCTCCAGTTACACTAAGGCTCAGAGTCTTTAAACAGTGAAAATTGATGTGGGACCCATGAAGAACCTATGACCAAACTCATGGCCCAAATAGGAGGATGGAAGCAGGGCCTTGGATGAAATAGCTGGAATTATATGCCAGGGGAGGAGCTTGAGCAGCTTCGTTGCCCTGAAAAATTAAGCGCCGACGGGACGCAAATCAAAGGACTCCCAAGAATCCCCCTGCTTCCAGGCAAAACGCAACCACTCCACTCATTCAGGTAGAGATGACAGAGTCTTAAGTCCCACACACATGGTGTCCAGGGAGCAACAAAGCAACAGACATATGAGAACCAGAAAAGTGGGACATGCAGTCAACACAAAAGGAGTCAACATCAGAGAGGGACAGGACAGCAGGAAGCTGCTAGAAACACGGGCAGTGCAGCAGCACCCAGCAAACCCAGCAAGAAACAGGAAATTCTGGGGGTGACAGGAACAGCCTGAAATGGGAAGCCTCCCTGCACAGGCTGGTGTGTGTGGCTAGGGGACAAGAAAGGGCTGATGAGCCTGAAGGCAGGTGGTTCTGTGAATGGAGGACAGAGTGAAGAGGTGGGAAAGATGGAATGGAACCCAGTACCTGCAGGTAGTGCCAGACATGACACTGCAGCTGGAATCCAAGTGGGAAGAAGCAAAAGGGGCCAAAAAAGGAAAGCTCCCAAGTCTCCCCAATTGGTGAGGAACATGAGCTTAGAGACTCAAGCATCAGAAAGCTGCAAGAATAAACATGAGAGCAGTGCACACGGTACTTACAGTCAAAATGCTGACAACAAAGATGAGGACAGTCTTTTTAAAAATATATTTTTATTAATTTCAGAGAAGAAGGGAGAGGGAGAGAGAGATAGAAACACCCATAATGAAAAAAGAACCAAGATGGCGGCATAGGTAAACACCTATCTCACTGCCCCAAAAAACAATTCCAAAACTACAACTTAACGACAGAACAAACATCATCCAGAATCACTGGAAAGCTGGCTGAGTGACAATTCCACAAATAAAAGTAAAGATAGAACACTGTGACTCAGAGGAGCGGTGGAGGGCAAGGTTGAAGATACGCCTGCAGTCAGAGGTTTGGAGCCATGCGTGCGCGCGAGCAGAGAGAGCGGGTGGCTACAAACCCAGCCGGTTTTCTCGAATGAGGGAGACAAAGGCATCCCAATGCACTGATTCCCCAGTTCCAGGTGAAGTCCGGGGAACCCACACTCATACGGGGTGAAACTGGACAGTGGGAAGGCACGCTGAAACCTGGGCGCTGCAGAGGTCTGCGAGCTTGTGGAGAGGGTGAGCTTGTGGAGAGTGCGCGTAAACTTGGGAACAGCAGTTTGCGAGTAAACTTGGGAACAGAAGTACGTGACTGTGCAGAGAGGACTCGTGACTTGCTCCCTCGTTCAGGAGACCACCGAACTGCTTTGTTTTACAATCCTGGGCAAGACTTTGGGTGTGCAGACTCATTTGGGGAGAGGCTGAGTTGTCTGGCAGCAGGTGGAGATTGGCAGCGGCTTTGTCTTGGAGGTGCTTGCAGCCATTACCACCCAACACAGAGACCCAGGTGCTGCATAGGGCAGAGCTGACACTGCCTGCTCAGCCCGGAGACTCTGCCCATCCAACCTGAACACAGCTTACCCTCACAGTCAATTGGCCTGGAGGTCAAACCCTCCTAGTGCTAACAACAATAATCTGGGCTGAACTTCAACAATACTATACAACCCATAAAGGGTTGCAGTAAGAGTATCCACCTCAGGTAACTGGAGAGGCTGAGCCACTGTCCCTTAGAGGACATCTACAACACAAAGCTAATGCACCAACTCAGGAAAGCAGCCACAATGCAGAGAAATGGAAAGAAATCAGATGTGAAAGAAATGGAGGAAAAAAGACAACTAGACACAGAGTTCAAAACCATAGTAATAAGGTTTTTCAAGAGGCTCATAGAAAAGGCTGATGAACTTAATGAAACCTACAAGGAAATGAACAAGACCTACGAGGAAATGAATGAGACCTACGAGGATATGCAAAAGGGCCAACTAGAAATTAAGCATACACTGACTGAAATAAAAAATATTATACAAAGACCTAAAAGCAGTCCAGACGACCACAAGAACCAAGTCAAAGATTTGAAATACAAAGAAGCAAAATCCACTCAGCTGGAAAAGCAAGAAACCAAAAGAATCCAAAAAATTGAAGGGGCCTCTGAAACAACCTCAAGCATACCAACATCCAAATTATAAGAGTGCCAGAAAAAGAGAGAGAGAAAGATAATGAAAACCTACTTGAAGAAATAGTGACCTAAAACTTCCCCCACCTGGTGAAAGAAATTGACTTAAAAGCCCAAGAAGTGCACGGAACCCCAAAATATAGAAATCTAAAGAGGACCACTCCAAGACACATCATAATTAAAATGCCAAGAGCAAAAGATAAAGAGAGAATATTAGAAGCAGCAAGAGAAAAACAGTTAGTTACCTATAAGGGAGCACCCATACGATTGTCAGTGGATTTCTCAACAGAAACGATGCAAGCCAGACAGGAGTGGCAAATATTCAAAGTGATGAATAGCAAGAATCTACCATCAATATTACTCTATCCAGCAAAGCTATCATTCAGAATTGAAGGTCAGATAAAGTGCTTCGCAGATAGGAAAGAGCTAAAGGAGTTCATCACTGCCAAAGCAATATTATATGAATTGCTGGAAGATATTCTACAAGAAAAGGAAGAAGAAAAAGGTAAAAATAAAAATTATGAACAACAAATATACATCTATCAACAAATGAATCTAAAAATCAAGTGAATTAATAATCTGATGGACAGGAAAAACTGGTGAATATCACAGAATCATGGACATAGAGAGGGAATGGACTGACAATTCTTGGGGAGAAAAGGGGTGTGGGAGGTGCAGCAAGAGACTGGACAAAAATCATGCACCTATGGGAGAGGACAGTTGGGGGAAGGTGAGGGCGGAGGGTGGGATGGGTACCGGGTAGAGGGGAGCTATAGGGGGAAAAGGAGGGGGAAACAATGTAATTAATAAACTGAACAATAAAGATTAAAAAGAAAAAAGAAAAGAAACACCCATGATGAGAGAGAATCATTGATTAGCTGCCTCCTGAAAGCCCCCTACTGGGGATGGAGCCCACTATCCGGGCACGTGCCCTTGACCGGAATAAAATCTGGGACCTTTTAGTTTGCAGGCTGATGCTCTCTCCATCGAGCCAAACCGGCCAGGGTGGTGAGGACAGTCCTAGCAGCAGGTGTTATATGCAGAGCAAAATGGTTGAGTGGGCACTGACTTCTGAAGAAAAGTAGAGGTCACAGACATGTCAATATCTCATAAGAATGACTTATTTGATATAATATCTGCAATTACATATTTGATAACATGCATATGAATGACATATTTGAAGTGTTTAACTCAGAGGTCTATACCCAGTGAATATGTCCTTCAAATTTAAGAGTGAAAGATACTTTCACATTATAAAAAAAGAGCTGCCCAGCCAGTGTTGCTCAGTGGTTCAGCACTGAACCTGTGAACAAAGAGGTTATGATTTGATGCCCGGTCAGGCATGTGCCCAGTTACAGGCTCTGTTCCCAGTGTGGGGTGTGCAGGAGGCAGCTGATTGATGATTCTCTCTCATCATTGATGTTTCTCTCTCTCCCTCTCCATTCCTCTCTGAAATCAATAATAAAAATATATGTATATTAAAAAAAGAGCTAAGCTAATCACCACCAGCATCATCGCTATCATTATCACCATCATCATTACTATCATCACCATCACCATCATCACAACCATCATCACCATTATCAACACAATCATCACCACCATTATCAACAGTTATCACTACTATCATCATTATCATTTGCATCACCACTCCCTCTATCACCATCATCACCACAATCATTACTGACATCATCACCACCATCATCATCACCATCACCATCACCATCACCAACACAATCATCACCACCACCATCATCATTATCTTCATCATCACTATCTCTATCACCATCATCATTATCATGAGGAATTTACTGTGTTCCTTTTGTTTAGAGAGCATATAGTTCATTTAATTTCTGAAGACAAACTCTCAGATGTTTGCAATGACTCATATATATTCAGAAGGAGTTTATTATTTTATTCTGTCCTTGTTTGGGCCTCCACCTAGAGCCACAGGCCTAATCTTATGTCAGCTTCCTGTCTATTTTCACTGGGAACAACAGGAGAACAGTAAAATGTGTTTCTCCATCCAACCAGGGCCATGGTCTGACAGCTGAGTGATGTGCACTGCTCACTGGCTAAGTGAAGCACTGAGCTGAGCTGCCACCTGCTATAAGTAGCCCTGCCCAGGCAGGCTGTCAACTTTGTTCTTGCAGAACCTGCACCCAGTCCACTCTCCCTCATTATACAAACTGCCCAGTTAGTGTTGGCGTTAATTATGTAACTCGGTTGGTGGCAGGCGTGGCACTCAATTGCTTTCTAAAAAATGTTTCCTTGAGATTCACATTAACATGAGTGCATGCTCAGCATGGTCACTGGCAATGACACGGGAGTAGCTGGGCATGTGCTGGTGGCAGATGCCAAACTGGAGTATAAAAATGTCCAGATGGGCCATTGTGTGTGGGATTGGAATCTGTCTCCATTAAGGGAATGGCTGAACCAACAGAGCACTGGAATTGGACTTAGAGAAACAGGTACGGCACATTGCCAGCTGCCGGACTTCCTGTGAGTAGGAAAGTTCTAGAAGGTAGATAGATGGCTCATGTGCATGGTTTACGTACATCTGCCACTAGGAACTCAATTTATAATCAAACCAAGTGTATTTTACCACAACATTTACAAATTTAAATACAAAAAGTGGACATGGCACTTCCATTCCCTAAGAGTGGTGGGGTTACAGGCTGGCTGCATAATGCTCCTACTTGGGGAGGACTGGAGCATGAGACACTGAGGGGACAGGAGAGGGAGGGTACAGAGCTGCCACTGCCCCCGCCAGCCCTGCTTCACGCAAGGCCTGGTCGCACAGAGCCCAAGGCACAGGACAGCCACACGGATGGCACTGGTCTTGGCAATTGTATGTGTCTTTGTGGCAACCATTTATTACATATATAACTGGTAATAAAGAACAAATAATCATTTATAAATCCTATTTCCCATAGTGACAGGGTCACAAAATGACAAGCTAACCTTTAACAGGGAGCACTCCCCCTGGGGGTGGCCCAGGACGCCAGGTCTGGAGCTGGGGAGCTGGGCCCCACAATGTCTATGTGCAGCATTGCCACACGCACTCACTGTGACCTTTGTTATTCCCACTGCCTGCCTCACGCAGGTCTTTGAGTGTTATGTTGCTTTAAAGCAGGGATGGGAACCTTTTTCCAGCCCAGGGCCACTGGATATTTATAGCATCATTCTCAGCCATACAAAATTATTAACTTAAAAATGAGTCTGCTCTATTTTGGTCAAACATTTAATTAACTCACCCCAATGCTCTGGCAGGGCCAGACCCAAAGAACTCTTGAGCCTCATTCGACCTGTGGCCAGATGTTTGCCACCCCTACCCAAAGGTCTTGAAATGGGACAGTGTAAACCATGAATAAAGGGTGAATACAGTCTCTTTTCCCTCATGAACACTGGCCACATGCAGTGAGCCGGACCTGACGCATCCATCACATTGGAAGCACTGGGTTGGGTTTTCCTGGAGCTCCACCTGGAGCTGCGTAAGGCCAGGGTCATGAGCCACATGGCCATTTTCACAGGCTCCACCCTCCCTGCTCTGGCAGGCAGCCCTCTGGGTGTCTGGGATGTGGCTCTCCAGGGACACACCTGCCCTCCCATTCGGCTTTTCTGCCCTCCCTCAGATTATGTGAAGGGAACATAGTTTTGTGGAGAGGCTGCGGGGCCCTGTGCCTTCATGGGAATTCTGCCCTGGGCATGACTGTGGACTTTTGCAGGGGAGGAGGTGGGAGGGGAAGGGAAGGAAGGTTGTAAGGCCCTAGACCACAAACATAGGGAGAAGTAGGTCTTTCCTTGTCTGTTTTCATTAAACACAGAAAGCCACTGTCTATCCTTCCCCTGGCTCACGCCCCTCCCTCTAGGATCTCAGTGAGCTCATCTGTGCCTCTGTGCTCCCTACAGGCTCAACACAGAACTGTGCACAATGCAGTCAGAGAAAGCAAGAATTTGGAGCTAAATGGACACTTAAAACATTAATGGACCAATTAGCCAGAGTAACAAGTATATTGTGTTCACATCTGCCTTTTGGACAGCTGGCCCTTAAGAATTCCCACTTGGTCTCACGGGATCCAACGCTGGGCCAGCCACCTCCACCCTCAGGCTGCCGCTTCCTCGTCAGGAAAATGAGGCTGGAAATAGCACCATGTTTTGAGGTTGGTATGAAAAGCAAACACGATGCTTTAAGTAGAAGAGTCTGGCACCTGCAGGACCCTGGGATGCAAATGGTGAGAGACGCACGTCACCAGCTCCCCAGCGCATAGGGCCACAGGAGACTGGCACCGACCAGAGATCACTGTGGGATGTCCTGTGGGCACATCTTGGGAGGAAGGGCAGCGCACGGGGAGTGGCTGGGTGGGGGCATCAAGCACTCCGACAGCCAACATGAAAGCTGCTCAGGGTGGAATGGCTGTGCTTCTGACGTGTGAAATGGGCACCGCTGGCACCATCTCTTGCTGAACATGAAGGGCCAAGTCTCCACTTGGAATGCCACAGGATATGAAGATGCACACTGTCCTTGGGGGGGGCAGCCAGTAAAATTCAGAAGGGGAGAACTCTGCGAGACAAGTGAGCGAGTGAGCCAATTTCAACAATAAATAAATTAAATAAATTGCAAGGAAGAAGAAAAGAGGGAGGAGAAACCTGTAGATCAAGAGGGGCCACCCTGGCTGGTCACTCAGTGGGTGAGCACGTCACCATACACCAAGGTTGTGGGTTTGATCTCTGCTCAGGGCATCAACCAATGATGCATCAATAAGTGGGATGACAAATAAACCTCCCTCTCTCTCTCTCTCACTCTCTCGCTGTCTCACTCTCACTCGCTCTCACTCACTCTCCCCTCTCTCTCTTCTTCTTTCTCTCCCTCTTCCTCTCCCAAATTAACAAGTGGCAATTTAAAACAATGAAAATAAAAGATGTAGCCACCTTCTTTGTATCTTGACTCAAAAAAGAACCAACTGTAAAGAAAGTTATGACAACAGAGAAATCCGGGTGCTGCCGTCTTTGTTCAGTGCTGTGCAAACATTGCCGAGATTTACTCTGAGGGCAGCTGGTCAGGCTCCACAAGTCCGCACCTCTGGGCAAGGCAATGCTGCAATTCCACAGGTGAGTCGCTTGGTGACGGAGAGGGAGTGGTAGAGGGGAATCAGCAAGAAAGACCAGGGCTGGGTGCGCGGGCTCATCGCCCACTCTCTGTTTCATGGTAGACATTTATGTGACTCCTCTAAGCACCCAGGGCAGCTGGGAAGATGCTACATATGAAACTATAACCAACTTTTCAACATAGCCCAGTTCAGAGGGCAGGGGAGTAGAGAGCATCTGCAAAGAGGCCATGCAGAGGGTGGGAGGTAACTCGTGGGAGGGGCTCTGGACGGTGCAGCTCTAGCGGACGTGTAGAGCAGTCCCCAGTGCCCAGCACCAGGGCGCTCGGCAGAGTGGGTGCTGTTAGCATTTACCTCTTCCAGTAGGGAGGACTGGGTCGTCACTGAGAGCTTTTAAAGTTGTGGGAGATTGCCCAGGAGGGAAGGGTGCTCAAGACAGGACACCCGACATCATCGCTTGTACAGAAGCAAAGGGGATAGGAGAGGGAGGCACAACATGGACAGAGCTAACAGGAGAGGGGGACCTTCCCAGAGTATTCAAAGCAGGTGCTGAGCTGGAAAGGTGAATAAATACTCTGAGTTTAAGAAGGGAGGGAAGGGTATTTTGAGGAGGAACCAAGATGGCGGCATAGGTAAACACCTATCTTGCTGCCATACACAGCAATCTCAAAACTACAACTTAACAAAAAAACAAAAATCATCCAGAATCACTGGAAAGCTGGCTGAGTGAAAATTCCACAAATGAAAGTGAAGATGGGACACTGTGACTCAGAGGAACAACAGAGGACAGCGTTAAAGATACACACGATGTCAGAGGTTTGGAGCCCTGCGCGTGCCAGCGGATAGGGCAGGCGGCTGCAAACCCAGCCAGTTTTCTCAAACCGGGGAGACAAAGGAGTCACACTGCACTGATTCCCCAGCTCCGGGTGAAGTCTGGGGAACCCACAATCATACGGGGTAAAACTAAATAGTGGGGAGGCATGCTGAAACTCGAGTGCTGCAAGGGTCTGCAAGCTTGTGGATAGAGCGAGCTTGTGCATAGAGTGCATAAACTTGGAAAGAGCAGAGCTGCATGACCTCACAGAGAGGATTTGTGACTTATTCTCTCGTTCGGGAAGCCCCCAGACTGCATTGTTTTGCGACCCTGGGTGAGACGTTGGATGTGCAGACTCATTTGGGGAGAGGCTGAATCGTCTGGCAGCAGGTGGAGCTTGGCGGCAGCTCTCTCTCAGAGGTGCTTGCAGCCATTACCACCTGGCACAGAGTCCCAGGTGCCGCATAGGGCAGAGCTGACGCTGCCTGCTCGGCCTGGAAACCCCACCCATCCAACCTGAGCACGGCTGAAACTCACAGCCAATTGACCTGGAGGTCAAACCCTCCTAGTGCTGGCAACAAAGCTAGGCTTAACTTCAACAAGACTGTGCAACCCATATCCACCTCAGGTAACTGGGGAGGCTGAGTCACTGTCCCTTAGAAGGACATCTACCACACAAAGCTAATCGACCAACTCAGGAAAGCAGCCACCATGCAGAGACATGGAAAGAAATCAGATGTGAAAGAAATGGAGGGGAAAAAAGACTGGACATAGAGTTCAAAACCACGGTTATAAGGCTTTTCAAGAGGCTACTAGAAAAGGCTGAGAAATCCAAGGAAATGAACAAGACCTACGAGGAAATGAACAGAACCTACAAGGATATGAAAAAGGACCAACTAGAAATTAAGCATACACTGACTGAAATAAAAAATATTGTACAAAGACCTAAAAGCCATCTAGAGGACCGCAAGAACCAAGTTAAAGATTTGAAATACAAAGAGGTAAAATCCGATGATCCGGGGAGAACTTAAGATGGCGGCATAGGTGAGCACCTATCTAGCTGTCCACGCAACAATTCTGAAACTACAACTTAGCAACGAAACAAACAACATCCAGAAATCGCCGGAGAGCTGGCTGTGGGGAAATTCCGCACATGAGAGTAAAGGCGGTGACTCGGGAGCAGCGGTGTGCAGCTTTGAGGTTTGGAGCGCGAGAGAGCAGTGAGGGACAGGCGGCAGACAGCCGGCCTGGCTGGTTTTCTCCTGCGAGGAGGGCGGAGGTCTCCCACAGCACCAACCCCTCAGTTCCAGGCGAGCTCCCAGGTCAGGGAAAGGAGGATCCCCGGCGCGGCTGAGGTCTGTGTGTTTGGGGAGAGTGCACGAGTAAATTGGAGTGCGCAACCGGGCAGAGAACGCGGGCAGAGAACGTGCAACTACTTGCTTGGAGACCACCATACTGCTTTGTTTTATACCCCTGAGTGAGTCTTTGACTGTGCAGACTCAGTTAGGGAGAGGCAGAGTTGTCTGGCAACGGGGAGACTAGCGGTGGATTTATATAGCCACCCAACACCGAGACCCGTGAGCCGCACAGATAAGCTGACGCCGCGAGCCCCATAGACCTGAAACGGGGAGGGAGCCAGGAAGGGCGGACCTAAGCTCAATGGAGTGCGCCCATTAGACGCAAACTGCGCGCCAAGCAGGGCGGACCTAAGCCCGATGCTGCGCCCCCAATAGACGCAAACTGCGAGCCAAGCAGGGCGGACCTAAGCTTGACGCTGCGCGCCCATTTGACGCAAACTGCTCGTCAAGCAGGGCGGACCTAGGGCTGACGCTGCGCGCTGCAAAGGAAGCTGAGCCACTGGTTCCTTAGAGGATACAGGATACCTATCACACACCGCTAAGGAACCACTCAGGAAAGCAACAACAATGCAGAGAAAAGAAAAGAACTCAGCTGTGAAAGAAATGGAGGAAAAAAGACGATTAGACATAGAGTTTAAAACCACAGTAATTAGGTTTATGAAGAGACTACTAGATAAGGCAGATAAAATTAATGAGAACTATGCCAAAATAAATAACACTTACAAAGAAATGAACAACGCTTACAAGGATATGATAAAAGACCAACTAGAAATTAAGCATATAGTGACTGAAACAAAAAATATTATACAAAGACCTAAAAGCAGTCCAGACGACCGCAAAAACCAAGTCAAAGATTTGAAATACAAAAAGGCAAAATCCACTCAGCTGGAAAAGCAGAAAGCCAAAAGAGTCCAAAAAATTGAAGATAGTATAAGGGGCCTCTGGGACAACCTCAAGCATACCAACATCAGAATTATAGGGGTGCCAGAAAAAGAGAGAGAGCAAGATAATGAAAACCTACTAGAAGAAATAGTGACTGAAAACTTCCCCCACCTGGTGAAAGAAATTGACTTGAAAACCCAAGAAGTGCACAGAACCCCAAAATATAGGAATCTAAAGAGGACCACACCAAGGCACATCATAATTAAGATGCCAAGAGCAAAAGATAAAGAGAGAATATTAAAAGCAGCAAGAGAGAAACAGTTGGTTACCTATAAGGGACACCCATACGACTGTCAGTGGATTTCTCAATAGAAACGATGCAGGCCAGACGGGAGTGGCAAGAAATATTCAAAGTGATGAACAGCAAGAATCTACAACCAAGATTGCTCTATCCAGCAAAGCTGTCATTTAGAATTGAAGGTCAGATAAAGTGCTTCACAGATAAGAAAGAGCTGAAGGAGTTCATCACCGCCAAACCAACACTATATGAAATGCTGAAAGGTATTATTTGAGAAGAGGAAGAAGAAACAGGTAAAAATGTACATTACGAACAACAGGTACACATCTATCAAATGAATCTAAAAATCAAGTGAATTGGCAACCAGATGATCAGGATAAAATGAGGAATAGAACTGAATCATGGACATGGAGAGGGAATGGACTGATAATTCTTGGTGAGGGGAAGGGTGCAGGAAGTACAGCAAGAGACTGGACAGGGCTCATGCAACTATGGGAGAGGACAGAGGGTGGGGGGAGGTGAGGGCATAGAGTGGGATGGGTACTGGGCGGAGGGGAGCTATTGGGGAAAAATGTAAGTAATAAACTGAACAATAAAGCTATTAAAAAAAAACAAAGAGGTAAAATCCACTCAGCTGGAAAAGCAAGAAGCCAAAAGAATCCAAAAAATTGAAGATAGAGTAAGGGGCCTCTGAAACAACCTCAAGTATACCAACATCCGAATTATAGGGGTGCCAGAAAAAGAGAGAGATCAAGACAATGAAAACCTATTTGAAGAAATAGTGACTGAAAACTTCCCACACCTGGTGAAAGAAATTGACTTAGAGGTTCAAGAAGCACACAGAACCCCAAAGAAAAGGAATTCAAAGAGGACCACACCAAGGCACATCATAATTAAAATGCCAAGAGCAAAAGACAAAGAGAGAATATTAAAAGCAGCAAGAGAAAAACAGTTAGTTACCTATAAGGGAGCACCCATACAATTGTCAGCAGATTTCTCAACAGAAACTATGCAGGCCAGATGGGAGTGGCAAGAAATATTCAAAGTGATGAATACCAAGAATCTACAATCAAGATTACTCTACCTAGCAAAGCTATCATTCAGAGTTGAAGGTCAGATAAAGTGCTTAGCAGCTAAGAAAAAGCTAAAGGAATTCATCACCGCCAAACCAATATTATATGAAATACTGAAAGATATTCTTTAAGAAGAGGAAGAAGAAAAAGGTAAAAATAAAAACTATGAACAACAAATACACATCTATCAACAAATGAATCTAAAAATCAAGTGAATTAAAAATCTGATGAACAGGATAAACTGGTGAATATAATAGAATCATGGGCATAGAGAGGGAATGGACTGACAATTCTTGGGGAGAAGAGGGGTGTGGGAGGTGCAGCAAGAGACTGGACAAAAATCATACACTTATGGGAGAGGACAGTGGTGGGGGGTGAGGGCGGAGGGTGGGATGGCTACCAGGTGGTGGGGAACTATAGGGGGAGAAAAAGAGGAAACAATGTAATTAATAAACTGAACAATAAAAATTAAAATATTAGACGAAGACGAAGAAGAAGGAGAAGGAGGAGGAGGAGGAGGAGGAAGAGGAGGAGGAGGAGGAAGAGGAGGAGGAGGAGGAGGAGGAGAAGGGAGGGAAGGAGGTAGGACGGAAGGGGGAGCCACAGGCAGAGGACAGCCTTGGGAGCAGAGAAGGCAGCAGCTGGCAGAGAACACCGGCCCCAAAGGGGAAATGCTGGTGGGAACGGGGCCCCCTGAGCACCGCCCTTGGAAACGCCAGCCCATGGAGGAATTGAGTCTGTGCGACGATTCAGCCAGAGGCACAGCTCACACCTTTCACAGGCACAGGAGACAACAGCAGCCGCTCCGCCCTCTCCCCCCAGCCTAGCATGTCTTTCATGTAAACAGGTGGGGAGCGTCTGGCCCCAAAAAACAGTGGGCCTGGCCCCGACGAGCACTGGGTGAGCTAATTAAATATTTGACCTAATGGAGCAGCTAATTGCTAGGATGATGATCTTGTATGACCCACGAATTAGGTTATAAATATCCAAAAGGCCTGAGTAGGGGAGGCTCCCACCCCTGACTTAAAAGGTGCCACAGCAGCTACATGGGGCGAGGGGCTTCCCTGAACAGAATGAGTACAGACCTACACAAGCAGTGTGCTCCCTCAACCCTTGGCAGGTATCATCACTGCCTGTCCCTTGCTGGCGTCTATGGTTTGGAATCTTCAGAGGAGAGGTCTGCTTTATCAGCATCTGACTGAGTGTGCGATGGCCTCAGAGAAGGCCTTCTGTGTTTTACAGAGGAGCAGGCATGGTCCCTACTCCCTCAGGCGGTCACATAGGACATAACTCACATGCCATTGCGAGCCCAGCGCTGTGGCTGGCCACAGGGAAGGCCACGCAGTGCCAGCATTGCACTGTGAGCGGCGCTGTGTCACCCTGGTGGCTTTGGGGACAAATAGGCATAAACATTCAACCTGGGCACGTGTGACTACAGCAGTCATGGGGCATGTGACAGAGTAAACGCCTCCAAGCCGACCTTCCAGAGCCCGTGCAGCCCACACCACGTGGGGCTGGGACTGGCCAGGGCCCCACCCACCTCGTCATCTTTAGGAACGTCACAAAACCGGGAAACTGCAGAGAGGGGTGTGAGCAGAGACAGCGACTTCCTCTCCCTCCTGTGCCAGCCACTGGGTCCATCCAGCGTTGGCGTGGCCACCTTCCCGCCGCCAGTGACACAGGAAGCACATCCCAAGGTGCCCTCCTCACAGGTGCCCGGCACCTGGTCACCCCAGATGCGTGGAGGCAGTTGCTGGGAAGATGGAGTTGACAACAAACACCCCCAGAGGGGGTGAGGCTGACTCACCTTCGCCGGTGCCCAGAGGCTCGGTGGGGTCTTCTGGAGGCGAAAACCGTTTTCCATGGTTCCTCCAAGGCACGTGCAGAAGGTCATAAGACATGAGTGGGCCCGCCTCGGTGGGTGAGGGGGGTATCATGGCCAAATAGGTGATTAGCTGCCTGAGCAGAGTCCGCTTCTGGACCCCGCCGCCCCCCTCGGGGCTGAGCTCACCCAGCTGGAACCGGCTGAGGGTCTGCAGAGGGTGGCCCACGGAGTGCCTGGTCCGGGAGGCAGGGGTGTAGGTCAGAGCAGATGTTTGGGGCACATAGGTCAGCATGCTGTCAGCCGGTGGGCCCGCATCCTGCAGGGGCTGGAGAGAAAGCAGCAGCGGTCGTCAGCCACCCACCTGAATGGCCCTGGGCTGGGATTCTCAAGGCGCCAAACAGCACCAGGCACCGGATGCGCCCACAGCGTATAATCAGGAACCAAATTCCTGTCCACATTGGTCGTGACGTTGGTCATTGCTAACAGCTTTATTGGTGATTCACACCAGAAATTCACCCAACTCAGCTGTTTTGAGTGTAGCCAGAGTCGGACAAATGACACACTATTCTATTGTCACCCGATCAGATAACATCCCAAACGAAAACCTGCACCCCAACTCCTCCCACTCCCAGCCCTGGCAATCACCTTCTCCTTCCTCTCCTGCCATCCCAAGGTTCTGCCAGCTCCAAGCGCTGCTCAGAGGGGACTCACCAGGGACAGGACCCACCACAGGGGCCTGTGTGTCTGGCTTCTCTCAAACAGCGTCATTTTCCGGGTCCACCCCGCTGCGTGTCAGCTGCCTTTTCTCTCACAGCTGAATGCTAACCGGGAGGGATGCAGCACCTTGTGCTTATCTGTTCACCAGCTGCCGGACATGGGGTTGTTCTCACTTTGGGGCCCATCTGAATGCACTGCCTTGGGCGGCTGGCGGGGCCTGTCCATGAGTCTGTGTTTCTGTCCTCCCACGGCTCCCAGCACGGCTAAACGTTCACACGCCCCAGCAGCGGGCTCCACGCTACACCTCAGCTGCTTGTGCTGCTCCATCCTTGTTTTCATTCTAACCGGCCCAGCAGTTAGGAAGTAATCGAACTGGGTACCACATCACGCTCGTGTCCTGCCCCTTCAATAGCACATTCTACCAGGGAAGTGCCGGCACCCGGCTGATACCTACGCACAGTGTCACATCCACGCGTGGGCAGCATGGCCTTTCCCAGAGCGGCCACGCCTCCTCCTCGGTCCATGGCTTCCGGGAGGATGTCAGCATCCTCGGCGGCTGCCACTCTGTGGGTGGCCCCGGCCACATGTTACAGCCTTGCCCATTGACATTCCTTGCACGTGCCTCCTGGGCTGTGGGGAATGCTGAGTCCTTGGGCATGGCCTTGGGATCCAGCCCACACTGCCACGGGGCTGGGGATGAGAGGCTCAGCCTGCCTGGCCTGGCTGTTTCTGGAAGCATCAGGCCAGGTTCGGCGCCGGTGGTGTGAGCTGAGGTCAGGACGCAGTGGCTACGGGCTCCTTTCCTACTCACATTTGAACTCAGGCAAATCACTTGACACTTTTGAGATTCAATTTTCTCCTGTCAAAGGAGAACACTGGACTTTTCTCTGGGCTGTTTTACTTTTTAAATGATGAGATTTGAGCTGTCCTCCAAATGGTTGGATTCTGTCTAAGTATCATTTCGAACTGCTTTCTCTTTAGCAAAAGGAAGCGGAGATTCTTGAGGGAGAAACAGAAAGTCTGCTCCGCAGCATTTTCTCCAGGGACACACACATTGGGCGCAAGTGTCCTCTTCGGCTCGGCGTTGGCTCCTGTCCCGGAAGGCTGTCTCCACACCCTTGGCCAGGTCATCGCGGGGGGGAGGGTGGGGCGGGGCGCCAGCCATGGGCCCGCATTAACATGCCCTAGCGTCTCTCCTTCCCTGCCCCTGGACGCAGTCGACTTGCCGCCTCTGAGGCCTTTAATTAGAGCCCAGAGGCCTGGCTGAGGACCTGCCGGCGGGACACAGCCCACGGAGAGTCACAGAGCGAGCGACAGGCACACACAGCCTATTGGGGGTGTTCATGCTCTGACCCCCATTAAGGTGAAAAAGGGGAAAGAGGACTTGGCAGGTAGTACAAGTCAGAGGCTGTGGGACAGGACACAGCGGTCCTCACATCAGGCTCCCTGAGAACGGCGCCGGCAGGGCAGTGTCCTCAGGAGCGATGGCCTCCCCGTCTGTGCCCAGGCCTGGGAGTGGGGCAGTGAATGGTGAGATGGAGGGTGCTATGGCCGCTTCTTCCCAGTGGCTCCATCCTGAAGGAGAAGAGCACACAGTGGGTAGGGGCAGGGCAGCCCCCAGTGAGTCTCGGCCTGAGGCTGCACGGCCATGGCCTTTGCTCTGCGGAGATGTTTAACACCTCCATAGCCTGTGATGTGGGATCTCTCAGAAGTGCTGGTGGCTACAACCACTATCACTGGTGCTTTTACTTCATCAGCTTGCACTTTCTTTTTTTTTAAGCAGCAGCAAGTCCTCAGTCTGGCCGAGGATGACCTGCCCATTGCACTCTCACCATTTTCAGCTGAGTTTAACCTTTCAGGACCCATGTTCAACCCCGTGTTTGGAAAATGGTTAAAGCCTCAATTCAACAAACGTACGGTGCTGGGTTTCCCAAGTCAACAGTGAGTAATTGGGAAGACTGCATTTGCCCAAATATGGAAACTAGAAAACTAACAGCATGAACATTGGACAGCTGTCCACACGTGGCCAACAGCTTCCAGCACATTAACTCCTCATGCAGTGTGTCATTGGAACCCAGTGGGGCGCTGTGGCATGGTCCACTGAGTGCGAGCGTCTGAGAACAGCCCCCGAAGCGCCCTGATGTCCCACGAAGATGGAAATGCTTTGGGCACATTCTGAAGCCAAGGCAATCCCATAGCCCCACCGCATATGCTGAGAAAGTGCCAGCAGGTGGGAAGCTTCAGACCAGCTCCACCTGCCAGTGCAGCTCTGCACTGGCACCCCTGAAGACCTCGCTGTGCTTCACTTTTACCACTTACAAAACTTGAAAAATAATTTCTTTTCTATAGCAGCTATGAGGATTAGAGAGAGCATAGGTAAAAGTCCCTCGTTTAGCACACAGCTCAGGTGTGCTTCACTGACATCCAGCATCATATCCTCTATCATCACCACCATCATCACCATCATTACCACCATCATTATCATCATAATCATCACCATCATCATCATATCATTACCACCTTTATCACCACCACCATCATCACCTCCATCACCAATCACCATCATCATCATCACCATCACCACCATCATCACCTCCATCACCAACCACCATCATCATCATCATCACCACCATCACCACCATCATCACCATCATCATTATCATCATCACCACCATCACCATTATCATCACCACCTTTATTACCACCACCATCATTCCCATCATCATCATCACTACCACCTTTATCACCACCATCACTACCACCACCATCACCACCATCATAATCATTACCACCAATCATTATCATCACTACCTTTATCACATCCACCATCACCACCATCACCATCATCATCATCATCACCATCGGCATCATCATCACCACCATCATCATCATCACCATTATTATCACCATCACCATCAACACCATCAACATCATCACCACCATCAACATACCATCATCATCACCACCACCATCATCACCATCACCTTTATCACCGCCATCACTACCACCATCATGATCATTACCACCATCATCATCATTATCATCACTACCTTCATCACATCCACCATCATCATCATCACCATTATCATCACCATCACCACCATCAACATACCATCATCATCACTACCATCAACATCATCACCACCATCAGCATCACTATCTTCACCATCACCATCACCACCATCAGCAGCATCACGAATACTACTGCTACTGTGTGACAAGTTTTGGACTATATCCAATGAGGGAAGAACATCTCAAACATGGACCTGTCTTTAAACAGCATGAACACTGAAATGCAAGTTAAGTATAGATATTAGTAGGTATCACTAGAAGTATATTATTAAAGAGGTTCCTGGGAAGGAAGTGGTTAATTCAGCTGGGGAATCAGGGTGGCTTCCTGCAGGCATGTGACACACATCCTAGACTACAACCTGCATTGCATCACCTACCTCCCAACCAGCAAGACACTCATTGAGGTGGGCCCCCTTGCTCCCAGATTTCCCTGGGCCAGGGTCCCAGAGCTGAAGGTCAGGCCTCCCTCCTCTCCTGCATGTCACCACCCAGCCCCAGGTTGCAAAATTACAGACAGAAACTGCCAGGAAGGCCTGGAGGCCAGCAGCCCAGTGCCAACAAACACTGAGTGGATGAGACGTTTGTCTATACACTGGTCCCTCATGCTCAACAGATAGTCTCTAGTGTCAAAGATCCAAAACAAATTAGGAACCCAGACTGGGCCATCTTTTGACCACATAGCAAACCTTTTCTCCAATTTGCCTCATAGCCTGGAGGCAGTGCTGACAAGCATGTTGATCAAGAGGTGCTTGTGGCTGGCATGACAGAGCCCACAGAGTGGGGCTGTTCAGTCATCCTAATGAGCTGGCCTTGGACAACAGTGAGAGTTGGGATCTGGTGGGTAACTCAGAAATCCCTGCCTCCGGCTCATTACTGGAGTCAGGGTTACTTCACCATGGCATCCTGTTCTCAGGCCACAGGGCAACTCTGGCATCTCTTTCTCTCTCTCTCTCTCTCTCTCTCTCTCTCTCTCTCTCTCTCTCTCTCATTCTCTCTCTCTCTCCCTCTCTCTCTATGTGTGTCTGTCTCTCTCTCTGTCTCTCTTTTTGTCTATCTCTCTGTTTCTGCCCCTGTCTCTGTCTCTCTCTGACTTTCTCCCTCTTCACCCACTTCTCTCTCCCTTTCAACACAGTGACAAGTTGTCAGTGCTTAATGGTGTTGAGGCTCCAGGTGCCTGCCCACATGCAGGGGTGAGGACTGGAGGTGTCACTCTTGCTGACAGCGCCGTCATCAGGACAAAGGGAACGCCCGTTTCAGAGCCTCACACTGGTCCCACTCTGCAAGGCAGCCGTGCCCTCTGCAGCCGAGACACAGAGCTCTCCCAGAGGGAAGGTCAGGCCCCAGACAGCTCAGAGAGTCCCCGACACTGCAGCAGGAAGCGGTTGAGTTCTAGGCCACAGGACTGATGAATTTTGAGAAATTTGACCATCAGATGTGATGGGTATTAGACCATGGTCTTCTGCACAGGACACTGCATCATGCAGCCTAGGATTGCTCTGAGGAGACTCCACAAGGGGAAGGGCTGTTTCTCCCCGCCCCCTGCACCACCTCCCCCCTCACCACACTCCCCCTGATTTGCACTGGTCCTTGCCAGAAGCTGCACCTGCAGCCCCCAACCCAGCCAGGGAGCAAAGGAATGGTCAGGGCAGAGAGCTGTGTCCATCTGTCTGCACCTCGGGTTGGCGAGGTCACAGCAAGGCCAGGCTGATGCTGCCAGATCAGGCTGTGCTTCACCTCTGCCTCTTGACCCTGAAACCACCCTGCGGTGTGAATACACACTCCCCATTTTGGGTGCGGAAGCATGAGGTCCTGCAGGCAGGCAGCAGAGCTGGACGCGGCCCCTGGTGTGTGCTCCAGGCTGTCACAGGGACTGCCTACGCTGGGAAACAACACAAACTGTGCTCAGCTGAGCTTGGAGGAGGGGTCGCGGTGATCTTGCTTTGGGCTTAAAAATAAGCACGAACAAGCTGGATCGGAGTCTCCAGGTTCCGATGACAGCTCAGCCCCAGAGGGTTTGTGTCGAACATTCCACGCCATCTCTCTGCCCTCAGTATCTTGTTCTGAAAGATTGGGTCACTGACTTGGGGGCCATCTCATCACTGAGCCCTCAGGAGCTGTTTCTGATCCCACTGCCCGTGCCCAGCACTCCCGCTGGCTCCTGCACTGCCTCCGCTCTGCGCAGTGTCCACTCACTCACGCGGGCCTCCCTGCTCCCTCAGTCCTGCAGCCTATTCGTCTTCATATTAACGAGGTCCTTTCCCACTGTTGCAACACAAGTCACACCTGGGTTTTCTTCTGTTGTCTCTTTCCTGTCTCAACCATGAGACCCATCTTCTTTCTTCTCCCTTCACGTTCCCCAAAGTCTGACTGGATGCTGACATTTTGTATAGAAGAGCAACAGAGAATGAAGTGAATATTGTTTACCCCAAACAACTCACAGCTCTTGCTCTGCCGGTCTGCTGACGTGGGCGCTGAGGCCACGCAATCTGTGGCGAGGTGGGCACTGACTCTGTGGCCCAGTCTCTGGGTGGCAGTTGGTTGAGGGCAAGATCAGGGCCTTTTCTTCATGGGCTGGGCTCTGGGCTCTGAGGATCCAAATGCTTTGCAGGAGCCACTGGTGTCTGGCCCCTGGGGGCTCTCTCAGACCGCAGAGTGATGCCAAGTTGTCTCTTGTCCTACAGCTTCCATGACAGATCTTCCTCCCATGCTGCCTGTCCCAGGCCTTCGAGGCACTGGGGCCTCTTGGAATACCCGGCCACCCCCGGGAGTGTCTCCTACCCCCTCCTCTACCCCCTGAAAGGAGTCTAAAGCAGGTTCCTACTGATACAAAGTGAGCTTCTACCCAGGGCCAGCGCAGTGCCCAGTCCCAGCACCTACATGGCGCCTATGGAGGGCAGGGTACAGGAGGAAAGGTTTCAGACGGGTACCGCAGGGTCTCCCCGGGATAGGCGGGGGCACTGAGCAGGGGGTCCCCTGGCCACCCAATCCCGGCCAAATTCAGTTCCCGGGTTCTTCCTGCAGGGGAGCATCCCCTGCTGTCCTCCCCTTCCCCACGGTGGACCCGACACCCTGGCTGCCCTGGCATCCTTCTCCCTGCTCGATGGAGGCTTCTATGGCCTGTCCCCCGGGGACACCCTGGAGACCCCATCCCTCAGGTTCAGCATCGAGGGGAGCAGGCAGCCACTGATGGACTTGGGGACCCCAGGGACCCTCTGTGCATGCGCCCCTCCTTTCACACACAACCCGCCACCTGGGCGGACACACGAGAAACTGAGAGATGCGGCTAAGGACTAGAGGTGCTCCGTGGGAACCTGCGGCCCTAACTGACTGGGTGGTGGGCACACGTGTACAGGCCACGTACCATGGAAACATACACTCGAAACCTATTGATCCCTTTAACTAATGTCACCCAATACGTTTTTAAATCTCAAAGAAAAAGAATTCCCTCTCCATGTCCCCCACGTGACACCCAGTCCAGACCCCAGAGCTGTGACGTCACCTGGGCTGCCTGCCCACCCTGCTGCTCCCTGGGAAGCATTGCCTCCAGGGACAGCAGGGAGTGCTCCAGGGCTGTGGCCAGAACACGGTCGCCCTGCAGACCAGGTCTCCTCTCGTCCTCGGCTCTCAGCTTCCAGCTCCTGAAAAGAAATAAAAAAGAGTGCTCTGAGC
Source organism: Antrozous pallidus (assembly GCA_027563665.1). Lineage (NCBI taxonomy): Eukaryota > Metazoa > Chordata > Mammalia > Chiroptera > Vespertilionidae > Antrozous > Antrozous pallidus. Next base: position 1,734,250 of record CM050521.1, read on the forward strand.
CACCACCCGCGAGAGGGTCCATCAGCCGCCAGGCCCTCCTGGACATGGGAACAGCACAGGGACAAAGGTGGGTGCCCACAGCTCCATCGTTGCAACGCCACTGGCCACTGGGCTGCTAGGGTCCGCGAGGGAGTTGCGACCGGCTGCCCCCTGCCCTGTGCCTGAGCGTCAGCACAGCCTTCAGGTCAACCTGAAAGCACACTCATAGCCAAGCTCATCTTTGTTCCCAGTGCACCCCAGTCTACAGGCCAGTTGCTCCGACTCCTACCCACCCAGGCCTTTGGGAAAAGTACAGACTTATTGCTGGAAACACCACCTCTATGCTGGCTCCTTGTCATTCACCCTCAGCTCAGAGGTGCCGCTCCGGCCCCGCTCTGAGGGGGTCCCAGTCATGCTCACCAGAGCCTCTAATGCTTTAGCATCTGTGATGAGCTGACAGGACCTTCCCTTCGTACATGTGCACTTGCTATTGCTAGACAGCCCTCCATTAGCATGTAGACTGCCTGAGAGAAAGGAGCACATTTTCCTGTATTTTCCATTTGTGGCTCTAACCCCAGAGCTTACAACTCCTATAGGTAGTGAAAAAATGTGTGTTCACTGAATAAATGAGCTTAATTTACCCACGAAATTCTGGGTTCCTGTAGAGTGAGCTCTGTTGCCAGGATTTCACATTAAGCAGCCTGTTAAATGGCACTTTTTCTAGGGCTGGACATGTGTCCCGGGAAACCTGAACCCCATGAGGACAGAGCGCGGCTCAGGGGAAGTGAGTAGTGCGTGCTGTGGAAATAAAATATTTTTAATTCTATAAAAACAACCACAGATGCTGTTTGTGCAGAAGGAACTGGATGCGGTGCCTCTCCGGCATGGTGCTAAGGGCTGCAGCGGCTGCAGACAATGAGTGAGTGTCCTGACATTTGCCAGCCACACTCAGGGCTTACTCACTAAATGCACTTGGTCTTCATCTCAGCAAATACTGGTTTCAAAATATGTCATTTGCATCATCGCCCAGAAGTACCACTGCTGAACAGGAAATCCGATGCCAGGACACACTCATGATGTCATATGGGGTCCAAGGAGGGGGTCAGGGGGAGGGGATCCAGAGGGAGGGGCCCAAAGGGAGGGGAGCCAGGGGGAGGGGGCCCAGAGGGAGGGGCCCAGAGGGAGGGGGGCAGGGGAGGGGGTCCAGGGGGAGGGGCCCAAAGAAAGGGGGCCCAGGGGGAGGGGTTCAGGGGGAGGGGCCCAAAGAAAGGGGGCCCAGAGGGAGGGGGCCAAGAGGGAGGGGTTCAGGGGGAGGGGCCCAAAGAAAGGGGGCCCAGGGGGAGGGGCCCAGAGGGAGGGGGGCCAGGGGCAGGGGCCCCAGAGGGAGGGAAGCCAGGGGGAGGGGGCCCAGGAGGAGGGGCCCAAAGAAAGGGGACCCAGGGGGAGGGGCTCTGGGGGATGGGTTTCAGGGAGAGGAGGCACTGGGAGAGGGGACCCAGGGTTGGGGACCATGGGGGAGGAGACCCAGGGGGAGGGCGAGTGTTCCTGATTTGCTTTCATTTTGTCCCATCCTTTCTCTGCCAGGTTAGTATTAGGCTTTTAAGTAATAATTTGATTTTCACTTGCACTTAAAGAATACCAAATGTGCTGAAGTTTTATTCTAATTTCAGAAGATGAGGTATTTGATGCAGAGGCTCCCTGCACAAGATGGACCTGGGAAAGGTGAGAATGCAGGAACGGGAGTCAAGACTTTGGGAAGCAGGGGCAGTCAGTTCCCCCCCAAAACCCGAGAAGGTGTGGGTGGACTCTCCGTCCAGCCCTGGGCAGTCTGGGTTCCAGAGCCATGTGGGTGGCTGGGTCTGTGAGGCAGCACCTTCATACCACAGCATCCCCAGGGCCTGTCCACAGCGTCCGGCGTGGGCACTATGAGTCACCTCCAAAGATGCCTCAGCCTGGGAGGGTCAGGGCCCGAGGTCTTTGCGAGGCTGCAAGGAGTCCGTCCCACACTCCTGGGGCTGCCCCCTCTAGCTTGTTTTCCCAAGAGGTACCCAGAGCCCTAGCCTAGGTGTGACCCATCCAGACACCCCAGCAGTCTCAGCAGAAGGCACCTCAACCCCGTTTCACAGTCAGGAGACCCGGCCTGGTAAAATGGGGATTCCAACTCTGGGTGTCCCCGAAACTGGTTGCTTCCTGGTCTGTATTCTGGACTCAGGACTGGGGTCATGGGCCAGGCAATGCACACCTGGTTGCGGCCAACCTGTCACCTGCTCACCACCGCCGCCCCAGGGACCACCACGTCTACCACGCGCCGAGGGTGTGAGGTTTCAGCTTCTCTGAGAGCAGAGCTTTGCCATGGAGACTCTTCATTCGCGTTCAGGAGGTCGCAAGGTGTGATCACAAGGTGAGACCCCACACCTGTGCGTCTAGATGTGTCTGTGTGTCTGTGTGTGTGTGTGTGTATTTGTGTGTCTGTATGTTTGTGTCTGTGTGTGTATCTTTGTGTGTCTCTGTGTGTCTGAGTATTTGTGTGTCTGTGTGCCTATGTGTGACCATGTGTCTGTGTGCCTATGTGTGACCATGTGTATGTGTGTCTATGTGTGTCCGTGTGTATATGTGTGTCTGTGTGTCTACCTGTGTGTGTCTATGTGTATGTGTCTATCTGTGTGCTTATGTGTGTCCATGTGTATGTGTGTCTGAGCATCTATCTGTGTGTATTTGTGTGTCTACATGTGTGTCCATGTGTATGTATGTGTTTCTGTGTGTCTATCTGTATGTCCATGTGTCTCTGTGTCTGTGTGTATATGTGTGTGGGTTTACCTGTGTGTTTCTGTGTGTCCATGTTTATGTGTGTATCTGTGTATGTGTTTGTGGGTATCTGTGTATGTGTGTATCTACGTGTATATCTGTGTGTGTATGTGTGTCTATCTGTACATGTGTATCTGTGTGTGTCTGTGTATGTGTGTGTCTATGTGTGTAGATGTGTCTATGTGTGTATCTGTGTGTGTCTATGGATATGTGCATATCTGTATCTGTGTCTGTGTGTGTCTATGTGTATGCGTGTGTCTATGTGTGTATGCATATTTGTGTGTGTTCATGTATATATGTATCTGTGTGTGTGTGTCTATCTGTGTGTATCTGTGTATATATGTGTGTGTCTGTTTTGTAGGAGCCAAGTGAGCTGTCTTACTACAAACAAAAGACCCACTTGCTAATATCTGTATCCATGTTTAGTGAGCAGGAAACGTTTCAAGGATTTTTCATGCAAACATGACAGTTTGTTACTCACATGGGGTCTTCACTGTGAGGTGGAGTGAGTGCACTGGGTCCGGTGGATGTGTGAATCGTCACGGGGTCCTGCCTAACGTGACAGAGAGCAGGCTCAGCGGTGGGCTCATGTGGGGTGTCCAAGTCCAGAGCAGATCACTGGTGTTGGGTGTGTGACCATGTGTCTCCCAGAACTGGATCTCAGCACAACTTCATATCTGTGTTTCGTGCCTCCATTGATAAAACGCCCTGTGTTTATTTTTAATGACTTTTTACGTCCCATTGGTTCACTCTTAATAGGCACCTGAATTGTCCAGAGCTTTACAGTTCTCTGCACTCGAACCATGGCTATCGGTTTGATGACCATTTTCTAAGTATGGAGTCTCATGTCCCGTGTCGTTAGCATTTAATTTAACTGAAGTCAATTTACTCCTCTGGTACTGTGTCCATTTTTCTCACTAATTGCTAATCAATGCAGACAGAGCCGCTCCCTAAATCTCATCTTCCTGAGTTCTCCACGGACTTATTTGTAACACTGTATCCCATGATGAGAGTATCCATCACTGGGCTGAGCAACATTGTACCCATTATTGTAGAATAGAAATTTTTGAGCACTACTGAGGCCATAGACTATGCCCCAGATAGAGTAGTTAATGCTGACACCAGGTCAGGCCTTGAGATATGGTCTCATGGCCCCTTCCCAGCCTTGCAAGATAGAACACTGTCAGCTTTCTGAAGAACAGGATGGCCCTGTAAATAACATGGTCGTCAATGGCATGACTCTGATGTTACTTAGGAAAAACTGTTTTATCTTAGGTGCTTATTATACAAAAACAGGATGTGGTTAATGTAGTTAAAAATGGTCTTGCACAAAGGATTGGGGCTGCTCTCTGATCTCCCTGCATGGAGGATGGCAGAGCAGTCCCTGGGCCGGCTAATAAAGGCTCCCTAAATGTCAATTTGGTCTGGGCTCCCGTGGTCGTTCACTCGCCTCAACTCCGCAACACCATCAGCTTGCACACAGACTCCTGCCCCCTCCTCTGGCATGAAGTAGGTCAAAACTTTATACGTATCCACCTTCTGCTTCTGGATTAAAACCGGTTCACACCTGGGCTTCCACAACTCCCTTTCCCACCCTGAGCACTGATTTTCAGATTCCCAGTAACATGAGATCATTTAAGCTCCCCCCACATATACACAACTTCTTGGCAGAGGCCACGGAGCATATCCCAGCTCTTTTCTCACTCATCCTGACCCTGGTCACGGCGTCCTGGCAATAGTCACACAGAACCCGACACATAGCTTCACCCTTCTTAGCGTAACTGCCTCCTCACATCCTGCTCTCAGGGGCCTTAGCAAAGGGCCCCCAGGTTCCAGGTCAGCTTCCCCTCTGCTCCCAGCTCCACTCCTTCCAGAATCAGCGCTTTGCCAGGTCTCCACATGGCACCCTAAGACTGCGTTCCAAGCCAGCTCTGCATTTGGGCCCCTGGTTTGGGGCTTAGCCTCCCAGCTCACAGCTGTTTTGCCTGAGAACCGAGGGCCTCTGCACTGGGGCGGTGGAGGCTGACAGTTGTGCTGAGCCCAGGCACCCGGGTGTGCCTGGGGGAGGGAGGTGTTGGCAGGACTCTGTGGGTGTGGATGCTCCTCTCCTCACTCAGCTGTTCACGCTCCTTCCTTCTTTCGTTCCACAGACACTGGCTAATGAAGGGCCAGCAGGGACCGGGAGGCCACCCAGGAGGGTCGGGGGAACGTGGAGAAGGCAGACCCTGAACAAGCTCCTCATCGCAACTCCACATTCTATTCTCTCTCACGTGTTGGAATCAGAAGATGCAGATCCTTCCATTGATAAGGCCATGGCCCCGCGACCTGGGAAGCCCTGGAAAGCTAGACTGCTGCAGGTGGAACTGAAGTAAGCTCCAGTCACAAACGCTGTGATGATCACTCGACAGTCACCATCCACATCGGCTATGACTGGACACAGGACCGCAGGAGAAGCTGAGACACCATTCACCGGCTGCATGTCCCAGGGGCCGGGCAGAGCGCGGGAGAGGGGAGCCCTGAGAAGAGGCCCCGCGTGGAAACGCTGGCAGCTGCCATGAGGGCTGGCGGCAGGATGAGGGCTTACTAAGCAGCTGTCAGCAACAGGAGGAAATGCTCAGAGACCAGGTTTGTCTGAGAAATGTCAGTAAGTCAGTGTATAAATAAGGATATTTTGGTTGAGTCATATGATAAAAATATGTATTTCTATGTAATTACGTCTATAAACTGTATATGAAAACCTCTACTCTGCAGAGCAGATGGCTTAGCTTGTTGAAGTACTTATTGAAACTTAGCAAAAATAGGGCACAAACTAAGCCACAAGAAAATCCCAATGCTTCTGAGGAGTAAGAACTGACGGGACAGGTTCTCTGACGAAAAGGCAGTAAAAGACACTAATTTAAAGTTTCAAAACAACATGTAATGTTTTTAAAATGCAAACACTTCTTGTTCCCACAGGCGCAAAACATCAAGCACAGATCATTCTAAACCAGTGGTCGGCAAACTGCGGCTCGAGAGTCGCGGTTTGCCGCTCTGTTGACTAATAAATTTGCCGACCACTGACCTAGACTCTTGATTCCAATAATTACAGGTTGTTGTTGTCCCTTGTGATTAAGCCCCTAAACAAAATCAAATGAGAACAGAGCAAGGGCGCCTCCATTAGGAGGGCAGCAAACACAGAGATTGAGCAGCAATGAGTGAGTCAGAAAAGGGATTCCTTTACACAGGGGACTGAACAGGAGCCAGAACAAAAAGCTCAATTCACAGCCATTTTCAAGAAAGGCCCAGGGCAGCAGAGGGGAGCCCAGAGCCAGTTTGGTTCTCTGGAAGCAGGAAGCCTGCTGAAGTGCTAAGAGAAAGCCTTTAGAGAGGACAGAGGATTGCTGCCACAACCTTCGAAGACTAATCCATCCCCCACCTACCACTCTTCAACCCCGCACTGCCGCTCCTCCTCCCCGCACCTACCACTCCTCCTCCCCGCACCTACCACTCCTCCTCCCCACACCTACCACTCCTCCATCCCGCATCTACCACTCCTCCTCCCCACACCTACCACTCCTTCATCCCGCACCTACCACTCCTCCTCCCCGCACCTACCACTCTTCCTCCCGCACCTACCACTCTTCCTCTCCACACCTACCGCTCCTCCCCACACCTACCACTCTTCCTCCCCGCACCTACCACTCCTCCTCCCCAAACCTACCACTCCTCCTCCCCGCACCTACCACTCCTCCTCTCCGCACCTACCACTCCTCCACCCTGCACATGCCACTCATCCACCCCGCACCTGACTCCACCCCTCTCTGCACCTGCTGCCACTCACCCACCTCGCACCTACCACTCCTCCCTGCATGCTGCCACTCACCCAGCCCACACCTGCCTCCACTCCTCACTGCACCTTACACTCCTCCCCGCACCTACCACTCCACCCTGCAGATGCCACTCACCCACCCCGCACCTGCCTCTACCCCTCCCTGCACCTGCCTCCACTCCTCCCTGAACGTGCTGCCACTCATCCACCCCGCACCTGCCTTCACTCCTCCCCAAACCTGCCTCCATTACTCCCCACACCTGCTGCCACTCGTTCACCGCACACCTGCCTCCACTCCTCCCTACACCTCCCTCCACTCCTCCCCACACCTGCTGCCACTCATTCACCCCACACCTGCCTGCACTCCTCCCTGCACCTGCTGCCACACATTCATCCCACACCTACCTCCACTCCTCCCCACATCTGCTGCCACTCTTTCTCCCTGCACTTGCCTCCACTCCTCCCCACACCTGCTGCCACTTTCTCCCTGCACTTGCCTCCACTCCTCCCCACACCTGCTGCCACTCTTTCTCCCTGCACTTGCCTCCACTCCTCCCCACACCTGCTGCCACTCTTTCTCCCTGCACTTGCCTCCACTCCTCCCCACACCTGCTGCCACTCTTTCTCCCTGCACTTGCCTCCACTCCTCCCCACACCTGCTGCCACTCTTTCTCCCTGCACTTGCCTCCACTCCTCCCCACACCTGCTGCCACTCTTTCTCCCTGCACTTGCCTCCACTCCTCCCCACACCTGCTGCCACTCTTTCTCCCTGCACCTGCCTCCACTCCTCCCCACACCTGCTGCCACTCATTCACCCCACACCACCCTCCACTCCTCCCCACACCTGCCTCCTCTCCTCCCCACACCTGCCTCCATTCCCCCCCCCCAGAGCTTCCTCCACTCCTCCCACTCCTGCTGCTACTTATTCACCCCGCACCTGCCCCCACTCCTCCCTGCACCTGCTGCCACTCATTCACCCCACACCTGCCTCCAGTCCTCCCCACACCTGCTGCCACTCACCCACCCCCACCAGCCTCCATTGCTCCCTGCACTTGCTGCAACTCACCCAGCCCGCACCTGCCTCCAATCCTCTCCGCACATCTGCTGTCCCTCATCCACCCCGCACCTGCCTCCAATCCTCTCTGCACATGCTGCCACAATTCCACCCCGCACTTACCACTCCTCCACCCTTCAATGCCACTCACCCCCGCCCCGCACCTGCTACCACGACTCCCCCCACCTGCTGCCACTCATTCTCCCCACACCTCCCTCCACTCCTCCCCACACCTGCCTCCACTCCTCCCCACACCTGCCTCCATTCTCCCCCACACCTTCCTCCACTCCTCCCACTCCTGCTGACACTCATCCACCCCACATCTGCCTCCACTACTCCCTGCACCTGCCTCCACTCCTCCCTACACCTGCTGCAACTCATCCACCCCACATCTGCCTCCACTACTCCCTGACATGCTGCCACTCATTCATCCCACACCTACCATTGCTCCCCACACATGCTGCCACTCTTTCTCCCTGCACCTGCCTCCACTCCTCCCCACACCTGCTGCCACTCATTCACCCCGCACCTGCCTCCACTCCTTCCCACACCTGCCTCCACTCCTCCCCACACCTGCCTCCACTCCTCCCCACATCTGCTGCCACTCATTCAGCCCGCAACTGCCTCCACTCATCCCTATACCTGCTGCCACTCATCCACCCCGCACCTGCCTCTACTCCTCACCACACCTGCCTCCACTCCTCCCAACACCTGCTGCCACTCATCCACCCCACACCTTCCCCAACTACTTCCCGAACCTTCTGCCCCTCTCTGCATCTTACCACCATTCCTGCATCTCATCCCCCTTCCTGCATCTCATCTCGCTCCCTGCATCTCTTCCCCTCCCTGCATCTCATCCCCCTCCCTGCATCTGATCCCCCTCCCTGCATCTCATCATTCTCCCTGCATCTCATTCCCTCCCTGCATCTCATCCCTTCCCTGCATCTGATTCCCCTCCCTGCATCTGATCCCCTCCCTTTATCTCATCCCCTCCCTGCATCTCATCCCCCTCCCTGCATCTCATTCCCCTCCCTGCATCTCATTCCCCTCCCTGCATCTCATCCCCTCCCTGCATCTCATGCACTCCCTGCATCTCATCCCCTCCCGGCATCTCATTCCCCTCCCTGCATCTCATCCCCTCCCTGCATCTCACCCCCTCCCTGCATCTCATTCCCCTCCCTGCATCTCATCCCCTCCCTGCATCTCATCCCCTCCCTGCATCTCATGCACTCCCTGCATCTCATCCCCTCCCTGCATCTCATTCCCCTCCCTGCATCTCATCCCCTCCCTGCATCTCATCCCCTCCCTGCATCTCATTCCCCTCCCTGCATCTCATCCCCTCCCTGCATCTCATTCCCCTCCCTGCATCTCATCCCCTCCGTGCATCTCATTCCCCTCCCTGCATCTCATTCCCCTCCCTGCATCTCATCCCCTCCCTGCATCTCATGCACTCCCTGCATCTCATGCACTCCCTGGATCTCATCCCCTCCCTGCATCTCATCCCCTCCGTGCATCCCATCCCCCTCCCTGCATCTTATCCCCCTCCCTGCATCTCATCCCCTCACTGCATCTCATCCCCTCACTGCATCTCATCCCCACCCTGCATCTCATCCCCCTCCCTGCATCTCATCCCCCTCCCTGCATCTCATCCCCTCCCTGCATTACATTCCCCTCCCTGCATCTCATCCCCCTCCCTGCATCTCATTCCCCTCCCTGCATCTCATCCCCCTCCCTGCATCTCATCCCCCTCCCTGCATCTCATCCCCCTCCCTGCATCCCCTCCCACTCCCTGCATCTCATCCCCCTCCCTGCATTTCATCCCCTCCCTGCATCTCATCCCCCTCCCTGCATCCCCTCCCACTCCCTGCATCTCATCCCCCTCCCTGCATCCCCTCCCACTCCCTGCATCTCATCCCCCTCCCTGCATTTCATCCCCTCCCTGCATCTCATCCGCCTCCCTGCATCTCATCCCCTCCCTGCATCTCATACCCCTTCCTGCATCTCATCCCCTCCCTTCATCTCATCCCCTCCCTGCATCTCATCCCTACCCTGCATCTCATCCCCCTCCCTGCATCTCATCCCCCTCCCTGCATCTCATCCCCTCCCTGCATCTCATCCTCTCCCTTGATCTCATCCCCTCCCTTCATCTCATCCCCCTCCCTGCATCTCATCCCCTCCCTGCATCTCATCCGCGCCCTGCATCTGATCCCCCTCCCTGCATCTCATCCCTCTCCCTGCATCTCATCCCCCTCCCTGCATCTTATCCCCTCCCTGAATCTCATCCCCTCCTTGCATCTCATCCCCCTCCATGCATCTCATCCCCTCCCTTCATCTCATCCCCTCCCTGCATCTCATCCCCTCCCTGCATCTCATTCCCCTCCCTGCATCTCATCCCTCCCTGCATCTCATTCCCCTCCCTGCATCTCATCCCCTCCCTGCATCTCATTCCCCTCCCTGCATCTCATTCCCCTCCCTGCATCTCATTCCCCTCCCTGCATCTCATCCCCTCCCTGCATCTCATGCACTCCCTGCATCTCATGCACTCCCTGGATCTCATCCCCTCCCTGCATCTCATCCCCTCCGTGCATCTCTTCCCCCTCCCTGCATCTCATCCCCCTCCCTGCATCTCATCCCCTCCCTGCATCTCATCCCCTCTCTGCATCTCATCCCCACCCTGCATCTCATCCCCGTCCCTGCATCTCATCCCTGTCCCTGCATCTCATCCCCTCCCTGCATTACATTCCCCTCCCTTCATCTCATCCCACTGCCTGCATCTCATTCCCCTCCCTGCATCTCATCCCCTCCCTGCATCTCATCCCCCTCCCTGCATCTCATCCCCTCCCTGCATCTCATCCCCTCCCTGCATCTCATCCCCCTCCCTGCATCTCATCCCCTCCCTTCATCTCAACCCCTCCCTGCATCTCATCCCCCTCCCTGCATCTCAACCCCTCCCCTGCATCTCATCCCCCTCCCTGCATCTCATCCCCCTCCCTGCATCTCATCCCCTCCCCTGCATCTCATCCCCCTCCCTGTATCTCATCCCCTCCCCTGCATCTCATCTCCTCCCCTGCATCTCATCCCTCTCCCTGCATCTCATCCCCCTCCCTGCATCTCATCCCCCTCCCTGCATCTCATCCCCTCCCTTCATCTCATCCCCTCCCTGCTTCTCATCCCCCTCCCTGCATCTCATCCCCTCCCTGCATCTCACTCCCCTCCCTGCATCTCATCCCCTCCCTGCATCTCATCCCTCTCCCTGCATCTCATCCCCTCCCTTCATCTCATCCCCTCCCTGCATCTCATCCCCTCCCTGCATTTCATCCCTCTCCCTGCATCTCAGACCCCTCCTTACAGTTCATCCCCCTCCCTGCATCTCATCCCCTCCCCTGCATCTCATCCCCTTCCTGCATCTCATCCCCCTCCCTGCATCTTATCCCCTCCCTGCATCTCATCCCCTCCCCTGCATCTCATCTCCTCCCTGCATCTCATCCCCTCCCTGCATCTCATCCCCTGCCTGCATCTCATCCCTTCCCTGCATCTCATCCCCCTCCCTGCATCTCATCCCCTCCCTGCATCTCATCCCCCTTCTTACCTCACATCCCCCTCCCTGCATCTCATCCCCTCCCTGCATCTCATCCCCCTTCTTACCTCACATCTCCCTCACTGCATTTCATCCCCCTCACTGCATCTCATTCCCCTCCCTGCATCTCATCCCCTTCCTGCATTTCAGCACTCTCCCTGCATCTCTCCCCCTCTCTGCATCTCAGCCTCCTCCCTGCATCTCTCTCCCTCCCTGCATTTAAGCCCCTCCCTGCATTCAGCACCCTTGCTGCACATCTCACCCCCTCCCTGGGCTGAACTCCCTTCTGTGGTTCCACCCCCTCCCATTGCTCAACTCCAGATGAGAGCAGTCCTCCACAATCACCTGGCAGATAGCAGAGGATGGAGTTAATATGCATTCAGTCTAATTGCTGTGTTTGGCAAATGGGAAGACTTGTCTAGGTGATTCTGCTCTTTTTACTCCGGGGAACTCAATTGGTTTCTGAACAAGGAGAACCCTTGACTACTCCACTCTCAACCAGGATTTATTCTGGTGATGGGCTTTTCCAGAGGTCTCGGGACCGGTGCCAGGCTGGAGCCTTGGCTGGTCCTCACTGGAAAGGCCCCTTGTAGCAGGTCAACTGCACACCCTCTTCCGGTGGGCTAGCACACACTGGAGAAAGGGAGCACCTCTTCTCCTCACAGATGCCCCAACTTTCAGGAAACTCTACACCAGGAGGACTGAAGGTGCTCTGTGCTGCGTTAAAGAGAAATAGGCTTGACAGGTGCTGGCGGTGGTGTCAGTACAGAGCCTTCAAGCAAGTCGACTCACCTGGCTGGGTGGGCAGCATCAGGACGCCGCAGGTAGGTTCGGGGAACGTGGGCCAGCGCCTGGGCCAGTATGTGCTGCGTGTCGTCATCCTGCCACGCGAAGCCTGTGGGGAAGGTGAGAGCCACATGTGAACTTGGAAGTGGAGCCAGAGCCCCTGTTCAGTGTCACTAGAGGCCCTGTCCCTGAGCCTCGCTGTGCGGACAGAGCAGGTACTCTGTTTCTGGGAAATCAGGCTTCCAGTTCGGTGGGAGGGCGGGCTGCCCTGGGCGAGCGAGGCAAACCTACTCTTAGGCTTGATCAAGTCATTGACTCCATAACCTCCCTGGGAGCTGGTCTTTAGGCATTTCACAATGGACGGACGGACATCTCTTTGCGCTTAGACCACATTCCACTTGCTCAGACCATTATCTCTCCCTTCTGGACCTTCTCGGGATCCGGACCTGCCCAGAGAATGTTCGGCCCAGAAAAAGCCGCTTAGAATCCTTTGAAACCTCTGGCTCCCCACCCTTGGGGGCTGGCACCATTTGGGGGCTCAGCCCATCTGGTAGCCAGATGATCTAATAAATTTATAACCCCCTCACCTCGTGTGTTCCTTCAGCGACCATAACACTTTCTGAGTGGGATGGCACAGTCACGGCAGGACAGCTCACCGTGTGCACGGCTGCCCACACGCACCCGGTGGCTTGTCCTCCTGCCCCTGCCGCCGGGAGCCCGCGCTTGGGACGAAATGAGGGTCACTGCTGCTGGGCGAGCAATCACCTTATGGCTCAGTGACTGCCCCTGAGAGCCGGTTACATTATATTTGTGCTCAAATGTTATGACAAAGACGTATTTATAACAAGGGCGACGTGGTGACAAAGGCGAAATCCATGTGATTATGTATTCATTACACGCCCTGCAGATCGCCTGATAATTACTCCCAAACTTACTAAATAACGCCCAGAATAATTATTATGCAATTTGTATATTTTAGATCTTATGGTAACATATTAGCACAACTACCCATGCAATTATCCATAATTACCTAATCACTAAGTATCGTGTATGTACAGAGATATTTTTATGCCCTGTGCAAAAACCCATTGCCACCTTTAGATCCAGACAGCTCCGTGTTGTGTGTGTACGCATGTGGGTGGTGTGTGTGCATGCATGTGTAGCGCATTTGTGTGTATGTCTGTGCGTGTGTGTGTGCGTGTGTGTGATGCAAGGAGGCTCAGTCTTGTTGAGATCACACATTCAGGGCTGGATGAAGGCATGCTCCTTCACAGACACTCTTTAATACTTGTTTTTAAAAAACGTACAAATGGCAATATTCAAACAGTGGACCAGCCCAAGCCTGAAGTCTGACAACACTACCAGTGGAAGCTGCCGGGAAGCTAGCCCTTGCTGCCTGGCAGGGCAGCCTGCTCAGAGGGCTCCATCAGGGCGCACCAGTGAGAGAAGAGGCCCCGCAGGGCCCTCCCAGGCCACTGTTACCTGGTTCAGGACTCACATTCTCATCATTGCAAGTCTGTTTCATTGGCTACAGCAGCTAAAGATCACCTGGTGCAAGCCCTGTGTCTGTGGCTGTGATGGGTCCTGGCCCAGCCCAGGCTCAATGGAGAGCACACATGTGACTTTCGTGTCACATTGAACTCAGCTACGCACGCCGCTCCCGTAGCTTGCATGTAAACATCTGCCTGGAAACAAGAAAACAACTGAGACCCAAATGGAACTTTCCAGGAGAAAATTAATTTAAACAACAGCACTTCAATAGCAGTCCTTAGCTAAGGAGCACAGAAGTCGAGTAATGTTGATTCCAAGCCTGTGAAGAGGGCTCAATTCTTCCAGAACTGCAGTTGGCCAGTGGATAAGGGCTCTGTGTGAGCAAATGGGGAGCCCAGCTTCTCAGTTCTCCAGGGAGCAGGCAGAAGCTGACCTTGCTATGTACAAACAAGAACCACATTGCACTAGGGGTTCAGATGCCCCCATGCACCTTTCTCCAGGGCACACGGGAGCAGATGCCACCCTGGGAGGGTAGGGGCCACTCCCAGGAATTTGGCCAAGACACACTTTTCATACTTTCCTGCCGAGTGCAGCTGGAGACCTTGGAACGCCTTCATGTTAAGGCTGTGAGGATGGCGAGAAGACCGAGGAATCAGGACCTTGGCCCAAGGAAGGAAATGGGCAGGGCTGTGGGACTCACCGCCCAATCCCCAGGAACAAGCAGGTGCAGGGCCAACTACAGTGCCTCTCTCCTGGCCAGAGGGCAGGAGAGAGAACTGAGCACATTTTACACAAAACAGCTTCAATCCCACCCACACCGCAGAGCGCAGACCACAGCACCTGCCCATGTGATCCAGGAGCCTCTGGTGCCCTTCCAGAGGGCAGGAAAGAGGCCCCACCTCCCAAGGCCCTGTCCGGCAGGCACTGCCACCATCACGATCAGTGGGGACCATCTGGGGAGCTAAAACCCACGTGCCCCTGCCCAGCAGCAAGGACAAGAACCGCTCTCAGGTGTCAGCAAGAGGAGAATCCGATGTCTTCCTCCACCTGTCGTAGCAAGAGAGCCCCCTCACCCCCCGCCCAGCAAAGCGGTGCCAGGAAAGGCCAGTTAAACCAGGTTCCCTGAGATCCAGGGTCTTATGATGCCCAGGTTTCAACTGAAAATCACTTATCATCCTGCAAGCAGGAGATCTCAAACGGAATGAGAAAAGGCCCCCAGGGACACCCCCCTGAGATGACGGAGACCAAGAAGGGCCCAACAGGGACGGCGAAGCAGCTGACAAAACCCTTCCGTCCGTGCACAGGCACCAGCTCACCTGAGACCAATGAACAAGAAGCCCAGCAAAGAAAGAGAAGACACAACAAGAGCCAAAGGTAAATACCAGGGGATATGAGCAGCTCAGAGATGCCTGTGACTGGAGGGTGTGGGACAGGGAGTGGCAGGCTGTGAGCTGCAAGACGAACACATGGAAACCACCCATTCATTCCAGTGGAAGCAAATGTGGTAATATTGTCTCATGTGCTTCCAGAAATATGCTGAGGAAATAATTAAAATCATTGTAATAAAATAGTGGGGAGGTGTCCTCAACGGAGGTACTCACCCTCTATGCCACTCAAACTGGGAAAATGAAACCATCAGTGAGCTAATGTATAGATAGTGTAATATCTAGACTAAGCACTAAAAACGCTAGCAAGAGAGTCACTCAAAAATACTATGCATAGCCCTAACTGGTCTGGCTCAGTGGATAGAGCATCAGCCTATGGACTGAAGGGTCCTGGGTTCGATCCTGATCAGGGATTATGGGCTCAATCCCCAAAAGGGGTTGTGCAGGAGGCAGCCAATCAATGACTATCTTTCATCATTGATGTTTCTATATCTCTCTCCCCTTTCTTTCCTTTCTGAAATATATATATATATATATATATATATATATATATATATATATATATAATACATAAGCCAAAATGGAATGCCTATGTGTCCTAAAGGAATGCAGGAGGATTGGGGGAAAAGGGAATCCTATCTAATAAAAGAGTAACATGCAAATATGACAGTACCTTGGCTCCTGATTGGCTATGCTACCAGCCAATCAGAGCAAGGGGCAGGGTCGAGAGGAGTGGATGCCATGCCCCAGGAGTGGAGATGAAGTGGTGAAGGCATCAAGCACTGGGCCCCAGGTGCAGAGACCAAGCAGTGGCAGTGCCTGCGAACCACAGCTGCATCTAACTGAGGTCCCTGGGTGTGGAGAATGAGGCGGCAGCAGTGGCGACAACAGTGGTGGCGAGAAATCACCACATCTGTGTCTAACTGAGGCCCCTGGCATTGCTAATGTTTTATGTGTAGCTTCAACTATATACCAGCAAAAATGGAAGGCAACCACCAGAGGGAAGGCCCCCAAGTCCCAGCTTCAGCATCCCAGCTGTGGAAACTGACAACAGGTAGGAGGAAGTCCCATCCCCAAAGAATCTGTCCAAATCATCCCTTGGTCACACTGCTGAAAGGCCTGTCATTCTCTATCTCAGAACGTGGCAATAGAGAGGTGGGACTATGTCCAAAGAAAAACTGTTGATACAATGGAGCTGTGTAGCAGAAAGGTGCCAATGATGTTATCGACAGAAAATGTCTGAAGATCAACATGAGTCTGATCTTGAAAGAAGGCGACACCTGAGACAGAATGTATCTGAAGAGCAGCTATTGGAAAAATGTCGCTCTGAAGCCGAAAAACACCGGCATCTTCAACAGGAAATGTCTAAAGAACAACGTGCCTTTGAAGTTGAAAGAAGGCGGTGGCGAAGACAGAATATGTCTAAAGAACAGTTATCAACAAGTACTAGCAATAGTGGTAGGAACTGCCTTCTCAGTGAAAATGGAGTACGTGAGGATGCAATTCGCGAACACATTTGTGGTGAAATGACGGTTAGATGTGAATTTTGCCTATCACTAAATTTCTCTGATGAAAAACCATCTGATGGGAAATTTACTCGATGTAGCAAAGGGAAAGTCTGTCCAAATGATATACATTTTCCAGATTACCCACCATATTTTAAAAGATTAATGACAAACGAAGATTCTGATGGTAAAAATTTTATGGAAAACATTCGATCTATAAATAGTTCTTTTGCTTTTGCTTCCATGGGTGCAAATGTTGCATTGCCATCAGGGTATGGGCCATACTGTTTTAGAATACATGGACAAGTATATCATCGCACTGTAACTTTACATCCTTCTGATGGTGTTTCTCGGAAGTTTGCTCAGCTCTATATTTTGGATATAGCTGAAGCTACATGTAAAAGATTAACAATCCCAGCAAACCAGTCCTGCTCAGAAAGACTCATGATCAAAATCAACAACTTCATGCATGAAATAAATGAATTAACAAAATCGTACAAGATGCTACATGAGGTGGAAAAGGAAGCCCAATATGAAGCAGCAGCAAAAAAGGTATAGCTCCCACAGAAGTAACTATGGCAATTAAATATGATCGTAATAGTGACCCAAGTAGATATAATTCTCCCCGTGTAACTGAGGTTGCTGTCATATTCAGTAATGAGATGGAGAACCTCCTTTTGAAAAGGACTTGCTCATTCATTGTAAACCAGATCCCAATAATTCAAATGGCAGTAAAGTGAAACGAATCAGTATCCTGTTTCCTACATTAGATGCAATGACATATCCTATTCTTTTTCCACATGGTGAAAAAGGTTGGGGAACAGATATTGCATTAAGACTCAGAGACAACAGTGTACTCAACACTAATACTAGACAAAATGTAAGAACACGAGTCACCCAAATGCAGTATTATGGATTTCATCTCTCTGTGAGGGACACGTTCAATACTATTTTAAATGCAGGAAAATTAATTCAACAGTTTATTTTGTGGATTTATATTATTGTTATATCATTTTGTTATTATTTATTCATTAATGAAATTATGCATTATTTTCATATACATTGTACTCATTACCTTTTATCTCTCACACTTTTATTGTAGATAAAGGGCAAATAGCACTATTAAAATATTTCCTCTAATTAATACCCTTTTAATGTGCATGAATTTCGTGCACCAGGCCACTAGTAGAACAAATACAAAACAAAAAACTAACATATGGGAGAGAAACCAAGATGGTGGCATAGGTAAACACCTGAACTTGTTGCCTTGCACAAGTACTTTAAAACTACAACTCAAAGAGAAAATGGGTATCATCCAGAATCACGGGAAGGTTGGCTGAGTGGAAATTCTACAACTAGAAGGAAAGAGAAAAGCACACCGAGACTCAGAGTAAGGGCGGAGGTGTAGAAGTGAAGTGCAGAGGTAAGGAGGTGTGTCAGAAAGGGCTGGCAACTGAGTATGCTGTTGTCTTTTTCAATCAGGAGGAAGATACAAGCTCCTGACTGCACTGAACTCCAGTTATGGGAAAGACTCTGGGGACCCAGACTCATACGGGGAGAAACTGGAATGTCTGGCATCAGGCGGAACTTAAGGGCGGCTTTCTCTCAGAGGTGCTTGCAGTGATCATTGTTCTTGCAAGGGCCATGGGACATAGAGACATGGGACCTCTTCCAGGCAAAGCTAAAGAGCAGCCATTGCTATTGGCTCCACCCTGGTGATTCCCTGAGACCCCGCCCCACCCAATTTACAACCCTATCCAAGCTGTGTGCAGAGGCTTTTGCATATGAATGGCCTGCCCCTTTGCAATCTGAAACCTAAAATACTGCAGCTGAGTCAAAGAAGATCCAGGCTCAACAGCAGCTTACATTGCTTCACAGCTGGGCCTCATCTGGGCACCTCCAAACTCCAAACAAAGAGAAGGAAACTGAAGATCTCTCCATAGCTCCTGCTGGGTGGCCCTTTCCTTGGAGATCCAAGAGCCAGTGTACCCAGTGGTCAGAGTGAGGCCATCCAGATTACAACTCTTCACATCCATAAGAGGCACACTCAGGGGGCAGATTCAGTGAACATCAAAGCCCCACTGAAGCAAGTCTTTCCCCATAAGGATGTCTCCAGCACAGAAGTTCTCCCATCATAGACACAACTAATCCTCACAGCCAATTGGACTGGAGGTCAATTCCTCCCAGTGATAGCAACAACAATCAAGGCTTAACTACAATAAGACTGTGCACATGGCCCACAAAGGGTTGCACCAAGAATGTCTACCTCAGGTTATTGGGGAGGCTGAGCCACTGGGCCCTACAGGACACCTAGGACACAAAGCCACACTATCAACAATGGAAGCAACCAAAATGTGGAGACAAAGAAATAGGTCACAAATGAAATAAATGGAGCAAAGCAAACTACTGGATATAGAGTTCAAAACCACAGTTATAAGGTTACTCAAGAATCTTCTATAAACTGCCGAAAAGTTTAATGAGACCTCGAGGATATGAAAAAGGACCAACTACAAATTAAGCATACACTGGCTGAAATAAAGACTAATATACAGAGACCCAACAACAGACTAGAGGATCCCCAGAATCAAGTCAAAGATTTGAAATATGAAAAAGCAAAAGACACCCAACCAGAAAAGAAAAAAGAAAAAACTTCAAAAATATGAAGATAGTGTAAGGAGCTCTGGGACAACTTCAAGCATACCAACATCCGAATTATGGGGGCGTAGCAGTTCAACCTACCACATAGTTATAAACCCAAACATTGCAATCAAAATGAGACAAAGAAACAACCCACAAATGAAAGAACCAGAAAATTATCCAGAAGAAGAAAGAAATGAAATGGAGATTAAAAATTTATCAGATATAGAGTTTAGAATAATGAAGTAAAGATGCTCAACAACATGAGAAAAGATATAGTAATCATGAAAACAGAAATAAATGACAGCACAAATAAAGAACACATTGAAAGAAATACTTAGCTGATGAGTAGAAGCTGAGGATTGAGTCAGTGAATTAGAAAACAGGGTTGAAAAAAATCACTCAATCAGAGAATCAAAAAGAAAATAAAACAATTAAAAAACAGGAGGACAGCAAAAGAAATCTGTAGGATGATGTGAAATGTAACAATATTCAAATAGCAGGTGTGCCAGAGGAGGCAGAAAGAGAGAAAAGGTTAGAGAACATGTTTGAAGTAATAACGGCAAAAAACTTCCCTAACCTGGCAGAGGAAAAAGTCACACAAGTTCAGGAGGCACAGAGAACTCCAAGCAAGAACAATGCAAACAGAACCACACCCAAACACATCATAATTAAAATTTCAAAAATTAAAGACAAAGAGAAAATCTTAAAGGCAGCAAGAGAAAACTGTTACCTGCAAAGGAGTTCCCATAAGGCTGACACCTGATTTCTCATCAGAAACTCTACAGAGCAGAAGGGAATGGTATGGATAACTCAGGAAAACAGAAAGCAAGGATCTGAAACCAAGATTGCTATATTCAGCAAGGTTATCATTCAAAATGGAAGGTGAAATAAAGAGCTTCCCGGACAAAAGAAAAAAAGGCTAAATGAGTGCATCCCACGAAGCCTGCATTACAAGAAATGCTAAAGGGATTGCTGCAATGCTTTTCTGAGAAGAAGAAACAGAGAGAAACCTAGCCATACAGAATTAAAATGGCTATTAAAAAAAGTAACTCTTAATAATAATCCTAAATGTAAATGGATGAAATGCTCCAATCAAAAGGCCTAGTGTAGCTGAATGGATGCAAAAACATGATTCAACTATATGCTGTCTATAAGAGACCCACCTCAGAACAAGAAGATACACACAGGATGAGAGTGAATGGATGGGAAAAAAATTTCTTCCATGCAAATGAAAACAAACAAACAAACAAAAGCAGGAGTAGCAATACTCATATCCAACAAAATAGACTTTAAAATGAAGGCCAGAACAAGAAACAATAAAGGTCACCACATAATACTAAAGGGATCAATCCAACAAGAGGATATAACCCTGGTAAACATATATGCACCCAATATAGGAGCAGTTAAATTTATAAAAATAATCTGGAGAACTTTAAGGGAGAGATAAACAATCCAGTTATCATAGGGAACTTTAACATCCCACTGACTTCACTGGATATATCTTCCAGACAAAAAAAAATTAACAAGGAAACAGTGACTCTAAAGGACACACTGGATCAGATTAATTTATTAAACATTTATACAACATTTCATCCTAAAGCTACAGAATATACATTATCTCAAGTGCACATGTATCATTCACAAAGATAGACCACATGTTAGGATACAAAACAAGTCTCCAAAGTTCAAGAAAATTGAAATCATATCAAGCATTTTCTCAGATCACAGTGGAATAAAATTAGAAATAAACTACAGTAAAAACACTCAAAAATATTTAAACACATAGAGGCCAAATAGCAGTTATTAAACAACTAGTGGCCCCGTACACAAATTCATACACATTAAAAGGGAATTAATTCGAGAAAATGTTTTAATATTGCTATTTGCCCTTTCTCTATAGTAGAAGTGTCAGAGATGGAAGAAAATTAGTACAATGTATATGAAAATCTTCCTCCTGTCAGAGTCTGGGGCATGCCGCATGACCCAAAGTCGAGTCCCCATCCACCCGCATGCACTTCAAATTTGCAGGAGACCCAGACCTCTGTGGCTCCACTCCCATTGGACAAGATACAGACCCAGCTGGCCCAAAAACCGTCAAGCCCCACTGGGCAGGGGGCATGGCCTGAGGTCCCCTGTCCCAGGCTGGGGGGTCATGCCTTGAGATCCCCTGTTAAGCCCTTCCAGGAGAGGTGCACACCTTGAGGTCCCCCATCAAGTCCTGCTGAGCAGTGGTCATGGCCTGAGCTCCCCCATCAAGTCCCACTGGGTGTGGTCATGGCCTGAGGTAGCCATCAACCCCTGCAGGGTGGGTAGGGGGTGCAGCCTCAAGTCCCCTGCCCTGGACCAGCACCATGCAGCCTCAGGTCCCTGCTGATTGCTTGTTATGGGAACCCAGGCTCTGCTGTGAGTATAGCCATCTTGTGTTACAGGAACCCAGCCTCCCCTGTGCACACTGCCATCTTGTGACATCATGAGGGTCAATTTGCATATCACCTCTATATTATATAGGATGAATGGGTTACAAACAAGATTGAGAAAGAAATAAAAAAAAACTTCCTGGAAACAAATAAAAATTAACACATAACAACCCAAAATCTCTGGGGCACAGCAAAAGCAGTCTTGAGAGGGAAGTTCACAGCACTACATGTCTACCTCAAAAAACAAGAAAAATTAGGGAAGAACCAAGATGGCAGCTGCCTCACATGACAATTTCAAAACTACAGCTAAAAAACAAAACTGACATCATCCAGAACTACTGGAAAGCTGGCTGAGTGGAAATTCTACAACTAGAAGAAAAGATAAAAGGACACTGAGACTCAGAAGAGGTGTGGAGGGCAGAATTGCAGAGACGCGGAGACAGAGGTGCAGAGACGCAGAGATGCATGTGAGCAGAAAGGGCAGGAGGCTGAATACGTGGCTGGTTTTCAAGAACAGGGAGGGAGACAAAAGCTCCCCACTGCACTGATACTCAGTTCCGGGCAAATCTCAAGGAACTCAGACTCATACGGTGTGAAACAGGACTGTTGGGAGGAAGAACACTGAGACTTACTAGCTGCAGAGGTGCGTGAGCTCACGGAGAGAACACACAGCTGGCTCTCGCATTCAGGAGGAAAAATGAAACCTCTGAACTGCATTGTATTCTAGTTCCGGGTGAGACTTTGGGTGTCCAGACTCGTTTGGGGAGAGGCTGGACTGTCTGACAGTGAGCAGAGCTTGATAGGCAGCTTTCTCTCAGAGGTGTGTGCAGCTATTGCCGCAGGGCACGGAGACCCAAGTGCCACTTAGGGCGGGGCTGATGGAAAACCAAGGCTGACTGCACAGCCCTAAGACTCCGCCCCATCCAAATTGAGCACAGAGGCTCTCCAGCATAGACACAGCTGATACAGCCAATTGGCCTGGAGGTCAACCCCTCCCAGTGATACCAACAACAATCTAGGCTTAACTACAATAAGACTGTATGGCCCATAAAGGGATGTACCAAGAGTATCCACCAGTAACTGGGGAGGCTAAGCCACTGTCCCTTAGAGGACACCTATCACACAAAGCTACTCGACCAACTCAGGAAAGCAGCCAAAATCAGAGACAAGGAAACAGATCGCAATTGAAAGAAATAGAGGAAAAATAAGGAGTGGACATAGAGTTCAAAACCAAGGTTATAAGGTTTTTCAACAGGTTCTTAGAAAAGGCCAATAAATTTAATGAGACCCTCGAGGATATGAAAAAAGACTAACTAGAAATTAAGCATACACTGACTGAAATAAAAAATATTATAGAGACCTAAAAACAGACTAGAGGACCACAAGAATCAAGTCAAAAAATTTGAAATACAAAGAAGCAAAATCCACTCAGCCGGAAAAGCAGGAAGCAAAAAGAATCCAAAAAATTGAAGATAGTGTAAGGAGCCTCTGGGACAACCTCAAGCATACCAACATCCGAATTATGGGGGTGCCAGAAAAGGAGAGAGTACAAGATAGTGAAAACCTTTTTGAAGAAATAGTGACTGAAAACTTCCCCCACCTGGTGAAGGAAATAAATGTAAAAGTCCAGGAAGTACATAGAAACCCAAACAAAAGGAATCCAAAGAGAACCACACCAAGACACATCATAATTAAAATGCCAACAGCAAAAGACAAAGAGAGAATATTAAAAGCAGCAAGAGAAAAACAGTTAGTTATCTACAAGGGAGCACCCATTCAATTGTCAGCTGATTTCTCAACAGAAACTATGCAGGCCAGATGGGAGTGGCAAGAAATATTCAAAGTGATAATAACAAGAACCTACAACCAAGATTACTCTACCCAGCAAAGCTATCATTCAAATTGAAGGTCAGATAAAGTGATTCACAGATAAGAAAAAGCTAAAGATGTTCATCACTGCCAAACCAGTATTATATAAAACAAGAGGCCTGGTGCATGAAATTCGTGCACAGGGGGCGGGGGATGTCACTCAGTCCAGCATCCACCCTCTCCAATCTGGGACCCCTCCAGGGATGTCCAACTGCCCGTTTAGGTCCGATCATACCAGGCCTAAATGGGCAGTCGGACATCCTTCTCACAATCCAGGACTGCTGGCTCCAAACTGCTCACCTGCCTGACTGCCCCTAATCACTTCTGCCTGCCAGCCTGATAACCCCTTAAACACTACACTGACAGCCTAATTGATGTCTAACTGCTCCCCTGCCAGACTGTTTGTCCCCAACTTCCCTCCTCTGCCAGCCTGGTCACCCCTAACTGCCCTCCCCTGAAGGCTTGATTGCCCCCAACTGCCCTCCCTTGCAGGCCTGGTCCTTCCCAACTGCCCTCCCTTATTGGCCATCTTGTGGTGGCCATCTTCAGTCCACATGGGGGAAGGATCTTTGACCACATGGAGGTATCCCTCTTGTGTGTTGGAGTGATGGCCAATCTGCAAATTACTCTTTTATTAGATAGGGTAGAGGCCCAGTGCATGGTTGAGGGCCAGCTGGTTTGCTCTGAAGGGTGTCCTGGATCAGGGTGGGAGTTCCCTTGGGGCATAGGGCAGTGTGGCTGAGGGGCCTGTTGTGGTTTGCAGGCCAGCCACGCCCCCAGTGACCCAAGCAGAATCCCTGGGATCTGGGATTAATTTATGTTCTACAATTGAAACTTTGTAGTCTGGAGCAGAGCCACGCCTTCTTTCTGCTCATTCTGTGGTGGCAGCCATTTCTGCTTGGGTTTATTTAAATTCTATAATTGAAACTTTGTAGCCTAGAGTGGAGGCCTAGGTACTAGGGCTGCAGAAGCTTGGCTTCCCACATTGCCCGGGCAACCATAGCCTCTGCTCTCTCCAGCATCGTGGCTGCCACCATCTTTGTTGGGATATATCTTCTATAATTGAAACTTTGTAGCATTGAGTGGAGGCCTAGGCCAGCAAGGGCAGGTGGTAAGCTTGGCTTCCTCCATTGCCAGGGAAACCCAAGCCTCACTCCTGCTCTCAGTGGCTGCAGCCATCTTGGTTGAGGTTTATTTGCATAATTTGCTCCTGATTGGCTGATGGGCATGGCTTGGGCATGGCTTGTTCAGAGGTATGGTCAATTTACATATTACCTTTTATTAGATAGGATGCTGAAAGGTATTCTTTAAGAAGAGGAGGAAGAAGAAAAAGGTAAACATAAAAATTATAAACAACAAATATATGTCTATCAACGAGTGAATCTAAAAATCAAGTGAATTAAAAATCTGATGAACAGAATAAACTGGTGAATATAATAGAATCAAGGGCATAGAAAGGGAATGAACTGGCAATTCTTGATGGGAAAGGAGTGTGGGAGGTGCAGGAAGAGACTGGACAAAAATTGTATACCTATGGATGAGGACAAGTGGGGTGGAGGTAAGGACAGAAGATGGGGTGGGTACTGGGAGAAGGGGAGCTATGGGAGGGGGAAAGAAGGAACATTGTAATAATCTGAACAATAAAGAATTATTCATTTTTTTAAAAAACAAGAAAAATTAATAATGAATTATTTAATCCTACAACTTAAAGAGCTAAAAAGAGAAAAATAAGAAAAGCCCAGAGTAAGATGATAGAAGGAAATAATAAAGATTACAGCTTAAATAAATGGCATAGAGGCTAAAAGAAAATACCAAAAAATCAGTGAAACCAAGAGCTGGTTCTTTCCAAGGATAAACAAGATTGATGAACTGTTAGCCAGCCTCATGAAGAAATGAAGAGAGGACCCAAATCAATAAAATCAGAAAAAAAGCAGTGAAGTAACCACTGAGACCACAGAAATACAAAGGATTGTAAGAAAATACTTTGAACACATATATGCCAATAAGCTGACCAATGTGGATGTAATAGAAAAATTCTAGAAAAATAAAACCTTCAAAAACTAAATCAGGAAGAATCAGAAAACCTGAATAGGCCAATAACAACTGATGAAATAGAAGTTAAAAACAAACAAACACCAAAATAAAAAAAATAAAAACACAAAAACTCGCAGCAAACAAAAGCTCTGGTCTGGAAGGCTTCAAGCAGAGTTTTAGCAAACATTCAAAGAACTAACACATCTACCCCCTCAAACTATTCCAAAAAATCCAAGAGAAAAGAGCACTTCTGAGCTATTTTTATAAGGTCACCATTATCTTAATTCTAAAACCTGATAAAGACATTACAAAGAAAGAGAATTGCAGGACAATATACCTGATGAACGTAGATGCTAAAATCCTCAACAAAATAGTAGCAAATCGGATCTAGCAATATATTAAAAAGATCATACACCATGACCAAGTGGGATTTATTCCAGGGATGCAAGGCTGGAACAATATCTGTCCATTAATAAATGTGACACATTACATATACAAAGTGAAAGACAAAAATCACACAATCGTATCAACAGATACAGAAAAGACACTTGTCAAAATCCAACACCCATTTTTGATAAAAACTTTCAGCAAAGTGGGAATAGAGGAAACATCTCAACATGATAAAGGCCTTATATGACAAACTTACAGACAAAAACTAAAAGCATTTCCCCTAAGAACAGGAACAAGATAGACATGTCTGCTTTCACCACTCCTGTATTCAACAGAGTACAGGAAGTCCTAGCCACAGCGATCAGACAAGAAGAAGAAATAAAAAGCAACCAAATTAGAAATGAGGAAGTAAAACTTTCATTATTTACAGATAACATGATATAGAAAACCCTAAAGACTTCACAAAAAACTATTAGATTTAATAAATGAATTTGATAATGTAGCAGGATACAAAATCAAGACCCAAAAATCAATAGCTTTTTTATACACCAATAATGAATTATCAGAAAGAGAAACTAAATAAACAATCCCATTTATCATTGCAACAAAAATAAATTAAGACACGGGAATAACCTTAACCAAGGAGGCAAAAGACCTGTACTCAGAAAACTACAGGACATTGAAAAAAAAAAGATAGAAGACATAAACAAGTGGAAGAATATACCGTGTTCATTGAAATGTCCAAATTCCAAGGCAATCTATAAATTCAATGCAATCCCTAACAAAACTTCATAGATCTAGAAAAAATACTCCAAAAATTTATATAGAACCAAAAGAGACCCTGAATAGCTGCAGCAAACTTGAGAAAGAAAAAGTTGGAGGAGTCACAATACCAGATCTCAAGTTATACTACAAACCCGCCACAATCAAAACAGCCTGTTGCTGGCACAGGAACAAGCATATAGATCAATGGAACAGAACAGAGAACTCAGAAATCAACCCAAGCCATCATTCTCAATTAATATTTGACAAAGGAAACAAAAGTATACAATGGAGTCAAGATAGTTTCTTCAACAAATGATGTTGGGAAAATTGAACATGCAAAAAAAATGAAACTAGACCACCAACTTACATAATACACAAGAATAAACTCAAAATGGATTCAAGACTTAAATGTAAGTTGTGACCCATAAAAATCCTAGGAGAAACTATAGGCAGAAAAATCTCAGACATCTCTCCTAGCAATATGTTTACAATACGGCTCCTAGGGCAAAGGAAACTAAGGAGAAAATAAACAAATGGGACCACATCAAAATAAAAAGCTTCTGCACAACAAAAGAAACTATCAACAAAATGAAAAGGAAGCCCACTGTATGGGAGAACATATTTGGCAATGATACATCTGATAAAAAGTTAATATCCAGAATATAAAAGGAACTTAAACAACTTGACAAAAGGAAGAAGACAAACAACCCAATGAAAAAAATGAGCAAAGGACCTAATAGGCACTTCTCCAAAGAAGACATACAGATGGCCAAGAGACATATGAAAAAAAATGCTCAAAATCACTGATCATCTGAAAGATGCAAATCAAAACAACAATGAGGTATCACCTCACACCTGTCAGAATGACTAAATCAACAAATCAACAAACCAACAAATGAGAAGTGCTGGTGAGGATGTGGAGAAAAAGGAACCCTCATGCACTGCTGATGGGACTGCAGACTGGTGGAAAACTGTATGCAGGTTCCTCAAAAAATTAAATATGGAATGCCATTTGACCCAGTTATCCTACTTCTAGGAATATATCCTAAGAAACCTGAAGCACCAAATCAGAAAGAATGTATGCAACCTTATGCTCATAGCAGCATAATGTACAATAGCTAAGATCTGGAAACTGTCCAAGTGCCCATCAGTGGATAAGTGGATAAAAAAAGCTATGGTACATTCACACTATGGAATACTATGCAGCAGTAAAAAAGAATAATATCTTCCCCTTTGAGACAGCATGGAGGGACCTGGAGAGTATCATGCTAAGTGAAATAAGCCAGTCAGAGAAAGACAAGTATCACATGATCTTACTCACATGTGGAATCCAAGTAACAAAATACACTGATGAATGGAGTGGATCCAGTGACATAGAAGCATGGAACAGAGTGTGGAATCCCAGAGGGAAGGTGGGGGAGGGTGGGTGGATGGAAGGTAATCAATCAAAGATATTTATATACATATGCATGGCCCTTGGACATAGACAGTGGGGTGGTGAAGGTAGGGGGGTGGGGCAGGCTGGGAAAAAGGGAAATCTGTAATACTTTCATCAATAAAGAATTATTTTTTTAAATGTCCAACTCCACTATATGCTGTTTATAGAAAATTCACTTCAAATATAACACCATAGGCAGGCTGGGAGTGAAAGGGTGGGAATGTAATGTCATTAATTAAAAGAAAGCAACACGGGCTACAGAAATGGCAAGTGCATGAGCTCAGGGCATTGCAAGGGGAGTATTAGGTGTGAGGGTCAGTACCTCATAATACACACAGCACATCACACAGCCAGCCAGGCATGCAGGCTAAGAGGCCTGATGGGGAATGGACATATCTCAGGTACAGCTGTGGCTCACGATCTGCAGTTTGCTGACCACTGTTCTAGAAGCTTTCAGAATTTTTGACATGGTATATTTCCTTTATAATATTTTGAGGAATTCCCAACTTGAAATGTACATCAGGGCTGTTGCTATAATTGCAGATGATTCAACATGTTGAGTGCATAAAAGAGAACAAATTGCCCAAATGACTACCCCAAAGTCAAACCAAATGGCCTCATGCATTAGTAAATTTCAAAAGCTAAATAAAGCATACATTTCTCATGCAAGAGAAAATTTCATTTGTTCCTTTGAGCTCATCTACACTAATAAAAGAGGAACATGCAAATTAACCATCACTCTGCTATGCCCACCAGCCAATCAGGAGGGAGCATGCAAATTAGAAGGAAGATGGTGGCCTGAACTCAGGGCTTTGCTGCTTTGCTTCCTGGGGATACAAAGCCCTTTACCTGTGGTTGAAACTCGCCGAACACCTGAAATAAGCCCTTGATGAGAGAGAGTGGAATCGCCAGCATCCGGTGCGTATGGGTGGCCGTGAGGAAGATGGGCTTCTGGCTCTCACATGGATTTCACTCTAATGGGGGAGACACGCTAAATATAAACACACAATGGGACAAGGAGGGTCCTGGCCTGTGGGGTTCCACTGGCTGAGCTCTACCCTGTGCACCAAGGGCATCAGTTCGATGCCTGCTCAGGGCACATGCCTGCATTGAGTGGTGGATCCCTGGGGGAGGGGACATGCAGGAGGCAGCTAATCAATGTTTCTCCCTCTCTCTTTTTTTTCTAAAGTAAATACGTTTATTATCTTTTTAAAAGGAGCATCTGAAGGTCCCATAAAGAGGTGACAAAATCAGGAACCCAATGACAAGGCTTGCAGGATGAAGGCAGGGCCACTGTGCCCTGACCACAGGCTGCCTCAGGGGCCCTGGGCTGTGGTGGGGAGCAGGGGCGGGGAGCCAGGCAACTGACACCCAGCCTCAGTCCACCCAGCAGAGGGCGACGTGCCACGTTGGTCCTGAGCAGTGCCATTGGCCTGTCACCTTCTCTGAGGGCCATCAGAGCAGGTGGTCCCCCGGGGCGTGTCCCAACCACAGGATGTCACAGAGACTTCACAGGGGAAATGTGCTAGCCATGCCCTGGCCTCCTGAATCACTCTCCGAGGAGAGTGCGCGAGCAGCTGCTCTGTGGAGATGCTCACACACAAACGTATACACACACATACACACAAACAAGTGTATACACATACATATGCATATGTGTACACACACACACAAATATATGCACACACACACACACACACACACACACACACACACACGTTGTGCTGCCAGGATCCTGAGTGCAGCTGCCAGGAGCTGTGTTCCCAGACCACCCACGGCTTCTCCCCTCCTGTTATCTGACACTTTGTCTTGCCGGGAGCCAGATGCTCTAGTGTCAGGCGCCCTCGCTCCCTGTGATGGCAATGGTTTCCGCCTCCCTTCGCCGTGCGAATGTGCTGGGAGGATGAGATCGCTTTCTTCCCACTTCCACAGCTGCTGGTCACCATGGGTGAGCCTGTAGCCGCCGGTCACCACAGGCAAGCCCACCTTCTTGCAGCACTGCACACTCCCTCCACCACGCTCATCCAGCTCACACGTCCGTGGACACAGAGGGCTCTGCGGCACTGTGTGCTCCTCCGTGACCACATTCAGGGCCCAGGCAGTCGCATAGAATACACTCCTGTTGCCAGGCGACAGCTGCCCTTCTCCCTCCAAGTGCAGTGGAAATGGGGTGTGAGCTCCCATGAAGAGGCAGCAAGTCTGGCCCCACGCCCTCAGGGTGGTCCCCGAGGAGGCATGTGGCAAGCACGGGCACTCTGTCACCGTGGAGAGTGTCCTGTGGAGCAGGCACCTACAGCTCCAAGCATCAAGGCACAGTGTCTGTCCCTCGGCCTTAGCCTCTTCGTCCACTGTTAGACCATAGCCACCCGCTGACCGTGCTAGGCATGAAGCAGGCACTCAGGGCCACACGTCACGAGCGTGTGCCGCCCCCATGTCAGAGCAGAGGCCTCATCCAAGCAGATCTCTTGATATAGAACAAGGCCCTTAGGAGCTGGCTGAGGGGAGTCTCAGGCTGGATTTACTTGGGGGGCTGAGTGGAGTGCCACACAACCAGGTTAGTGATGGAGAGTCTCCTAAGGTGCGAATCAAACAGAGCCATGCTGCTGCTGTGACAACCGACCCACGGGACACAGCAGTGTGTCCTTGGCACTTGGGGGTCACTGTCATCCACCCGGGGCCAGGACCACCTTGCACTGGGCACCCCTGACTTCCACTGTGAGGGCCTGTCCTGGAAAGGGGTGTTGATTCACTCGGCCCCAGCGACATCCTGGCCCCAGGTGGGGCATGGCTGGTAGCAGCAGGATTTCTGAGACGCATTCTTCATTTGCGACAACTTCTGCAGGATGTTCCCCCCAGTAACTACAAGGCTGTGTAATATCATGACTCATCAAAAATAAGCATCATGCTGAGCGAAGTAGCTGGTCAGAGAAAGACAAGGGTCACACAACCTCACTCATATTTGGAATCTAATGAACAAAGTAAAATGATGAACAGAGTGGGTCCAGAGACATGGAAGCGTGGAACAGAGTGCAGAATCTCAGAGGGAAGGCCCGGGAGGCTGGGTGGGAAGAGCCCACCTGAAGAGATTAGCCAGAGACTGTGTATGCACACACCCATGACCCACGGACACAGAGGACAGAGTGGTGAGGGCCTGGGTGGGGGTGAGGAGGTCACTGTGAAAAAGGGAACATGTAACACTTTCAACAATCAATATTTAATTTTTTAAATAATGGCTATTCTGGGCTCAGGTGCCATTGCAGCCACGTTTCTTTGAAGCCTAAACTAAAGTAGGCGCCTGCAGGAGGTGGGGCCTGTGGGGGTGACAGAGCAGACTGCTCCCCCTGAGAGGCGAAGGGACAGATAGGCAGCCATGTGCGTGGCTTGCCTATGCCCCCCAAATGCACATGTCATAGGCCTAGCCACAGCGGAGGGGGATGTTAGAGGTGGGCCTTGAGAAGTGACTCGGGTTTGCTGAGCCACGAGGGTGGCCCATGGTGGCCCTGGAGGCTCCCTCTCTGCACCGTGAGCACCCAGTCTGCAAGGCAAGGAGCAGCGGCCTCGCCAGACCCGAGTCGGACACCTGACCTTCGCCTTCTGGCCCAAGACTGTGTGCAGTTAAGGTTCGCCGTTCCGCCGAGGCGGTCCGCCGTTCAAGATTCACCGTTCCCGCCACATGGCAGGTGACAGACCGGGGCTTAGAGATGTCAGACCCTCATCTCTGACCTTGATGATGACCTTCACCCTCAGAGTCTGATTCTCCGCCTGGAGACTAGGAAGGAAGTCCCTCACGCTGCCAACCCGGCTTACGGGTCCAGAGGAAGGAAGGACCTCCGCTGCAGGGGTCTCTGCCCGGCCAGCAGGGGCCTGCACAGGGGTCTCTTCCCGGACAGCAGGGGCCGGCACAGGGGTCTCTGCCCGGACAGCAGGGGCCGGCACAGGGGTCTCTGCCCGGCCAGCAGGGGCCGGCACAGGGGTCTCTGCCCGGCCAGCAGGGGCCGGCACAGGGGTCTCTGCCCGGCCAGCAGGGGCCGGCACAGGGGTCTCTGCCCGGCCAGCAGGGGCCGGCACAGGGGTCTCTGCCCGGCCAGCAGGGGCCGGCACAGGGGTCTCTGCCCGGCCAGCAGGGGCCGGCACAGGGGTCTCTGCCCGGACAGCAGGGGCCGGCACAGGGGTCTCTGCCCGGCCAGCAGGGGCCGGCACAGGGGTCTCTGCCCGGCCAGCAGGGGCCGGCACAGGGGTCTCTGCCCGGCCAGCAGGGGCCGGCTCAGGGGTCTCTGCCCGGCCTGCAGGGGCCGGCACAGGGGTCTCTTCCCGGCCAGCAGGGGCCGGCACAGGGGTCTCTTCCCGGCCAGCAGGGGCCGGCACAGGGGTCTCTGCCCGGCCAGCAGGGGCCGGCACAGGGGTCTCTGCCCGGCCAGC
The DNA here is from genome assembly GCA_027563665.1 of Antrozous pallidus. NCBI lineage: Eukaryota > Metazoa > Chordata > Mammalia > Chiroptera > Vespertilionidae > Antrozous > Antrozous pallidus. Next base: position 1,766,612 of record CM050521.1, read on the forward strand.
AGGGGCCGGCACAGGGGTCTCTGCCCGGACAGCAGGGACCGGCACAGGGGTCTCTTCCCGGCCAGCAGGGGCCGGCACAGGGGTCTCTTCCCGGCCAGCAGGGGCCGGCACAGGGGTCTCTGCCCGGACAGCAGGGGCCGGCACAGGGGTCTCTGCCCGGCCAGCAGGGGCCGGCACAGGGGTCTCTGCCCGGCCAGCAGTGGCCGGCACAGGGGTCTCTGCCCGGCCAGCAGGGGCCGGCACAGGGGTCTCTGCCCGGCCAGCAGGGGCCGGCACAGGGGTCTCTGCCCGGCCAGCAGGGGCCGGCACAGGGGTCTCTGCCCGGCCAGCAGGGGCCGGCACAGGGGTCTCTGCCCGGCCAGCAGGGGCCGGCACAGGGGTCTCTGCCCGGCCAGCAGGGGCCGGCACAGGGGTCTCTGCCCGGCCAGCAGGGGCCGGCACAGGGGTCTCTGCCCGGCCAGCAGGGGCCGGCACAGGGGTCTCTGCCCGGCCAGCAGGGGCCGGCACAGGGGTCTCTGCCCGGACAGCAGGGACCGGCACAGGGGTCTCTTCCCGGCCAGCAGGGGCCGGCACAGGGGTCTCTTCCCGGCCAGCAGGGGCCGGCACAGGGGTCTCTGCCCGGACAGCAGGGGCCGGCACAGGGGTCTCTGCCCGGCCAGCAGGGGCCGGCACAGGGGTCTCTGCCCGGCCAGCAGGGGCCGGCACAGGGGTCTCTGCCCGGCCAGCAGGGGCCGGCACAGGGGTCTCTGCCCGGCCAGCAGGGGCCGGCACAGGGGTCTCTGCCCGGCCAGCAGGGGCCGGCACAGGGGTCTCTGCCCGGCCAGCAGGGGCCGGCACAGGGGTCTCTTCCCGGCCAGCAGGGGCCGGCACAGGGGTCTCTTCCCGGCCAGCAGGGGCCGGCACAGGGGTCTCTGCCCGGCCAGCAGGGGCCGGCTCAGGGGTCTCTGCCCGGCCTGCAGGGGCCGGCTCAGGGGTCTCTGCCCGGCCTGCAGGGGCCGGCACAGGGGTCTCTGCCGGGACAGCAGGGGCCGGCTCAGGGGTCTCTGCCCGGCCAGCAGGGGCCGGCTCAGGGGTCTCTGCCCGGCCTGCAGGGGCCGGCACAGGGGTCTCTGCCCGGCCTGCAGGGGCCGGCACAGGGGTCTCTGCCCGGCCTGCAGGGGCCGGCACAGGGGTCTCTGCCGGGACAGCAGGGGCCGGCACAGGGGTCTCTCCCCGGACAGCAGGGGCCGGCACAGGGGTCTCTGCCCGGCCAGCAGGGGCCGGCACAGGGGTCTCTGCCCGGCCAGCAGGGGCCGGCACAGGGGTCTCTGCCCGGCCAGCAGGGGCCGGCACAGGGGTCTCTGCCCGGCCAGCAGGGGCCGGCACAGGGGTCTCTGCCCGGCCAGCAGGGGCCGGCACAGGGGTCTCTGCCCGGACAGCAGGGGCCGGCACAGGGGTCTCTGCCCGGCCAGCAGGGGCCGGCACAGGGGTCTCTGCCCGGCCAGCAGGGGCCGGCACAGGGGTCTCTGCCCGGCCAGCAGGGGCCGGCACAGGGGTCTCTTCCCGGCCAGCAGGGGCCGGCACAGGGGTCTCTGCCCGGCCAGCAGGGGCCGGCACAGGGGTCTCTGCCCGGCCAGCAGGGGCCGGCACAGGGGTCTCTGCCCGGCCAGCAGGGGCCGGCACAGGGGTCTCTGCCCGGACAGCAGGGACCGGCACAGGGGTCTCTTCCCGGCCAGCAGGGGCCGGCACAGGGGTCTCTTCCCGGCCAGCAGGGGCCGGCACAGGGGTCTCTGCCCGGACAGCAGGGGCCGGCACAGGGGTCTCTGCCCGGCCAGCAGGGGCCGGCACAGGGGTCTCTGCCCGGCCAGCAGGGGCCGGCACAGGGGTCTCTGCCCGGCCAGCAGGGGCCGGCACAGGGGTCTCTGCCCGGCCAGCAGGGGCCGGCACAGGGGTCTCTGCCCGGCCAGCAGGGGCCGGCACAGGGGTCTCTGCCCGGCCAGCAGGGGCCGGCACAGGGGTCTCTGCCCGGCCAGCAGGGGCCGGCACAGGGGTCTCTGCCCGGCCAGCAGGGGCCGGCACAGGGGTCTCTGCCCGGCCAGCAGGGGCCGGCACAGGGGTCTCTTCCCGGCCAGCAGGGGCCGGCACAGGGGTCTCTGCCCGGACAGCAGGGGCCGGCACAGGGGTCTCTGCCCGGCCAGCAGGGGCCGGCACAGGGGTCTCTGCCCGGCCAGCAGGGGCCGGCACAGGGGTCTCTGCCCGGACAGCAGGGACCGGCACAGGGGTCTCTTCCCGGCCAGCAGGGGCCGGCACAGGGGTCTCTTCCCGGCCAGCAGGGGCCGGCACAGGGGTCTCTGCCCGGACAGCAGGGGCCGGCACAGGGGTCTCTGCCCGGCCAGCAGGGGCCGGCACAGGGGTCTCTGCCCGGCCAGCAGGGGCCGGCACAGGGGTCTCTGCCCGGCCAGCAGGGGCCGGCACAGGGGTCTCTGCCCGGCCAGCAGGGGCCGGCACAGGGGTCTCTGCCAGGCCAGCAGGGGCCGGGACAGGGGTCTCTTCCCGGCCAGCAGGGGCCGGCACAGGGGTCTCTTCCCGGCCAGCAGGGGCCGGCACAGGGGTCTCTGCCCGGCCAGCAGGGGCCGGCTCAGGGGTCTCTGCCCGGCCTGCAGGGGCCGGCTCAGGGGTCTCTGCCCGGCCTGCAGGGGCCGGCACAGGGGTCTCTGCCGGGACAGCAGGGGCCGGCTCAGGGGTCTCTGCCCGGCCAGCAGGGGCCGGCTCAGGGGTCTCTGCCCGGCCTGCAGGGGCCGGCACAGGGGTCTCTGCCCGGCCTGCAGGGGCCGGCACAGGGGTCTCTGCCCGGCCTGCAGGGGCCGGCACAGGGGTCTCTGCCGGGACAGCAGGGGCCGGCACAGGGGTCTCTCCCCGGACAGCAGGGGCCGGCACAGGGGTCTCTGCCCGGCCAGCAGGGGCCGGCACAGGGGTCTCTGCCCGGCCAGCAGGGGCCGGCACAGGGGTCTCTGCCCGGCCAGCAGGGGCCGGCACAGGGGTCTCTGCCCGGCCAGCAGGGGCCGGCACAGGGGTCTCTGCCCGGCCAGCAGGGGCCGGCACAGGGGTCTCTGCCCGGACAGCAGGGGCCGGCACAGGGGTCTCTGCCCGGCCAGCAGGGGCCGGCACAGGGGTCTCTTCCCGGCCAGCAGGGGCCGGCACAGGGGTCTCTTCCCGGCCAGCAGGGGCCGGCACAGGGGTCTCTGCCCGGCCTGCAGGGGCCGGCACAGGGGTCTCTGCCCGGCCAGCAGGGGCCGGCACAGGGGTCTCTGCCCGGCCAGCAGGGGCCGGCACAGGGGTCTCTGCCCGGACAGCAGGGACCGGCACAGGGGTCTCTTCCCGGCCAGCAGGGGCCGGCACAGGGGTCTCTTCCCGGCCAGCAGGGGCCGGCACAGGGGTCTCTGCCCGGACAGCAGGGGCCGGCACAGGGGTCTCTGCCCGGCCAGCAGGGGCCGGCACAGGGGTCTCTGCCCGGCCAGCAGGGGCCGGCACAGGGGTCTCTGCCCGGCCAGCAGGGGCCGGCACAGGGGTCTCTGCCCGGCCAGCAGGGGCCGGCACAGGGGTCTCTGCCCGGCCAGCAGGGGCCGGCACAGGGGTCTCTTCCCGGCCAGCAGGGGCCGGCACAGGGGTCTCTTCCCGGCCAGCAGGGGCCGGCACAGGGGTCTCTTCCCGGCCAGCAGGGGCCGGCTCAGGGGTCTCTGCCCGGCCTGCAGGGGCCGGCTCAGGGGTCTCTGCCCGGCCTGCAGGGGCCGGCACAGGGGTCTCTGCCGGGACAGCAGGGGCCGGCTCAGGGGTCTCTGCCCGGCCAGCAGGGGCCGGCTCAGGGGTCTCTGCCCGGCCTGCAGGGGCCGGCACAGGGGTCTCTGCCCGGCCTGCAGGGGCCGGCACAGGGGTCTCTGCCCGGCCTGCAGGGGCCGGCACAGGGGTCTCTGCCCGGCCAGCAGGGGCCGGCACAGGGGTCTCTGCCCGGACAGCAGGGGCTGGCACAGGGGTCTCTGCCCGGCCAGCAGGGGCCGGCACAGGGGTCTGGTGGGATTTGAAGGTGTGGCCATTTCCCATTTCACTTTGGTCATGATGACCCTTGTTCGCTGGATTTTCCAAAGCAGCACAGCCTATATTCTAAAACCCTCGCTTTTTCCTTACAGTTTTTAAAAGACTGACGTGGAAGTATCGCAACTAAAATGTGTCTTCACTAATCGTCATCCGCAGAGCTCCTGGGCAGGAGGCTGCCATGGATCTTGAGAGGGACAGATCTGGCTCTGATATTCCACTCCGTCCATTCCCAGGGGATAGGCAGCAGGGCCAATGGAGCTGAGGACACATGTGACACACGAGTCCACTCTGGACTGCCTCACCATGACCCCTGAGCATCATTCCTGCCTCCCATTGCACAGCACGCCTGTCAGCCAGGGCCACACGGGGGACACACTCTCTGGGGGACAGCAGGGGAGCTGAGCAGCCTCAGAGGCCAACGCTGAGCCTCTTCCAGGCCTGAGACGGGTTGAAGCTGAGGGCAGGAAGCTCAGGTAGTATTGTCTAGGGGATGTCTGATGCGATGCACACCTTCAGGGGGAGGTGCTATGGATGAGGCAGAGGGCAGAGCCCACAACCATGGGAACATCTCTAAGAAAATAGAGGGCGTGCCAGGGGGTTCATGGGAAGAGCTGGCCGACCACTCGGGACATGTGTTCCATCTGTACCTGATTCCTCCCACCAGCAGCCTCCATTGGGCTCAGCACCTCCCCCCACCTGGCCAGGCATTGCTCCCACACCTCACATGGCAACCAGGGACCATCCAACAGGGAAACGAGACAGAGACAATAAGTCACCTGCTGAGAGGCCCATGGGCCGAGACCAAGAGTGCTGATGCGGCCCAAGACCATGGGCACTCACTCTGTGTTCACATGGCCCAGATGCTGACTGCCAAGGGTGGGCGGGAAAAGGGAGGAAGGATGTTTTTACCATCACAATTACTATTATAAGGGAACCAGACATTTACCTGATAAATTACAGCACATCAGTGGGAAAAGGAGGGAGGTAGGGATTCCACTGTAAATGGGAGAAAACAAGTGATGCAGTGACATGCTTTTCAGATCAAGTCCTGCACCCCAAGCTCAGCCCAGTCCTTCAGGCAGAGGAGCACGTGCAGGACCCTACTTCCCAGGTGACACGCTGGGTCTGGGCTCAAAACCCGCCCACCCGCTCTTCCAGCACACGCCCTCCTCTTCCACCTGGGAACTCCAGGCTTTCTTCCCAGAAGCACAAGTGGAAGACATGGCTCACTCTCGCCCAGCTGTCCTCTGAGGAAGGGCCCAGCCACCAGCACCTTGAAGCCAGGAGCCAGCTCCCTGCCTCGGAGACAGGCAGCAGGGGGTAGTAGGACTGACCCAAATGGGACACGCCTCCCCGTGGAGGAATGCAGGCGCTCTCCAGAGAACCCACGTGGGTTTCTGTTTGGTCCTGATTTTAAATGTATGCAAGGAAAACACTGTGTAAGACCAAATACATAAAACAAAACAAGCATGTGCTCACATGCATATGTGCATGCACACATGGTCATGTGCGTTTGTGCACAGCATACACACATAAGAGTACATGTTTTCACATATGCCTGCATGCACTTGCACACGTGTGCACACATGTCACATATACATGCACGTACATTCACACAGCCATGCATACCACTCACAAGGTGGGTTGGGCTGACAGCCTGCAGTGCACATACATGCACACACACACATTCATACACCAACACACAGAGAGAACAAGACCAATAGTCTTAGAGAAAAAATGATAATTTTAAAAGAGAACTTTATCTCTTATAATGAATCTCAAATTCTTACAATTTTCGCTCTCTTGCCTGTTTTTGGATGTGACACAAAACACATATACTTTCTGAGCCACATTCCTAATGTTTTCTGTCAAACTGGTATCAATTAGTGTTTAGCATGTTGCTCAGCATTAGTTGACATCATTTTTAACCACATATTAATTTGCCTTCTCAACTGTGTTATGGAAGACAATTTCGGTTACTTTGCGCTGTGGCAGGAAAAAAAATATTAGCAGCTCACCTTTTCTTCAAGTGCTTGTGGGAAATTTCTCTAAAATAAAAACAGGCAATACCATTGACAGTGACTTAAATACATTTTGGCATAATTAGAACAAGGACAGAGATTAAGTGCTACTGAAATCTTGGTGGGAATTGTACAAAAATAGAATTTAGAAGACAATTCCACGTTTAGGCTGAAATTAAAGCCCTGATGTATAGAAAGAGTAACAAGGCACATGTAGATGTTGTGGTGTACTATGCACAGCCAAGGGAAAATCCGTATACAGTGAGGTGTACTGTCTCACATCACCTCCTGTATAATCGACCTGCAGACATGCTGAACTCTGAGCAGGCTCAAACGCAGAGCACACATGTGGCTCCTGGGACTCTCGTGCCACAGCTGGGACCCAGGACCTGCAGTTCCTTGTTCAAACTACACCCATAACCATGTGGAGAGGACAGACACCTGGGAGAAGGGTGAGAAAGCTGAGCTGCCAACTGCGACTTACCACTGGGCTACATCCTACCCAACACCCTTCTCAGCGAAGTCGGACCTCTAGCCACCTCTCAGGACACTATTGTTTCCCGAAAAATAAAAGCTGGGTAGGAAGTGAAGGTCCCTGTCATTTGCTTGAGGAGCCTGCCTCTCTGGTTGCCATGGCGACTGGCATTCCTAACTCTCCACCTGAGTGGGAACCCATGGCAGGGCCCCATGGCCTGCCAGCCTTTCACCTCGCTGCAGAGCTGGAGCCAGAATTGGGCTCTGTGCTGAGCCAGGTGGGCAAGTCTCCTGGTGCCGATTACTCAGAGGAACGAACCCTCCAGTGGTGAATGGCACACCGCTGGTGCCACTGGAGATGCACAGAAGCAGGTCTGCATGAGAGATCCGGATGCAGTGCTGCTCAATGATCTGTGTGCGGTTGGCTGGTGCTCCCTGAGCCCGGAGAGTGTCCCTCTGCTCCCACCTGCTGCCCCTGTTACAACGGGCAGACAAGAAACACATCCCCAACCACCCCAGCTGGGCAGCAAGCCCCGCCCACCTGTCCTGGCACAGAAGGCCCAGAACAAGATGGGCCTGGAGGTGGGTGGTCGCCGCCACGGCTGGACGGTGAATCACATAAATCGAGTGTTGGAGACCATTCACAATGGCAGGTTCCCTGAGGAGAAGACACAGGATGGGTTCCTCCTCCCCATACCCTATCCTAGCACTGTCTCAGTGCCAGATAGCAAGCTCCGCCCATGCCCAGCGGGACCATTGTCTTTAGCAGGTCTGTCTATCCTCCCTGAACTTGGCTGCATAACAGTCAACTGGCCACACCCTCCCCCCTCATGAACTCAGGACCCGGAGAAAAGGCATGGGTTCCAACAGGACTAACTACCTGACCAAACCTGACCAGAACCCTCTCTCCCTGCCTCAGCGCTGTAGTCCACGTTGAGCACAGACACTGCGAGGGGTTTAAAATAAGTGAGTGTTTGCTTCCAACAAGTGACCGGATCTCAGATCTACCGGTTCATTTTCTAAGTACCTGGACCCAGACACACCACATCGGGAGCCGCAGTGGACCCAGCTCGAGACCAGATGGGTCCGGCCTAAAATGCAGCTGCTAGCTAGCCAGTCAGTGGCTAGTTTTAAGCCCATTCCTTTCTCGGGACAGTAAGACCACAGACTCTCCTTTAGGTTGCTCCCTGGAAAGAGACGGAACCGTTGAGCAAAAGCCACCCTATTCCCAGTCTCAGAAGATCCCAGTGGTTCCAGCCACAGGTGTGACTCTTACAAGGAACCCAAACAAAACCCAGTGTCACTGTAGCCCATGCGCAGGGGTCGCCCTATTTTTGGAGTGGCCCGTGGACCCCACCCAGTGAGCAGAGGTCAGCTGGCCGGCCGAGTCTGCCTCCTCACTGCCACTGGTTACAGGGCATCTCCAAAGGACAGATGGCAGGGCAGGGTCTGGCTTCACTGGGCAGGAAGGGGTCCAGTGAGAAATGCCACAAAGAGCAGGAGGACTCTGAAGAAAAGAGATGTCAAGTCTTGTCTCACATGGTCTCTGCTGGGTTGTCTGAATCCAAGGGAGAGGGGAGCCACAGGTCCAGCCCTGGGGAGCCCAGCCTCAGGGAACACAGCCTGCTCTGATCTGGGAGTTTCTGCCTAACTCTCCAGGGAGCAGCATTCACTCACAAAAGGTGATCGGGGCTACTTACCCGACAAGGGCTCAGCCTTTGTCTTCTCCTAGGGACACCCCACTCGGCAGGGCGCTTATCTCAGGTCGGAGCATCTATGCTAAAGACCCATCTACACACTCCCTCCCATCTTCCTGCCCCCCTCCAGCGGCATCATCACCATAATCGTCACCATCACTGTTCATCACCATCTCCATCACCGTCACTGTCTCCATCATCATCTCCATCATCATATCCATAACCCCCGTCACTGTCTCCATCATTATCTCCATCACCATCTCCATCACCATCTCCATCACCGTCACTGTCTCCATCACCATCTCCATCACCATCACCATCTCCATCTCCATCACCATCTCCATCATCATCTCCATCACCCCCTGTCACTGTCTCCATCATGTCACTATCATCCATCATCTCCATAACCATCTCCATTACCATCACTGTCACCATCTCTATCACATCACTGTCTCCATCACCATCTCCATCACCATCACTGTCACCATCACCATCTCTGGCACTGCTCACCTAGATATCCCTCCTCCGAGTCCGCCTCCCGGGTCCTGCCCCCACAGCAAGCTTCCGTCTCCATCACATTGCTGCAGTCCCAGGAGCCCGTCACAAACAGGGGAGCATACACCGCAGAAGTTGCTCTTCACTGAGCCTGCTCTGCCACATGCCCACTCAGATGCCACGCTGGTGACGCTACATCCAGCTGTGAATGGGGTCCCCAGTTCTGTTGTCTGGGCACAAATGCTGAGTATTTGCTCCTATGTCCAACACACTGGGTGGCTTCCACTGAGGATAAACTGCTGTGCGGCCCCATGTGGAAACACGCTGACTGACTGACAGGAAGCGGTGTTAACATGCACATGCACGTGCCCGAGAAAGTAACTTTGGATCAGTGGCATGACCACAAAAACGTTTTTCGTGGCATGGAGCTTCCAAATGCAAAAGCAAGCCGTAGGGGACTCCTGAGGGTGGTGACATGCAATCACCAGGATGTGTTTCTGAGGGTCATGCTAACTGCCCTGACAGCATCCCCGGAAACATGGTCCTCCTTCCCAGGCAAGGTCACACAACACTGCTATCTTATGTGAGAACCCTCACGCCAGATCTGCTCCGATTGAGGAGCAGAGAGATTGTGTCTGCCCAGGACCTGGCATGTCCCTACTTCTCAACGCTGCTCCTCTACCTACTGCTGGTGACCAGCCCCCAAAGTCCTCTCCTTGCTGTCCTGTGTCGGCAGCAGGCGGTTTGTTGCACCTCATGCTTCACCCACACAGCGGCGGCCAGCCGATGGCTCATGGGGCTGGAGAGTCCACAGTGACTTCTTCCTGTGCAAGGAGTGAGCTGGCTGGTGGCCAGAGGCTCCATTCTCTCCTCCCGGAGACATCTGAACCCTGCTGCTCAGAGGCCTCAGGTGCAAGAGGGCAAAGGGGACAGGGGCGCTCTGTCCTTAGCAAGGATAGGCTGGGCTGTCTGCACAGAAGCACCATAGTGTCAAGGAGGGAAATACCACATGACACTCCTCTGACACGTTGCCAAGAAAGGCAGTGCCATGTGACACTCTTGTGACATGACACCAAGGAGGGCGGAGCCACATGACAGTCCTGTGCCTTAGTGGCCAGAAGGCTGGCGATGAACCACAGGTGGCGCCTATTGCACCCCAAGCAGAGGTTTAAGTACACACGTGGAACTCTAAGACCCTCACACAAAGCGGCCTGAGTGACACACGCCTCGCCTCATTACCACACTGACCACCACCGCTGGCTCACTCAGCCACAGGCCAACCTCCCTCTCCCCAAAGCCAAGTGCCCAGGTCACAAAGGCCCCGAGGACCCACAGGAGCCCGACTCAATCAGGTGCTGTCTGCAGCCACAGATGTGGGAGGTCTGCTCAGTGGCAGGTGTTCTCAGGGGCTTTCCTCCCTTCTGCAAAGACACCCACTGCACATCACACCTTCTGCCCAGCTGCCCAAGCCTTTACGGGTCTTCCCCCCGCTCCCACCTTCCACCCTTATGTGGAACTTGGCACACAGCAGAGACGGTGCTGCCACAGAGCCAGAGCCCGGCTTGTCCACCTAGTCGGCAGCGCCTGCCCTTGGCCTCCACCCAGAGTCCCATCTCACTGCCAGGGGAACCCATGTGCTGCTTCCCGCCTGCATCAGAACTCCTACCCTAGGTCGCTCCCTTTCTTAACGACAGAACACCCAGGGAATAGCTGACCCACGACCTGGCACAGAGATGCCTCCCTCGCAGCGTGCGCCAGGCCAGGCTGGGCTGGGCCCGTCTCTCTTGCCTCAGCACCTGCGCCCTCCAAAGCATCGTCATCCTGAACTCGCTGTCCACAGAGATAGGAAGAGAGATTCAGCCAAGTGTCTGCTGTCCCCACTCTGCCGCCGGTGTCCCATCCCCGGGGCCCCCCTGCTGTTATGGTCAGATTAAATTTCCATTTATTGCTACAGAAATGTCGCACTGCTGACCCACATCCTTCCACCCCGCATGCCTGTCTACACCTAGGGATACCCCTCCACCCAGTGGCAGTTCGACTCCCAGTTCCCTGTTTCTGGGAGGATGAGGAGTGACTTCCATGGGATCTTCATCTCCAAGACCCCCACTAGCTCCTGTCCCGGCTGCCATGAGCTCTTAGACTATGAGGATTTCATCCCTGGCTTCTCTCTCCGCACCCTTTCTCTGGACAGAGGAGGGAGAGGCCTGGAAACTGGTCCCCGTGCATGGATTCTCAGAACTACAGCCAGCTGCCAGCTTTGCTGATACTGTCAGCAATGTTCCTGACTTTGGTTTGACTCTCTTTTGGCCTGTTGGTTGTTCGTCTTGCTAAGCTTTGGGACACACACTGAGACTTGATTTCACAGGATAGCTGGAAGCAGAAGCCACACCATAGGAGGTCTCCCACACTTGCACCAGGCAGACGCAGTGCGGCACACCTTGGTGAGTGTCTCAACCTTGTGGTCTCGTGAGGAGATCCTGTGAGACAGGAGCCCCGGAGGGCCTCCAGGAACCCCCTCCAATGCCTGGCAATTCTATCAAGTCAGAGTGGGACCCACATCACTCAGGTGAAAGCACAGCTAGAGAGACTCCTGCCTGCAGGGGAAGCACAGGTAGACTCTGGTGACCTGAGTGACACACGGTGACCTGAGGAACACACAGCTGCTCACATGCTGGTGAGCAGGAGGAGGAGGTGTGGAAAGGGCCCAGTCTTCATGGCCAAGGACCAGTCCCAGTCCCTCTCGGCTCCTCCGGCCCCCATGGCTATGGAGAAAGGTGAGACTGCTGGAAGAGCCTGACAGCTTCTATACCATCCGCTGAAGACTATCGGCACTGAGGACAAAGCTGAAGTGACTTTGTAACACTTTGAAAATGACACGACACATAGTACTTCCCACACAGCACAGGCTGGTGAGAGGGACTTGCTGACAAGAGCTCTAAGGAGGGTCACTTCTTCCCTGTGGACCCCAGCTCCTCCAGGTGCACCCCACAACCTTGGCCAAGTACAGGTGTAACTGTGTGCCTCTGTGTGTATGTGAGGGCAAGCATGTGTGTGCAGTTTGCATGTGTGTGCAATTGGGTGTACATCTATGCACCTCTGTGTATAATGTGCCTCTGTGTGTAATGTGCACATGTGCATGTGTGCATTCACCTGTGTGTACATCTCTGCATCTGTGTGTATGTGTGCATCTGTGTATGTATGGGCAACTGTGTGTACATCTGTGTGCCTCTGTGCATGTGCACCTATGCATGTGTGCGCACTCGCATATATGCATCTGTGCATGTGTGTGCACATGTATCTGTGCCTGTGCATACGTCCGTGTGTGTGCATCTTTGTGTGCACACATGGGTAGGGGATTCTAGCCCATACATGAATATCTAAACACCTATGTGCTTAACAGACGAGATGCTGTTTGCCAGTCCATGGGGCTTGGCGATGCACATCAGTGCAGCCACCAGACATTCTAAAACCCAGCCAAGCAAAGCAAAGCAAATGATCCACTCAGGCTCCCAAGCACTGGTGCTGTGGCTGCCATCGTATCTCCCGCCGGCTTGACAGAGCGTTTCATATCAGTGCCTGCAAGACTGCCTTCTCAGCACACAGCTCTGAATGTATTAAATAATTCCACGGGGAAATAAGATTTTATACATAAAACTTTGCCTTATAAATAATTTTCAGGTAATGGATAATCGTGCACACACTCAATCCATCATGGTTAAAAAAGCCGGGACTCAACAGAATGGACTTTTCCTGAGGCCAGTCTGTCAGAATAAAGCCCAGCAACACCATGGAATGCCACTGTTTGCCCCATGGCCCCACTCAGGACACTGCAATTAGGCTGAAACCCTGCAGGCAGACACACACAATACGAAGTGTTTGCGCTTTCAGGTGGAGAACCGACCAGCAGACTCCGCGAGGAGGCTCAGGCTTCACCTGAGAGCCACCTGGGCACATGCAGTTTCTTTCTCCAAATTCTGAAAAGGAGCAGCTCCTGACTCCCCAGCCAAGCACCGTCTTCAACTTTCAGATCAGGGGTCAACCCTCCGAGGGGAGACACTTGTGATGTTTGGCCACCTCCAGAGCCTCCCAGTTGTCCTAAAAGGTCTGGTCAGGAGGGACTGCGTCCTCTGCCACTGCTCTGTGTCCTGGTGAGACAGTCAGCCTCTGACAAGGACCAGCTTGACAGCTGGCCACAAGTCCTTTTTCTTTCTTTAAGGGGCACATGTGTGTCCCAAACCTGCTCACTATGCAGAAGGACACAGATCTGAGAAACCAGCGCGGAAAGCTCACCTCCCGCCTGCCCCCCCACCTGGCAGGTCTGCGGGGCAGCTTCCCAGCAAGGGCTTTCGGTGGTCACGAGCTCCAGGTATTCATGGGTTCCTGGTGGTCACAGGCTTCGGGTGGTCACAGGCTTTGGGTAGTCACTGGCTTCGGGTAGTTATGGGCTCCCAGTGGTCATGGGCTCCAGGTGGTCATGGGCTCCAGGTGGTCATGGGCTCCAGGTGGTCACGGGCTCCAGGTGGTCATGGGCTCCAGGTGGTCATGGGCTCCAGGTGGTCATGGGCTCCAGGTGGTCACGGGCTCCAGGTGGTCATGGGCTCTAGGTGGTCATGGGCTCCCAGTGGTCACGGGATCCTGGTGGTCATGGGCTCCAGGTGGTCATGGGCTCCAGGTGGTCATGGGCTCCAGGTGGTCATGGGCTCTAGGTGGTCATGGGCTCCCAGTGGTCATGGGCTCCAGGTGGTCATGGGCTCCAGGTGGTCATGGGCTCCAGGTGGTCACGGGCTCCAGGTGGTCATGGGCTCTAGGTGGTCATGGGCTCCCGGTGGTCATGGGCTCCAGGTGGTCATGGGCTCCAGGTGGTCATGGGCTCCAGGTGGTCATGGGCTCCCAGTGGTCATGGGCTCCAGGTGGTCATGGGCTCCAGGTGGTCATGGGCTCCAGGTGGTCATGGGCTCCAGGTGGTCACGGGATCCTGGTGGTCATGGGCTCCAGGTGGTCATGGGCTCCAGGTGGTCATGGGCTCCAGGTGGTCATGGGCTCCAGGTGGTCATGGGCTCCAGGTGGTCACGGGATCCTGGTGGTCACGGGCTTCAGGTAGTCCCAGACTCTGGGTGGTCACAGGCTTTGGATAGTCATGGCTCCTGGTTGTCATGGGCTCTGGGATCCGGGTGGTCACGGGCTCCAGGTGATCACAGGCTCCGGGTGGTCACGGGCTCTGGGGGGGTCACAGGCTCCGGGTGGTCACGGGCTCTGGGGGGTCACGGGCTCTGGGGGGGTCACAGGCTCCGGGTGGTCACGGGCTCGGGGGGGGTCACAGGCTCCGGGTGATCACAGGCTCCGGGTGGTCACGGGCTCTGGGGGGGTCACAGGCTCCGGGTGATCACGGGTTCTGGGTAGTCACGGGCTCTGGGGGGGTCACAGGCTCCGGGTGATCACGGGCTCCGGGTGGTCACGGGCTCTGGGGGGGTCACAGGCTCCGGGTGGTCACGGGCTCCAGGTGATCACAGGCTCCGGGTGGTCACGGGCTCTGGGGGAGTCACAGGCTCCGGGTGGTCACGGGCTCTGGGGGGTCACGGGCTCTGGGGGGGTCACAGGCTCCGGGTGGTCACGGGCTCCAGGTGATCACAGGCTCCGGGTGGTCACGGGCTCTGGGGGAGTCACAGGCTCCGGGTGGTCACGGGCTCTGGGGGGTCACGGGCTCCGGAGGGTCACAGGCTCCGGGTGGTCACGGGCTCTGGGGGGTCATAGGCTCCGGGTGGTCACGGGCTCTGGGGGGGTCACAGGCTCCGGGTGGTCACGGGTTCTGGGTAGTCATGGACTCCAGATGGTCACGAGTTCTGGGTAGTCACGGGCTCCAGGTGGTCACAGGCTGTTGGGTAGCTCCAGGCTGAAGGCAGCAGCCCACCATCACGTGTCTGACCGGGAGAGACCAGGTCTGGCTGCTGTGCGATGAAAGGTGTGGGGCAGCTGGGCCTGTGCCTAGGACACCGTCAGTCTGGCAGGGCCATGGTCCTGCAAGACAGACCAGGAGCAGGGATTCGAGAAACCCCCAGGGGGTTCTGACCAAGACTCCTCACTGTCCAAGTTCCTCCATGGGAGTGCACCCAACTGCCAAGGGACACTACTGCCTCGTCCCCACCACAGGCCCAGCCTGAGCCCTGCTGTCTCTGGCAGCTTCGAGAGCTGGATGTCAGGGCATTGGCAGGACCTGCCTCCTCACGCAGCACCACCTGGCCCACCCAGAAGGAAAGTTATTGGCGGGGAGCATGCCTTACCCAGGTGTCTCTTGTATCCACAGCCCCACACTGAGCTCACTCTGCACTGCCATGGACTCCTACCCACAGCCCTTCAGCAGCCACAGCCAGTGAGAACGGGTCCCCGGGTGCACCACTCCACGGTGCCCACATCCCCACCCCTGGGCATCCGGGAGCAGTGAAGGCAGGGGCTGCTCTGTTACATGGTCACAGCCATGGCCTCTGAGCCAGACACTGTGTCAACACTCCGGGCGCAGGCCGTGGCCTTCAGCTCCACCCCAGCAGTGCCCACGACCAGAGAGAAGGGGAGGACAGAAGACATGGGAAAGCCAGGACATTTCCCCTGATCTCAGGTCAGTTTCACACGCAGGGCCCAGAGCCGGCTTGTCCCAGGGCCTGTGGCCAGTGCCCGTCAGCATGATGTTGGGCAAAGGAAACTGTGAGTGGAGGGACCACAAGCAGTGCCAAACTCAGCCCAGGAGGCAAGCCACGGAGGACCTTGCAGACGGGGACAGGAGGGGACAGTCCACTCTTCATCAGCATGAAGTGGAAGCCCTGTCACTTCTGGAGACTGAACTCATTTAATAACTCAAAGTGTCATTGTCTGACACCATCAAAAAATGGAGTTCAAATGTGCCAGGTGAAAAAAATTACTCCCTGCTAAATTGTTATGAAGAGGGTGGCATTGTTAGAATGGCTGTGCTAGTCAGGTGCTGGCCAGGATGCTGGCCAGGGTGTGGTCAGGTGCTGGACCAGTTTTGGCTGGGAGCAGTGGTCAGCAGCCAGTCACTGGGTCAGACACCTGCTCCTCCACCCCACATTCCAGATGCCGGGTTTTCCTTTCTTTGCTGCTCAGGGCAGAGGAGCAACAGCCTAAATGCCATGATGCGCACGCACACCTGCTGTGGTCATGGTGCCCAGGGCGTGGGTGCTCCGGTGGGGAGGCTCAGCACCCAGGGAGCAGGTGCCCCCGTGGAGTTGGCTCAGCACCCAGGAAGTGGGTACTCCCATGGAGGAGGCTCAGCAATGCTGACCCGTGCTGTGCTCCAGCGGCTGCTGCTCCAGGAGCCCCAGTTGGGATGGCGGTCCTGTGAGGCTGCCGAGCAGGCCTAGCACAGGCTCCCGCAGGAGTGCCTGCTTTCACCACCACCCCCTCCGCCCCGCCCCAAGCACACAGCAGCCATGACCAGAGAGCTGTTCTCTCTCCACCTGAGCCCCTCGTGTGTCCGTGGGGGCTGCGGGGATGCCGAGGCCGCCCCAAGCACAGGGCAGGGGCCTCCTCACATAGGAAGGCCCCTCGGGCTACAGGGACTTGGCAAGGAGGCTGCGGACACACTGCAGCCAGCCAGGGCTGGAACGGGACCTCCTGGCTCATGGGTCGACGCCCCAGAAAACATCTCCCAAGGACTCCAGATCAGGGAACAGTCAGAGTGGGTAGGAAAGTTGTTCTTTTGCAAAAGCATTAACCTGAATGGATGCCTCTTCCCACTACTGGCCTTCTGCCCTTTACCCTCTGCTCTCTGCCATCTGCCCAGTGACACTGGCTGACTTGGGAAGATAGGAGCTGGCCCTTAGCCTGGACAGCCTCACACCGTGGCAGCAGCTCCCTGTCGGCGTGTGCCCTCACCGTGTTGTGGCCATCACACCTTTACCAATTCCTTAGTCCTCTGCAAACCTCAAGGCACTGGCATTTCCCTAGCCACGTAAATTATGCTTTGCCCCTTTAAGGTGTAAGGCAGCAGAATTGGAAGCAGTGGCCGGTAAAGTGCACCCTGTAAGGCAACTAGATTAGTAGCAAAGATTACAGAAACATTAACCAGTACATTACATCCTGCCCCTCTTGCAGAGTGGGAGAGCCCAGGGGTAATAGTAAGAGAACAGGAAAACAGGATGTTTGACCAAGAATGTAAAACTGAGATTGTAAAACTGAGATTAATGTACATGTCAACGGTTTCGGGAAAAACAAGCTGTAAAACTGTAACAAGTCCCCCTGACGACATCTGTATGACCCTGTTGTTTGTTCCAGGGTATTTAAGCCCTGGCTCTGCCCTGTCTCGGGGCTCTCAGCCTCTACTCTGACTTCAGGGTATGTTGTGAGCCCCAGCATGCTTGGTGAATAAACCCTTTGCTGTTTGCATGAGAACATCTCTTGGTGCCTTTGTGAGAGCGGCGGGCGTCCCGGACTTAACAAAGGCAGAGCTGGCCCCTGGCAACAGGGCTGGGAACACGAGAGCCCCGACCCCCAGAGGCCACCATGGGCACAGGAAGGCACATGGTATGTGTCACCCGGAACATGGTCCCTGCTGCCCTCTTCCCTCTGGTGGAAGGGTTCCGGCTGTGGGCTGTCCCAGGAGCTGTTCCCACTCTTTCCTTCTTGGCTGTTTAGATGGGTGCTTGACCTGCACACTTCATCTCTGCATCCTCTAGTCACTGTGCGGAGGGCGACCTGCCTCAGAACCATCCTGCCTGAAGAGGGCTGCAGGGACACTGGCTGTTTCCACCCAGAAAGACCAATCAGCACCCAGTGCATAGAACTGCTCTAACAAACCAGCAAGGAGCTGCCCACACCAGGCTCCTCACCACGGGATTTACCAAACACATTGGCTCCGTGAACCCCGCCCCAGCCCCACGCACGGGGCATCAGACTGCTGCTGGAGCGGGCAGTCCACAGAGCAGGGCCCAGGGCAGAGGGGTGAGACAGGTGCCCACTGGGCGTGAGGCAGACTCTCAGCCAGGACACCACCCGGCAGAGGGAGCCTGCTGCCCCCAGAGCACCCGCTGGCACTCGGGGGGGGGGGGGGCGAGGGGGCAAAGCACAGACACACAACTGCACTGGTCTGCTGATCTCTAAGGTTCGGGCCGGGCTCGCCTCAGTGGCGCCTGCATGGCGCACACATCCTCACGGCTCACTCTTCTGCCGACTGGTCTTTCTACCACTGCATGACACACACTTTTAAATCCTCGTGTGCTGGTGACCCTGTGATTTATTCACTTCGCTTCAGGGTCGCAGAGGGGTCTCGGAGACTCAGCAGTGTGGCCAGGAAGGGCTTTTGGAGACTGAGCAGCTGGAGGAAGACATGGCGGGACAGGGCTGGGCACACGTGTGACCCTGTGGACGACATCAATTCACACCTCCTTCAACGGCCAGAGACAGTGCATCTGTAACCAGACAACCAAGAGGTCTGGGCACCCAGAACTCGTTAAGCCAGTTCAGGGGAGAGAGGGTTGAATCCTCTATGAGCGTTGATTCCAATCCTGCCCGGAGCACGGGGCAGCAGCAAATCACCCACAAACATCTGCTCTGTCCCTCCTCATGAGCCAGCTGTTTGCATTGGGTAGAAGTACAGAGATTACGTGGGAAGTAGGAATTACAGGCGAGGGCAAGTGGGCACAAGTCATGCGGCTGGGGTGTAAGGACAGGTGCCTCCGGGATGGACTGTCTCAGCCATGAGGCTGTGCGTCATCCTCACCTGTCTCACCCCTGTGCCCCGCGCCCTGCTCTGTGGACTGCCTGCTCCAGCAGGCAGCTCTCGGGACAGAGGGATGGACCACATTGCAATGTGAGCTCCCACCTCCCAGGGTGCACCGCTCCCAGCCGGTGAGACTGTGCGTTCTCATTAGAACAGAACCAACACAGTGAGCAGCACGATTCATGTTTCTTATCACTGTGGCTGTCCCCACTCTTTCATTTCTGCCCCTCACAGTCCAGGGCCCTGACCACCACACTGAACAGGCTGCTGCCCAGAGGTGGGGAGTGACCCTGGTCCAGACCTCCTTTTGCCTTTTGTCTCGGTGTCTTTGGCTGCAGGAACCCACCTTTCCAACAGAAAATAAATATGGAAAGGCTGTAACCACACTGAAGTTTCAATTATGACCCACAACAACAGAAGCTGTGCTGAGTTAAAACGACTAATTTGCAAGGGGAATAAAGCCGAGCCATTCCATTGCTGAAGAATCTAGTCGGAATATTTATTTGCTACTTGACAAAGGAGATGACAGACTTCACCAGGAGATGCCCCTCA
Organism: Antrozous pallidus; assembly: GCA_027563665.1. NCBI lineage: Eukaryota > Metazoa > Chordata > Mammalia > Chiroptera > Vespertilionidae > Antrozous > Antrozous pallidus. The sequence continues at coordinate 1,785,649 of CM050521.1, forward strand.
GGAGACAAAGTCAGCCAGCACTGCTTTTCATATGCAAATCCACCATGATTAGGTTAACTCCCCACCCGCCCCCAGTGCCCCCCTCCCCCCAGGGTGCCTGCCCACTGGACCCTAAGGGAACAGGAGAATCAGCTGACTAGAGCCCCTTCAGCAGCCCTGTACCCCAGTGTCAGTGTCCCGTGACCAGCCCCTCGCCTGGACAAGGTGCTCCCTGGAGCTCCTCCTCACATCAGCTCCTTCAGGGACCAGGGGCAGGAAGCCGGCCGCAGCGGGCAGTCTCATCAGCATCTCCAGTAAAGCAGCTCCTTTGTGCCAGCCTGGGCCATGCTCTCTGCTGCACTTCCAACAGGCTGGCTGTGTGGCCCCAGGCACCCTGCCTGGCAAATTTCATTGAACAAAGTGCCTGGGAAAGCACCCACAATGCCGAGGGAGGCACCCCGTGAATAAAGGCAGCACCCAGAAAATGCGCTGAATTAAGATTAATTGCTAGAAATTACTCTTAATTACTAAAAATTGCAACAAATTACTTGTTGAATAGACACATTATTTCACCTCCATTAATAACTTAAAATTGCTAATTCTGTGTAATTGTAAGCATTTTTTGTTGAAAGGCAAGGTGCTGCATTACTCAGGTTGTGCCCCCCGCCCCCACCCCCCCACCCCCACACACACACACACACTGGGCTCTTCTGAGTGGGGACGAGCTATAGTGATAGGAAACACTAATTGTGTTCCGCTAACTGCTATGGTTCTTTCTAATAGAAAGTAGTCTCAACCGGCTGGGAGCTGCGCCCTGCAACATGGAGCTCACATGGGAGTGCAGCCCATCCTCCTCCTGAGAACCGCATCATCATGCAGAGATGGAAAGCCTTGCTGCTTACAAGCTAGTCACAGAGACACCACCTTTTGCCTTCCCTTTGTGACCCTCCAGCTCTATTGCCTGTAACCATTATACCTCGCCCATTTCCCATGCCTGTGATTCCTACTGTAATCTTTGTCCTTCTATCCATTAAAAGCAGCTGGCTTATGGTGGGGAGAGAGCAGACTTTTGTGGCTAATCTGCTGCTCTCCCACGCTGCCACCAGAACTGGAATAAACACTCACAAATGATTCTACCCTGTCTCTGCTGAGTTGGCTCAAGAAATAACAGGGCCTGACAGGGGCATAGACTACAAAGGAGACAGAACTGAACCTCACATCACCCTGTTTGGCCCCGGAGGATGGCTGGTTAGCCAGAGACGGGTAAGATTCCTCAGGGAAGGAACAACCTAAGACAGGCACAGTCACAGAGGGGCCAACAGGAGAGAACTAAAAGGTCAACAGAGGTGGGGCACAGACCCTCATCTACAAACCTTGCAGGGGTTTGAATTCTCACCCCTCCTGAGGGAGGTCTCCTACCCCCACGGCTGCTTCGCCTCCCACGCACAACTCATACCGGGACCCAGGTAGCAGACAGAGACTTGGCCAACAATAGCTGCTCTATATCTAAATTCAGTCTATTACCAGGAATGCTCAGGACCTACTCAAAATTGCAAATATTCCTTTCCACTAGTATTCACAGGGTAAACTAAGATTTCTGCTTGAGTATTAAAATTGACAGGAAAATAGTAATCAAGTTTTCAGATTAATTTAAATTGGCCAAGTGAAATATGTGAATACTCAAGAAAATTATAGTGTACTGGACAAAAAGCTTTTCCTAAAACATTAACTAAAAAATCTATTAGTAGTTCATCTCACTGTAAAATTGCCTAACATCCAAAGAACCTAAAGCAGTCATATTTGTGTGCAAAAATTAAAATTTAAAATGACCAAGACTGCAATATAAAATTTCCAAAAGTCCCCATTAATCAAAAAAGGGGAGGGGACAGCGGGGTAATATCATGTAAGGGAAAAAAAAATATCGAGTAAGTAAAATACATCTGGAAAATTCTTACTCCAGTAAAGTAAATTCCATTTGTAAAAACAATTGCACGACACCCATCAAAAAACACACATGGTGTCAAAATAAGCCAAAGGAAAATCATTTAGGCAAAAATTAAAAAGAATCCCAAGTCTATTTTGCATAGAGGATCCCTTTGTTAACTTTTGGTCGAGAATGTGTTTGTGTGTTTTCAGAGAACAACTCCAAGACCATGTGGGTTCCTGCGACGGTGAGGAACTGACGGGTCTGTTCCAGCCACGAGGACGGTCCAGAGATGGGGGACGCTGACGACACCTTGCCATGCTAGCAGTCGGCAGCTCTGCATGTCTGCAGGCAGCCCAGGACCAAACCAGAGAGGATGGATCTTGCATTGACACGATGTGTCCACCATCTGGATACCATTGCTGACTTATACACATAAAGAATTATTTGACACTGAAACTGGGACTCAGAACAGTTGGACATTGAAACTGAGACTGAAACATTTTTTGTTCTTATACATTTATTTCTAGTATGCAGAGGCAAGATATTTTTGAAGAAAAGAAACAGGGGAGAGTGATTGATATAGAGTCAGGATGGCCTTGAACAGGCTGTCAAGCTACAGGGGGAGGCTTGGGTGGATGGGAGGCAGATGCGGGGGGAGATCAACTGAAGGACTTGTATGCATGCATATGAACATAACCAATGAATGAAAGACACTGGGGCGGGGAGGGGGGGAAGCTGGGGATATGTGCTGGGGGTTGGGGGAGGCTGGGGGGAGGATAAGGGGGAGGGGGAAAGGAAAACATGTACTACTATTATACTTCAAAAAATCAATAAAAATAAAAATAAAAATAAATAAAAAAGAAATAACAGGGCCTGGACCCTTGGTTGTCCACAGCCTCTAGGTTCCCTCACCCGCACACCTTCCCCTCCCTGTGTAGCTCCTACCCCATGTTCCCTCAGCGGCACACCTCCCCCAGGTTCTCTCACTGGTACTCCTCTCTCAAGCAGGCCAGACTGCAGCCCAGTGCTTCCTGACTAGCCTCCCACCCGCCCCCCACCCCACTGCCTTCCTGGCTAGTACCTTTCCTCCTTAGGATATGGCCCACGATTAATCTCAATGAGGCTTCCACATCCCCAGCGGAAGTGTTAATGTGGATGTTGGATCTGCACCTCAAAGCCCTTGGCCACCAAGTCCTCTGTGACCCCAGAGACCTGTGAGGGGAGCTGTGAGAGGCACACCACCCCTGAGCAGCTGGACCGTCAAGTGCCACCAGCAAGAATCAAAGCAGCCCTACCTTACCCCCACAGCAGCCCTGCCCCTTGGGCCGTGCTTCTTCACACGCACACTTGTGCACACAGCACACACTCATACCCAGACCTGACGGGAAAACCTGCCTCCACAGGCACAGGGGCCTGACCTCCCTACATCTGCCTAAGGAGCCGGGCTGCAGGTGTGGCATTGGCTTTGAGACCTACCTGAGGCCCTCGGTACAGGGCTATGGTAGTGGCGTCCCATCCAGCTGTCCCTCGAGTGCACATGGCGGACCTGCTGGCCAGGGCACCGGGCCTGGCCTGTGCTCCACAGACCTCCCAGGTCCTAGCAGCGGCTGGCTCGGAGCCCACACTGGCTGTGCCACCTTGTTCCAAGGTCCGCTTTGTCACCAGCATCATGTCTCCAAATCGAGTTGGAAAAGAGAAAAGCCATGGTGTCCCCCTCCATCAGCCCTTTGTGGCCCTCAGCTCCTGTGGCATCCATATGCCCTCTCCGTCTGCCCTGGGGATACAGGGGTGTGGGCACTCTCTGTCTGTTCCCTGCGCGCAGCCCTCGCCCCGGAGCCCACGCTGGCCTGGCTGGTGGGGCGCTGAATGCGCAGCAGGATAGGCCCTGGCCTCCCCTGAGGCTCAGTAGTGTGGAAGGAAGGTTACTCGGAGACACAGTCCCACTCAGAGGCAGGCCTGCCCCACAATGGGGTGGCTCACACTGCTCCTCTTCCCCCCAAGGATACTTCCGGAAGGCCATGGGATCACCCTGCAGAAGTCAGCTTCTCAGGAGGAGGGAGTGGAACTCAATGCAGGGGCCGCCACCTCGCCCTCAGCCCTCCCACCCTGAGAGGGTGAGAGTTCACAGCCCCTCCACTGATACTCAATGTGCTCAATAACACCCCACTCCTGAGGGCACTGGGATGTGACACCCATGCCCCCCCACCCAGTGTACCCCATCACAAACTGGGTGTGGCCAATCAGTCCATGGCAGCTCCTAAACAGCCCCCTACTCTTCAACACATTTGCTCTCCAGCAGTTCACTTGTTAACGTGTTGCTCTGTCTCCAGTCCTCCCTCCACAGGAGGATGAAAGCAGCCTCTCCAACTAGGCTGCACAGGCCTCCTCCACAGCCACACAGGGGTCCCTTTCCTTCCAGGCTCTCTACCAGGGCACCCAGCTTAGAGGAGGGCACCCCTAATGAGCAGTCCCAGGCCCTTAAGGTTATGACACTCCATGAGAAAGGGCAGGGGAACTGGGGGGCAGCTGAGGGGAGACAGAAGGGGGGGAGCTGAGGGGGAACAGGAGGGGGAAGCTGAGGGGGAACAGGAGGGGGGAGCTGAGGGGGAGCTGAAGGGGAGCTGTGGGAGCTGCAGGTGCCTCCCAGCTTCAGGACCCCCCTGGAAGGCAGCTGGGTACTAAAGTCTCCAGTGTTCCCACACAAACTGTCTTTATGCACTTAATTGGGTCTCTCCAGGGCCTCTGATTTGAAAGGAGGGGGAGCGGGGATCTTTGAAGCCCTTCATTATGTTGAGATAAAGGCAGGGGTCTGTGGAGGGAAATGCACCGATAAAAGGAGACCCTGTAGACGGAAGAGTGAGGGGTGACAGGAGGAGGTCCAGCCGCGGAAAGACAGGCCCTGACGCAACCTGTGGGTTTCCCTCATCCCGCATTCTGGGACCCAGTCACTGATTGGCCCAGAGGAGAAGCACAAACCTCTCTCTTCTGGAGGACCTGATTATCGATTTTTAAATATTCCCTAAAGTTGTCCTCTGGACATGGTTTTGCAGACTTAAACTGCTGCGCTAAATCAGAGAAAGGAAGGCCCACGGGAGTGGGGTGAAGACCAAGGAGCGGAGCAGCACAGGCAGCCTGGGGCCCGCAGTGTTGTGAGCGGGTGAGCAGATCCTGTGGCACCTGAGGCACACACCAGTGAGAGGACACAACTATGGCCCATGTGTTAGGTCAGCCGCCCAACACAGCCTGGGCGAGAACCAGGTGGGAAGGTGCCCATCAGCTTTCACTTTCTCCAATCAGGGCCCTCTCTGCCTCTCAAATCCAGATGCCCTGTCCACAAAGTCCGGCTGGAGGGGCAGAGAGGGAGAGCGAGCTGAGCAGTGAAGAGGTGGGGCCATAGACGGTGAGCAATGGTGGAGTTGGGGAACAGGAGTGAGCAAGCAGACTGAGGAGGGCCCTGGCCTATAGGTGGGTCAACCAAGCCCACCCATCCATGGGAGGTCTGTGCTCCCCCATCTCCCAGGGCTGGATGGCCAGCTTGCACCCCACTTTGTCCTGGCATGATAAAACCTGGGATTCACCAAGTTAAGTAAAACAGAGTCTTCAGAGAATGGAACCTAAGAACAAACAGATGCTGGACTGTGCCAGGAAACTCTGGGGCCTGGCTGAGGCTTCTGGCCTGAAATAATTCTTTGGACTGCCTCTGTCAGCACCATGTCCTTGTACTTTCTAATTCAATTCCTGACTTCAAATAAAGGGGCTCCATACAGCTTTGCCATTTACTCATAGTTCCAGCTGACATCCCAGGACTCAACAAAACTGTAATCATGTTCAGTGCCTGAGGAGGGCAATGAGAGTGAAAGAGGAGGGTCAATGCTAAAATGAGATGCAGAAACCAACCTGTAATTATTTGTCCACACCACATCCAAACGTTTTTATTTGATAACTAGAGGCCCAGTGCACGAAGTCGTGCATGGGTGGGGTCGGGCTAGCCTGCCCCAATGGGTGCTGATTGGGTTGGGCCAGCAGGGCAAGGGGACATGGGAGATTGACCAGCCCTGCCCCTCATGTGGGGGGAGGGCATCAAGGAAGGGGCCAGCAAGGGGGGCCACAGGATGTAGGCTGGCCGGCCCTGCCCCCAATTGAGGGGGGCAATCGAGAGCAGGACCTGCAGGGAGGAGGGGCCACAAGCTGATTTGGGCCCAAATCAGGCAGGTTGGATGCTGCAGTGCACATCATAGTGACCAGTTATTCTGGTCGTTCTGGTCATTCTGGTCACTGGAGGTGGGAAGAGCTTAACCAAAGAACTTATATGTTTACATGCATTACCTGTGGACACAGAAAATAGGGTAATAAAGGCCTGGGGTGGGGTGTTATCTGCAGGAAGGGAGCAATGGGGGAACTGAAGGAGACATCTGTAATAATCTCAACAATAAAGATTTTTTAAAAAACCATCTATATATATAAAAGGCTAATATGCAAAGTGTCCTCTCGGGAGTTTGACTGGGAGACCGGGAGTTTGATTGCTCATTATGACATGTTCTGACCACTAGCTGATGGCACTGAACATGGTGAGTAGCAGCAGCCAGGCGAAGGAGGAGGTGGGGGGAACTGCCTACTGGTGGTATGTGGGTGGCGAGGGAAGGAGGAGGCAAGGATATGGGGAGGTAGGGAACCTGATTGACCATGATCGCCAGCCAGGCCTAGGGACCTTACCCATGCACAAATTTTGTGCACTGGGCCTTTAGTCTTATATAATAACTAGAGGCCCAGTGTATGAAATTTGTGCACAGGGAAGGATGGGTGTCCCTCAGACCGGCCTGCACACTCTCCAATCAGGAACCCCTCAGGGGTGTCCGACTACAAGTTTAGGCCTGATCCCACAGGGGATCATCCCTCTCACAATCTGGGACCCACTGGCTCCTAACCGCTTGCCTGCCTACCTGATTGCCCCTAACCACCTCTGTCTGCCAGCCTGATCACCCCTAACCACTTCCCTATCAGCCTGATTGATTCCTATCTGCTCCCCTGCTAGCCTAATAGCCATCCCCTGCCAGCCTGATGAGCCCCAACTGCCCTCTCCTGCTGGCCCAATGGCCCCCAACTGCCCTCCCCTGATGGCCCAATGGCCCCCAACTGCCCTCCCCAGCTGGCCTGATTGCCCACAACTGCCTTCCCCTGCCATGACCCACCTCGTCTACTGGAACCTGCCTCCTGCACACCATGAAGAGCTGTGGGACCCCCAGGCCTCACTGTGTGGATCAGCAGCCAAGCCCTGTCTCTACTGTGAGTGCAGAGGAGAGGCATAAACCTGCTCACGGCACCTGCAGCTCATGATAACCTTGTCCTCTACTGACCATCACCGTGTGGGCCTCCTCAGCCATGTTCTCAGATGCCCTGGGTGTGGTGGTTACATAGTTAAATAAACAGAAGGTGAGTCTGTGTTATGGATCTAGCCCTCTGGGCCCAGCCTCCTGGGACCAACAGTCTTTCTGAGGCTGCGAATGTGGCAGAGTGCATGGTATGCGGACACAGAGGATTCTGGAGACACACGCTTGGCACAAGAAGGCTGCTCTGGGGGCCGGGCAGAAGAAAGACCAGCATTCTGAAAGTCCTTTAACAGCTGAGAGAACAGGAGGTCTTTCTAGGCAAAGACGTCCATCTTCCTAGGTACACTCTCCTCACAAGGGAGTGGTAAAGACTCATCGTGCAAAGCAGGACTCTTCCTCTCAGGGCCCTGCTGCAGAGGAGCAGCAGGGCATGCAGGCTTCTGGAACACGGCTATAAAACCCGGGGAAGGAAACCTTTAGAACCCACCATATTTCCTGTTCTGACTACGGGACTGTCTTCCCTCCAGTGCAGACTCCTCAACCTTAGAAGGAGCTGGGTCCTGAGGGCACCTGCCCAGAAAGCTAAGGGGTGAGGCGGCCTCTGTCATGTGGGAGACATTGCATCTCCTTTCAGCTCCAAGTCTCGTGGCCCATCCCTAGCTGGTTTGGCTCAGTGGATAGAGCGTAGACCTGGGGCTGAAGGGTCCTGGGTTTGATTCCAGTCAAGGACATGTACCTTGGTTGCAGGCACATTCCTAGTATGGGGTGTGCAGGAGGCAGCTGATTGATGCTTCTCTCTCATCGATGTTTCTATCTATCCCTCTCCCTTCCTCTCTGTAAAAAAATCAATAAAATTTATTAAAGAAAAAAAATGCTCAGTCCATGTGCTGTGAGCTCCCCTGACCATTCTTTCTACTTGTTCAACGCAGAGAGAGGTTTATCTTGGAAAAGATCTTTTAATGAAGATCCTCATTTACCCTTGGCTGTAAAACCAAGAAAGAGGGTAGCCAATGAGGAGATGCCAAGAGCAAGTATGAACCTAATTCAGGGGATTTTCCCAAATAGGAGATGATGTTCAATGTGGAGTCACTTGAGGGCCTAGCAGAGGGTGAGATGCTGTGTGCACATGGCTCACGCTGGGCCACTGGTAACGCAGCTCTGCATTCATGGCTCATGTGTCTGTAGGAGACTGGGAGGATTTCCCACCACCAGTGCAAACCGCACTCATCAAATTACAACTCCTTGAAAATTTAGGTCCATAATTGTTTTTTAATCTTCAACCAAAGCTATTTTTTCCATTGATATTTTTAGAGAGAGTGGAGAGGAAGGAGAGCCATAGGGAGGATAAGGGAGGAGAGAAAGAGATATTGATGTGAGAGAGACACATTGACAGGTTGCCCCCCATATGCTGGGGATCAAATCTACAACCCAAGTACATGCCTTTGACCAGGAAACAAACCCAGGACCCTTCTGTGTGAAGGCCAATATTCTAACTACTTAATGACACTAGCTAGGGCAGGTATATAAATTTTTAATTATTAAAGGCTTTTTCAAGTTTTCTATACCTTTGAGTCACTTTTATTTGTTTATTAGAGGCCTAGTGCACAAAAATTTGTGCACTCAGGAGGTCCCTCAGCCCAGCCTGTGCCCTCTCACATCCTATGAGCTCTCAGGATGTCCACCTGACAGCATAGCCCACTCCCCAGGGGATCAGGCCTAAGCTGACAGTCAAACATGCCTCTGGCAGTCCAGGAGCCCTCGAGGATGTCTGACTGCAGCTTAGGGCTTCTCCCCTGCAACTGCCTCTGCGGAAAGTGCAGCACCAGAACTAGCACTGCACCACTGCCTCTCCCGCTACCTCTGGGGAAAGGAGGGTGAGTCAGGATCACCATGGCTGGCCTGGTGGCACAGGCTCACTGGCCCTGCCCCCCACCCACTGGTCATTCTGGCAAGTCATTCCATAATGTTGTTCTACTGTCTGGTCTAATTAGCATATTAGCTTAGGTGGCATCACGCCCTCGCGAGATGCCCTCACACAATGTCACCACAAGATGGCTGCACGCACAGCGGAAACAGGGCTCAGCTGTCACTCCACATAGTGAGGCCTGGGGGTCCCACAGCTCTGCATGGCATGGAGGAGGCAGGTCCCGGTGAAGGAGGTGGGTAATGGCAGGGGAAGGCAGCGGTGGGCAATCAGGCCAGCTGAGGAGGGCGGTTGTGGGCCATTGGGTTGGCAGTGGAAGGCAGTTGGGGGGGCATTGGGCCAGCAGTGGAGGGCAGTTGGAGGCCATTGGGCCAGCAGGGGAGGGTAGTTGTGGACTATTAGGCTAGCAGGGGAGCGGTTAGGAATCAATCAGGCTCATAGGGAAGTGGTTAGGGGGTGATCAGGCTGGCAGGTAGAAGTGGTTAGGGACAATCAGACAGGCAGGCAGGTTAAGAGCCAGTGGGTCCCAGATTGTGAGAGGGATGATCCCCTGTGGGATCAGGCCTAAACTTATAGTCAGACACCCCTGAGAAGTACCAGGTTGGAGAGCATGCAGACCAGTCTGATGGACACCCCTTCTTCCCTATGCACAAATTTCGTGCACTGGGCCTCTAGTTATTATATAAGATGGTGTTTTGTTTTTTTAAATCTTTATTGTTGAAAATATTACAGATGTCCTCCTCGTTCCCCCATTGCTCCCCTCCCACAGATAACACCCCACCCCAGGCCTTCACCACCCTATTTTCTGTGTCCACAGGTAATGCATGTAAGAATATAAGTTCTTGGTTAATCTCTTCCTATCCCCTTTCCCCCTTTGCCTCTGAGATTAGTCAGTCTGTTCCAGAGTTCCTTGCCTCTGTTTCTATTTTATGCATCAGTTTATTTTGTTGACTAGATTCCTTGTTCATTTATTTTAATTTTTAAAGTCAATTGTTGACAGATATGTATTTATTGTCATTTTATTGTCATATTTTTATCTTTTTTTTTCTTCTCCTGAAAGGCCTTTTAACATTTCATGAAATACTGGTTGCCAGTGATGAACTTGTCTGGGAAGCTCTTTATATGACCTTCAATTCTGAATGATAGCTTTGCTGGGTAGAGTAATCTTGGTTGTAGGTCCTTGCTATTCATCACTTTGAATATGTCTTACCACTCCCTTCTGGGTTACAAAGTTTCTGTTGAGAAATCAGCTGACAATCCTAAGGGTACTCCCTTGTAGGTAACTAACTGCTATTCTCTTGCTGCTTTTAAGATTTTCTCTTTGTCTTTGGTGGCATTTTAATTATGATATCTTGGTGTGGGCCTCTTTGGGTTCATCTTGTTTTGGACTCCCTGTGCTTCCTGGGCTTGCAAATCTCTTCCTCTAGCTATAAGGAAAGTTTTCTGTCTTTTTTACAGACAGGGCTGCAGAAATTGCTTTTCAAGCCCAAGCCTCAAGCAGTGAGCCTGCATCCATTCTGGGAAAGAGGAACTTCCATGGACCTGGGGAGGCAAGGTGTATCCTGACACTGTCTGGCTGAACAACGCATCTGCAGTGGGGGCTTTCTCCCTGAGAGTGAGCACAGGTGAGTGAAAGTGGTGTCTCCATATGCAGCTGATGACATAGGCCATGTTTCATTATTAGCAGCATCCAGGACTCAGTTTAGGACTGTCAAGAGAAAGACGTCCCACTAGGAATAACCCTCTGGACTGGCCCTGCACCTGTACCTGTCCTTTTGCCCAGGCATTAGTTTATGTTCCAGTCTCCTCCCTAAAGTCCAACCAGGGCTTCTTCTTCCCTCACCCCTGCTCAAGCCTCAACCCCACCCCCAGTGACACGGCAGCAAATAAACAGATAAATAAATGCAACAAAGTATAAGCAGATGGATGCCTTGACTTTCAATGCCACTGGTTCCCCAAAGTCCGTGGTGTTGCCTCCTACCACCTTTCCTCAGATCTAGTCTCATGCACTTCTGTGGTGACAGCATAGAGCCGGGTGGGGTTAACAGCACCTCTTTTTGCAGAAATGCCCCAGACTTGGAGAAGCTGGAAGTGCCCTAGAGCAGGTGGGGAGGGTGGGTACTGGAAAAAGTGGACCACAGTCTGGCTGCCACTCATGGCCCCTTCACAACCTTCCACTTCCGGCCCTTAATGGTCCCTCCACCATGTCCCCAACACGTGAGACTGTCCACCTGAATAGCAGCTTTGTGACTGCACTAACTAGCATGGGCACATCCCCACACCCCACTCCACAGCACTCATCCACCTGGGCTTTGGGCGGGTGAGCTGAGTTAGACCTTAGTGATGAGGAAGGACCCTGATTTCCAAGGTGCAGCAGAAGACAAGTGTGAAGGGGCAGGTAAGAAGGGAAAGGTGGGAAGGAGCAGGTGAAAAGGGATAGGTTGGAAGGGATTGGTAGGAAGGGGCAGGTGGGAATAGATAGGTAGGAAGGAGCAGGTGGGAAGGGGCAAGTGGGAGAGGATAGGTGGGAAGGGGCAGGTGGAAAGGGACAGGTGGGAAGGGATAGGTTGAAAGGGGCAGGTGGGAAGGGATAGGTGGAAAGGGGTGGGTGGGAATGGGCAGGTGAGAAGAGATAGGTGGGAAGGGATAGGTGGAAAGGGGCGGGTGGGAATGGGGAGGTGGGAAGGGATTGGTGGGAAGGGGCAAAAGCCACCCACGGAGGGAGATCCAGAAGCCAAGGTCACCTTACTGACCCTTGGCCCCAGACTCTCAGGCAGAGCAGCCCGATTGCGGCCCCGCCCCCGGCCCGGCTCTACAACCTCCTGGCGACAATGGCTTTCTGTCCTGCTCCCTATCCTTGGGGTCCCTCTGATCTCCTTTAAGAAACTACGATGCTGCGCTATTTTCCTTAGCTTTGCTTTCTGGCTTTGGATGCACAGCTCAGTATGTCAGGAGATTCCTGCCAGGAAGTAAATCTGTGGCCATTTTCATGAAAGTAAGTCGCATGCCAGTGCATGACACTTATATACAGAATTTCAATGGCTTGTCAAAAGAAGGGAATTTGTGTTTTAAAATTTAATCCATGAGAGAACAATGCACCCCCACACACACACGAAGCAAAGCTCCTGTGGGAGCCATCGGTAAACAGTGAGCGTATTGCACTCTGATGGGCACAGAGACTCTAAGGAAGAAGCAGCTCCCCATCCCGGAGATATGCCCATGCCATGTCCAGGACACACTAGGATGCAGCCACAGCCGGGATAATGCAGTGACCACGTGGAATGACCACAGGGGCTCTGAAAACACCCCCTCCCCCAACCATCCACATCCTGCGAGCCGAGCTCAGGAGGAGCAGGACTGCAGACTCTTTCCTTAGGGAGACAGACTCGCCCACACCTTGGGGTGTCATCCACTGCTAAGCCTCAAGACCAGGAGGAAACAGAGATGCAGGAAGATCAAACGGCAGAGAGCAGTAGCACAGGGAGAGGATTCGCTGATAGCACAGTGGGAAAGTGTTAGGTGAGGGACCGCAAAGGGTGTGGGCACACACATATGTGTGTTTGTACATTTGTGCATGTGTATGCAAGTATGTCTGTAGGCATGTGATGTGTGTGCACACTGGTGTACGTGTGGTAATGTGTGTGTGCTTCTGTGTGCATTGCACATGGATGGATATGTGGGTGTGTACATGCAGTCCTGTGTGCACACTGGTGCCTGTGTTGCTATACATGTGTGCACATGAATGTGTGTTACGGTACAAGTGTGCATCTGAATGTTTTGTGTATATGTGCACATGGGTGTATGTGTGTTGGTGTTAATGTGTGCATCCATGTGCACATATCTGTACGGTAATGTGTGTTTGTACATGTGTGTGCATCTGTAAGTCCACACATGCTCATTTGTGTGTGCATATGCATGTGTGTGCATGTGGGGGTGAAGCAGTGCCAGCAGGCTCTGAGGGTGGCATCCCTTCCCACCTGCAGATCAGAAGCAGCAGTGAAGAATCTAAATTACACCCAAACCACCCACCCACCTTCACACTCACACACAGATGACCTGGGCCCTGTCTCACACATTGCACACAGCTGCAGAAGGAGGGGTGACACACACCAGAGGACCCGGTGGCCTAACACCCACCACCTGGGTCAGCCCAGTGCTCACTGAACATCCAGCCCCCGGGCCCAGCCCCAATCCCTGTCAGACCCTGGGGATGAGGGGTTCCAGGTGTGTACAGGAAGCAACCGATCTAGGTTGCTCTACAGCCAATGTTTCTCTCCTTCTCTCTAAAGAAAATCAATAAAAACATATCCTTAGGGGAGGATGAAAAAGAAAGAAGAAACTACTTTTGGCCTGCAACAGGTTTTCCAGGCACTGAACATGAGACGGCATGCCACCCCATCACCAGGGACTTCACTGGATTATTATGGTTCCCATGACCTGAGCCATAAAGCAGAGGAAACAGGTCTCCTCAACCTACTTGCTCTGATCCACAGACTGTGCCAGCAATGGCCACTACCTCACCTCCTCCCTCTAATCCCCACCCTCACCCTCACCTACACCCTCTAACTTTCACCCTCATCCTCTAACCCCCACCTCCGCCCTCTAACCCTCATCCCCACCTTCACCCTCACCCACACCCTCTAACCCTCACCCCCATCTTCTAACCCTCACTGTCACCCACACCCTCTAACTTTCACCCCTCCCTCTAACCCTCACCCTCACCCCCACCCTCACCCTAACCTTCACCCTCACCCCCACCATCTAAACCTCACCCTCACCTCCACCCTCTAACCCTGACCCTAACCCTCATCTTCACTCTCTCCCTCTAACTTTCAACCTCACCCCCCACCCTAACCCTCACCCTCTAACCCTCACCCGCACTACTACCCTCACCCTCTATCCCTCAGCCCCACCCTCTAACCCTCACCCTCACTCTCACCCTCTAACTTTCACCCTCACCCTCTAACCCTCACCCTCACCCTAACCTTCACCCTCATCCTCACCCCCACCCTCTAACCCTCACTCTAACCTCACCCCCACCCTCTAACCCTCACCCTCACCACCACCCTCTAACCCTCACCCCCACCATCTAACCCTATAACCCTAACCCTAATCCTAACACTCTAACCTTAACCCTAATCCTCATCTTCACCCTCAGCCTCACCCTTACCCTTAACCATAATCCTAACCCTCTAACCCTCTGCCTCAGCCTCAGCTTCCCCAGCTCCTGTGGGACTGGCTTGTGCACGAGCTCGGTGCTCCCATCCTCCTTGTCCTGGATGACCCATCTCATCCACTGTCCCCCGCAGCCTGCCCTGCAGACTTCCAGCCCAGGCGCAGACCACAGTGGCTCCCACCCTTGCAGACGGCCAAGCCCCATAGCTACTCATGGAGAAGACCCTGAATGTGTCCACTTCTCCTGAGCCTGCCACTCAAAGCTGTCCAGCCCTTAAGAAGCCACTCGCACTGTGAACACAGTGGGAGGAACCGAGCCAGTTCTGTTTCCCTCAGTCACTGGACTACACATGTCTTCCTCTGGAGCCACGGTCAGCCGTGAGAGCCTGGGACCCACAGGCGTGGAGGCCCAACTCCAATCCTGACCACCACACGAGACTTCAGCACACAAGCCCCTCCACATTGCTCCTCTCACCCTGAGCTGGGTCGGCCTGAGCCCCCGCACCCCCTCACACACACGCTGAGCCGGGTCGGCCTGAGCCCCCGCACCCCCTCACACACACCCTGAGCCGGGTCGGCCTGAGCCCCCGCACCCCCTCACACACATTGTGAGCCGGGTCGGCCTGAGCCCCCGCACCCCCTCACACACACACCCTGAGCCCAGTCGGCCTGAGCCCCCGCACCCCCTCACACACACACCCTGAGCCGGGTCGGCCTGAGCCCCCGCACCCCCTCACACACACGCTGAGCCGGGTCGGCCTGAGCCCCCGCACCCCCTCACACACACGCTGAGCCGGGTCGGCCTGAGCCCCCGCACCCCCTCACACACATTGTGAGCCGGGTCGGCCTGAGCCCCCGCACCCCCTCACACACACCCTGAGCCGGGTCGGCCTGAGCCCCCGCACCCCCTCACACACATTGTGAGCCGGGTCGGCCTGAGCCCCCGCACCCCCTCACACACACACCCTGAGCCGGGTCGGCCTGAGCCCCCGCACCCCCTCACACACACGCTGAGCCGGGTCGGCCTGAGCCCCCGCACCCCCTCACACACACGCTGAGCCGGGTCGGCCTGAGCCCCCGCACCCCCTCACACACACACACACACACACACACACACACGCTGAACCGGGTCGGCCTGAGCCCCCGCACCCCCTCACACACACACACACACACACACACACACACACACACACACACACGCTGAGCCGGGTCGGCCTGAGCCCCCGCACCCCCCCCCACACACACACACACACACCCTGAGCCCAGTCGGCCTGAGTCCCCGCACCCCCTCACACACACACCCTGAGCCGGGTCGGCCTGAGCCCCCGCACCCCCTCACACACACACCCTGAGCCCAGTCGGCCTGAGTCCCCGCACCCCCTCACACACACACCCTGAGCCCAGTCGGCCTGAGTCCCCGCACCCCCTCACACACACACCCTGAGCCAGGTGGGCCTGAGCGCCCGCACCCCCTCACACACACACCCTGAGCCCAGTCGGCCTGAGTCCCCGCACCCCCTCACACACACACCCTGAGCCCAGTCGGCCTGAGTCCCCGCACCCCCCTCACACACACACCCTGAGCCAGGTGGGCCTGAGCGCCCGCACCCCCTCACACACACACCCTGAGCCCAGTCGGCCTGAGTCCCCGCACCCCCTCACACACACACCCTGAGCCCAGTCGGCCTGAGTCCCCGCACCCCCTCACACACACCCTGAGCCAGGTCGGCCTGAGCCCCCGCACCCCCTCACACACACACCCTGAGCCGGGTCGGCCTGAGCCCCCGCACCCCCTCACACACACACACCCTGAGCCGGGTCGGCCTGAGCCCCCGCACCCCCTCACACACACACCCTGAGCCAGGTGGGCCTGAGCGCCCGCACCCCCTCACACACACACCCTGAGCCGGGTCGGCCTGAGCGCCCGCACCCCCTCACACACACACCCTGAGCCAGGTCGGCCTGAGCCCCCGCACCCCCTCACACACACACACACACACACACACACACACACTGAGCCGGGTCGGCCTGAGCCCCCAACACACTGAGCTGGGTCAGCCTCTGGTCCAGGCTTGAAGCTTCAGGAGACTGGGCTTCCCCTCAGGAGTAGGACTGACCGCACTCACGCTTCCATTTAAAAAGCATGTACATAAGTGAATTATAAATAATAGTTCTATGTAATATGTTCAAATTATAAAACTTTAAAATTTATTTGGGCAGTTAACAAGACTCCCCTGTGAAAAACTATGACGACAGTTTACACACAGCGGTAGAGAGGAGACTGCTTTTCTCCGTGATGGGCAGGCAGCCGGACGGTCACCTGGTGAGCAGCCCCCACCTGTCCACTGGCGCCCTTGAAGCGCTTCAAGTGGCTGTGGGCCTGCACCCAGCAGCCGCCCGCCCACCTCCCCGGCGCTCCCGCCCGCTCCCGGACCAGGCCCTGCTCCAGCCGCTTCTTCCCACCACTAAGTCGTTCCTGCTTCCTCACAACCCTCGGAATTCTGAGAAGCAGAGTTTTGCTGAGCGCTGCAGAGACAGCGCCCCCAGGAGCGCCCCCATCCCACCCCGCCCCTCCTGCTCCACCGCAGGCCTACCTGCGTGGGACAGCTGCAGCAGGGTGGCCCTCAGACGCTGCTGGGCCACCGAGGACACCTCATAGTGGTAGACATCTGTCACCGGAACCTTCTGGCACCTTCCAAACACTCCGTCTGTGAGAAAAAGAGGGACAGAGTTCAGACAGGAGAAAGGTTTTATACACTAACTGCACCGTGGCCAAGCTTCAGAACATCAGCACAGCTGTCAGATGTTGGGGCACTGGGAGAGCAATGGTTTATCCCAGTAAGAACAGTGAGCCGTGGCTGTGTGCTGTGGCATGGGCCGTGGGCTGTGGCTGTGGGCCATGGGTGTGGACTGTGGGCATGGGCTGTGGGCTGTGGCTGTGGGCCATGCGTGTGGACTGTGGGAATGGGCTGTGGGCTGTGGCTGTGGGCCATGGGTGTGTGCTGTGGCATGGGCTGTGGGCTGTGGCTGTGGGCCATCCGTGTGGACTGTGGGAATGGGCTGTGGGCTGTGGCTGTGGGCCATGGGTGTGGGCTGTGGGCATGGGCTGTGAGCTGTGGCTGTGGGCCATGCGTGTAGACTGTGGGAATGGGCTGTGGGCTGTGGCTGTGGGCCATGCGTGTGGACTGTGGGCATGGGCTGTGGGCTGTGGCTGTGGGCCATGCGTGTGGACTGTGGGCATGGGCTGTGAGCTGTGGCCGTGGGCCATGCGTGTGGACTGTGGGAATGGGCTGTGGGCTATGGCTGTGGGCCATGGGTGTGTGCTGTGGCATGGGCTGTGGGCTGTGGCTGTGGGCCATGGGTGTGGACTGTGGGCATGGGCTGCGGGCTATGGCTGTGGGCCATGGGTGTGGGCTGTGGGCATGGGCCGTGGGCCGTGGGTCACAGGGAACAAAGGCAGAGCTGGAGAGAGGATCTGGAACCCAGTGCTGCTTGGGTTTTTTATTTTGCATTCCCATCCCTTCCTTCCCACCTCCCCACCTCTCCCCCTCACCCTTCACTTTTTGTAATTTCCAGGCAGTGATATGCAGGACTAGTTTTCCAGATGAGAAACCGAACCCCCAGGAAGTATAATGTTAACTTGCGGAAGCCTAGAGGACCATGGGTGCCTCCCATAGCACCAGCGGGAGGCGCTGATGTGGCGTGGCCTGCACACCAGCCAGGGGCGAGGGGCTTTCTGAGCACTCAGCACAGGCTCTCGCCAGCAGGGCATATTCCAGGACAATCCTGCAGCTCCTGCCATCTGCCATCCATCTGAAGGAAGACCTGCTCCTCAGCGTCCCTCCCAGCCACACCCCTGCCGGCGAGTCTGCCCCTGAACCACTCGCTTTGAGACAAGCTCCCTGTAGGGCTTCAGACATTCAAGTCACCACCTTTCCCACACACAGAGGACTAATGCGGGACCCTGCTTCCCATACAGGTGGCCATCTGCAGCTTCGGCCGTACCGAAAAGCCCGAAATGCGTCCCTCGCTGTTCGCCACCTGTCCCTGCCGGGCCGCTGAGGAAAGTCCTCACTCCAGCAAGTCCAGTGAGCTGACGCGCACGTGCCAGTGCAGGCCGATGCGGGCCGTGGTCAGACAGCACGTCTGTGCTTGGACAGGCAGTCATCTGAAGTGTTGCACACATCACTGGAATTTCTAAGGGACTTTGCAAAGCCCTGTGATTCAGCACACCACTAACCACAATGGCACAGAGAAGTGCGCCGTCTGCCCGCCCCAGAATTCATTCATCTGCCACCAACGCCCAGAGGGGGGTGACAGCTCCTGCAGGGAGGGTGTTGTCCCCATGCCACCCCGCACGCTGGCTTGTCTGTGGCAAGCACACAGACCACAAGTGCCCTGTCCTTTGGTTTAGTTTTGTGCCAAAGACTCCGTGCCTGTAGGTGGTGTCTTTGTGGAGGGCGTGGACGGGGGAGGGAGGAGGAGGGCAAAGGGGAAATGCGCTCTTTAGAATGTCCCTGAAACTTTCGTCTTACTAGTCAAATGGAAATATTATGACAGCAGAATCGTAGTGTGGAGACCAGAAAAAGCACTGAGATGGCCCAGCCCATCTGGTATAGATCAGGAAACCAAGCCGGAGTGTGGGGACGAGGCCATAGGGAGCCAGCCACTAACCATGGGGCTGTGTGGGCCAGCAGTTGACTGGGGGGCCGGCAGCTAACTGCAAGGCCATGGCGGGGGGGGGGGGGGGGGGGGGACAGCTGACCACAAGGAAGAGAAATCAGGCTCCTGGATCCCAAACCATAGTGGCAACTGCCCTGCCAGAGATGAATCAAGAATCCCCTCGCATGGCTGGTTAGCCAAAGACAGGTAAGATTCCTCAGGGAAGGAACAACCTAAGACAGGCACAGTCACAGAGGGGGCCAACAGGAGAGAACTAAAAGGTCAACAGAGGTGGGGCACAGACCCTCATCCACAAACCTTGCAGGGGTTTGAATTCTCACCCCTCCTGAGGGAGGTCTCCTACCCCCACGGCTGCTACGCCTCCCGCACACAACTCAGACCGGGACCCAGGTGGCAGACGGAGACTCGGCCAGCAATAGCTGCCCTATATCTAAATTCAGTTTATTACCAGGAATGCTGAGGACCTACTAAAAAATGCAAATATTCCTTTCCACTAGTATTTACAGGGTAAACTAAGATTTCTGCTTGAGTATTAAAATTGACAGTAAAATAGTAATCAAGTTTTCAGATTAATTTAAATTGGCCAAGTGAAATAAGTGAATACTCAAGAAAATTTAAGTGTACTGGACAAAAAGCTTTTCCTAAAACATTAACTAAAATATCTATTAGTAGTTCATCTCACTGCAAAATTGCCTAACATCCAAAGAACCTAAAGCAGTCATATTTGTGTGCAAAAATTAAAATTTAAAATGACCAAGACTGCAATATAAAATTTCCAAAAGCCCCCATTAATAAGAAAAGGGGGAGGGGGGCAATGGGGTAATATCATGTAGGGAAAAATCTCCTGTAAGTAAAATACATCTAGAAAATTCTTACTCCAGAAAAGTAAATTCCATTTGTAAAACCAACTGCAGGACACCCATGAAAAAACACACATGGTGTCAAAATAAGCCAAAGGAAAATCATTTAGGCAAAAATAAAAAGAATCCCAAGTCTATTTTGCATAGAGGATCCCTTTGTTAACTTTTGGTCGAGAATGTGTTTGTGTGTTTTCAGAGAACAACTCCAAGACCATGTGGGTTCCTGCGACTGTGAGGAACTGACGGGTCTGTTCCAGCCACGAGGACGGTCCAGAGATGGGGGACGCTGACGACACCTTGCCATGCTAGCAGTCGGCAGCTCTGCATGGCTGCAGGCGGCCCAGGACCAAACCAGAGAGGATGGATCTTGCATTGCCACGATGTGTCCACCATCTGGACACCATTGCTGACATGTACACATAAAGAACTATTTGACACTGAAACTGGGACTCAGAACAGTTGGACATTGAAACTGAGACTGAAACATATTTTGTTCTCATACACTTATTTCTAGTATGCAGAGGCAAGATATTTTTGAAGAAAAGAAACAGGGGAGAGTGATTGATATAGAGGCAGGGAGGCATTGAACAGGCTATCAAGCTACAGGGGGAAGGCTTGGGTGGATGGGAAGTGAATGCCGGGGGAGATCAACCGAAGGACTTGTATGCATGCATATGAGCATAACCAATGAATGAAAGACACTGGGGTGGGGATGGGGGTGGGTGGGGACATGTGCTGGAGGGGTAGGGGAGGCTGGGGGGAGGATAATGGGGAGGCGGGAAAGGAAAACATGTACTACTATTAAATATAAGTTATACTGCAAAAAAATCAATAAAAATTAAATGTTAAAAAATAAATAAATAAAATAAAATGGGAAAAAAAAGAATCCCCTCACTTAGGAAATGCACCAGGTCACTCAGGTTCTCCAAGGAAAATGGCCAAAAACATGTCCTATTTTGGAAAGCCCCAAGTAATTTTCCCTCTGAGCTATAAAGGCACCTTCCTTAAATTTGGTTAGTGGTATACAATGTTAGAAATACATTCTCAAGCCCGGGTTTGGCTTAGTGGACAGAGTGTTAGCCTGCAGACTAAAGGTCCCAGGTTCTATTTCAGGTCAGGGCACATGCCTGGATTGTGGCTCCATCCCTAGTGGAGGGGGTGGGGGGAGAAAGCCAATCAGTGATTCTCATCATTGATGTTTCCATCGTTCTCTCCCTCTCTCTCTCCCTTCCTCTCTGAAATCAATAAAAATATATTTTAAAAATAATGTTATCAGAAAAATATTGATTGGTATGCGTTATTTAGTCTGTGTGTAGACATGTGCATACAAAGGTGTGTATGAATGTGTATAGATATGTATTTGTGTGTCTACCTGTGTGCATGTGTATATATGTCTGCATACAGGTGTGCACACATGGGTGTGAGGTGTGAACATATATATTTGTTGTATGTCCATGTGTGTTGTGTGCATGTGTGCAGCTACATGTGTGCTGGCTTGTGTGTTGCTTTTGTGTGTGTCATTGCCTACATGTATACATGTGTGCATGTCTCTATGCCATGTGAACATTCCTGCATGTGTATGTGCCCATGTGTGCATGTATGCAGCATTTATATGTGGTGTGTGCATCTGTGTATTATGTTTGTACATGCATGTATGTACATTTCTGTGTCTACATGCATGTGTGTATACATATATAAACCCTCTAACATTTAACTGCCACACTCACCATGAAAACCCAAGGATGCTCCTATTTGAAAGTTATATCTTCATCTGACCTGCTGCTCCATGCCACATGCTATAGCCTGGTTTCCTGGCACCTCTCTGCCTTCTAATTGGCCCCAGGCAGAGCAGAGACTAAGCAGCAGCAGTGACCCTCCTGGCCGCCTCCCCACAGAGCCAGAACCTCCTCAGAACACTGGATCCAGCTCAGGACAGTGATGCCTGGCCGCCAGACACAGCACAGACCCACCAGGTGTGCCTGCGCCAGCTCCGGAGAGGAGATGAATTCACTACTCCCCAGTGAGGTGGGGGTCAGGCACATGCACACGCTCACACACACGTGTGCACACAAGCACACACACATACAGTTCTATGCTTACAATGTGTACATGTGCATTTGCTTTATGAGGAGTGTAGACCAGTGAGCACATATTTGGTGTCTACTTTGTCCACAAACTCAGCCGTTCGCACCCAGGAACACACTACCCTCTCCTCTGCAAGATGAGATACTTGCGGGCATTGCGCCAGCGCCAGGACCAGGACTCAGAGCAAAGGCCCGACACAGGCCTGCTGTGCTGGAGAGAGGCTGAGCTAGCCAAGGAAGGCTTTCTGGAGGCGGCAGCCCAGGGCTTCGCTGTGGCTGAGCAGCTGCGGACGGCGGAAGGGCCCACCCACAGGACAAGAATGAGGCTGTGCGCTCTGGGCTCCATCGAGGCTGCCCTCCAAGCCAACGGAGGAGGCACGGACGGACTTAGTCACAGGGAGGCACGCTAAAGGGCAGGCTGGCCATGAGGACTCCCGGCAGGGGCGCCCACCGCCACAGAGGTGGGACCGCTTCACGTTCCCCCAACAAGGTGCCTCTCTTCCTGCAACATGGCCACATGCTCATTGCTCTGTGATCCTTGCAGCGCTGTGCATCTGGGTCTGTCCTTGTTAACTTGGGGACAGACATCAGTTTGTGTCCCACATACTGCTGCATCATGGGTCAAACCTCGAATGTGCCCTGACCTGGGTGGAACCCACAACCTGGGCATACAGGACAGCCCCTCCGGCAGGGCTCACACTGGGGTCGCGCATGCTAAGGACACTCCCTGGGGTTTAAGGCCAGAAACTCTGGTGCCGAGCAGGACCGTGGAGGTGGTGCCGACATGGAGCAGGCAGCTGCTTGGTCTAGAATAAGTGGCCATGGAGCCGAGAGGCCCAAGAGGAAAGAGAGTGGCTCCGCCAGAGGCAACGCGAGGCCTGAGGGCAGAAGCAGACCAGTGGCACCCACAGGAGTTTGGGGGCAGAGCCCAGGGGAGCCTGAGCGCGGAGGGAAATGTCTTACCTTGGCACACATCCTGCCCAGGGACGTTCTTCCCTGGAACTCCTCTCTGCCTGCACCCCGACCCCCATGGGTGGCCTGCAGGAGGTGGGAATGCTGCTAAAGAAAGAGGCCGTACCCAGAGCATCTGCGCACAGGAGCTTGGACCTCAGAATGTGCTGGGGTCCTCTTTACGGTCCGTTTCTCACTGTCAGCGGGACAAAGTCAAGTGCAGGGGTTTCTGTGCCTCCCCCAGAACACCTTCCATCTGGCTCGTGGCTGAGGGCCTGCAGAGGCCACAGCCAGACCGACAGGGCCTTCCTCCAGTTTCACTTGGCTGCTGACCGCCCGGCCTCCTCCCTGCACAGCTGGAGCCAAGATAAAGGCCAGCAGCCACGTTCCAGCCACACTCAGGTATGAGCTGTGCCCTGGGACTAGAAACTCCACTCCCAGGATCCGCGTGTCCCAAATTGCACTTCCGGCATTGCCGTGGGCATCCCATCTGATGTGCCGAGGGATCTCAGGGGCTCGGTGGGAGCCAGGAGGTGGTGCTCACAGCCGGGGCTGGGCCAATGGGACCTCACCTCACACCCCAAAAGGCTCCCTGCAGAGCCAGAGCCACACGCCCAGGCAGCCAGGCCTGCACTGCCCTCTCAGAACCACCCAGGGGCCCATGTGGCAGGCCCTTGACCCAAGTTGCCATCAGCCGTGGTCTGACTCAAGTGGCAGAGCCGCTGCCCAAGACACCTGCCTCCCCCGGCCGCTGCCTGAGCCACATCCATGGGGCTTCTCCCACTGATCCACAGGGGCACAGCGCTTCCCAAAGACCTCTGGGTGGCTATTAGAATGGGCACTGCACCTCCTCCTCGTAGCAACCCCGACCCAGGCTGGGTGATGTCTGTTGCATGTGGCTGCTCCTGCCACTGTGTCTCAGCTTCTACTGGCTCCTGACCCTGGAGACAAGGCTGGTGGCTCGGGTGTCAGGAGCCCGGAGCTTTGGGGCGGGCACAGGGCAACCAGCACTTCTGCGTGCGACATTGATGGCAAACACGAATCCCACCAGAGCCTTCTGTGCCGAGTGCTACCTGCGGGAAAACGCGCCTCTTGACATTGTCACCGTGGCTTCCATCACTCGAATCGCGGTGTTTGAGGTGAGAGCAGAACAGGTTTTCAAACGGAGATGTCCATCTCCGAACTGCTTTCCCCACCTCAGTGGGCACAGGGGCTCTGCTGGCTTCTCTGTTCCCCAGGCCGGGTACCGCCAGCCACCACCAGACATGCGCTCAACCACCATAGAGATCAGCAGGCCACACCTGTGATTCTAGGAGAGCCGGGTTTCGCAGGAACAATGGCCATGCTTCATTCGCAGAGGAGTACTCTGAGGTCCCGAGGGCTGTGTGATGGCCACTCCCCCAGCTCCCATCCTCACCTGGCAGAGCAGACATTCCCCTCACCTACATGTGCCGAGTGGTCCTTGAGCCTCAGTCTGCTTACCCAGGCGGCACAAAGCAGCCCGCAAGGAGTCCGAGTCGCCTCCTCGCTCAGCCACAGCTCAGTTTGGCCTCCACGGCCCCTTCCACTACCGAGGGCTCCCTGGGAGGCAACCTGGACAACAGGCACCCTCTCCACCAGGAAGCAGGCCCTCGGCTCGGCTCGGCGAGGAGGAGCCAGAGGCCCTACCCCCACGGCTGGGCACACACACAGACAGGCCGGACACACCGGTTTGGGAGGAAGAAGACCGCTGGTGCGGCGGCCTTCCTGGACTTTTGATTCTCATGCCTGCAGAGGGGCAGCCCAGCCAAGGCTGACTTCAACTCCAAACGGAGAGCAGGCCCCGGGGCTAGCCTCTCCGCACCAAGGTCAGGGCAGGAATCGAGTCTGTAGGGCAGGCTGGGCCTTCCCTCTCCCCAAGGCCGGGACACTTAGAACATCACTCGCGGGCCACACAAAATCACCGACGTAGCAACAAGCCTGCTCCATCTGGTCAAACGTTCATTAGTGCGGACATCTTGCACTGGGCCAAATGACATCACAGGACCTGGCGGCTTTGGGGCAAAGCGCCCTACTGGTGGGCACTCACATCCGCCTGAGACACGGTCAGACACGAGGCTGTCCTGCATGTGAGCTGCTGTCGGGAGCTGTGCTGTGTGCGTGCCGTCTTCCATGTTCACAGAAGAGAAGGGCACAGAGGAGAGCAGCACTGAGAGGAGAGGGACACACAGAGGAGAGGGACACAGAGGAGAGGGACACACAGAGGAGAGGGACACAGAGGAGAGGGACACAGAGGAGAGGGACACACAGAGGAGAGGGACACAGAGGAGAGGGACACAGAGGAGAGGGACACAGAGGAGAGGGACACACAGAGGAGAGGGACACACAGAGGAGAGGGACACACAGAGGAGAGGGATACAGAGGAGAGGGGAACACAGAGGAGAGGGGCACACAGAGGAGAGGGGCACAAGGAGGAGAGGGACACACAGAGGAGAGGGACACACAGAGGAGAGGGATACAGAGGAGAGGGGCACACAGAGGAGAGGGACACAGAGGAGAGGGACACACAGAGGAGAGGGACACAGAGGAGAGGGTCACAGAGGAGAGGGACACACAGAGGAGAGGGACACACAGAGGAGAGGGACACACAGAGGAGAGGGATACAGAGGAGAGGGGCACACAGAGGAGAGGGGCACACAGAGGAGAGGGGCACACAGAGGAGAGGGGCACACAGAGGAGAGGGACACAGAGGAGAGGGGCACACAGAGGAGAGGGGCACACAGAGGAGAGGGGCACACAGAGGAGAGGGACACACAGAGGAGAGGGACACACAGAGGAGAGGGATACAGAGGAGAGGGGCACACAGAGGAGAGGGGCACACAGAGGAGAGGGGCACACAGAGGAGAGGGACACACAGAGGAGAGGGACACACAGAGGAGAGGGATACAGAGGAGAGGGGCACACAGAGGAGAGGGGCACACAGAGGAGAGGGACACACAGAGGAGAGGGACACACAGAGGAGAGGGGCACACACAGGAGAGGGACACACAGAGGAGAGGGGCACACAGAGGAGAGGGACACACAGAGGAGAGGGACACACAGAGGAGAGGGATACAGAGGAGAGGGGCACACAGAGGAGAGGGGCACACACAGGAGAGGGACACACAGAGGAGAGGGACACACAGAGGAGAGGGGCACACACAGGAGAGGGACACACAGAGGAGAGGAACACACAGAGGAGAGGGACACACAGAGGAGAGGGACACACAGAGGAGAGGGACACACAGAGGAGAGGGACACACAGAGGAGAGGGGCACACAGAGGAGAGGGACACACAGAGGAGAGGGGCACACACAGGAGAGGGACACACAGAGGAGAGGGACACACAGAGGAGAGGGACACACAGAGGAGAGGGACACACAGAGGAGAGGAAAACAGAGGAGAGGGGCACACAGAGGAGAGGGACACACAGAGGAGAGGGGCACACAGAGGAGAGGGGCACAGAGGAGAGGGGCACACACAGGAGAGGGACACACAGAGGAGAGGGGCACACACAGGATAGGGACATACAGAGGAGAGGGACACACAGAGGAGAGGGGCACACACAGGAGAGGGACACACAGAGGAGAGGAACACACAGAGGAGAGGGACACACAGAGGAGAGGGGCACACACAGGAGAGGGACACACAGAGGAGAGGGACACACAGAGGAGAGGGGCACACACAGGAGAGGGACACACAGAGGAGAGGAACACACAGTGGAGAGGGACACACAGAGGAGAGGGACACACAGAGGAGAGGGGCACACAGAGGAGAGGGATACAGAGGAGAGGGACACACAGAGGAGAGGGACACACAGAGGAGAGGGGCACACAGAGGAGAGGGACACAGAGGAGAGGGGCACACACAGGAGAGGGGCACACAGAGGAGAGGGGCACACAGAGGAGAGGGGCACACAGAGGAGAGGGACACACAGAGGAGAGGGGCACACACAGGAGAGGGACACACAGAGGAGAGGAACACACAGAGGAGAGGGACACACAGAGGAGAGGGACACACAGAGGAGAGGGATACAGAGGAGAGGGGCACACAGAGGAGAGGGGCACACAGAGGAGAGGGGCACACAGAGGAGAGGGGCACAGAGGAGAGGGGCACACACAGGAGAGGGACACACAGAGGAGAGGGGCACACACAAGAGAGGGACACACAGAGGAGAGGGACACACAGAGGAGAGGGGCACACACAGGAGAGGGACACACAGAGGAGAGGAACACACAGAGGAGAGGGACACACAGAGGAGAGGGACACACAGAGGAGAGGGACACACAGAGGAGAGGAACACACAGAGGAGAGGGACACACAGAGGAGAGAGACACACAGAGGAGAGGGGCACACAGAGGAGAGGGACACAGAGGAGAGGGGCACACACAGGAGAGGGGCACACAGAGGAGAGGGACACAGAGGAGAGGGACACACAGAGGAGAGGGACACAGAGGAGAGGGACACACAGAGGAGAGGGACACACAGAGGAGAGGGACACAGAGGAGAGGGACACACAGAGGAGAGGGACACACAGAGGAGAGGGACACACAGAGGAGAGGGGCACACAGAGGAGAGGGACACACAGAGGAGAGGGACACACAGAGGAGAGGGACACACAGAGGAGAGGGACACACAGAGGAGAGGGATACAGAGGAGAGGGGCACACAGAGGAGAGGGGCACACAGAGGAGAGGGACATACAGAGGAGAGGGACACAGAGGAGAGGGATACAGAGGAGAGGGGCACACAGAGGAGAGGGGCACACAGAGGAGAGGGACACAGAGGAGAGGGACACACAGAGGAGAGGGACACACAGAGGAGAGGGACACAGAGGAGAGGGACACACAGAGGAGAGGGACACACAGAGGAGAGGGACACAGAGGAGAGGGGCACACAGAGGAGAGGGGCACACAGAGGAGAGGGACACACAGAGGAGAGGGACACACAGAGGAGAGGGACACACAGAGGAGAGGGACACACAGAGGAGAGGGATACAGAGGAGAGGGGCACACAGAGGAGAGGGACACACAGAGGAGAGGGACACACAGAGGAGAGGGACACACAGAGGAGAGGGATACAGAGGAGAGGGGCACACAGAGGAGAGGGGCACACAGAGGAGAGGGACACAGAGGAGAGGGACACACAGAGGAGAGGGACACACAGAGGAGAGGGATACAGAGGAGAGGGGCACACAGAGGAGAGGGGCACACAGAGGAGAGGAACACACAGAGGAGAGGGACACACAGAGGAGAGGGACACACAGAGGAGAGGGGCACACAGAGGAGAGGGACACACAGAGGAGAGGGACACAGAGGAGAGGGGCACACAGAGGAGAGGGACACACAGAGGAGAGGGACACACAGAGGAGAGGGACACACAGAGGAGAGGGACACACAGAGGAGAGGGACACACAGAGGAGAGGGATACAGAGGAGAGGGGCACACAGAGGAGAGGGGCACACAGAGGAGAGGGACACACAGAGGAGAGGGACACACAGAGGAGAGGGACACAGAGGAGAGGGGCACACAGAGGAGAGGGACACAGAGAGGAGAGGGATACAGAGGAGAGGGGCACACACAGGAGAGGGGCACACAGAGGAGAGGGGCACAGAGGAGAGCGGCACCCAGAGGAGAGGGGCACACAGAGGAGAGGGGCACAGAGGAGAGCGGCACACAGAGGAGAGGGGCAGACAGAGGAGAGGGACACACAGAGGAGAGGGGCACACAGAGGAGAGGGGCACACAGGAGAGGGACACACAGAGGAGAGGGGCACACAGAGGAGAGGGACACACAGAGGAGAGGGGCACAGAGGAGAGGGGCACACAGAGGAGAGGGGCAGACAGAGGAGAGGGACACACAGAGGAGAGGGGCACAGAGGAGAGCGGCACACAGAGGAGAGGGGCACACAGGAGAGGGGCACAGAGAGGAGAGGGACACACAGAGGAGAGGGGCACAGAGGAGAGGGGCACACAGAGGAGAGGGACACACAGAGGAGAGGGGCACACAGAGGAGAGGGGCACACAGAGGAGAGGGGCACACACAGGAGAGGGACACACAGAGGAGAGGGGCACACACAGGAGAGGGGCACACAGAGGAGAGGAACACAGAGGAGAGGAACACACAGAGGAGAGGGACACACAGAGGAGAGCGGCACACACAGGAGAGGGGCACACAGAGGAGAGGGGCACACAGAGGAGAGGAACACACAGAGGAGAGGGGCACACACAGGAGAGGGGCACACAGAGGAGAGGGGCACACAGAGGAGAGGAACACACAGAGGAGAGGGGCACACAGAGGAGAGGGGCACACAGAGGAGAGGAACACACAGAGGAGAGGGGCACACACAGGAGAGGGGCACACAGAGGAGAGGGACACACAGAGGAGAGGGGCACACACAGGAGAGGGGCACACTGAGGAGAGGGGCACACAGAGGAGAGGAACACACAGAGGAGAGGGGCACACAGAGGAGAGGGGCACACAGAGGAGAGGGGCACACAGAGGAGAGGGGCACACAGAGGAGAGGGGCACACAGAGGAGAAGGAGAGGGACACACAGAGGAGAGGGACACACAGAGGAGAGGGACACAGAGGAGAGGGACACAGAGGAGAGGAACACACAGAGGAGAGGGGCACACAGAGGAGAGGAACACACAGAGGAGAGGGGCACACACAGGAGAGGGGCACACACAGGAGAGGGGCACACAGAGGAGAGGGGCACAGAGGAGAGCGGCACACAGAGGAGAGGGGCACAGAGGAGAGGGACACACACAGGAGAGGGGCACACAGAGGAGAGGGACACACAGAGGAGAGGGACACAGAGGAGAGGGGCACACAGAGGAGAGGGGCACACAGAGGAGAGGGACACACAGAGGAGAGGGACACACAGAGGAGAGGGACACACAGAGGAGAGGGGCACACAGAGGAGAGGGGCACACAGAGGAGAGGGACACACAGAGGAGAGGGACACAGAGGAGAGGGGCACACAGAGGAGAGGGACACACAGAGGAGAGTGACACAGAGGAGAGGGACACACACAGGAGAGGGACACACAGAGGAGAGGGACACAGAGGAGAGGGGCACACACAGGAGAGGGGCACACAGAGGAGAGGGGCAGACACAGGAGAGGGACACACAGAGGAGAGGGGCACACAGAGGAGAGGGGCACAGAGGAGAGGGACACACAGAGGAGAGGGACACACAGAGGAGAGGGACACAGAGGAGAGGGACACACAGAGGAGAGGGACACACAGAGGAGAGGGGCACACAGAGGAGAGGGACACACAGAGGAGAGGGACACAGAGGAGAGGGACACACACAGGAGAGGGACACACAGAGGAGAGGGGCACACAGAGGAGAGGGACACAGAGGAGAGGGACACACACAGAGAGAGGACACACACAGGAGAGGGACACACAGAGGAGAGGGGCACACACAGGAGAGGGGCACACAGAGGAGAGGGGCACACAGAGGAGAGGGAGACAGAGGAGAGGGACACAGAGGAGAGGGACACATAGAGGAGAGGGGCACACACAGGAGAGGAGCACACAGAGGAGAGGGGCACAGAAGAGAGGGACACACACAGGAGAGGGACACACAGAGGAGAGGGGCACACAGAGGAAAGGGACACACAGAGAGAGGGACACACACAGGAGAGGGACACACAGAGGAGAGGGGCACACAGAGGAGAGGGGCACACAGAGGAGAGGGGCACACAGAGGAGAGGGGCAGACACAGGAGAGGGGCACACAGAGGAGAGGGGCACACAGAGGAGAGGGGCACAGAGGAGAGGGACACACAGAGGAGAGGGACACACAGAGGAGAGGGACACAGAGGAGAGGAACACACAGAGCAGAGGGGCACACAGAGGAGAGGGACACAGAGGAGAGGAACACACAGAGGAGAGGGGCACACACAGGAGAGGGGCACACAGAGGAGAAGGGCACAGAGGAGAGCGGCACACAGAGGAGAGGGGCACAGAGGAGAGGGACACACAGAGGAGAGGGGCACACAGAGGAGAGGGACACAGAGGAGAGCGGCACACAGAGGAGAGGGGCACACCCAGAGGAGAGGGGCACAGAGGAGAGGGGCACACAGAGGAGAGGGACACACAGAGGAGAGGGACACACAGAGGAGAGGAACACACAGAGGAGAGGGGCACACAGAGGAGAGGGACACACAGAGGAGAGGGGCACACAGAGGAGAGGGACACACAGAGGAGAGGGGCACACACAGGAGAGGGACACACAGAGGAGAGGGGCACACACAGGAGAGGGGCACACAGAGGAGAGGGGCACAGAGGAGAGGGACACACAGAGGAGAGGGACACACAGAGGAGAGGGGCACACAGAGGAGAGGGACACACAGAGGAGAGGGGCACACAGAGGAGAGGGACACACAGAGGAGAGGGGCACACAGAGGAGAGGGACACACAGAGGAGAGGGGCACACAGAGGAGAGGGACACACAGAGGAGAGGGGCACACAGAGGAGAGGGACACACAGAGGAGAGGGGCACACACAAGAGAGGGACACACAGAGGAGAGGGGCACACACAGGAGAGGGGCACACACAGGAGAGGGACACACAGAGGAGAGGGGCACACACAGGAGAGGGGCACACAGAGGAGAGGGGCACAGAGGAGAGGAACACACAGAGGAGAGGGACAGACAGAGGAGAGGGGCACACACAGGAGAGGGGCACACAGAGGTGAGGGGCACACAGAGGAGAGGAACACACAGAGGAGAGGGACACACAGAGGAGTGGGTCACACACAGGAGAGGGGCACACAGAGGAGAGGGGCACACAGAGGAGAGGAACACACAGAGGAGAGGGACACACAGAGGAGAGGAACAAACAGAGGAGAGGGGCACACAGAGGAGAGGGGCACAAACAGGAGAGGGGCACACACAGGAGAGGGGCACACAGAGGAGAGGGACACACAGAGGAGAGGGGCACACACAGGAGAGGGGCACACAGAGGAGAGGGGCACACAGAGGAGAGGGGCACACAGAGGAGAGGGACACACAGAGGAGAGGGACACACAGAGGAGAGGGACACACAGAGGAGATGTACACAGAGGAGAGGGGCACACACAGGAGAGGGACACACAGAGGAGAGGGACACACAGAGGAGAGGGACACACAGAGGAGAGGGACACACAGAGGAGAGGGACACAGAGGAGAGGGGCACACAGAGGAGAGGGGCACACAGAGGAGAGGGACACACAGAGGAGAGGGACACACAGAGGAGAGGGACACACAGAGGAGAGGGACACAGAGGAGAGGGGCACACACAGGAGAGGGGCACACAGAGGAGAGGGACACACAGAGGAGAGGGACACATAGGAGAGGGGCACACAGAGGAGAGGGGCACACAGAGGAGAGGGACACACAGAGGAGAGGGACACACAGAGGAGATGTACACAGAGGAGAGGGGCACACACAGGAGAGGGGCACACAGAGGAGAGGGACACACAGAGGAGAGGGACACAGAGGAGAGGGGCACACACAGGAGAGGGGCACACAGAGGAGAGGGGCACACAGAGGAGAGGGACACAGAGGAGAGGGGCACACACAGGAGAGGGGCACACAGAGGAGAGGGGCACACAGAGGAGAGGGACACACAGAGGAGAGGGACACAGAGGAGAGGGACACACAGAGGAGAGGGACACACAGAGGAGAGGGGCACACAGAGGAGAGGGACACAGAAGAGAGAAACACACACAGAGAGAGGACACACACAGGAGAGGGACACACAGAGGAGAGGGGCACAGAGGAGAGGGACACACACAGGAGAGGGACACACAGAGGAGAGGGGCACACAGAGGAGAGGGACACACAGAGAGAGGGACACACACAGGAGAGGGACACACAGAGGAGAGGGGCACACAGAGGAGAGGGGCACACAGAGGAGAGGGGCACACAGAGGAGAGGGGCACACACAGGAGAGGGGCACACAGAGGAGAGGGGCACACAGAGGAGAGGGGCACAGAGGAGAGGGACACACAGAGGAGAGGGACACACAGAGGAGAGGGACACAGAGGAGAGGAACACACAGAGCAGAGGGGCACACAGAGGAGAGGGACACAGAGGAGAGGAACACACAGAGGAGAGGGGCACACACAGGAGAGGGGCACACAGAGGAGAGGGGCACAGAGGAGAGCGGCACACAGAGGAGAGGGGCACAGAGGAGAGGGACACACAAAGGAGAGGGGCACACAGAGGAGAGGGACACAGAGGAGAGCGGCACACAGAGGAGAGGGGCACACACAGAGGAGAGGGGCACAGAGGAGAGGGGCACACAGAGGAGAGGAACACACAGAGGAGAGGGACACACAGAGGAGAGGAACACACAGAGGAGAGGGGCACACAGAGGAGAGGGACACACAGAGGAGAGGGGCACACAGAGGAGAGGGACACACAGAGGAGAGGGGCACACACAGGAGAGGGACACACAGAGGAGAGGGGCACACACAGGAGAGGGGCACACAGAGGAGAGGGGCACACAGAGGAGAGGGACACACAGAGGAGAGGAACACACAGAGGAGAGGGGCACACAGAGGAGAGGGGCACACAGAGGAGAGGGGCACACAGAGGAGAGGGACACACAGAGGAGAGGGGCACACAGAGGAGAGGGACACACAGAGGAGAGGGGCACACACAGGAGAGGGGCACACAGAGGAGAGGGGCACACAGAGGAGAGGGACACACAGAGGAGAGGAACACACAGAGGAGAGGGGCACACAGAGGAGAGGGACACACAGAGGAGAGGGACACACAGAGGAGAGGGACACACAGAGGAGAGGGGCACACACAGGAGAGGGACACACAGAGGAGAGGGGCACACACAGGAGAGGGGCACACAGAGGAGAGGGGCACAGAGGAGAGGCACACAGAGGAGAGGGGCACACAGAGGAGAGGGGCACACAGAGGAGAGGAACACACAGAGGAGAGGGACACACAGAGGAGAGGAACACACAGAGGAGAGGGGCACACAGAGTAGAGGGACACACAGAGGAGAGGGGCACACACAGGAGAGGGACACACAGAGGAGAGGGGCACACAGAGGAGAGGGACACACAGAGGAGAGGGGCACACACAGGAGAGGGACACACAGAGGAGAGGGGCACACAAGGAGAGGGACACACAGAGGAGAGGGGCACACACAGGAGAGGGACACACAGAGGAGAGGGGCACACAGAGGAGAGGGACACACAGAGGAGAGGGGCACACACAGGAGAGGGACACACAGAGGAGAGGGGCACACAGAGGAGAGGGACACACAGAGGAGAGGGGCACACAGAGGAGAGGGACACACAGAGGAGAGGGGCACACAGAGGAGAGGGACACACAGAGGAGAGGGGCACACACAAGAGAGGGACACACAGAGGAGAGGGGCACACACAGGAGAGGGGCACACACAGGAGAGGGACACACAGAGGAGAGGGGCACACACAGGAGAGGGGCACACAGAGGAGAGGGGCACAGAGGAGAGGAACACACAGAGGAGAGGGACAGACAGAGGAGAGGGGCACACACAGGAGAGGGGCACACAGAGGTGAGGGGCACACAGAGGAGAGGAACACACAGAGGAGAGGGACACACAGAGGAGTGGGTCACACACAGGAGAGGGGCACACAGAGGAGAGGGGCACACAGAGGAGAGGAACACACAGAGGAGAGGGACACACAGAGGAGAGGAACACACAGAGGAGAGGGGCACACAGAGGAGAGGGGCACACACAGGAGAGGGGCACACACAGGAGAGGGGCACACAGAGGAGAGGAACACACAGAGGAGAGGGACACACAGAGGAGTGGGTCACACACAGGAGAGGGGCACACAGAGGAGAGGGGCACACAGAGGAGAGGAACACACAGAGGAGAGGGACACACAGAGGAGAGGAACACACAGAGGAGAGGGGCACACAGAGGAGAGGGGCACAAACAGGAGAGGGGCACACACAGGAGAGGGGCACACAGAGGAGAGGGACACACAGAGGAGAGGGGCACACACAGGAGAGGGGCACACAGAGGAGAGGGGCACACAGAGGAGAGGGGCACACAGAGGAGAGGGACACAGAGGAGAGGGACACACAGAGGAGAGGGACACACAGAGGAGAGGGACACACAGAGGAGAGGGACACACAGAGGAGAGGGACACACAGAGGAGAGGGACACAGAGGAGAGGGGCACACACAGGAGAGGGGCACACAGAGGAGAGGGACACACAGAGGAGAGGGACACAGAGGAGAGGGGCACACAGAGGAGAGGGGCACACAGAGGAGAGGGACACACAGAGGAGAGGGACACACAGAGGAGATGTACACAGAGGAGAGGGGC
This sequence comes from Antrozous pallidus, assembly GCA_027563665.1. NCBI lineage: Eukaryota > Metazoa > Chordata > Mammalia > Chiroptera > Vespertilionidae > Antrozous > Antrozous pallidus. Next base: position 1,820,914 of record CM050521.1, read on the forward strand.
ACACACAGGAGAGGGGCACACAGAGGAGAGGGACACACAGAGGAGAGGGACACAGAGGAGAGGGGCACACACAGGAGAGGGGCACACAGAGGAGAGGGGCACACAGAGGAGAGGGACACAGAGGAGAGGGGCACACACAGGAGAGGGGCACACAGAGGAGAGGGGCACACAGAGGAGAGGGACACACAGAGGAGAGGGACACAGAGGAGAGGGACACACACAGGAGAGGGACACACAGAGGAGAGGGGCACACAGAGGAGAGGGACACAGAAGAGAGAAACACACACAGAGAGAGGACACACACAGGAGAGGGACACACAGAGGAGAGGGGCACAGAGGAGAGGGACACACACAGGAGAGGGACACACAGAGGAGAGGGGCACACAGAGGAGAGGGACACACAGAGAGAGGGACACACACAGGAGAGGGACACACAGAGGAGAGGGGCACACAGAGGAGAGGGGCACACAGAGGAGAGGGGCACACAGAGGAGAGGGGCAGACACAGGAGAGGGGCACACAGAGGAGAGGGGCACACAGAGGAGAGGGGCACAGAGGAGAGGGACACACAGAGGAGAGGGACACACAGAGGAGAGGGACACAGAGGAGAGGAACACACAGAGCAGAGGGGCACACAGAGGAGAGGGACACAGAGGAGAGGAACACACAGAGGAGAGGGGCACACACAGGAGAGGGGCACACAGAGGAGAGGGGCACAGAGGAGAGCGGCACACAGAGGAGAGGGGCACAGAGGAGAGGGACACACAAAGGAGAGGGGCACACAGAGGAGAGGGACACAGAGGAGAGCGGCACACAGAGGAGAGGGGCACACACAGAGGAGAGGGGCACAGAGGAGAGGGGCACACAGAGGAGAGGAACACACAGAGGAGAGGGACACACAGAGGAGAGGAACACACAGAGGAGAGGGGCACACAGAGGAGAGGGACACACAGAGGAGAGGGGCACACAGAGGAGAGGGACACACAGAGGAGAGGGGCACACACAGGAGAGGGACACACAGAGGAGAGGGGCACACAGAGGAGAGGGGCACACAGAGGAGAGGGGCACACAGAGGAGAGGGACACACAGAGGAGAGGGGCACACACAGGAGAGGGACACACAGAGGAGAGGGGCACACACAGGAGAGGGGCACACAGAGGAGAGGGGCACACAGAGGAGAGGGACACACAGAGGAGAGGAACACACAGAGGAGAGGGGCACACAGAGGAGAGGGACACACAGAGGAGAGGGGCACACAGAGGACAGGGACACACAGAGGAGAGGGGCACACACAGGAGAGGGACACACAGAGGAGAGGGGCACACACAGGAGAGGGGCACACAGAGGAGAGGGGCACAGAGGAGAGGCACACAGAGGAGAGGGGCACACAGAGGAGAGGGACACACAGAGGAGAGGAACACACAGAGGAGAGGGACACACAGAGGAGAGGAACACACAGAGGAGAGGGGCACACAGAGGAGAGGGACACACAGAGGAGAGGGGCACACACAGGAGAGGGACACACAGAGGAGAGGGGCACACAGAGGAGAGGGACACACAGAGGAGAGGGGCACACAGAGGAGAGGGACACACAGAGGAGAGGGGTACACAGAGGAGAGGGACACACAGAGGAGAGGGGCACACACAGGAGAGGGACACACAGAGGAGAGGGGCACACACAGGAGAGGGGCACACAGAGGAGAGGGGCACAGAGGAGAGGAACACACAGAGGAGAGGGACACACAGAGGAGAGGGGCACACACAGGAGAGGGGCACACAGAGGAGAGGGGCACACAGAGGAGAGGAACACACAGAGGAGAGGGACACACAGAGGAGTGGGTCACACACAGGAGAGGGGCACACAGAGGAGAGGGGCACACAGAGGAGAGGAACACACAGAGGAGAGGGACACACAGAGGAGAGGAACACACAGAGGAGAGGGGCACACAGAGGAGAGGGGCACACACAGGAGAGGGGCACACACAGGAGAGGGGCACACAGAGGAGAGGAACACACAGGAGAGGGGCACACACAGGAGAGGGGCACACAGAGGAGAGGGGCACACACAGGATAGGGGAACACAGAGGAGAGGGGCACACACAGGAGAGGGGCACACAGAGGAGAGGGGCACACAGAGGAGAGGGGCACACAGAGGAGAGGGACACAGAGGAGAGGGACACACAGAGGAGAGGGACACACAGAGGAGAGGGACACAGAGGAGAGGGGCACACACAGGAGAGGGGCACACAGAGGAGAGGGACACACAGAGGAGAGGGACACAGAGGAGAGGGGCACACACAGTAGAGGGGCACACAGAGGAGAGGGGCACACACAGGAGAGGGGCACACAGAGGAGAGGGACACACAGAGGAGAGGGACACAGAGGAGAGGGGCACACAGAGGAGAGGGGCACACAGAGGAGAGGGACACACAGAGGAGAGGGACACACAGAGGAGATGTACACAGAGTTGAGGGGCACACACAGGAGAGGGGCACACAGAGGAGAGGGACACACAGAGGAGAGGGACACAGAGGAGAGGGGCACACACAGGAGAGGGGCACACAGAGGAGAGGGGCACACAGAGGAGAGGGACACAGAGGAGAGGGGCACACACAGGAGAGGGGCACACAGAGGAGAGGGGCACACAGAGGAGAGGGGCACACAGAGGAGAGGGGCACACAGAGGAGAGGGACACAGAGGAGAGGGAAACAGAGGAGAGGGACACAGCGAGGAGAGGGGCACACACAGGAGAGGAGCACACAGAGGAGAGGGGCACACAGAGGAGAGGGACACACAGAGGAGAGGGACACAGAGGAGAGGGACACACACAGGAGAGGGACACACAGAGGAGAGGGGCACACAGAGGAGAGGGACACAGAAGAGAGAAACACACACAGAGAGAGGACACACACAGGAGAGGGACACACAGAGGAGAGGGGCACACACAGGAGAGGGGCACACAGAGGAGAGGGGCACACAGAGGAGAGGGACACAGAGGAGAGGGAAACAGAGGAGAGGGACACAGCGAGGAGAGGGGCACACACAGGAGAGGAGCACACAGAGGAGAGGGGCACAGAGGAGAGGGACACAGAGGAGAGGGACACACACAGGAGAGGGACACACACAGGAGAGGGGCACACAGAGGAGAGTGACACACAGAGAGAGGGACACACACAGGAGAGGGACACACAGAGGAGAGGGGCACACAGAGGAGAGGGGCACACAGAGGAGAGGGACACACAGAGGAGAGGGGCACACAGAGGAGAGGGACACACAGAGGAGAGGGGCACACAGAGGAGAGGGGCACAGAGGAGAGGGACACACAGAGGAGAGGGACACACAGAGGAGCGGGACACAGAGGAGAGGGAAACAGAGGAGAGGGACACAGCGAGGAGAGGGGCACACACAGGAGAGGAGCACACAGAGGAGAGGGGCACAGAGGAGAGGGACACAGAGGAGAGGGACACACACAGGAGAGGGACACACACAGGAGAGGGGCACACAGAGGAGAGTGACACACAGAGAGAGGGACACACACAGGAGAGGGACACACAGAGGAGAGGGGCACACAGAGGAGAGGGGCACACAGAGGAGAGGGACACACAGAGGAGAGGGGCACACACAGGAGAGGGGCACACAGAGGAGAGGGGCACACAGAGGAGAGGGGCACAGAGGAGAGGGACACACACAGGAGAGGAACACACAGAGGAGAGGGGCACACACAGGAGAGGGGCACACAGAGGAGAGGGGCACAGAGGAGAGGGACACACAGAGGAGAGGGGCACACAGAGGAGAGGGACACAGAGGAGAGCGGCACACAGAGGAGAGGGGCACACACAGAGGAGAGGGGCACAGAGGAGAGGGGCACACAGAGGAGAGGGACACACAGAGGAGAGGGGCACACACAGGAGAGGCACACACAGAGGAGAGGGGCACAGAGGAGAGGGACACACAGAGGAGAGGGACACACAGAGGAGAGGGACACACAGAGAGAGGGACACACAGAGGAGAGGGGCACACAGAGGAGAGGGACACACAGAGGAGAGGGGCACACAGAGGAGAGGGACACACAGAGGAGAGGGGCACACACAGGAGAGGGACACACAGAGGAGAGGGGCACACACAGGAGAGGGGCACACAGAGGAGAGGGACACAGAGGAGAGGAACACACAGAGGAGAGGGACACACAGAGGAGAGGGGCACACACAGGAGAGGGGCACACAGAGGAGAGGGGCACACAGAGGAGAGGAACACACAGAGGAGAGGGACACACAGAGGAGAGGGGCACACACAGGAGAGGGGCACACAGAGGAGAGGGGCACACAGAGGAGAGGGACACACAGAGGAGAGGGGCACACAGAGGAGAGGGGCACACAGAGGAGAGGGGCACACAGAGGAGAGGGGCAGACACAGGAGAGGGGCACACAGAGGAGAGGGGCACACAGAGGAGAGGGGCACAGAGGAGAGGGACACACAGAGGAGAGGGACACACAGAGGAGAGGGACACACAGAGGAGAGGGGCACAGAGGAGAGCGGCACACAGAGGAGAGGGGCACAGAGGAGAGGGACACACAGAGGAGAGGGGCACACAGAGGAGAGGGACACAGAGGAGAGCGGCACACAGAGGAGAGGGGCACACACAGAGGAGAGGGGCACAGAGGAGAGGGCACACAGAGGAGAGGAACACACAGAGGAGAGGGACACACAGAGGAGAGGAACACACAGAGGAGAGGGGCACACAGAGGAGAGGGACACACAGAGGAGAGGGGCACACAGAGGAGAGGGACACACAGAGGAGAGGGGCACACACAGGAGAGGGACACACAGAGGAGAGGGGCACACACAGGAGAGGGGCACACAGAGGAGAGGGGCACAGAGGAGAGGAACACACAGAGGAGAGGGACACACAGAGGAGAGGGGCACACAGAGGAGAGGGACACACAGAGGAGAGGGGCACACACAGGAGAGGGACACACAGAGGAGAGGGGCACACAGAGGAGAGGGACACACAGAGGAGAGGGGCACACAGAGGAGAGGGACACACAGAGGAGAGGGGCACACAGAGGAGAGGGACACACAGAGGAGAGGGGCACACACAGGAGAGGGACACACAGAGGAGAGGGGCACACACAGGAGAGGGGCACACAGAGGAGAGGGGCACAGAGGAGAGGAACACACAGAGGAGAGGGACACACAGAGGAGAGGGGCACACACAGGAGAGGGGCACACAGAGGAGAGGGGCACACAGAGGAGAGGAACAGACAGAGGAGAGGGACATACAGAGGAGAGGAACACACAGAGGAGAGGGGCACACAGAGGAGAGGGGCACACACAGGAGAGGGGCACACACAGGAGAGGGGCACACAGAGGAGAGGGACACACAGAGGAGAGGGGCACACACAGGAGAGGGGCACACAGAGGAGAGGGGCACACACAGGAGAGGGGCACACAGAGGAGAGGGGCACACAGAGGAGAGGGGCACACAGAGGAGAGGGACACAGAGAGGGACACACAGAGGAGAGGGACACACAGAGGAGAGGGACACACAGAGGAGAGGGACACACAGAGGAGAGGGACACAGAGGAGAGGGGCACACACAGGAGAGGGGCACACAGAGGAGAGGGACACACAGAGGAGAGGGACACAGAGGAGAGGGGCACACACAGGAGAGGGGCACACAGAGGAGAGGGGCACACACAGGAGAGGGGCACACAGAGGAGAGGGACACACAGAGGAGAGGGACACAGAGGAGAGGGGCACACAGAGGAGAGGGGCACACAGAGGAGAGGGACACACAGAGGAGAGGGACACACAGAGGAGAGGTACACAGAGGAGAGGGGCACACACAGGAGAGGGGCACACAGAGGAGAGGGACACACAGAGGAGAGGGACACAGAGGAGAGGGGCACACACAGGAGAGGGGCACACAGAGGAGAGGGACACACAGAGGAGAGGGGCACACAGAGGAGAGGGACACAGAGGAGAGAAACACACACAGAGAGAGGACACACACAGGAGAGGGACACACAGAGGAGAGGGGCACACACAGGAGAGGGGCACACAGAGGAGAGGGGCACACAGAGGAGAGGGACACAGAGGAGAGGGACACAGAGGAGAGGGACACAGAGAGGAGAGGGGCACACACAGGAGAGGAGCACACAGAGGAGAGGGGCACACAGAGGAGAGGGGCACACAGAGGAGAGGGACACAGAGGAGAGGAACACACAGAGGAGAGGGACACACAGAGGAGAGGGGCACACAGAGGAGAGGGGCACACAGAGGAGAGGGGCACACAGAGGAGAGGAACACACAGAGGAGAGGGACACACAGAGGAGAGGAACACACAGAGGAGAGGGGCACACAGAGGAGAGGGGCACACACAGGAGAGGGGCACACACAGGAGAGGGACACACAGAGGAGAGGGACACACAGAGGAGAGGGGCACACACAGGAGAGGGGCACACAGAGGAGAGGGGCACACACAGGAGAGGGGCACACAGAGGAGAGGGGCACACAGAGGAGAGGGACACACAGAGGAGAGGGACACAGAGGAGAGGGACACACACAGGAGAGGGACACACAGAGGAGAGGGACACACAGAGGAGAGGGACACACAGAGGAGAGGGACACAGAGGAGAGGGGCACACACAGGAGAGGGGCACACAGAGGATAGGGACACACAGAGGAGAGGGACACACAGAGGAGAGGGACACACAGAGGAGAGGGACACTCACAGGAGAGGGACACACACAGGAGAGGGACACACAGAGGAGAGGGGCACACAGAGAGAGGGACACACACAGGAGAGGGACACACAGAGGAGAGGGGCACACAGAGGAGAGGGGCACACAGAGGAGAGGGACACACAGAGGAGAGGGGCACACACAGGAGAGGGACACACAGAGGAGAGGGGCACAGAGGAGAGGGACACACAGAGGAGAGGGACACACAGAGGAGAGGGACACACAGAGGAGAGGGACACACAGAGGACAGGGGCATAGAGGAGAGGGGCACACACAGGAGAGGGGCACACACAGGAGAGGGGCACACAGAGGAGAGGGGCACACAGAGGAGAGGGGCACACCGAGGAGAGGGACACACAGAGGAGAGGGGCACAGGGGAGAGGGGCACACACAGGAGAGGGACACACAGAGGAGAGGGGCACAGAGGAGACGGGCACACACAGGAGAGGGACACACAGAGGAGAGGGGCACACAGAGGAGAGGGACACACAGAGGAGAGGGGCACACACAGGAGAGGGACACACAGAGGAGAGGGGCACAGAGGAGAGGGACACACAGGAGAGGGACACACAGAGGAGAGGGGCACACAGAGGAGAGGGGCACACAGAGGAGAGGGACACACAGAGGAGAGGGGCATAGAGGAGAGGGGCACACACAGGAGAGGGACACACAGAGGAGAGGGGCACACAGAGGAGAGGGGCACACAGAGGAGAGGGACACACAGAGGAGAGGGACACACAGAGGAGAGGGGCACAGAGGAGACGGGCACACACAGGAGAGGGACACACACAGGAGAGGGACACACAGAGGAGAGGGGCACACAGAGGAGAGGGACACACAGAGGAGAGGGGCACACACAGGAGAGGGACACACAGAGGAGAGGGACACACAGAGGAGAGGGGCACAGAGGAGAGGGACACACAGGAGAGGGACACACAGAGGAGAGGGGCACAGAGGAGAGGGACACACAGGAGAGGGACACACAGAGGAGAGGGGCACACAGAGGAGAGGGACACACAGAGGAGAGGGGCACACAGAGGAGAGGGACACACAGAGGAGAGGGGCATAGAGGAGAGGGGCACACACAGGAGAGGGACACACAGAGGAGAGGGGCACACAGAGGAGAGGGGCACACACAGGAGAGGGACACACAGAGGAGAGGGGCACACAGAGGGGAGGGGCACAGAGGAGAGGGACACACAGAGGAGAGGGGCATAGAGGAGAGGGGCACACACAGGAGAGGGACACACAGAGGAGAGGGGCACACAGAGGAGAGGGGCACACACAGGAGAGGGACACACAGAGGAGAGGGACACACAGAGGGGAGGGACACACAGAGGAGAGGGACACACAGAGGAGAGGGGCACAGAGGAGAGGGACACACAGGAGAGGGACACACACAGGAGAGGGACACACAGAGGAGAGGGACACACAGAGGAGAGGGGCACAGAGGTGAGGGACACACAGGAGAGGGACACACAGGAGAGGGACACACAGAGGAGAGGGGCACACAGAGGAGAGGGGCACAGAGGAGAGGGACACACAGGAGAGGGACACACACAGGAGAGGGACACACAGAGGAGAGGGGCACACAGAGGAGAGGGACACACAGAGGAGAGGGGCACACAGAGGAGAGGGACACACAGAGGAGAGGGACACACAGAGGAGAGGGGCACAGAGGAGAGGGACACACAGGAGAGGGACACACAGAGGAGAGGGGCACAGAGGAGAGGGACACACAGGAGAGGGACACACAGAGGAGAGGGGCACACAGAGGAGAGGGACACACAGAGGAGAGGGACACACAGAGGAGAGGGACACACAGAGGAGAGGGGCATAGAGGAGAGGGGCACACACAGGAGAGGGACACACAGAGGAGAGGGGCACACAGAGGAGAGGGGCACACAGAGGAGAGGGACACACAGAGGAGAGGGGCACAGAGGAGAGGGGCACACACAGGAGAGGGACACACAGAGGAGAGGGGCACACAGAGGAGAGGGGCACACAGAGGAGAGGGGCACACAGAGGAGAGGGACACACAGAGGAGAGGGGCACAGAGGAGAGGGGCACACACAGGAGAGGGGCACAGAGGAGAGGGGCACACACAGGAGAGGGACACACAGAGGAGAGGGACACACAGAGGAGAGGGGCATAGAGGAGAGGGGCACACACAGGAGAGGGACACACAGAGGAGAGGGGCACACAGAGGAGAGGGACACACAGAGGAGAGGGGCACAGAGGAGAGGGGCACACACAGGAGAGGGGCACAGAGGAGAGGGGCACACAGAGGAGAGGGACACACAGAGGAGAGGGGCACACAGAGGAGAGGGACACAGAGGAGAGGGACACACAGAGGAGAGGGGCACACACAGGAGAGGAGCACACAGAGGAGAGGGGCACAGAGGAGAGGGACACAGAGGAGATGGACACACACAGGAGAGGGACACACAGAGGAGAGGGGCACACAGAGGAGAGGGACACACAGAGAGAGGGACACACACAGGAGAGGGACACACAGAGGAGAGGGGCACACAGAAGAGAGGGGCACACAGAGGAGAGGGACACACAGAGGAGAGGGGCACACACAGGAGAGGGACACACAGAGGAGAGGGACACACAGGAGAGGGACACACACAGGAGAGGGACACACAGAGGAGAGGGACACACAGAGGAGAGGGACACACAGAGGAGAGGGGCACAGAGGAGAGGGGCACACAGAGGAGAGGGACACACAGAGGAGAGGGGCACACAGAGTAGAGGGGCACACAGAGGAGAGGGACACACAGAGGAGAGGGGCACAGAGGAGAGGGGCACACACAGGAGAGGGGCACACAGAGGAGAGGGGCACACAGAGGAGAGCGGCACACAGAGGAGAGGGGCACACAGAGGAGAGGGACACACAGAGGAGAGGGGCACACACAGGAGAGGGGCACACAGAGGAGAGGGGCACACAGAGTAGAGCGGCACACAGAGGAGAGGGGCACACAGAGGAGAGGAACACACAGAGAGAGGGACACACAGAGGAGAGGGGCACACAGAGGAGAGGGACACACAGAGGAGAGGGGCACACAGAGGAGAGGGACACACAGAGGAGAGGGACACACAGAGAGAGGGACACACAGAGGAGAGGGGCACACAGAGGAGAGGGACACACAGAGGAGAGGGACACACAGAGGAGAGGGACACACAGAGGAGAGGGGCACACACAGGAGAGGGACACACAGAGGAGAGGGGCACAGAGGAGAGGGACACACAGAGGAGAGGGGCACACAGAGGAGAGGGACACACAGAGGAGAGGGGCACAGAGGAGAGGGGCACACAGAGGAGAGGGGCACACACAGGAGAGGGGCACACAGAGGAGAGGGACACACAGAGGAGAGGGGCACACAGAGGAGAGGGACACACAGAGGAGAGGGACACAGAGGAGAGGGACACACAGAGGAGAAGACACACAGAGGAGAGGGGCACACAGAGGAGAGGGACACACAGAGGAGAGGGACACACAGAGGAGAGGGGCACAGAGGAGAGGGGCACACACAGGAGAGGGGCACACAGAGGAGAGGGACACACAGAGGAGAGGGGCACACAGAGGAGAGGGGCACACAGAGGAGAGGGACACAGAGGAGAGGGACACACAGAGGAGAGGACACACAGAGGAGAGGGGCACACAGAGGAGAGGGACACAGAGGAGAGGGACACACAGAGGAGAGGGGCACACAGAGGAGAGGGACACACAGAGGAGAGGGACACACAGAGGAGAGGCAAAAGAGGTAAACAGCAGGAGGCGAACAGTAAGAGCAGTAAATCAGGAAGTCAATGAGAAGCGGGGTGGGAGATGCTCCAGGTTAGGGTGTGTGAGGAGCAGGCAGTCTGCAGTATCAGTGTGCTCTACAGCAGGGGCAGGCGCAGGGACTAGCTCAGGGATGGGCAGGCCTGCCCAGTCCCTCGTAGCCCAGGTAGGGGTGGCAGTGCATTACGGATGCCCCAATGTTTCACCAGAAAGGCTCACCTCTGGAAGCAGCTCCGCCTAACTGAGCACGTGCTGGTTTCTCATGTCAGTAGTCATGTTTTGGTTTGGGGGGCAGGGGCGGGGGGACGTGAGGGGAGGTGATTTGTCCGTTTGTCTGTTTTGTTCCTCCTCACCCCACGATATGGTTTCATTGACTGTTAGAGAGAGTGGAGGGAGAGAGGGAGGGGAGAGAAACTTCGATGTGAGAGACAGGTGGGTTGGCTGATTCACACACACCCCAACCAGGTATCGATGTGCAACCCAGGTCTATGCCCTTGACTGGGAACCGATCCCACGATCCTTTGGTGTTGAGCCGACGCTGTAACCACTCCCACACCGGCCAGGGCAGGATGTGCACTTTACACCGTGTGTACAGATGCGGCTAATTTGGCTTTTGGTTTTGTGCTGGCGCGGCTCGTGGGGCGGCAGAGCCTGAGAGTGCCCCGTCCTGCGGCTCAGGGGACTCTGCCCGTCGCGGCAGGAGGGGCGCAGTGGGCCTCCTCCAGCCTGAAGTCAGGGTCCGGTCCCCAGGCAAACCAAGCTCCCATCAAAGCACCCGTCCCAGCAGCTCTCTCTGCGGCTCTCACTCAGCAAGCTCGTCGGTCCGGCAAACCACGCAGGCGCTCGGAGCCGCTCAGTGTCCGGGCAGAAGCAGGCGGGGCCACGCGCCTGGAGCAGCTAACGAGTGGGGCCGGCGGCGCTGTGAACCGGAGTGCGGTGGAAGCAGTTGATCTGAAAGTTAGAGTGTGATGAAGAGCAGCAGGCTGTGCAGAGCCAGGGCCGAGGAGGGCTCCATGCGCTCCCTCCTGGGCTGGGCCACTCCTTCCCCGGTGGACTGAATACAAAGCAGACACACTCACAGATGCTCACATCCTCTCGAACCTAGGGCCCTGGAGACCCTCGAGGTAGAGCCAGGGCCAACCCCATCCACATGGTCTCCTGACACAGCTCTCTACATGCAGCCTCCACGGCTCCCGTGTCCACCTCAGCGAGGGAAAGGGCACTGTGTCCACCTCAGCCAGGACAGGGCACTGTGTCCTCCTCAGCCAGGACAGGGCACTGTGTCCACCTCAGCCAGGACAGGGCACTGTGTCCACCTCAGCCAGGACAGGGCACTGTGTCCACCTCAGCCAGGACAGGGCACTGTGTCCTCCTCAGCCAGGACCGGGCACTGTGTCCACTTCAGCCAGGACAGGGCACTGTGTCCACCTCAGCCAGGACAGGGCACTGTGTCCTCCTCAGCCAGGACCGGGCACTGTGTCCACCTCAGCCAGGACAGGGCACTGTGTCCACCTCAGCCAGGACAGGGCACTGTGTCCACTTCAGCCAGGACAGGGCACTGTGTCCACCTCAGCCAGGACAGGGGCACTGTGTCCACCTCAGCCAGGACAGGACACTGTGTCCACCTCAGCCAGGACAGGGGCACTGTGTCCACCTCAGCCAGGAGAGGTCACTGTGTCCTCCTCAGCCAGGACAGGGCACTGTGTCCACCTCAGCCAGGACAGGGCACTGTGTACACCTCAGCCAGGACAGGGCACTGTGTCCTCCTCAGCCAGGACAGGGCACTGTGTCCACCTCAGCCAGGATAGGGCACTGTGTCCACCTCAGCCAGGACAGGGCACTGTGTCCACCTCAGCCAGGATAGGGCACTGTGTCCACCTCAGCCAGGATGGGGTGCTGTGTCCACCCACAGGCAGGCTAAGGACACTGAGAAGTGGTCAGGAGATGGACTGGGCATAATGTAGAAGAGGTGACCAGCCAAAACGGTTAATTGAAGGAAAAGAGAAAGAAAACATTCGCAGTGTCTGATGTGTGAGTGGCAGGCCTGTGAGAAGGAAAATCTCCCCAACAGTGGCACCTGCGCTTCGGTTCTGAGCGCGTTTGGGGGCTCCCCACGGGGTCTCCAGGCCAAGCAGCAGGGCTTCCCCTCTTGCAGGTATGCCCTGCCTTTGACGGAAGGGCAGGTCCCCGAGTGGCTCTGCTCACTTTCTGTGTTTCTTGTTAAATTAAAATTATTTTCCCTCAAATAATTAAAGACTCAAGGTCAGAGCCCACAGGCCCACAGAAGCGTGGCTTAAGGACACGGAGCACAGAAGCTCAGTGCTGTAAGCCAGTCACAAGTGCTGTCCATGCCACTCACATGGATGTGAGTGACTGGGCACTGCCTTCCCGAAGCGGGTAAGGCGTAAGCACCGCTGAGGGGGTGCAGGGGCCTCCGTCTGCGCCCTCCTGTCCCTCACACTGAAGAGGGGGCGCTGGGTTTAGGCCACAGATGCCACCTGTGAGGTCAAGAGAAGGACATGCCAGCAAGATGGTGTGAGTGTTAGCAGCGGCCTCTGATGAGAACAGGGAGGGAATACACAAACACACACACACACACACACACACACACACACGCACATACACACACGAACACATGCACACACGTGCACCAGCACATAGACACACAGGGACACACACCAACATACACAGAGACATGCACAGACATATGCACACAGGGGCAAACATGCACACAGACACATAGACACACAGAAAGGCACACATGCACACGAACATTCAAACAGACACACAGAGGCACACACGTGCACACAGAAACTCACACACAGACAGACACACAGGTGACACCTTGGACTACAGAGTGCCCTCTTGGCCGGGCACTGAGACCCACCCCTCCTGGCTCTGGTGGCTCCTGGCCTGGTCCTGGGATGTGCGGAGGCGGCTCGCGGAGCTGAGGCCAGGAAAGGTGCTTCCTTAACCACCCTGAGCAGCCCCAGACGGCTGCCAGTGGAGCCTTTCCGCTTTCTAACAGCAAGGGGAGCTTTCCACGCGGGCCACCACCCGGGCCTGGAAGTGAAGAGGCACAGATCCCCGTATAACGTCAACACCGCCGTCCACATGGACGCGGACGGACATCCGATTACACAGCAGGACTGCCAGGCTCGCCCCATGAAGCTCTGCGTGCAGCCAGCACGGACTCTGCTCCCGCCGCGCTGACAGCTGCAGTCCACAGCCTCAGCACGGGCTGCCAGCCACGCCGGCCGGCCCCTTGAAGCACACGCCTGTGGGCCTCTTTCCCAAAGACTCACAGGTACAATGCCCACTGAGGAAAGACCACAGGCCCAGCCGAGGCAGACGCCCGGGTTTGAGGTGCAGTCACTCTGAGCCACACACTACACGTGGCGAAGCAGCAATTTAGGGGACTAGTCCCCACAGGCGCCCTCCACAAAAGCCCAGATTCCGAAGCTTTGGGACTGAGGCGCAGGTGGAGACGGCCCTGGCGCTGGCCCGGGAGTCTCACTCGGAACGAGGCCTCCTCTTGGAAGCATGGTCACATGCTCCCAAGGCCGCGGGCACCAGGCTGTGTGATTGGCACTTCTGAAGACAGCGACCCAAGAGACTCACCACAATCCCCAGGGTGACTCCCTCTCTCCTGCATCCTCCCCTCTCCTCCATTCCTTCCCACCAAGGACCCCACCGGGCAGCTGCTCCCTGACACTCCCTCTCTGAGTCAGCCAGGGGCACGCGCTCTGTGTGCCCTGTGAGCTGAGGACCCACCACAGAGCACTGAGTGGAATCATCCAGCAAATGCAGCCGTGGGGGCCGTACACACACACACACACACACACACACACACACACACACATGTGCACACAGTCGTGGGCGGCAGCAGAATAAACGAGTACCCCACACGAGACTCTGCAATAATAAAGAATCACGATGGCAGGGAGAACTAAGATGGCGGCAAAAGTGAAACACCTATCTTGCCGTCATAATCAGCAATTTTAATACTACAACTTAACGAAAGAACAAACACCTTCCAGAATCACCAGAAAGCTCGCCGAGTGAAAATTCCACAAATAAAAGTGAAGATAAGACACTGTGACTCGGAGGAGCGGTGGCGAACAGAGTTGAAAGATTTGCAGGGAGAGAGATTTGGAGCGCGCGCCGCGGAGAGGGCGGGCGGCTGAAAACCGGCCAGTTTTCTCGAACGGGGAGACAAAGGCGTCCCACTGGACTGATTCTCCAGCTCTGGGCGAAGTCCAGAGAACCCACTATCACACGGGGAGAAAACTGGACAGTGGGAGGGCACGCCGAAGCTCAGGTGCTGCCGGCTTGTGGAGAAGGCAGCTTGCGCGAACAGCTCGGCTGCGTGACGGCGCAGAGAGCACACCGCGACTTGCCTCTCATTCGGAAAACCATCAGACTGCTTTGTTTTACGACCCTGGGAGAGACATTGCGCATGCAGACTCATTTTGGGAAAGTCTGAATTCCCCTGCAACCGGCAGCCAGTGGAGCTCCGCAGCAGCTCTCTCTCAGAGGTGCTGGCGGCCATTGCCCCTGGCACAGAGTCCCCAGGGCCGCATAGGGCGAAGCTAACGCTGTCTTCTTGGCCCGGAGACTCCGCCCACCCAACCTGAGCACAGCTGAGCTTCACAGACAATTGGCCTGAGGTCAACCCCTCCAAGTGCTAACAACAATTAACTGAGCTTAACTTCAGCAAGACTGTGCAGCCCATATCCACCTCAGGTCACCGGGGAGGCTGAGCCACTATCCCTAGTAGGAAGTCTACCACACAAAGCTAATTGACCAACTCAGGGAAGCAGCCACCATGCAGGAACATGGAAAGAAATCAGATGTGAAAGAAATGGAGGAAAAAAAACGACTGGACATGGAATTCAGAACCACGGTTATAGGGTTTTTTAAGAGGCTCCAACAAAAGATCGAGGCCTATAAAGAAATAAGCAAGACCACAAAGGAAATGAATGAGTCCTACAAGAAAATGAACAACACCCTCAAGGATATAAATGAGACCTGCTAGGAAATTATCAAGACCAACGTGGAAATGATCAAGACCAACGTGGAAATGAATGAGTCCTACAAGGAAATGAAAGAAACCCTCAAGGATATAAAGCAGACTCTCAAGGATATGAAAAAGGACCAACCAGAAATTAAGCATACACTGACTGAAACAAAAAATATTAAACAAAGACCTAAAAGTGCCCTGGAGCACCCCAAGAACCAAGTTAAAGATTTGAAATACAAAGAGGTAAAATCCACTCAGCTGAAAAAGCAAGAAACCAAAAGAATCCAAAAAATTGAAGATAGTGTAAGGGGCCTCTGGGACAACCTCAAGCATACCAACATCCGAATTATAGAGGAGCCAGAAAAAGTGAGAGGCCAAGACAATGAAAACCTATTTGAAGAAATAGTGACTGAAAACTTCCCACACCTGGTGAAAGAAATTGACTTAGGAGTCCAAGAAGTGCACCGAACCCCAATATATAGGAACCCTAAGAGGACCACACCAAGGCACATCATAATTAAAATGCCAAGAGCAAAAGACAAAGAGAGAATATTAAAAGCAGCAAGAGAGAAACAGTTGGTTACCTACAAGGGAGCACCCATACGACTGTCAGCGGATTTCTCAACAGAAACGATGCAGGCCAGACGGGAGTGGCAAGAAATATTCAAAGTGATGAACAGCAAGAATCTACAACCAAAATTACTCTATCCACCAAAGCTATCATTCAGAATTGAAGGTCAGATGAAGTGCTTCGCAGATAAGAAAAAGCTAAAGGAGTTCATCGCCACCAAACCAACATTATATGAAATGCTGAAAGATATTCTTTAAGAAGAGGAAGAAGAAAAAGGTAAAGATGAAAATTATGAGCAACAAATACACATCTATCAACAAATGAACATAAAAATCAAGTGAATTGATAGGCTGTTGAACAGGATAGACTGGTGAATATAACAGAGACATGGACATAGAGAGGGAATGGACTGACAATTCTTGGGGAGAAAAGGGTTGTGGGAAGTGCAGCAAGAGACTGGACAAAAATCTAGCAACAATGGGAGAGGACAGTGGGGAGGGGGAGGTGAGGGTGGAGGGTGGGATAGGTACAGGGTGGAGGGGAGCTATAGGGGGATAAAAAGGGGAAACAATGTAATTAATAAACTGAACAATAAAGATTTTTAAAAAAAGAATCACGATGGCAACCCCTGAAGGAGACCCACACCTGTTCTCCACACAGGGGCACAGCGGCGTCAGCCGCCCAGCTGCAGGACAGGGTGCCCCGGTCCTGGCACTACTGGAGGCCGGTCTTGAGGGCACTTCCATTCTCAGCCAGGTCATCGATCCTAGATTTCCGCTCTGCCTCAGGTCACCTGATCAAATGCCATCTCCCAGGTCTGTGTCCAGGATGTTACAGGGAGAAAGAAACCCTGAAAATGACTGAAAACCCCGGAGAAATCAGAGTGAAGCAACACGCTTCCTGACCCCCGCATGTGACCTGCCACAGATTGTGCCATAGCGGAGCAGCTGTCTGTGCTGGGCACCGAGGCACACGGTTGTGTCCAGGGGCTGCCAGGGGAGGGAGAGTTCACCGGGCAGGGACAAGCTCATGCCATGGCCTCAGAGTGTCCCGCAGGGCTGCTTCCCGTGAACGCCACGCCCTGGTGCTCTGAGGCCAGGGCACAGCTCCTCTGCCTGCAGCACAGGCAGCTGATCCCGGCCACACGCCCCGGGCAGAGGTGCCAGAAGTCAGGTCCTGGCCTGAGCTTGAGCACCTATGTCCTGTACAGCCCACCTGCAGCCCCCATCCAATCACTCTCTTTCCGTCTTCCTGAGGAGGCCCACAGGCTATTTCTTGGTTTTGATGCAGTTTGTGTCATTTTAAGAACAAACAGCAAGTGTGTGTGTGTGTGTGTGTGTATGTGTGTGTGTGTGTGCAACAAACAGACACAGAGAACACCTGGAGCTCCTGGCCCACCCCGTCCGTGAGCCTGCATGCACTGATGCCCTTGCAGCCTTGGGACAGGCAGAGGCGGGCACACACAGCTGCGGGGCAGCCGAGGAAAAGCAGAGCTGGCCAGGCCTCTCACAGGGGCTGTCAGCCTCACTCAGCAGAAGTTGAACCACAGCCCAGCCGGTGTGGCTCAAGGGACAGAGCGCCAGCCTACAGACTGAAAGGTCCCAGGTTCGATTCTGGTCAGGTCACATGCCCGGGATGCGGGCTTGGTCTCCAGTAGGGGGCGTGCAGGAAGCAGTCGGCCCATGATTCTCTCTCACCATTGATGTTTCTATCTCTCTCTCCCTCCCTTCCTCTCTGGAATCAATAAAAATAGAAATCTATTTTTAAAGTTAATTATCTTCAAGAAAAAAAGAGGTGGAACCGCAAAGAAGGTGGCCCAGAGGCATCTCACACCAGGACCCAGAAGGCACTCTGATCTGGACGGGGGCGGGGGGAAGAAGGGGTAGGGGGGTACGAGGGGAGGAGAGGCCTCACACGCCTGCCTCCACCAGCAGTGAAGGGCCTTTTGGCTCGCATGCAGTCACAGGGGGAACGCCCAACTGCTGCCTGGACTGGGCCCGCCCTCGCAGGTGGAGGTTCTGGGACGAGATTATGCTGTGATTTGCTCTTGCTTCTGCTACAAGGTTGGAGGCATTTCTGTTACAACTGGGTATGAAGAGCATTAATAACCCAGCACTGCCCAGCATGTTCTCAAATACACTTTTCCTCAGCGAGGAAAGTTACGAGTGGCCCAAGGCTGAGATGCCAGTTGAGCCACACACGCGCACACGCGCGCACACACATGCACATACACGCGCACGCGCACACACACTTGCTGAACCCCTGACTTAATGTCTTCAGAGGGTACCGCCCGGCTGCTCTCTGTGGAGGGGCAGGCGCTGGAAGCCAAGGACGGAGCGAGGCAGCCGCCTGCGGGGAGTGCAGAGGCCACTCGCACCAAGAAATTAAAACAGCCTTTGCCTGGGCGAGCGCCAGCTTGCGAACCCAGAGCTCAAGGAGGCTGCCCGGACCATGCCACATTCTTCCCGCCCCGGCAGCAGCCAGACCCACACCAAGAGAGCAGAAAGAGGGGACAAGAGAGCAGAAAGAGGCTCCAAGCAGGTGCTGGGCTGGACACTAGCAATGACGACACCACACATGTGCGCCAGGCACCGAGTCCACGCCTCGCACATTTATCCTTTTCCCAAAGCAAGGACAGCACCCCACACACACACACACACATCTCACAGAGGAGCAGGGACAGCCCCCCACCCCCGCCACCCCTGGCTCACAGAGGACTGCAGGCACTGGAGCTATTTGCTCACATCCCAGGAGCCATCCAGGGAGAAACTGGGTTCCAAGTGTGATTAGGAGACTCCAAGCTTCTTGCTGAGGGCAGGAGCCACACCCATGTGGACTATCAGAAATGGATGCTGGAACCACAGCGCACCTCACTACATGCCAATGATAGTGGTGAATGTTAAGGAGACGAAAATGCCACAGGCAAGGGTGCTGTGTAGCCAAGGACTCCCACACTCCTGGTGACACAGGGAAGACAGCCACTTTGGGGAACAGTCTGCAGTGCCCCATTACCCAGCAGTTTCATGCTAGGGAGCTGCCCAGAAGAAAGGAAACTCTGTCCATAAAGACCGCTGTACGGGAGGACCGGGAGAGCATGTGAATGACAACCAAGCACTGCCGGCACGGCAAAGCACATGAATGCACCATGGACAGGCGCAGTGGGAGGGCCGGGAAGGAGGTGTGGCAGGTGGGCAAATGCGAGACATCAGAAACAGTGTCAACAATCAAAATAAAGGTGAAAAGACTATAGTAACATGAAGCCGGCCTATCATAACAATTACAGATGCAAAGCAGGGAAGGCAGAGCCTGAGGGCCTGGGGGAGCAGGGGAGGACTGGGCTGCCCCTCCCAGGCCACACAGTGTGCTATCCTGAGGACACTCTCAAGGCTGAGCCTGCCCTCGGCCACAGCTCAGAGCACTCTGATGGGAGCTCCCCGCCAGGGCTCTTGTCCTCCTGACCCCTCAGAAGCCACACTCACTCCCAGAGGGGCCTTTGGCCAGACACCCTGAGGGCCCGGCACTTCAGCAGGTCTGCTCACTCCTCCTCAACACACAGCATTGAGCTCCTGGGATTCAGGCCTGCATAGCATACAGGCCGCATAGCATACAGGCTGCAGGGAAGGTGGGCAAAGCTCTGCACCTACAGAGCTGGGAGTGGCCAGGCACAGAACAGCCAGACATGCAAGCCAGTGCGACTCTGCATGACACAGAGTGACTTCACATGACAGTCTGTGCACAGTGTGACTTCCCATGACAACCTGTGCACAGTATTACTTCGTGCAACTTTGCATGACAGCACATGCACAGTGTGACTTCATATGACAGCCCGTGCAAGAGCAACTTCACATGATGGCCTCATGCACAGTGCGACTTTACATGATGGACAGTCCCAACACGTGGCCCGCAGTACGAGCTTACAAGACAGGGCCACCAGGAGCTAGTGCCCATGCTGCTGGGCCACATGCCAGAGAAACAACTGCACTGGACTGTAGAGCAGTGATGCCTTTTCTGAAAAGGAATGAGGTGAGCTGAAGCTGAGCATGGACGGAAGCCCGTCACCTGCCTGAGGGACAGGCTCCGACAGAGTACTCTGCAGCTGATCCATGTGTGCAGGGTCCTGGGAGGGCACAGTGATGGCATCACGTAAGCTGCGGACACAGGGCCTGACTTCAGAGGAGGTGCAGCCAGAAAAATGTTTGTGGGACAAAGGAATTCTTCACTTTATCAAAAATTATACTAACTGTATATGCACAAGTGAGGCTCTCCTGTAGGTTTATAATAAAGTTAATTTACCAAAAAGAATGAGTACATTCAACTCTGGAATATGCCTTCATTGGAAACAGCACAGAGGAGCAGTCCTTGAGAGGCGTCTCCAGGCTTCCATGCCAGCTCAGGTCCCTGCGGCGTGAGGCTGCGCAGGGGATGGCCGCTACACCAACCCGCCCGCACAGCCCCAGCAGACCATTCTCAGAGACCTTATGTTTTACTGGCACCCATGAAAACGCACTCTGACGGAATTCCGGCTTTGAAGGCATTTGTAGAAACACCAAAGGTAAACACAGAGCAAGCAGGCAGAATGCCTTCTATTTTGATTTCCATGAAAACGTCTTGTCACATAGCAACCAGGGAGAGCTATTTGGAGGTGATTGAATGAAAATCCACCACTTCACCAGGGCAAACACCAACTCCGAGGTGACTGGCATCAGCGCTGCCACCACCAAGGCCGCCACAGCCTTCTGTGACAGCTGCCCATCGTGTCATCGCTAATGCACAGGTTTCAGGTACATCCTTTCCAGGGTGGCAGTGGCTACACCATGACCCACCACGCAGAGGTGATGTGGGTGACTGCATGGTGATGTCTGGGGTGTCCCAACTCCCCAGGAGATCCCAGACCCTGAAATAAGAGGTACCTTTGTCCCCACTTCCTCAGGCACCCACCCTAGACAGGGAGAGGCTGGGATTCCGTTGGAGAATAAAGAGGAAATTGAGGTCATTCTCCTGAAAACTCAAATCATCTACTTCCTACCAAAAATCTGCTCCCAGAGTTCAGTTCATTTTTAAGTCCCACACTGTGGATTCCGACCACCCAGCACAATCACACAACACACCTATCACTTGAGCCACCGGCTCCCAACAGGCATCACTGGAGCCCCGCCTCCCCAATAGCCATCACTGGAGCCCCGCCTCCCAACACCCATCATTGGAGTCCTGCCTCCCAACACCCACCATTGAAGCCCTGCCCTCCCAACAACATCATCAAAGCCCAGCCCACCCAACACATATCACTGGAACCCCACCTCCCCAACACCCATCACTGGAGCCCCGCCTCCTCAACAACCATCACCGGAGCCCTGCCCTCCCAAAACCAATCACTGGAGTCCCGCCTCCCTAATCCATCACTGGAGCCCCACCCTCCCAACACCCATCACTGGAGCCACGCCTCCCCAACACCCATCACTAGAGCCCCACCTCCCAACACCCATCACTAGAGCCCCGCCTCCTCAACACCCATCACTGGAGCCCCACCTCCCCACACCCATCACTAGAGCCCCACCTCCCAAAACCCATCACTAGAGCCCCGCCTCCCCACACCCATCATTGAAGCCCCACCTCCCCACACCCATCACTGGAGCCCTGCCCTCCCCACACCCATCATTGGAGCCCTACCTCCTCAACACCCATCACTGGAGCCCCACCTCCCCAACACCCATCACTGGAGCCCTGCCCTCCCAAAACCCATCACTGGAGCCCCACCCTCCCCACACCCATCACTGGAGCCCGGCCCTCCCAAAACCCATCACTGGAGCCCCACCTCCCCAACACCCATCACTGGAGCCCTGCCCTCCCAAAACCCATCACTGGAGCCCCACCCTCCCCACACCCATCACTGGAGCCCTGCCCTCCCAAAACTCATCACTGGAGCCCCACCTCCCCACACCCATCACTGGAGCCCTGCCCTCCCAAAACCCATCACTGGAGCCCCACCTCCTCAACACCCATCACTGGAGCCCCACCCTCCCCACACCCATCACTGGAGCCCGGCCCTCCCAAAACCCATCACTGGAGCCCCACCTCCCCAACACCCATCCCTGGAGCCCCGCCTCCCCACACCCATCATTGGAGCCCTACCTCCTCAACACCCATCACTGGAGCCCTGCCCTGCCAAAACCAATCACTGGAGCCCCACCCTCCCCACACCCATCACTGGATCCCCGTCTCCCAACACCTATCACTGGAGCCCCGTCTCCCCAACATCCATCACTGGAGGCCCGCCCTCCCAACACCCATCATTGGAGCCTCGCCTCCCAACACCCATCATTTCAGCCCCGCCTCCCAACACCCATCATTGCAGCCCCGCCTCCCAACACCCATCACTGGAGCCCCGCCTCCCCAACACCCATCACTGGAGCCCCACCTCCCAACACCCATCACTGCAGCCCCACCACCCAACACCCATCACTGCAGCCCCGCCTCCCAACACCCATCACTGGAGCCCCGCCCTCCCAACACCCATCATTGGAGCCTCGCCTCCCAACACCCATCATTGCAGCCCCGCCTCCCAACACCCATCATTGCAGCCCCGCCTCCCAACACCCATCATAGGAGCCCCGCCTCCCCAACACCCATCACTGGAGCCCCACCTCCCCACACCCATCACTGGAGCCCCGCCTCCCCAACACCCATCACTGGAGCCCCACCTCCCAACACCCATCACTGCAGCCCCACCACCCAACACCCATCACTGCAGCCCCGCCTCCCAACACCCATCATTGCAGCCCCGCCTCCCAACACCCATCATTGCAGCCCCGCCTCCCCAACACCCATCACTGGAGCCCCACCTCCGAACACCCATCATTGCAGCCCCGCCTCCCAACACCCATCACTGCAGCCCCGCCTCCCCAACACCCATCACTGGAGCCCCACCTCCGAACACCCATCATTGCAGCCCCACCACCCAACACCCATCACTGCAGCCCCGCCTCCCAACACCCATCACTGGAGCCCCGCCCTCCCAACACCCATCATTGGAGCCTCGCCTCCAAACACCCATCATTGCAGCCCCGCCTCCCAACACCCATCATTGCAGCCCCGCCTCCCCAACACCCATCACTGGAGCCCCGCCTCCCCAACACCCATCACTGAAGCCCCACCTCCGAACACCCATCATTGCAGCCCCGCCTCCCAACACCCATCATTGCAGCCCCGCCTCCCCAACACCCATCACTGGAGCCCCGCCTCCCCAACACCCATCACTGGAGCCCGCCTCCCCAACACCCATCACTGAAGCCCCACCTCCGAACACCCATCATTGGAGCCCCGCCTCCCCCACACCCATCACTGGAGCCCCGCCTCCCCAACACCCATCACTGAAGCCTCACCTCCCCACACCCATCACTGGAGCCCCATCTCCCCACACCCATCACTGGAGCCCCACCTCCGAACACCCATCATTGGAGCCCCGCCTCCCCAACACCCATCACTGGAGCCCTGCCTCCCCAACACCCATCACTGGAGCCCTGCCTCCCCAACACCCATCACTGGAGCCCCGCCTCCCCAACACCCATCACTGGAGCCCCGTCTCCCAACACCCATCACTGAAGCCCCACGTCCCAACACCCATCATTGAAGCCCTGCCCTCTCAACACCGATGTGTTCATCAACCAGGAAGCTCTCTAAACCTCAGGATTTAGGCGCTGTTTGTTGTTTTATGTAGGTTCTACCGTGTAGGCATGGTTGACTGAATCACTGGCCATTGGTAACTGATTTCACCTCCAGTTCCTCTTCCTCCCTGGACGTGAGGGGTTGGCTGAGAGTCCCACCCTCTAATCATGCTGTGATCTTTCTGGGACCATTCGGAAGCCAACCAGGCTGCACACACTGCCTATTGTATTAGCATCCAAGAGACACTTAGGTGTCAATCAGAGCCCAAGGGTTTTGGCGGGTACTGAGCAGGAGCCCACGGCAAAGGTGGGCTATTCAAAGGTCCGGGGCCCACCTTTGACTCAAGCTGTGTTTGCTCATTCTGGGCTCTAACAGTGCCTGTGAGGTGAGTCTGCTGATGCAGACCAAGGTGCACAGGAGGCTGACTGCCTCCGGCGGACTGTGTGGGAACTCGCACTGTCCAAAGATCTTGCTGTGAACCTAAACTTCTCTGAAAAACAGTCTGTTAACTCGAAAAGAGACCAAGTCTATTTTTACAACAGAGCACACACAAGACCCATGAACTTGTGTTTCCTCTCCGTTCTCAGTGCCGGGCTTAGCCCAGACCTCTCTGAGGGAGGGTTATCCCCAGGGTGGCCAGACCCCACAGAAGCGGCTCGAGCCCGGCCTAAAGGGTCAGGGGGCCGATGATGCTGCCAAATGGGGGCGGGCGGCAGGGAGTCACTGAGTGACACAGCTCAGCAGGCCAAGATGCCTCCTTTTGTCAAGTTGTCTTTCTGATGACTATGCACGTTGGCAAACACCTCGCTGCACATGCTCCTCACCCCAAGGAAATGTTCCTGGGCCACGGCACCCAGTGGCTCAGACTGAAGGTCTGGTCATGGCTGCAAGGAGTGATTGCAGCCGTGCCTCGGCTAATTCTCTGGTCCCTGGGGAATGGAAAGCATCAGTTCACAGACCTCGAACGTGTCTGCGTCATCACACCTTTGATCCGAACTGAGACAAGTGCTCCTCTGGTGACCTGAGTTAAAAAGAATGGAACCTGTGAGGGCGATACAGAAGAAAACCCAGTTACAGAGCCACCACAGACACAAGCCTCACTCGGGCCTGGCTCCAGCAGAGGGCAAAGTGGGCATTGAGCAGACAGCCCAGCCTGCCAGGACTCAGCAGACAGAGCCTCGGCCGCAGACTGGAGGGTCCTGGGTTTGATTCTGTCAAGGGCATGTACCTTGATTGTTGGCTCTATCCTCAGTAGGAGGGTGCAGGAAGCAGTTGATCAATGTTTCTCTCTCACCCGTGTTTCTCTCTATCCCTCTCCCTTTCTCTTGGTAACAAAATAATAAAAATATATTTTAAAAATAAATAAATGCAGAGGAACCAAGATGGTGGCATAGGTAAACACCCATCTTGCTGCCACAAACAACAATTTCAAAATTACAACTTAATGACAGAACAAACATCATCCAGAATCACCAGAAAGCTGGCTGAGTGAAAATTCCACGAATAAAAGTAAAGATAGGACACTGTGACTCAGAGGAGCAGCGGAGGGCAGTGTTGAAGATACGTGCGGAGCCAGAGGTTTAGAGCCCTGCATGTGCATGGGATAGGGTGCGCAGCTGGATACCCCGTTGGTTTTTCTCGAACGGGAAGGGAGACAAAGGCGTCCCACTGCACTGATTCCCCAGTTCCAGGTGAGGTCCAGAGAACCCACACTCATACGGGGTGAAACTGGACAGTAAGGAAGCACGCTGAAACCCGGGTGCGGCAGAGGTCTGCAAGCTTGTGGAGAGGGCACGTAAACTTGGGAACAGCAGAAGTGAGTGAGCACACAGAGAGGACTCGTGACTTGCTCTCTTGTTCAGGAAACCACCAGGCTGCATTGTTTTACAACCCTGGGTGAGACTTTGGGTGTGCGGACTCATTTGGGGAGAGGCTGAAATGTCCGGCAGCAGGTGGAGCTCAGTGGCAGCTTTCTCTCAGAGGTGCTTGCAGTCATTACCACCAGGCACAGAGACCCAGGTGCTGCATAGGGCAGAGCTGATGCTGCCTGCTCAGCCCAGAGACTCCGCCCATCCAATCTAAGCACAGTTGACCCTCACAGCAAATTGGCCTGGAAGTCAAACCCTCCTAGTGCTAACAACAATAATCTGGGCTTAACTTCAACAAGACTGTACAACCCATAAAGGGCTGCACCAAGAGTATCCACCTCAGGTAACTGGGGAGGCTGAGCCACTGTCCCTTAGAGGACATCTACCACACAAAGCTAATTGACCAACTCAGGAAAGCAGCCACAATGCAGAGACTTGGAAAGAAACCAGATGTAAAAAAAATGGAGGAAAAAAGACGACTGGACATAGAGTTCAAAACCACAGTTATAAGGTTTTTCAAGAGGCTCCTAGAAAAGGTCAATGAACTTAATGAGACCTTCAAGGAAATGAACAAGACCTACGAGGAAATGAATGAGACCTAAGAGGATATGAACAAGACCCTCAAGGATATGAAAAAGGACCAACTAGAAATTAAGCATACACTGACTGAAATAAAAAATATTACACAAGGACCTAAAAGCAGTCTAGAGGACCACAAGAACCAAGTCAAAGATTTGAAATACAAAGAGGCAAAATCCACTCAGCTGGAAAAGCAAGAAGCCAAAAGAATCCAAAAAATTGAAGACAGAGTAAGGAGCCTCTGAGACAACCTCAAGCATGCCAACATCCGCATAATAGGGGTGCCAGAAAAAGAGAGAAAGCAAGATAATGAAAACCTATTTAAAGAAATAGTGACCGAAAACTTCCCATACCTGATGAAAGAAATTGACTTAAAAGCCCAAGAAGTACACAGAACCCCAAAATATAGGAATCTAAAGTGGACCACGCCAAGATACATCATAATTAAAATCCAAGAGCAAAAGATAAAGAGAGAATATTAAAAGCAGCAAGAGAAAAAACAGTTAGTTACCTATATGGGAGCACCCACATGGTTGTCAGCGGATTTCTCAACAGAAACGATGCAGGCCAGATGGGAGTGGCAAGAAATATTCAAAGTGATGAACAGCAAGAATCTACAACTAAGATTACTCTACCCAACAAAGCTATCATGCAGAATTGAAGGTCAGATAAAGTGTTTTGCAGATAAGAAAAAGCTAAAGGACTTCATCACCACCAAATCAATATTATATGAAATGCTGAAAGATATTCTTTAAGAAGAGGAAGAAGAAAAAGGTAAAAATATAAATTATGAACAACAAATACACATCTATCAACAAATGAATCTAAAAATCCAGAGAATTAATAATCTTATGAACAGGATAAACTGGTGAATATAACAGAATCATGGACATAGAGAGGGAATGGACTGACAATTCTTGGGGAGAAAAGGGGTGTGGGAGGTGCAGGAAGAGACTGGACAAAAATCATACATCTATGGGAAAGAACAGTGGGGGGGAAGTGAGGGCAGAGGATGGGATGGGTACCAGGTGGAGGGGATCTATAGGGGTACAAAAAGGGGAACAATGTAATTAATAAACTGAACAATAAAGATTAAAATATAAAAATAAATAAATGCAGTCTATTATTTACAAAGTAGAGGCCTGATGCACAAAATTTGTGCAAGGGGCTCAGCCAGCCCCCAATGCCACAGTGGCCAGAGGCCTCAGCCTCCTTTGCCCCCCAAAGCTTCATTGGGAAGGCCGTCCGGTCTAATTAACATACTGTGCTTTTATTATTGTAGACTGCTGATAGTTCCCAGGATGGAAACAGGCTCAGTGGAAACCAATCCTGCTCTTCTTCCTGCTCCTTTCCTTGCCTTAGCTTCTTCATCGTTATTATTTTTTTCTTTTTAAATATATTTTTAGATTGATTTCAGAGAGGAAGGAAGGGGATGAGAGAGAGAGAAACATCAATGGTGAGAGAGCATCACTGATAGGTTGCCCCCTTCACAGCCTGCACCAGGGACTGAGCTCTCAATCCAGGTATGTTCCCTAATGGGAATCAAACCCTGACTTCTTGGTTCATAGGTAGACACTCAGCCAATGAGCCAGGTACCCCTGTGGGTAGAAAGGAACTCAGCTCCTGCCTCTGGCCTCACCAGGTGCAATCTCCTTCATTGCCACAAATGAAAGAGATGCGGTCCCAGCCTGGGCAGGGGTGAAGCTCCTCAGGAGGTGCTGAGTCTGGGCCCCAAGGGCAGCACCCGCACGTGAATCGCTGTCCTCCCTCTGGGAGGCCCTGGTGATACTGCCCTTTCAGGCACACCCCTCCTAAGATGAGGGGACCTAAGAGGGGCTCATCCACTTTTGTTCAGACCCATTTTCTCCTGGCCCCACTTGGCCGCCTTGTCTGTCCTGTCACCTGCTGCTCATGCACTAACCGTGTCCAGCGCGGTGTCACTGGGCTCCGCGGCACATTGCCGGGGTGGGGTCCACTGTGTCCTATAGCCTGGCCCACAGTGTCAGAGACTCCTCCTCCCGGGGAAGCCGGGCCTTCCTGAGAAACTTTCCCAGGACAGGGAGCCAGGGGAGAGTCTGAGTTAGACTCTTCTCTTTGAAAAATGGACTTGCCTTCCCCAAAATGTAAGTGGAACCACCAGCCAGGCAGGGCTGGGGCTGGGGGGAAGAAGAGAGGAAGACCTCACACCACGGGTGAGGACCCCTCTATCCCTGTGTGCTCTGACTCACACTAACCAAGCGCAGAGCTGGGAGGCTTGCACAGAGCACCCAGACAGTGCCCTCACCTGGTGTGGGTGGGCGGGCCACCCCTGCCACCTCCTGTGGGCCCACCCTGCTCGGCCCCTGAGAGCCACCAGTACCTGGCCACCCCATATCCACTGCATCGCACACGACCTCCCACAATAGATGCCAGACCCACATGCAAGATTCACACTCACGTTAGACGTGAACAGGAGATTGGAAACCCAGGGAAGGCTGTGGGAACTGCCCCTTGCCCTGGCTCAGCCCTCAGAGCCCTGACTCAGCGGAGACACTGTTCCTCAGACACCTCCACTGTCCAGTCCAGTCACAGGTGGGGTCCTCAGGAAGCCTCAATGCAGCATGACCTGTGTGCATGTGTTATACTAAGATCCCAGCCAGCAGGGGCACCCC
This sequence comes from Antrozous pallidus, assembly GCA_027563665.1. Lineage (NCBI taxonomy): Eukaryota > Metazoa > Chordata > Mammalia > Chiroptera > Vespertilionidae > Antrozous > Antrozous pallidus. Next base: position 1,849,800 of record CM050521.1, read on the forward strand.
AAACATCCCGAACACTGGCTGCACTGCCGTCCGCCCGAATTCAACTCCTGCCTAGGAGATAGTCCTGCCTTAAGGCTCCGGGAGGCCGGGATTCTGCCACTGCTGGTACCCAGTTGGACCATCGCACTGTGACTTCTTAGCCTAGCTGTGACCTCGAGCCTGGCTGTGACCAATGGGAGGCTGGGAAAGGGCTCCACCACTGCAGGACACTCTTTCTATAGCTCAAAATCACCCAGCCAGGGGTGGGTGGAATGATTCATTTTATGACTGTCCCCTCCTCCCTGCTCCAGAGAAGGCACCTATCCACACTTCCCACCAAGATGCAATGCTGAAGGTGCTTCCGCCCTAGGGACCACTAGGGAGGGTGGCAGCGAGCGCCTGGGCCTGCAGGGCAGGAGAGGGGCAGACCCAGGCATGAGGCTCTGCTGGTCCCAGAGGTGGCAGGAGTAGAGCGGGAGGGAAAAGGAGGGTGCATGTAGATATAAGGGGTGGGCTGCACCCCAAGAACAGCCACTATTACACAGTGGGGGTCAGCTTGGGGCAGTGCTCCTCCTACCGGAAGTAGGTTCCCCGGAATCAGTTCAGGGGATAGAGGAATTGATGGTTCCATAGGTGCCGGAAGCCAATCAGTGTTTTAATAATAGAAAGCTGTAGACAGGGAGTTAGGAGGGCTGGTCAACCTTGATTGATCTGAGGCATTGGAGCTGGTTACTGGGATGTTGGTGGTTGAAGCAGCCCCCACCTTTTAGTCCTAAGAAGACCTACTGATTGACTTTTACTGGTATTTCTGGCCTGGAGGTTACAGTTGTATCTTGTGATTTTAATCTTAATAAAAGGAATGGTGAAGCCAGAGCAAGTGGGAGTTCTGCCACTAGAGTTAAACGACCGCCTGGCCTCCGTTTTCCAAATTAATATTTTTCTGAGTCTCTTAATTCATTTGTGTGTGGTCTTCTCCAGAAACCCAAACCCTGAACCGGGGACCCTGAATTGCGCGGGATGTGAAAAGGGGTTCTCACATTTTGGCGCCCACCCAGGGACGCCACACATAGGACACAGTGGGCCCAGGACAGACACCACAGCCAGTTCGAGTCCCAGGAGCCCCTCACATGCCTCACAGGGACCTCAGGACTCAGCCGGCTGGAACCCCATCCGTGGCAACAGTAAGGACAGCAAAGCAGATGATTCAAGCACTGAGCAAGGACCCTGCGTGCCACCTGAACCCTGCCTTTCCTCTCCTCCTGAGCTCCTCCTGTGCCTCAGTTGTCACCCCCAACCCCACCCCATCCCTGCCGCCTATTCGCTGGAAATTTGGAAATAACCTGGGAGAGGAGAAAGAAAGGGTCCTCCTAAGAAAGGGGGCCTGGTCATACTGACTAATGGGTCAGAAGAGAACCAGGATTGGAAAGAGAACAGAATTCGTAACAGTCGATACCATAATTTTAACGCTGTTCACACCCGCTCCTCCCTCACTCCAGTGGCTTCTTTTAACTCCCAAACCTGAGCTTGGCATTTCTGCAAATACCCAAGAAACCTCAATATCGTGCTTATGAATTTAGAACAGCCAGGTGTACTTGCACATTCTCAATTCACACTCCGGACAATTGAGTGCAGCCCAATTTTCTCCAACAAACCCACACAGGATGGGAGCCGCCCAGGGCCAGGGCCCTGCAGGCACCCCAGCTGGAGGGCTGCCATACCACAGAGTGGGTACAGAATGGCACCAGAGAGAGGCGTCTGTCTCAAACCCCCGGTAAGGCCCAACACCCCTGTGGTGGGAGTGTGTGTGGCCCCAGCCCCATGGGTCCAGGTGAGCCTGCTCATCAGTCCCCCTGGTCCAGGTGGGAGGAAGGGAGTGGGTGTAGGACTCACAGGGCCACTTCCCCCAGGGCCCAGCCCCAGAGCTGCAGATAGAAAGGAACTCAGCTCCTGCCTTTGGTCTTTCACTGGGTGCCGGCAGGTTCCCACCACTGACCCACCGACCACGAGGCAGACCCTCTGGTGATGGGCTCGGGAAGGGACCATTTCAACCTGCTCAGATAGTGAGTCCAAGGTGAGTGCTGAGTGGGAAGTTCCCTCCCAGACACTCTGCCCTCAGGCTGGCTGTGGACTCCACACACCAGGACAGATCTGGCCATGTCTCAGATGGAAGAAGAGGCTGAATGCTGTCCCTTCAGAGCCTGGGGACAGACAAGGGACACAGCTTGGGCACATGCAGGTCATGAGACCCTCAGGCCTGGCAGCACCTTTCCCAGGGAAGGTGCTGTTCTCTACCAGGGCTGATAATCTCACCATCAGCATCAAAGGTCTTTTGAGTATTTTCACCAAAAAAAAGAAGCTGTTTGAAACAAAAGTATCATAATAATTATTCTATATATTTTCTTTCAACCACACAAAATGGACTACAGCAAACAGTCTTTCAGAAACCCACACAGGTGGTTCCAGCGCAAGAGCTGAAATTGGCCATGTGTGTCATTCCCTCATGCTCCCCCAAATTTCAGAGGCCAGAGATCAAAACCCAGTTTTAGACCTCACAACTGTGACAATGCCAAACAACTCAAAGCAGCCCCCAAAACAGCCCCCATGAGCTGAAATGCCCAGGAAAAGAGGGAAGTGCAGGCAGATGAGACCTTTGGAAAGACCATTCGCGGTGTCTGGGAGCAGCCACACCCCCTGCAGGCACCCACCTCCTGAGGACGGCTCCCCCCTGTCCTCCTCCAGGACTGGGAAAGGCTTGCACCACGCCCGTGCTCTCCACAGCTAACGTCAGCTTTTCCCTTCCTCCCTGCATGAGTCTCAAACACAAGATTTAGAAACTTGCTGACTGAATCCTGGGCCAGAGACAGTTCCTCGACTTCCCAAGGCAGTGCCTGCTGAGAGATTCCGAAAAGGCAGTAGACCAAGGGGAAGTTACACAGACACACTCCCACAAACAAACTGGACATACCACTAAAATACAGGAAAAACCACCTTGAAAAATCAACTGAGGACTAGCTGGAAATAACCCTGATCACCAAGGAAAGAAAGTGGAGACCACATAGAGACTGACAGGAAGGAAAAAAGCATGAAAGGGCTGGCCAGGCTCCCACAGACAGCAGGTGAAGGTCCAGAGAGATACCTAAACTGTGGGATCTAATCCCCAAGTTGAGCCCAGAGCACCAAAACTGAGAAAGGTACCCACATAACATCTGGCTGTGAAAAAGAGCAGGGTTGCTTCTGCCAAGGAGAGACAGCTGAAAATGCAGGCACCCTCTTAAAGGACCAATGCACAAAATTTCGTGTGCACCCACTCACCTTGGGCTCCAGAAGAAGGAAGGCAGAAGGGACTGAAGATGTATGAGCAGAAGCCAGGATTGGGGGCTCTGGGGTTGGAACTTGGAGGGCAGCTAACCCGGTTTCCTCTGCTGAGTCATTCCCTCACACTGCAGAGGAAATCTTTCTCCAACAGACCTTTGCTATACAGATGGTTTTTGCCTGAGGGGAAAGCAGTTACCCCACCCTGTTGGAAGACATATCTCCCCATCCTGTGGTCAATAGCCTGAGACTAATCAAGTCTGAGTGTCAATTTGACTGCAGGCAGAGGCAGGTCTCTGGAGGCATTGAGTCTTTGCCTGATCTAATCTGGGACCCGGGGCTAGGAAAAGCAGACCCTGGTGCACATCTTGGTCCTTTTCAAAGGAACCCAGCCCCAAGGAGCCACAAGCCAATGACTGTTGATAGCTACAAACAGGGTATTCAGGGCCAGTCACAAATCTTCACTAGAGACTGGAAGGCATAGTAGATCTACCTAATACACAGACACAAACCCAAACAGGCAGCCAAAATAGAGAGACAAAACAACAAGTCCCAAATAAAACAACAAAAGAATTTTCCAGAAGAAGAGTTAATGAAATGGAGATAAGAAATTTGTCAAACATAGAGTTCAGAATAATGATGACAAAGATGCTCAACAGCATGAGAGAAGATATAGTAACTATGAAGAATGACATAGCACTAATAAATAACACAGTGAAAGAAATACACAGCAATTTGGGCAAGCTGAGGATTGGATCAATGAATCAGAAGACAGAGTAGAAAAAAAAATAATCAATCTGAGAACCAAAAATAAAAAAAAGAATTAAAAAATAGGACAGCTTAAGGGAGCTGTGGGACAACATGAAACATAGCAATATCCACATTGTTGGAGTGCCAGAAGGTAAAGAAAGTGATCAAGAGATAGAGAACATTTTTGAAGATATAATGGTAGAAAACTTCCTTAACCTGGTAGAGGAGAGAGTCACACAAGTTCAAGAGGCACAGAGAACCCCAAGAAAGAAGAACCCAAAGAGGCCCACACCTAGACACATTATAATTAAAATTCCAAAAATTAAAGACGAGAGAATCTTATAGGTAGCCAGAGAAAAGTAATTTGTTACTTGCAAAGGAGCTCCCATAAGACTGTCAGCTGATTTATCATCAGAAACTCTACAGACCAGAAGGGAATGGCATGACATATTTTAGGTAATGGAAAGCAAGAATCTGAAACCAAGATTACTATATTTAGCAAAGCTATTATTAAAATAGATGGTCAAATAAAGAGTTTCCCAGACCAAAAAAAAAAAAAAAAGGCTAAAAGAGTTTATCATCACCAAACCAGCATTACAAGAAATGCTAAAGAGTATGCTTTATTGAGAAAAAGAAATACATAAACATAGGCATAAAGAATATTTATGCAAGAAATAAGTACCTATCAATAATAACCTTAAAAATAAATGGGTTAAATGCTCTGATCACAACTGGATACAAAAACATGACCCAACTATATGCTGTCTACAAGAGACCCACCTCAGAACAAAAGACTTGTACAGGATTAGAGTGAAAAGTTGGGAAATTTTTCCATGCAAATGGGGGGAAAAAGCTGATATAGCAATAGTCATATCTGACAAAATAGACTTCAAAATGAAGACCATCACAAGAGACAACAAAGGTCATACATAACACCAAGGATTTGGAAGAAAGGGGACACATGCTGACCTGACAAGCTCAGGGAAGGCCTGCAAGGCAGTCTTGCAAACTCAGAGACCTAAAAGATGGTCTGAGATTAAACTTTAACTAAAAGCAGTGACGGTGGGCAGTTACATCTTAGGCCGGTGTCTTCACTGACAACGTCAATCTCTACCTTAATTGAGTCTGTCTGTCTTTTTGGGTCTATAATAACATACTCTTGAAGTGTCTGGGTAACTTTTAACTTCCCTTTTTCTGAACCCCCTAGGGCACAACCAAATGTGCTAGGCACCAGGACAGATAACACAAATTTCTTTATTTTCATGATAATTGTTCCTGCACATAACTAAGTATGTGTCTATCATTTTACTTTTTATTCAATCACAGGGGTTTTCCTCCTTTGCTTTCTCCCGCTTCTCTAATCTATCAACCAATGGATTTCATGTAACTCACCTACATCCTTTCCTTTGATTGCAATGTATAAATACAGATATAACCCGCCATTCTCCAGAGCATTATCTCAATTCGCTGAGGTTCTGCTTCCCAGCCATTGTTGACAGTTTGGCTCAAATAAACTCACAAAAATTCTTTATAGGTGTCAATGCTTTTTTTTTTACATTAACAAAGGGATCAATCCAACAAGATGATATAAACCTGATAAATATATATGTACCCAATATAGGAACACCTAAATACATACACACACACACACACACACACACACACACACACACACACACACACACAACTTCTGGAGGACTTTAAGGAAGAGGTCAGTGGCAATACAGTCATAGTAAGGGACTTTAACAACCTGCTGACTTCACTGGATAGATCTTCAGACAAAAATGAACAAGGAAACAGTGACTCTAAATACACACTGGATCAGATGGATGTAATTGTCATTTACAGAACATTTCACCCCAAAGCTGCAAGATATTCATTCGTGTTAAGTGCACATGGATCATTCTTAAAGATCAACTATATGTTAGAACACAAAACAATTCTACAAGTTCAAGAAGATTGAAATCATGTCAAGCATCTTCTCAGATTACACCCAAAAACATTCAAACACATGTAAGCTAAATTGCATGATATCCTATATAATAAAGAGGTAATATGTAAATTGACCCTCATGCCCTCACACAGGATGGCCGCTCCCATGTGGTCAAAGATGGCCTCCACGTGATGGCTGGCAGGGGAGGGTAGCTGTGGGCGATCAGGCCAGCAGGGGAGGGAAGTTGGGTGTGACCAGGCCAGCAGGGGAGGGCATTTGGGGGCGACCAGGCCAGCATGGAAGGGCAATTTGGGAGCAACCAGGCCTGCAGGGCAGGGCATTTTAGGGGAACAGGTTTGCAAGGGAGTAGTTAGGCATCGATCAGGCTGACAGGGGAGTCCTTAGAGGTGATCAGGCTGGCAGACAGGTGAGTGGTTGGGAGCCAGCAGTCCCATATTGTGAGAGGGATGTCCCAGATTGGAGAGATGCAGGCTGGGCTGAGGGACACCCCCTCCTCAGTGCACAAATTTCATGCACTGGGCCTCTAGTCTTATTAATAAAAGTCTAGCAACTGAATAGCAGAACAGCCAGAACGACTGGTTAACCAGTCACTACGACATGCACTGACCACCATGGGGCAGATGCTCAACATAGAAGCTGCCTCCTAATGGTCAGTGTGCTCCCACAGAGGGAGCGTCACTTCATTGACCAGGATGAGCGGCACTCCCACAGTGGGAGCAGCTGCTCAGAGGGCAGGTCCACAGCTGCTTAGACCAAGATGAGTGGTGCTCTCACAGCAGGCTGATCCCCGCAGGCTATGCTCCCCACCAGTGTACAGATCCTGTGCACTGAGCCTCTAGTTTAAAAATAAAAGTTGACTTGTGCATGCCAATACATATAAAGCTCACTGGGGCAAATCACATGCAATGCCAGAACGTATCTGAAAACCAACTATTGGCACAACATACCTCTGAAGCCAAAAGAAAGTGACCACATTCATAAATTAAATGAAGAAATTTTGGATATATTGGATGGAGATTTTCACACCTATTTTTGAGTGATGATTTCATTGATTCAACAGATGATGCCAAAAAGAAAAATTTCCTCATCAAATTTCTTAATCGTATTAACCCTTCAGGAATGCTATATCATAAATTAAAATTGAAAGTAGGTGCAATCATCATGCTACTGAGAAATCTTAATAGTAAATGAGTTCTTTGTAATGGTATTAGATTTAGTATCAAAATATTGCGACCTAACATAATCAAAGCTGAAGTATTAATAAGATTTGCGGAAGGAGAGGTTGTTCTTATTCCAAGAATTGATTTGTCCCCATCTGACACTAGCCTCCCATTTAAATTAATTCAGAGACAGTTTCCCATGATTCCACCATTTGCAATGACAATTAATAAATAAGAAGGACAAACTCTAGACAATGTATGAATATTCCTACCTGAACCGTTTTCAGACATGGTCAATTATATGTTGCTTTCTCTCGAATTCGAAGACTGTGTGACATTAAAGTTAAAGTTGTAAGTACTTCATCACAAGGGAAATTAGTCAAGCACTCTGAAAGTGTTTTCACTCTTAATGTGGTATACAGGAAGATATTACAATAAGTTTAATAAATTTATCAGTCAATGTTTTTATATTATATTTTATATCATGTTTTTGGTAATTTTATATTATCTTTGTTTTTATATCATGTTGCTATTATTTATTAATCAATTTATATATTATTTTCACATACATTTTACTAATTTTCTTTCATTTCTGACACTTCTATTATGGAGAAGAGGCAAACAGAAATATTAAAATATTTTTATATTATATATACTATTGTATAATATAGTATACTAGAGACCTGGTGCACAAAATTCATACATAGGGAGTGTGTCCCTCAGCCTGGCCTGCATTCTCTCCAATCTGAGACCCCCTCAAAGGATGTCCTACTGCTGATTTACAGGGATCAGGCCTAAACCAGCAGTCGAACATCTCTCTCACAATCCGGGACTACTGGTTCCTAACTGCTCACCTGCCTGCCTGATTGTCCCTAATCACTCTGCCTGCTGGCTGCTCACCCTTAACTGCCCCTCCCTGCCAGCCTGATCACCTGATCACCTCCAACTGCCCAGTGTGCTCGCCCCCAACTGCCTCCCCTGCCAGCTGCTCTCTCCCAACTGCTCCCCCCACTGGCCTACTTGACCCCATCTTCCCTCCCCACTGGTCTGCTCACCCCTAACTGTCCCCCTGCTGGCCGGCTCACTCCAAACTGCCCCCTCGCTGTTCTAATCACCTCCAACTGACCCCCACTGACAACCTGCTCATCTCCAACTGGCCTCCCTGATGGTTTGCTTACCCGAAATGGCCCCGCTTCCCACCAGCCTGATCACCCATAACTGCCATCCCATCCTGGCCACGTCCCCCTGTGATCCAGGCTTCCAGCTGTTCCTTTTTTCTTTCTTTCTTTCAACATCTCTTGAGTGGAGGACAGGGCTGGCTGGAAGCAGATATCTGGGATTTATTTATCTTCTATAATTGAAACTTTGTAGCCTTGAGCGGAGGCCAGGACCTGCCAGGATGGGTGAGAAGCTTGACTTCCTCTATTGCTGGGGGCGACCCAAGCTTCCTGCTCACTCCAGCTCTGTGCGACCACCATCTTTATTGGGATAATTTGTATACTTTCTCCTGATTGGCTGGCAGTGTAGCGAAGTGACAGTCAATTTGCATATTTCTCTTTTATTAGTGTAGATTATATATATTTTTTGACATGTAATTTTTTGCAGTAACATAATTACAACACGAATCTTTCTTCTAATTAATTTCCTTTCAATGTGCACGAATCTGTGCACCAGGCCATAGTTTTTTATAAAAACTCTCACAAAGTGGTAATATCACAGCATGATAAAGGCCACGTATGACAAACTTACAGCCAGAATCAGACTCAGTGGGCAAAAACTAAAACCATTTCCCCTAAGAACAGGAACAAGGCAGAGATGTCTAGCTTCACCACTCTTATTCAGCACAGCACTGAAAGCCTAGCCACAGAGATCTGACAAGGGGAAAAAATAAAAGGCATCTAAATTAGAAAGAAGGAAGTAAAACTCTCTTTGTTTGCAGATGACATAATATTATACATAGAAAACCCTGAAGACTCCACCAAAAAAATATTAGATTTAATTGGAAAATTTGGCAATGTTGCAGGACACAAAATTAACACCCAGAAATTGTGGATTTTTTATACACAAATAATGAATTTTCTGAAAGAGAAACCGTCCCATTTACCATTGCAACAAAAAAATTAAAATACTTAAGAATAAACTTAACCAAGGAGGCAAAGGACCTATATTCAGAAAATTATAGGATGTTGAAAACAGAGACTGAGGAAGATATAAACAAATGGAAGAATATACCATGTTCATGGATTGGTAGAATTATCATAATTAATATGTCCATGCTGCCCAAAGCAATCTAAAGATTCAATTAAAATTCCAACAGCATGTTTCACAGCTCTAGGACAAATATTCTAAAAATTTATGTGGAATCAAAAAAGACCCCTGAACAGCCGCAGCAATCTTGAGAAAGAAGAACAAAGTTGGCCCTAGCCATTTTGGCTCAGTGGATAGAGTATTGGCCTGTGGACCAAAGGGTCTTGAGTTTGATTCTGGTCAAGGACATGTACCTTGGTTGCAGATTCCTTCCCAGCCTGGGGGCTGGTTGGGGCTCATGCAGAAGGCAACCAATCAATGTGTTTCTCTCACATCAATATTTCTCTCTGTCTTTCCCTTTCTCTTCTACTCTATCTAAAAGTAAATGGAAAAAATATATCCTCTGGTGAAAACTAACAAAACAAAACAAAAGAAGAGCAAAGTTGGAGGGTTACAGCACCAGATTTCAAGTTATACTACAAAGCCAGTATAATCAATACAGCCGGGTCCTGGCACAGGAAGAGCAAAAGAAACCATCGACAAATGAAAAGGGAGCCCACTGTATGGGAGAACATATTTGGTAATAATACATCTGATAAAAAATTAATATCCAGAATATATAAGGAACTTATACAACTTGACAAAAGGAAGACAAACAACCCAATGAAAAAAATAGGCAAAGAGCCTAATAGATACTCTCCCAAGAGGACTCCAAGAAGGCCAAGAGACATATGAAAAATGCTCACTGACCATCAGAGAGATGCAAATTAAAATGACAATGAGGCATCATCTCACACCTGTTAGAATGGCTGGCTACCATAAAAAAATCAACAAACAACAAGTGCTGGAAAGGATGTGGGAAAAGAGAACCCTAGTGCACTGCTGGTGGGAACACAGACTGGTGCAGCCATTACGGAAAAATTGTGGGAGTGTGCTGGCTGCTTAAACTCAAGGGGGAAAGGTGGACTGCACAGACATATGGAGTTCACACACTTGCATTTTTTCCTATCCAAATCCTTGCTTCTGATTACTAAGCACAGAGCATAGGATAACCTAGTAGGGGACACCCTGGGAGACTACAGGGGAGAGTTGTTTTTCTGGAACCTGGGGATCAGAGCAGGAAGTCACCATGAGAGAGCCATCTCTGGGGCAGTCCAATCCCACAAATCAGTACTGAGTGCCACAGGGGTAGCAAGATCTTAGTTCAGGCTAAGGAGGACCAATAGACCCAGAGGTCAATCCAGAAACACTGCCATCCAGGGGCTGAATCACAAATTGACTCTTGTGTAACACAAATTAAGGAATCAGTTTTATTACTACTACTATTTTACCTTTTTCAAAGTGTCATTTTATTTTCTCTTTATTCTACTTTGGGATTAGTGTTCTACAGCCTATTTTCATCTTTCCTTTAGCATCTTTTTATTCTATCTCAACTCCACCTTTATGCCATCACTCTCTTGCTAACCTTTCCCCATTTGGTGTTGCTTTTCTTACCCTTTCCCTGCTTTAGATTTTTCTTATTCTTTCTTTTTACCCCCTGTTAAAATTTCACCCTATTTATATATCTAATTTCCAACCCCCTGCTTCAAGTCCATACATACCTCTGTCTTCTCTGTCTTCACTATCCTAAATTTTTTTCTCTCTGTCCTTTTGTTGTTGTTTGCTTGGATGTTTATTATATCACTTTTTATGTGTATTTGTGAGATTGTTTTCCTCATTCTTTCCTTTATGTTTGTTTTGTGTTTTTGTTGGTTTTTTGTTTGCTTTATTTTTGTTTGGTTTTTGCTTCTGTTTTCCCTCACCTCGCTTGGTATTAGTAGTTGTTTGTAGTTTGTATTAATCTCCAGGTACTTGCTGCCGGCATTTGTTGGGATTAGTGGCTGTCCTATTGGAGTTTTCTCTCCATATATATAGTTTGTTCCCCTTTTCTTCTTATACTCTTCCTTTTCTCTCTGACTTTCTTTTTTTTACCTTTTTCCCAATTTCATTTTGGCATTCCTTTCGTGTGTGTGTGTGTGTGTGTGTGTGTGTGTGTGTGTGTGTGTGTGGTTTTTCTTTCTCTCTCTTCTTTCTCACCTATCCCCTAATTTGCCTTTCTCTGGTGATCACCTTTATTTGGGGTTATCAATATCATGAATACATTCCTGTCAGTGCCTGGTGCATTTCACCTGGTTGTTTTGTATTTTGTGCCTTTAAATCAATGCAGGAAAGAGAGAAATACATAACCAGACACCTGGAGAATAGAGACCCTGGGGAGACAAAGAAATAGCCCACATATAAAAGAAAAGCAACCCTCGCCAGAAAAGGAAGTAAATGAAATGGAGGCAAGCAACCTATCAGAGAAATAATTCAGAGAAATGGTCATAAGGTGGCGGAAAAGAATGGAAGATAAATTTGACAATATGAGTAAGAACCAAGAAGAAATGAAGAAGAGCCAAGAAGAAATAAAAATGACATTGCTGCGGTAAAGAACTCAATAGAAAGCATCAAGAGTAGACTAGAAGAAGAAGAAGAGAACCGCATCAGTGAGCTAGAAGACAAGGTAGGAAAAAATACCCAAATAGAGCAGCTTCTAGAAAAAAAATATTAAAAAGCCAGAGGAAACTTTGGGACAACATGAAACAAAATAACATCTGCATACTGGGCTTCCAGAAGGAGGGGAAACTGAGCAAGGAATAGAAAACCTGTTTGAAGAAATAATGACATAAAACTTGCCTGATACAGGAAAGAAAAAACCCACACAAATCCAAGAAGCTCAGAGTCCCAAGAAAAATGAACCTCAAAAGACCAATGCCAAGGCACATTACTATTAAATTGGCAAACACCCACGACAAAGTAAGAATCTTTTAAAAGCAGCCAGAGAGAGACAGAAAATCACCTACAAAGGAACCAGTCATCAGAATAGCAACTGATTTCTCAATAGAAACTTATCAGGCCAGAAGGGAATGGAATGAAATATACAAAGTCATGCAAAGGAAGGGTCTGAATCCAAGAATACTGTACTCAGCAAGGCTATCAATCAAAATTAAAGGTGAAATCAGGAGCTTCACAGACAAAAAAAATAACTAAGGAATTTATTACCACCAAACCAGCAATGCAAGAAATGCATTGGGTCTGCTGTAAAAAGAAATAGGAAGCGAAGAAGGAACATAGGAGTAAAGAATAAAAATGGCAAGGAAACCAAGATGGCGGCATAGGTAAACACCTATTGTGCTGCCCCGCACAACAATTCCAAAACTACAACATAACAAAACAAACATCATCCAGAATCTCTGGAAACCTGGATGAGTGAAAATTCCACAAATAAAAGTAAAGGTGGGACACTGAGACTCAGAAGAGAGGCAGAGCGCAGTCTTGAAGATATGCCCGGAGAGAGGTTCAGAGCCATGGGCACTTGCGGGGTGTAGGGCTGGCAGCAGCAATCCTGGCTGGATTTCTCCAATGGGAAGGGCAGAAACCTGCTGCACAGATTCCCCAGTGCCAGGCAAGGTCTGAGGTCTGGGGTACACACCCTAAAAGCCGGGTGTGGCAGAGGTCTTCAAGTTTGAGGAGAGTGTGTGATAGCACAGATGCGCAACTTGCTCCCTCATTCGGGAGACCACCGGACTTCTTTGTTTTACAACCTTGGGTGAGACTTTGGGTGTGCAGACTCATTTGAGGAGAGGCAGAGTTGTCTGGCAACCGGTGGAGACCAGCGACGGCTTTCTCTTGGAGATGCCTGCAGCCATTACCACCCAACAGAGACCCGCACACCGCATAGGGCATAGCTGATGCTGATGCTGCCTGCTCAGCTCGGACACTCCACCCATCCAACCTGAACACAGTTTTCCTTCACAGCCAATTGGCCCGGAGGTCAAACCCTCCTAGGGCTAACAACAACAAGCTGGGCTTAAATTCAAAAATATTGTACAACCCATAAAGGATTGCAGTAAGAGTATCCACCTCAGGTAACTGAGGAGGCTGAGCCACTGTCCCTTAGAGGACATCTACCATAGACAGCTAATTGACCAACTCAAGAAAGCAGCCACAATGCAGAGAAATGGAAAGAAATCAGGTGTGAAAGAAATGGAGGAAAAAAGACGACTTGACATAGAGTTCAAAACCACAGTAATAAGGTTTTTCAAGAGGCTCCTAGAAAAGGCCAATGAACTTAATGAGAACTACGAGGAAATGAACAAGACCTATGAGGAAATGAACGAGACCCTCAAGGATATGAAAAAGGACCAACCAGAAATCAAGAGTACACTGACTGAAATAAAAAATATTATACAAAGTCCTAAAAGCAGTCCAGAGGGCTGCAAGAACCAAGTCAAAGATTTGAAATACAAAGAGGCAAAATCCACTCAGCTGGAAAAGCAAGAAACAAAAAGAATCCAGATAACTGAAGATAGTGTAAGGGTCCTCTGGGACAACCTCAAGCATGCCAACATCCGGCTTATAAGGGTGCCAGTAAAAGAGAGAGAGCAAGGTAATGAAAACCTACTTGAAGAAATAGTGACTGAAAACTTCCCCCACCTGGTGAAAGAAACTGACTTAAAAGCCCAACAAGTACACAGAACCCCAAAATATAGGAATCTAAAGAGGACCACACCAAGACACATCATAATTAAAATGCCAAGAGCAAAAGATAAAGAGAGAATATTAAAAGCAGCAAGAGAAAAACAGTCAGTTACCTGTAAGGGAACACCCATACGATTGTCAGCTATTTCTCAATAGAAACGATGCAGGCCAGATGGGAGTGGCAAGAAATATTCAAAGTGATGAATAGCAAGAATCTACAACTAAGATTACTCTATCCAGCAAAGCTATCATTTAGAATTGAAGGTCAGAAAAAGCTAAAGGAGTTCATCACCACCAAACCAATATTATATGAAATGCTGAAAGATATTCTTTAAGAAGAGGAAGAAGAAAAAGGTAAAAATAAAAATTATGAACAACAAATACACATCTATCAACAAATGAATCTAAAAATCCAGAGAATTAATAATCTTATGAACAGGATAAACTGGTGAATATAACAGAATCATGGACATAGAGAGGGAATGGACTGACAATTCTTGGGGAGAAAAGGGGTATGGGAAGTGCAGCAAGAGACTGGACAAAAAATCTTACAACAATGGGAGAGGACAGTGGCTGGGGGAGGTGAGGGCAGAGGATGGGATGGCTACCGGGTGGTGGGCAACTATAGGGGGATAAAAAGGGGGGAACAATGTAATTAATAAACTGAACAATAAAGATTTTAAAAAAGAATAAAAATGGTGACAAATAAGTACCTATCAATAATAACTTTAAATGTAAATGAATTAAATGCTCCAATCAAAAGACATAGGGTAACAGACTGGATAATAAAACATGACCCATATAACTGCTGTGTATAAGAAACCCACCTCCAAAAGAAAGATGGACACAGACTGAGGGTGAAAGGATGGAAAAGGGTTTTTCAGGCAAATGGAAATGAAAATAAAGCAGGGGTAGCAATACTTATATCTGATTAATTAAATCTCAAAGTGAAGGACATAACAAGAGATAGGAAAGCCACTTCATAATACTAAAGGGAGCAATCCAACAAAAAGAAATAACATATATATGCACCTAGTACAGCAGCACCCAAATACATAAAAAAAACTCCTGGATGATATAAAGGGAGAGATTGACAGCAATACAATCATAGTAGGAGACTTTAATACCTCACTATCACCATTGGACAAATCCTCTAAACAAAAAATCAGCAAAGAAACATCAATCTTAAATTACTCACTAGACCAGATAAAATTAATTCACATCTTCAGATCATTTTTGTTTATGCTTTTCCAGCTGAGTGGGTTTTGCTTCTTTGTATTTCAAATCTTTGACTTGATTCTTGCAGTCCTCTAGACTGCTTTTAGGTCTCTGTATAATATTTTTTTATTTCAGTCAGTGTATGCTTAATTTCTAGTTGGTCCTTTTTCATATCCTCGAGGGTCTCGCTCATATCCTCGAGGATCTCATTAAATTTATCTGCCTTTTCTAAGAGCCTCTTTAAAAACCTTATAATAGTAGTTTTGAACTTTATGTACAGTCGTTTTGTTTCCTCCATTTCTTTCAAATGTGATTTGTTTCCATGTCTCTGCATTTTGGCTGCTTCTCTGAGTTGGTGAAGTAGCTTTGTGTGGTAGGTGTCCTCTAGGGGACAGTGGTTCAGCCTCTCTAGTTACCTGAGGTGGATACTCTTGGCTCAACCCTTTATGGGTTGCACAGTCTTGTTGTAGTTAAGCCTAGATTGTTGTTGCTATCACTGGGAGGGCTGTGAAGATCAGCTGTGTTTACACTGTGAGAGCTGCTGCTCAGCTTGGATGGGTGTAGTGTCCGGGCTGAGCAGGCAGCCTTGGTTTCCGGTCAGCTCCACCCTAAGTGGCGCCTGGGTCTCTGTGCCCACAGTAACGGCTGCACGCATCTCTGAGAGAAAGCTGCCGCCAAGCTCTGCCCACTGCCAGACAGTTCAGCCTCTCCCCAAATGAGTCTGCACATCCAAAGTCTCACTCAGGGTTGGAAAACAATGCAGTCCGGTAGTTTCCCTTCTTTTTTCCTTCCAAATGAGAGAACAAGTCACATGTCCTCTCTGCACATTCACGCACTTCTGCAGTTCCCAGGTTTACACTGTGAGCTCGAAGACCTTTGCAGCTCCTGAGTTTCAGCGTGCTTCCTCCCTACAGTCCAGTTTCACCTCGTATGAGTCTGGGTTCCCCAAGACTCGTCCGGAATTGGGGAATCTGTGCAGTGGGATGCCTTTGTCTCTCTCCCCATTCGAGAAAACCAGGTGGGTATTCAGCCAGCCACCCACCCTTTCTCCTCGCGTGCATGGCTCCATACCTCTTTCTCCACACATTTCTGAAACTCTGCTCTCCACAGCTCCTCTGAATCACAGTGTTCTTCTATCTTTCCTTATATTTGTGGAATTTCCACTCAGTCAGCTTTCTGATGATTCTGGGTGATGTCTGTTTTGTTTTTTAGTTGTAGTTTTGAAATTGTTGTGTGTGGAAGCAGATAGGTGTTTACCTATGCCTTCATCTTGGTTCTTCTCCTCAAATAAAAAGCTTTTTAACAGCAAAAGAAACCATCAACAAAACAACAAGAAAACCCACTGTATGGGAGAACATACTTGCAAATGTTATCACTGATAAAGGTTTAATCTCCAACATTATACAACTTAATAAAAGAAAGATAAATGATCCAATTTTAAAAAAATGAGCAATGGACCTAAATAGAACCTTTTCTAAAGAAGACAAAAGGAAGGCCAAGAGGCATATGAAAACTTGCTCAAAGTCTAATTATCCGAGAGATGCAAATCAAAATGACAATGCAGTACCATCTCACACCTGTAAGAATGGCTTTCATCAACAAATCAACAAAGAACAAGTGCTGGAGAGGATGCGGAGAAAAAGGAACTCTCCTGCACTGTTGGTGGGATTGTAGACTAGTGCAGCCACTGTGGAGAACAGTATGGAGTTTCCTCAAAAAACTAAAAATGGAGCTCCCATTTGACCCAGTGATCCCACTTCTAGGAATATATCCCAAAAAACTAGAAACACGAATCAGAAAGGATATATGCACCCCTATGTTTATAGCAGCACAATTCGTCATAGCTAAGATTTGGAAACAGCCTAAGTGCCCATCAGCAGATGAGTGGATTAAAAAACTATGGTACATCTACACAATGGAATACTATACTGTGGTAAAAAAAAAAAAGACGGAGCTCCTACCATTTGTAACAACATGGATGGAGCTGGAGAGCATTATGCTAAGTGAAATTAGTCAGGCAGAGAAAGATAAATATCACATGATTCCACTCATTTGTGGAATATAATGAATGGCATAGACTGATGAACAAGAACATATCCAGAAACTGAGAAACATCCATCAGAACGGCAAACCTCAGGGTAAGTGGGGGTTGGCGGGAGTAAGGGGGAGAGATCAACAAAGGGACTTGTGTGCAAGCATATGAGCCTAATCAATGGACACAGACAACAGGGGGTGGGGCATGAGTAGAGGATAGGGGGTATTTGGGGAATAAGTTCACATATGTAAAAAATAAAATTTTTAAATTTTTAAAAATGTTTTTAAATTATAAGAAAAAATAATATTAAATAAAATATTAAATCTAATCCATACTAGTGGTCATCATAACCTTAAGAGAAAGGATTGTAACTGAAAGTCAATATATTTGACCTCTTAAACTAAGGTAAGTAATTCGTGTTTTTACCTCCCTGACAAAGTTTATATAAAGTTACAAAAAAAAATTGACAGCCAGTTTGAAATTGAATTGACATGGCCTAGAGCAAAGAATATCCTTACATGATATTATTCTACAATGTCATTGTAATTTTTTATATTTTACAACAGCATATTGTGATATTATCCCAAAGAAACTTATAAACTAATTCTTTGAATGTTTGGCAGCAATTTTAAAAAGGACATGAAAGGATTTAATCCCTTTCAGAAGGAATTAAGGCACTGGGAAAACACTTGAGCATTCTATATTGGCCCCTCTTGCCCTTTTTGCCAAGAGGGACTCTCCTCTCATAATCCAATTGCACACAGCTGTTGCCTCAGCTTTCAATTCAAGCTTATGTTGAAGCCTCGTGGTGGCTGGCACCATGGATCTGTCTCTCACTCAATGGTGTGAGCTGGGCCCTCCCTGAAGAAGAAACCTGAGTCCCCTGAGATATGTGATCAGTATCAGGACCCTGCCAGCAGGTGAGGGGATCCCAAGGAAGGTGCTTGGCATGGAGGCCACAGGGGCATAGACTATCAAGGAGACAGAACTGAACCTCACATCACCCTGCTTGGCCCTGGAGGATGACTGGTTAGCCAGAGACGGGTAAGATTCCTCAGGGAAGGAACAACCTAAGACAGGCATAGTCACAGAGGGGCCATCAGGAGAGAACATGGGGGTCAACAGATGTGAGGCACAGACCTTCACCCCGCCTAACCTTGCAGGGGACTGAACTCTCACACATTTTGAGGGATGTCTCCTGCCCCCACGGCTGCTTCGCCTCCCACACACAACTCAGATCAGGACCCAGGGTACAGACAGATATTTGGCCAACAACAGCTGCCCTATACCTAAATCCAGTCTAGTACCAGGAATGCTCAGGGCCTACTCAAGAATGCAAAAAATCCTTTCCACCAATATTTACAGCATAAACTAAGATTCTTGTTTTAGTATTAAATTTGACAGTAAAATAGTAATCAAGTTTTCAGATTAATTTAAATTGGCCAATTGAAATAAGTGAATACTCAAGAAAATTTAAGTGTACTAGACAAAAAGGTGTTCCTAAAATATTAACTAAAATTTCTATTAGTAGTTCATCTCAATGTAAAATGGCCTAACAGGCAAAGAACCTAAAGCAGTCATATTTTTTGTGCAAAAACTAAAATTTAAAGTTACCAAGACTGCAATATAAAATTTCCAAAAGCCCCCATTAATTAAAAAAGGGAGGGATAGTAGGGTAATATCATGTAAGGAAA
Organism: Antrozous pallidus; assembly: GCA_027563665.1. NCBI lineage: Eukaryota > Metazoa > Chordata > Mammalia > Chiroptera > Vespertilionidae > Antrozous > Antrozous pallidus. Next base: position 1,868,709 of record CM050521.1, read on the forward strand.
AATAGCCTGTAAGTAAATTACATCTATAAAATTCTTACTCCAGAAAATTAATTTCCATTTGTAATGCTAACAGCAGGACACCCATGAAAAACACACATGGTATCAAAATAAGTCAAAGGAAAATCAATTGGGCAAAAATAGAAAGAATCCCAAGTCTAATTTATAGAAAAGATCCCTTTATTTAACTTTTGGTCGAGAATATGTTTGCATATTTTCAGAAAACAACTCCAAGACCATATGGATTTCTTCAACAAAAGGAACTGACAGGTCTGTTCCAACCGCGAAGACAGTCCAGAGATGGAAGACACTGATGACACCTTGCCATGCTTGCAGTCAGCAGCTGTGTGTCGCTGCCGGCAGCCCAGGACCAAACCAGAGATGGTGGAACCTGCATTACCACCATATGTCTACCATCCAGATACCATTGCTGACATGTACACATGAGGAACTATTTGACATTGAAACTGGGACTCAGAACTGTTGGACATTGAAACTGAGACTCAAACATTTTTTGTTCTTATATATTTATTTCTGGTATGCAGATACAAGATTTTTTTTTAAAGAAAAGAAACAGGGGGAAAAGACTGATACAGAGGCAAAGAAGCATTGAACAGACTGTCAAACTACAGTGGGAAGACAGGGGAGGGTGGGGGTCGAGGGCTGCAAGAGATCAACTGAAGGACTTGTATACATGCATATAAACATAACCAATGGATACAAGACACTGAGGCTGGGGGGACAGGTGAGGGCATGTACTGGGGGTTAGGGGAGACTAGGGGGTGGTCAATGGAAGGGAAAAAGGAAATATATGTATTGCTATTTGTAATACTTTAAAGAATAAAAATTTTTTTAAAAAATAAAGAAAATTTAATTGTACTGGACAAAAAGCTGTTCCTAAAATATTAACTAAAATTTCTATTGGTAGTTCATCTCATCGTAAAATTATTTAACATGCAATAAACCTAAAGCAGTCATATTTTTGTGCAAAAATTAAAATTTAAAGTTAGCAATATTGCACTATAAAATTTCCAAAAGCCCCCATTAATTAAAAAAAGGGAGGGATAGTAGGGTAATATCATGTAAGGAAAAATAGCCTATAAGTAAATTACATCTATAAAATTCTTACTCCAGAAAATTAATTTCCATTTGTAATGCTAACAGCAAGACACTCATGAAAAACACACATGGTGTCAAAATAAGACAAAGGAAAATCATTTGGGCAAAAATAGAAAGGATCCCAAGTCAAATTTATAGAAAATATTCCTTTATTAATTTTTGGTCAAGAATATGTTTGTATATTTTCATAAAACAACTCCAAGACTATATGGATTCCTGCCACAGAGAAGAATTGACAGGTCTGCTCCAACCATGAAGACAAGAGGAGAAACAATCCAGAGATAGAAGACCCTGACGATGCCTTGCCAAGCTAGCCTTGACGATGCCTTGTGTCGCTGCAGGTTGCCCATGACCAAACCAGGGAGGATGGCACCTGCATTGCCAGCATTTGTCCACCATCCAGATATCATTGCTGACATGTGCACATAAGGAATTATTTGACCATTGAAACTGGGACTCAGAACTGTTGGAAATTGAAATTAAGACTCAAACATTTTTTGTTCTTATATATTTATTTCTAGTATGCAAATGCAAGATTTTTTAAAGAAAAGAATTGGGGGAAATAGATACAGCGGCAAAGAAGCATTGAACAGACTGTCAAACTACAGTGGGAAGGCAGGGGAGGTTTGGGGGGTGGGGACTTTAAGAGATCAACCAAAGGACTTGTATGTATGCATATAGGCAAAACCAATGGATACAAGACATAGGGGAGGGGGGAGAGCAGGTGAGGGCATTTGCTGGCAGGTGGGGTGGGGGGGTAAGGGAGGTCAGGAGAGGTCAATGGGGGAAAAAATGAAACATATGTACTACTATTTGTAATACTTCAAACAATAAAAAAATGAAAGTTAAAAAAATTTAAATGAACTATAAAATAAATGTAAGAAAAGAAAAACACAAAGGCAGGTCTTCTGTTAGGGCTCAGCCTAGCCCTGCAGGGAATACTGCTGTGCACCAGTCCAGCTAGGATACTGCTGGGGCCTCCCTGGTGTCCTGGAACTGCTCCCCATAAGGTTGGCAAGGCCCCCCTGCGGTCCCCCAGAGATCCCAGAGACCTGAGCTGGAAAGCATGGGGAAGGCACTGTGGGTGTCTAGAGCATAACCTGGAGAAACTGGGCACCTAACTGACCATTCAGAGGAGAGCCACCACCCCGGGAGGCTGCGGTGCTCACACCTTCCCTCACCACTGGTTCGGGGGAGAAGGAAGGGAGGCATGGCTCCACTCCTGAGAGGAAGGGGAGGGGCACTTCCAGTTCCATGAAGGCAAAAGCAGCAGACCAAAGGACCGCAGGGTGGGCATCTGCCCGACAGGTACCCTGGTGGTTTGGCAGCTACCTGTGATGGAGGAGGCTGGCTTGGACTGTAACTTAGACAAAACTACACCGACCTTGCACCAGTCCAGCCTTTCTTCTCAAGGGTTAAGTAGGCAAGGAAGTGCCTCTTTCCTGGTAGGAACTTCTACATAAATAATCTAAGAGGCACAGGCCAAACAGAAAGCAATTACAAAAAAAGTACTCCTCGTAGCCTGAAACTTCATATTGGACACTTCCAACCTTGATACCCCAAGTCTCACAACTTTTACCAAAAGAAAAGACAACTGATCAATAATTCCTTTGAAGCTAATGCCCAGATCCCTTTGACAAGCTGATCAAATTGTTCGGGACTTTGTGGGGCAGAGCAGCCCTAAAAACAACCGGGCTTTGTGTGATCTCTAGGGCTGGTGCAGGGGGTTTGGTTTGGTTTTTGCTTTGACTGTTGCTGTGTGTTCACTAGACATACAGCTCCTCAAGCACCTGACAGGAGGGTCTCTTACCAGGTGCACAGGTTAATAATGCAGATTTTTTTTCAATAGATGGAGTCACACACATGCTGATATATATGTAATTTGATATGTAGGCTACTTTGTTGTATTGATAACAAGCTTCAAAACTTCATATGTCAAATTTTCTGAAGGTGTTAATATTATAGATATTTTTACACTTAAAAATGTCAAATTTCATGCCAAAAAAGAGTATTTGCAAGAAGTTATAATTCATTCCTTTATTTTGAAGAAAAGTGCTTTGGAAAGTTATAGTATAGTTCAGGAAGGTTATGGTAAACATGGTTCATCTCAAGATACTGGGAACGCTGGTTTAAATGCTTTAAAAGTGATCATTTCAATATGAAAGACAAAGAACATCAGGTCAACAGAAAAAGTTTGAAGACAATTACAAGCATTACTGGATGAAGATGCATGTCAAACTCAAAAACAACTTGCAGAAAGATTAGACGTTGCTCAGCAAACCATTTCTGATTGTTTACAAGCAATGAGAGATTTTAATGGAAGCAAAATGGGTGCCACATCAACTGAATGAAAGACAAATGGAAAACCAAAAAGTCAACAGTAAAATGTTGCTTCAACAGCACAAAAGAAGCCGTTTTGCATCTAATTATGACTGACAATGAAAAGTGGATTTATTTTGAGAATCTCAAATGCACAAATCATGGGTTGATCCAGGTCAACCATCACCATCGACTGCAAGGCCAAATCACTTTGGAAAGAAGACAATGCTCTGGACAGGAAGGTGTGGTGTATTATGAGCTTCTAAAACCAGGTGAGACTGTTAATACTGATCACTACTGACAACAAGTAATCAATCTGAACCACACTTTGATCATGAAATGACCAGAATGTTCCAGAAGACATGGGCAAAGTAATTTTGCTTCATGATGACACACCATCACACACTTCAAAACCAGTTAAAGACACATTAAAGGATCTTGCCTGGAAAGTATTAATCCACCACTGGATTCACCAGACCTTGCTCCTTCAGATGACCACTTGTTCTGATCGATTGCACATGCACTTTCTGAGCAACACTTCAAAACGTACAAAGAAATGGAAAATTGGGCCTCAAAACAAGAGAAGTTCTATTGGGACGGTATCCACAAATTACTTGAAAGATGGGGAAAATGTGTAGCTAGCAATGGACGTTACTTTGAATAAAGCACTTTCGATGTTTCTTTTGAAATTATCGTGTTTCCTTTGATGACAAAATCTGCATTATTAACCGGTACAACTGATACATCACAACAGAATAAAGCCATAGACCCAGTGCACTCGCTCTATGACCACACAAGGCCATTCCGCTGAGAGCAAAGGAGCCTCCGCTCCCTGCAGCTGCCAGTCCAGTGGACGCAGATCCAATGGAAGCAGCTGCTGCGCAGGAGCTCTGGTTTCAGTGAGGACCACAGTGAAGGCCAATCCTAGCTGCCTGACAAGCGGCCACTTTCCCAGCAAGGGCGGCATCTCTCCAGCCTCCACCTCCGGGACAGATGCAAGCATGCCATCTGCAGAGGCTCGCACCACAAAGTGCCCTGTCCCCTGCCACATGGGTCTCAGTACTCCCAGCTGTGTGAGCTCCTTGGGTCCCAGCCATCACACAGTCCTCCCCGCACTACCCTGTCCTAGGACAGCGCCTGGGACCCAGGATTGTCTTTCTGAGTAAAAGCTGAGCAGGCAGTAAGCTGATTTCCTCCAAACTGCACCTGGGCCTGGAGGCCCATCATGGGAGGGCTGGAGAGGGGGTGCCCCTTTCCCACAAACAAGGCATCTGTGAGGCCTGCCTATTGCAGTGGGCTTTTGAGGCAGGTGGAGGAGTGTGGGAAATGCAGGACATGCGGAGGACTGCAGCTGGAGTCATAGAGCCTGTATGGGCTGGGCAGCCCCCTGGGGTCAGGTAGCCCCTGAGGGTTCCCTGGGCTGTGTAGGTACTTCGTGTGCTGTTGGCTTTCAAACACTGATGATGTGCTGATGAACTTGACATCCCGGGAACCCTAGCAGCTGAGAGTAAGCCCTCACTGGACCAGGCAGATTCTGGCCCCATGGAAGTTAAGTTTCAAGTTTTCTAGGCAATGGTGGGTCTGTCCTCACTCATTCAGCACAGTGCTGGCTCCAGTGAAGCTCTGAGAAGCTGGCCTGCTCCCCACTGTGAGCCGTGCTCAGCCTCCGCATCTCCCAGTTCCCACCTGGAAGTGGACCTTTGCAAAGGGCACGCCTGTGCTCAGGTGCAGTGGGCATGTATGAGAGTGTGCATGCATGTGGGGGGTACACGGTTCAGCAGGTGTGGTGCGGGGGTGCGTGCACAGGCAAACACCTTCCCCTTTGCTAGGGAGATGCTGGAATGGAAACCTGGCCGCAGGTGGCCTGAAGCTCTGTCTCATTAACTCCATTTACTGACAGGGAGGTGAAACCGACTGCTCTGCTCCATAACCTCCCATCACCTGCAGATAAATCCTCTGGAGCTCTAAGTACAAGGTGTCCTTCCTGGAAGACAGTGCACATGCATGCAGGCATGTAGCCATGACGTGGTGTGCCCCTCATTGTCCATGGCCAGCATCAGCACTAATGAGGCCATCTCACTCCTCTCCCTTCCTCTCTCTGTCCACATTTGTCCACAAAAGACAAGACTATTTAAGACCGTTTTAGCCAAGATTCTTGTGTCAGATGAGGCAGCATAAATTGATTCCTCCCTAATGACTGTTGCCTTTTCAACTCATCAAAATCTGTTCTCAAAACCTAAATATCGCCATACCTTACAAAGGCACCATTGATTTTGTTATTGTTGTGTTCAAGTATACAGGACATAAAATGTACCATCTTCACCCTTTTAAGGGTTCAAGTCAATGGCATTATATACATTCACACCACCGCCCTGGCGGGGACCCTGGCATCTTGCAAAACTAAAACTGTCCCCATTAAACACTCTCCCCGCCTTCCCCAGTCCCAGCAGCCGCATTTACTCTCTCTCTCTGCAGTGTTGACTACTCTAACTGCCTCATCTCAGTGGAATCCCACAGTATTTTTTTCTGTGACTTGGTATTTTACTAAGCCAGTGGTCAGCAAAGTCATTAGTCAACGGAGCCAAATATAAACAGTACGATTGAAATTTCTTTTGAGAGCCAAATTTTTTAAACTTAAACTTCTTCTTCAAAATAGACTTGTCTAGACCATGGTATTTTGTGTAAAAGCCACACTCAAGGGTTAAAGAGCCACATGTGGCTCAAGAGCCGCAGTTTGCCAATCACAGTACTAAGCAAAATGTCCTCATATTTCATCCATATTGTAACAAATTGTAGAATGTCCTTTTAAAGGCTGAATAATGTTCCATTGTATGGATCGACCACATTTTGTTCATCCACTTATTTCTCATGAACACCTGGGTTGCTTCCACATTTTAGCCATTGCAAATAATGCTGTGATGAACATAGGGGTGCATATATCTTTTTGAATTAGTTTTCATTTTCTTCAAATACATGCCCAGAAGTGGAATTGCTTGGTCCTACAGGAGTTCTAGTCTTTAAACTTTGAAGAATCACCCTACTATTTTCCACAGCAACTGCGCCCTTTACATTCTAACCCGCAGTGCACAAGAGTTCCCCCTTCTCCACATTGTCATCCACACCTGGTTCTGGTTTCTGAGAGTAGGCATGAGTCCTGCACCTGCTTGTGTTTTTGGATCTTGGATGAGTCTCTTGTAACTTTGAGCATCTATATAAATAAAAGCCTAAGCGACTGTTACAACCAACAACCAAAACTACTAGAATGACTGGTGGACCAGTCACTATGATGCGCACTGACCACAAGGAGGCAGATGTTCAATTCAGGAGCTGAACCCTGGTGGTCATTGCGCTCCACAGCAGGAGCACCGCTCAGCCAGAAGCTGAGCTCATGGCTGTCGAGTGCAGCTGCAGTGTCAGGAGAGTGCTACCAATTGAAGGTGGCAGCAGGCAAAGGGGGACTGGGGTCAGTGGGAGTGGTGCAGCAACCGGCTAGAGCTCCTCCTCAGCTGCCTGCCACTTAGCACACTGCTACATCCCTCATACCCCATAAGCCTGCAGTTGCAATCTCCCGAGAAAGGTCAAAGCTCAGACACTCGGAGTAACCAGGAGGAGCCTGCTATCGGCCTTGGGCTCCTGAAACTCTGCCTCGGGTATCAAGATCAAATCTCTTCCCTTACCTATTTTCCCAGAGCTACATAGGAAGGCAGCAATATAACAATGGCCACAAAGTGGCGACTGACAATCAGGGTAAAAGTCAAAGAGCAATGGATCTGCAGGATGGGAGCATGAGCAACAGAGCACTCCTGTCCCCTCAATATCCCCAACTTTGTATTGTTCACCTTGAAGAATCTTTTATCCGGCTCTGAGTAGTGGAAAGTATCCAGCACAGCCCAAGGTGTCCACTGGAGACTCCCCAGCCAGCAAGGCACAACCCTGGCCACAGAAGGGACATTTGGAAATATTTTTTCAGGAAGCTGCAGGGAGGATGATAGACTCCCCACAGGACTTCCTGGCAGTTCATGAGGATGTGGAAACTCCCTGGGCCTGCAGGTGTGGGCTCCCAATTTCCTTTCAATATGCACAAATCCATGCACTGGGCCACTAGTTTCTTCATGTCTCTTGGCCATCTGTATGTCCTTTTTGGAGAAGTGTCTATTTAGGTCCTTTGCCCATTTATTTATTGGATTGTTTGTCTTCCTTTTGTTAAGTTGTATAACTTTCTTATATATTTTGGATATTAACCCTTTATCAGATGTATCATTACCAAATATGTTCTCCCATACAGTGGGCTCCCTTTTTGTTTTGTTGATGGTTCCTCTTGCAATGCAGAAGCTTTTTACTTTTATGTAGTCCCATTTATTTATTTTCTCCTTAGCTTCCTTTGCCCTAGGGGCTGTACCGTAAACATACTGCTATGAGAGATGTCTGAGATTTTTCTGCCCATGGATTCTTCTAGGGTTTTTATGGTTTCCTGACTTACATTTAAACATTTTATCCCTTTTGAGTTATTCTTCCACATGGAATATTCTTCCACTTCTTTATATCTGCTTCTATTTTTTTCCAGCATCTTGTAGTTTTCCAAGTACAAGTCAAATAGACTGCCTTGGGTAGTATATTTTAATGATGTTGATTCTACCAACACATGAACATGGAATATTCTTCCACTTGTTTATATCTGCTTCTATTTTTTCCAGTATTTTGTGGTTTTCCAAGTACAAGTCTTTTGCCTCCTTGGTTAAGTTTATTTCTAAGTATCTTAATTTTTTGTTGCAATGGTAAATGGGATTGTTTATGTACTTTCTCTTTCTGAGAATTCATTACTGGGGTATAAAAAAGCCATCAATTTTTGGGTGTTGATTTTGTGTCATGCTACATTGTCAAACTCATTTATTAAACCTAGTAGGTTTTGGTGGAGTCTTTAGGGTTTTCTATGTATAATATTATGTCATCTGCAAATAATAAGAGCTTTACTTTGTCCTTTCCAATTTGGATGCCTTTAATTCTTCTTCTTCTCTAATAGCTGTGGCTAAGACTTCCCATACTCTGTTGAATAAGAGTGGTAAAAGTGGACAACCCTGTCTTGTTCCTGTTCTTATGGGGAATGGTTTTAGTTTTTGCCTAGAGTACCACGTTTGCTGTAGGTTTATCATATATGGTCTTTATCATGTTGAGATATGCTCCCTCTATTCTCACTTTGCTGAAAGTTTTTATCAAAAATGGTTTTGTCAAATGCTTTTTCTGCATGTATTGATATGAGCATGTGATTTTTGCCTTTAACTTTTTTACATTTATTGATTTGCAGATATTGTACCAGCCTTGCATCCTTGGAATAAATCCCACTTGGTCATGGTGTATGATCTTTTTAATATATTGCTGGCTCTAATTTGCTAATATTTTGTTGAGGACTTTAGCATTGATGTTCATCAGAGATATTGGCCTATAATTCTCCTTCTTTGTTGTGTCTTTATCTGGTTTTGGAATTAAGATTATGCTGGAATCATAAAAAGGGCTTAGAAGTGTTCCTTCCTCTTGGATTTTCTGAAATAGTTTGAGGAGTATAGGTGTTAGTTCTTCTTTGAATGTTTGGTAAAATGCCCCTGTGAAGCCATCCAAACCAAGGCTTTTGTTTGCTGGGAGTTTTGTGATTACTGGTTCTATTTCATCAGTTGTTATTGGCCTAGTCAGGTTTTCTGATTCAGTTTTGGGAGATTGTATTTTTCTAGGAATATTTCCATTTCATCCACATTGTCCAGCTTATTGGCATATAGTTGTTCAAAGTATTTTCTGACAATCCTTTGTATTTCTGTGGTGCCAGTGGTTACTTCTGTGCTTTTGTTTCTAATTTTACTTATTTGGGTCCTCTCTCTTTGTTTCTTGATAAATCTCGCTAACAGTTCATCAATCTTGCCTATTCTTTCAAAGAACCAGCTTTTGGTTTCATTGATCTTTTCTATAATTTTTTTAGACTCTATGTCATTTATTTCTGCTCTAATCTTTATTATTTTCTTCCATCAACTTACTGTGGGCTTTTCTTGTTGTTCTCTTTCTAGTTCTTTAAATTGTAGGATTAAATAATTTATTTTTTTTATTTTTTTATTTTTTAGGTATGCTTGTAGTACTATGAACTTCCCTCTCAGGACTGTATTGTGTGTCTCATAGATTTTGGATTGTTGCAGGTTCATTTTCATTTGTTTCCAGGAAGCTTTTATATTTATTTCTTGATCTCATTGGTAACCTATTCATTGTTAATTACATACTATTTAGCTTCCATGTATTTGAACGTTTTGGGGTGTTTTTACTGTAGTTGATTTCTAATTTCATTCGATTGTGATCTGAGAAAATGCTTGATAGGATTTCAATCTTTTTAAACTTGTAGAGACATGTTTTGTGTCCTAGTATGTGGTCTCTCTTGTTAATGATCCATGTGCACTTCAGAATAATGTATATCCTGCAGCTCTGGGGTGAAATGTTCTATAAATGTCAATTACATCCATCTGATCCAGTGTGTCCTCTAAAGTCAGTTTCCTTGATAGGTAGGTTTTTGTCTGGAAAATCTATCCAGTGAAGTCAGTGGGGGTGTTAAAGTCCCCTACTATGATTGTATTGCTATGGATCTCTCCCTTAAAGTCCTCCAGAAGTTTTTTTGTATGTCTAGGTGCTCTTATATTGCATACACATATGTTAACAAGGTTATGTTCTCTTGTTGGATTGATCCCTTTAGTATTATGTAGTGACTTTAGTTGTCTCTTAATCATTTTGAAGTCTATTTTGTTGGATATGAATATTGCTATTCCAGCTTTTTTTTTCCATTTCCATTTGCATGAAAAAAAATTTTTCCATCCCTTCACTGTCATCCTGCATGTATCTTTTGTTCTGAGGTAGATCTCTTATAGACAGCATATAGTTGGGTCATGTTTTTCTATCCATTCACCTATCCTATGCCTTTCGATTGGAGCATTTGGTTCATTTACATTTATGGTTATTATTGATAGGTACTTATTTATAGCCATTTTAATTCTGTATGGCTAGGTTTCTATCTTTCTTCTGCTCATTACAGGAATTCCTTTAGCATTTCTTATAATGCTGATTTGGTGGTGAAGTGGTTTTTTGTTGTTGTTGTTTTGTTTTTTGTTTTGTTGTTGTTGTTGTTTGGTCTGGGAAAGTCTTTATTTGACCTTCTATTTTATTTCAGATCCTTGCTTTTCATTATTGTGAATACTTCATGCCATTCCCTTCTGGCTGTAGAGTTTCTGATGAGAAATCAGAAACTTATGGGAGCTCCTTTGTAGGTAACAGTTTGCTTTTCTCTTGCTGCCTTTAAGATTCTCTCTTTGTCTATAGTTTTCGGCATTTTAATTATGATGTGTCTGGGCACAGGCCTGTTTGGGCTGTTCTTGCTTGAAATACTCTGTGCCTCCTGAACTTGAGTTTTTCTTTACCAGGTTAGGGGAGTTTTCTGCCATTCTCTATCCCTTTCTCCCTTCTGACATATCAGCATTTTGAATATTATTATGTTTCAGACTATAAATTCATGCATGGGTGGTGTCTCTTGGCCTTTCTGGGATCAGGGCTGACAGGGCCCAGCCATCAGGGCATGGGAGGTTGGCTGGCCAGGGGGAAGTTGGCTGCGGGAGTGCACTGACCACCAGAGGGCAGCTCCTGCATTGAGTGTCTGCCCTCTGGTGGTCAGTGTGCATCATAGCAACTGGTTGACTGGTTGTTTGGCTGCCTAGACTTTTATATATATACTAGTGGCCCAGTGAGCGAAATTCGTACACAGAGGGGGATTCCCTGAGCCCAGCCTGCACCTGCTCCAATCAGAGACCCCTTCAGGGATGTGTGACCCCTAACCACCTCTGCCTACCTGCCTGATCATCCCTAAGTGCTCCCCTGCTGGCCTGATTGCTCCTAACTGCCTCTGCCTTGCCCCACACCTGGGACCTAGGTTTCCCTCCCTCTGGCCAGCTATAGGCACCCAGGACCTGGGCCAACTTCACTCACGCCGGCTGCAGCCACAGACTCCCACAGGCATCCAGGACCACAGGGCATGCTGCCTAATGCCAGGGCTGGAAAGGGACCCAGCCCTTCTATGTGCCTGCCTGGCTGAGTCCCACTACTCTGACTACCATGACGTAAAGAACTTTACTATATATGTTCTCCCCAGCCTCCTGGAGAGAGGGCATGAGCTGAGAAACCAGAGATGTTGCAGCCCCAGGGCCATTTTACCAATGGGTACATTGTCATTTTCAGATCTAGATTTGAGATAATCCATCAAACCGCTATATTTTCAACTCTCAACTTAGATTGGTTTGCTTTAATAAAATGTATCTGATTAGCCTCCATTTTTTAATACAAATCCATAATAAACTGTTGAGTTAACTTTCCTGCATTTAAAATAGGATTGAACGTGTCCCTCACAGAGAGATGAAATCCATAATACTACATTTGGGTGACTCGTGTTCTTACATTTTGTCTAGTATTTTTTTTAAATATATATTTTATTGATTTATTACAGAGAGGGAGGGAGAGGGACAGAAAGTCAGAAACATCAATGAGAGAGAAACATCGATCAGTTGCCTTTTGCACGCCCCCCACTGGGGATGTGCCCACAGCCCAGGTATATGCCTTGACCGGAATCGAACCCAGGACCTTTCAGTCCGCAGGCTGACGCTCTATCCACTGAGCCAACTGGTCTCGGCCATTTTGTCTAGTATTATTGTTGAGTACACTGTTGTCTCTGAGTCTTAATGCAATATCTGTTCCCCAACCTTTTTCACCATGTGGAAAAAGAATAGGCTATGTCATTGCATCTAATGTAGGAAACAGGATACTGATTCATTTCACTTTAGTGCCATTTGGATTATTGGGATCTGGTTTACAATGAATGAGCAAGTCCCTTTCAAAAGGAGGTTCTCCATCTTCATTTCTGAATATGACAGCAACCTCAGTTACACGGGGAGAATTATATCTACCTGGGTCACTATTATGATCATATTTAATTGCCATAGTTACTTCTGTGGGAGCTATACCTTTTGCTGCTGCTTCATATTGGGCTTCCTTTTCTACCTCATGTAGCATCTTGTGCAATTTTGTTAATTCATTTATTTTATGCATGAGGTTGTTGATGTTGATCATGAGTCTTTCTGAGCAGGCCTGGTTTGCTGGAATTGCTAATCTTTTACGTGTAGCTTCGGCTGTATCCAAAATATAGAGTTGAGCAAACTTCCGAGAAACACCATCAGAAGTTCCAGTACGATGATAAACTTGTCCATGTATTCTAAAACAGTATGGCCCATACCCTGATAGCGATGCAACATTTGCACCCATGGAAGCAAAAGCAAAAGAACTATTTATAGATCAAATGTTTTCCATAAAATTTTTACCGTCAGAATCTTCGTTTGTCATTAATCTTTTAAAACATGGCGGATAATCTGGAAAATGTATGTCATTTAGACAGACTTTCCCTTTGCTACAACATCTAGTAAATTTCCCATCAGATGGTTTTTCATCCCAGAAATTTAGTGATAGGCAACGTTCACATCTAACCGTCATTTCACCACAACTATGTTCGAGAATTGCATCCTCATGTACTCCACTTTTGCTGAGAAGGCAGTTCCTACCACTATTGGTAGTACTTATTGATGACTGTTCTTTAGACATATTCTGTGTTCGCCACCGCCTTCTTTCAACTTCAAAGGCACGTTGTTCTTTAGACATTTCCTGTCAAAGATGCTGGTGTTTTTCGGCTTCAGAGTGACGTTTTTCCAATAGCTGCTCTTCAGGTACATTCTGTCACAGGCATCGCCTTCTTTCAAGATCAGACTCACGTTGATCTTCAGACATTTTTTGTCAATAATGTCGGCACCTTTCTGCTATACAACTCCATTGTATCAACAGTTTTTCTTTGGACATAGTCCCACCTCTCTATTGCCACATTCTGAGATAGAGGAGAATGACAAGTCTTTCAGCAGTGTGACCAAAGGCTGATTTGGACAGATTCTGTGGGGGTGGGACTTCCTCCTACCTGTTGTCAGTTTCAGCTGGGATGCTGAAGCTGGGACTCAGGGGCTTGCCTTCCGTTTTTGCTGGCATACAGCTGGTGGTTGCCTTCCGTTTTTGCTGGCATACAGCTGAAGCTACAGGTAAAACATTAGCAATGCAGGGTCCTCAAATGCAGATGTGGTGAATTCTCACTGCTGCTACCGCCACTGCCTTGTTCTCCATGCCCAGGCTGTGCCCGGGGGCAGACCTGTCCAGCCACAGCTGTGGTGATTTCTCCCCGCAGCCGCCACCGCTGCCGCCTCGTTCTCCGCACCCTGGGACCTCAGTTGACTCAGCTGTGGTGAGTTCTGGCCGCCCTCGCTGCCTCCGCTTGGTCTCCGCGCCTGGGCCGGGCGCTTGATGCCTTCACCACTTCATCTCTGCTCCTGGAGCCTGGCGCTCACGCCTCTCGACCCCACCCCTTGCTCCTATTGGCTGGTAGCATATCCAGTCAGGAGCCAAGGTATGGTCACATTTGCATGTTACTCTTGTATTAGATAGGATACTAGAGGCTTGGTGCATGAATTCGTGCACCACTGGGGTCCCTTGGCCTGGCCTGCGGGATTGGGCTGAAACCAGCTCTCCAACATCCCTCAAGGGGTCCTGGATTGCGAGAATGTGCAGGACAGCCTAAAAGGACTCCACTAGTGCACGATCAGGGCCGGGGAGGAACACAGGAAGTTAACTCCCATGACAGAAAAAACATGCAGAATAGCCAGCTGGGGAGGGCCCACAGAAGGGCTCCAGGGCATGTCCAGCCCATCTTGCTCAGTCCTGATCAGCCTGACCCCAGCAGCAAACTAACTTACCAGTCAAAATGTCTGCCCTCTGGTGGTTGGTGCACATCAAAGCAAGTGGTTGAGTGGCCTTAGCATATCATTAGCATATTATTCTTTGATTGGTTGAATGGATGATGGGACAACCAGACACTTAGCATATTATGCTTTTATTATATAGGATAGATTGTTGCACAGCTTCCTTAAGTTGTCCTCCTGTTTTTTAATTGATTTTTTCTTTTTGGTTCTCTGATTGAGTGACTTTTTCAACAGTGTTTTCTAATTCACTGATCCTATCCTCAGCTTCTCCTAATCCTATCCTCAGCTTCTCCCCGCAGCCGCCACCGCTGCCGCCTCATTCTCTGCATCCCGAGGCCTGCTAAATATTCCTTCCAATATGTTCTTTATTTGTGCTATGTCATTTTTTATTTCTATTTTCATAGTTGCTATATCTCTTCTCATTATTATTCTGAACTCTATATCAGATAAATTTTTTATCTCCATTTCATTGATCTCTTCTGGAGAATTCTCTTGTTCTTTCATTTGTGGATTGTTTCTTTGTCTCCCCATTTTGACTGCCTGTTTGGGTTTGTGACTATGTATTAGGTAGATCCTCTACACCTCTCAGTCTCTAGTGCAGGACAGTGTCAAATGCTGTTTCTGACTAATTGGATCAGGCAAAGACTCCTTGGGTGAGTCTCTTATAGACAGGATGTGCTTTTCATCCAGCCCAGCCCCTCCCATGCAGCTCCTTCTCCCTCCCAAGTACATGCATCTGCACATACCTATTTACATCCTCTAGAGATCAGTTCCCCTGAGACCAGAGTTGGCATGTCTGCTCCTGAAAGAAGTCCATAGGTTTTGCCTGTTCATGTCACTCAAGGGTGACTAAATAGAATTTTTTTAAAGGAGGCTGATTTTGGCAAAGACTAGGTGAGCATTTTTTCATCTAACACTCAAATGGAGGGTTGAGTTCTCTGGGTCAAGACCCAGGAGGCTACGAGCTGTGAGCGAGGAAAGGGACAAGTGTGGGCTCAGAGATCAGACACAGCTGAGTTGTATGTGAACTCTGGGGAAGCAAGACGTAGAACAACATCCCCAAATGGACAGGGCTGAGTCCCAGCCAAGAGGCAGGCCTGTGTGAGTTTGCTGGCACTGTCTTGTCAGGCCCACTCAACCAGCAGCTTAGCCTAGAGAAAGACCCTAATTTTGATCCTGGAGATGGGAGGCCAGGACTGAAGTGTGAGCACATCATCTCTCCATGTCTGCATATGGTTGTCCCACTGTCTCTGTGTTCAAATTTCTGCTTTTTATCAGGATAGCAATCATCCTGGATGAGGGCCTCCTGCAATGGCCTCATCTTACTGATTACCTCTGCAATGGTCCTACCTACAAACAAGGACTCAGCACAAAAATCTTGGAAAGAGGCACCAGTCAGCCCATGGCAGAGCGTAGTCCGGGAAACTGTGTCTCTCCTGACCCTACGTGTCTCCTCCGATACGGGGATCCTGTCCATTCCAGCTGGTCCACTCCCCACGTGCTTCTCATGCCCCAGGACATCCCCCACAGGCCCTCCCCAGGCATCAGTATGGGCTTTACCCTTGGCAGTGAGGCCACATGGAAGAAGGTCTGGAGGCAGCTCAAGGTTTTGGTTCAACCTTCCATAAAGGCATCGTGATGCCTTCACAATGTGCACGTGGCTGGCAAACCAGGCAGAATGCAGGGCCAGCTTCTGGCATGTTTGCAGGGCAGACCTGTCCAGCCAAAGCACCTGCCTGTCAAGGCTCACAACCTACTGACAGGCCCCTCCCCAGGAGGCAGGTGAACAGCCTAACGAAGCAAATTGCAGAGAAACCAGTGTCAGGGAATGTCCCTTCGTGTGCGATCTTTAAACACATTATTCCCGGGGTGACCCAGAGTAGTGCCTCCCATCCCAGCTGGAATGTAGAACAGGCTGTGGGTTGCTATGAAGTGTGCAGACCAACTGGACCAGGCCCGGCAAGGAGCCTACCCGCCAGGGTCCTGGCAGCAGTTTCTGATCCAGGGGCCAAGAAAGTGCAAGTTCGGCCCAAATTCCTGAGAGCGAGAATCTCATTACAGAGATGTAAAGGAGACGCATCGCCTGGGTGAGGACTGTGTGGACAGGTTGGGACTCAGAACGGCTTTGACCCAAAAGGCATGAACGGAAATCTGCTCAGTCCTCAGGTGCTGAGCCAAGGATGAGAAGCTGTGAAATCAGCAGTGACTGACTGGGAATGGCCAGGTGCTTCACCTCTTAGGGTAACATCAAAGTCCAACCCATCGAGGGACTAACCGTCCATGTGGGTTCTGCCACAGGCTCCCTGTGCGCTCACCATGTGAGCCCCGTGCCCCAAACCAGATGCTGACCGACACACGGGCAGAGTGAGCCCCCGGGACAGGAGGCTGCACTCAGCAGGACAGACAGAAGCCTCTGTGGCGATCCTGGGAGCTGCCAGGTAGGATGCTGTGGCCCCCAGGGCTGAGTGTGTGGACGATTCACGATCTGTTCATGAGGAGGCCCCTCCACATCTGCAGGGACATGACTGCCTTTGCCAGTGTCTGCGGATAGGGAAAGGGCTCTGTGGCCTCACAAGAATGGGGCTCCCAGGGCACCCTACTTAAGGCACTTGAAAGCCAGGTTTCTGCTGGGCCTGTGACCATGTGAGGAGCCTGTCCCAGGAAGGCATGCAGCCCAGCCCTCGCCACCTGGACGCAGTGGCACCTCAAACCTCCACGTGTGACCACCGTGTTCCGTTCTCCTGGTTCCCTGGGTCTCTGCAGTGTGGGTGCCAGGAGCTGGAGGTGGTGCAGCCCTGGAGGTGGTGCGGGCCAAGGGCCACCCCTCCAAACCATTTGTTTGGGTTGAGAAGGACTGAGGGTGCCAGCCTGACCCTCACAACTTGCTCTGCCACTGTTCTCACAGGAGACAAAGCATCACAGGCCACTCCTCCTCCTAGCAGGCAGGAAGCAAACCCCGAGGTTGAGGGTTTTCCTAACAAATGGCGTTTTACCAACGCGCCCCGCTGCAGATATGAGCTGCCGAGCTCTGCAGAGCCCGTGTCCTTCACATGTGCTTAGAGCAGTTTTCTGAGTTCAATCAAATGCTTAGAACCTGACCCACGTGACCAGAGAACCCCTCAGTGGCACAGCGAGGGTGGTGGGCCAGTGGTGGGGGCATGGCCCCGAGATACCTGGCCTGAAGCAGGGATGGCCCAGAGGAGAGGCAGGTGAGCTGGGACGCCTGCGGGGCCATCGCTGCCTGGCAGTGATGGCAGCAGCTCCCTCCGAAGACCCTCTGGCGTCCAGGACAGACTCCTGCCCGGCACCTGCCATGTGTGACTGGCTCCATGAATGTCTGGGCCCAGCTCCTACTCCAGCGCCTGCCCTGTCCGCCACCTTTAAACGGCCACCGTTACGCACAGCCCTGCTCCCGAGGCCCCTCCCACCAGTATCTTCCACACTCAAACCTGCTCCCAACTTGTGTCTCCTTAAGAATGTTTTTATTGCTTTCAGAGAGGGACAGAGAGGGAGAGAGAAACATCAGTGATGAGAGAGAGTCTGATCGGCTGCCTCCTGCACACCCCCCACTGGGGATCGAGCCCACAACCCGGGCCTGTGCCCTGATCGGAATCAAACTGTGACCTCCTGGTTCACAGGTCGACGTGCACCCCCTGAGCCACGCCAGCCGGCAGTGACTGTCGTTTCTGGTTTCAGGTTTGTGCTTCAGCTGGTTTTGTTTCTCTCACTGGAGAGCCGTCAGCCTGGATAACAAGGCTGCCAATTGGACAGAACGGTGATCATAGGTAAATTCAGTGACTTCCCTTCACGGCACGGGGAATGTTACAACATGGGACACAAACAGTGCACGCTGCCTCCCGGGCAGGCCTCTCCCTGGTCAGCTTGGCCTCAGGCCTGAGAAGCAGGCCTGCCAGGCGTCCCCGTGCCATGGCCAGCCCTGATGGGAACTGGCAGATTTCTCTGCCAGACTTGGGACAAGCTCAGCCCTCCGGGTCCTGGGCCCAAAAGTCAGATGAAAGACCCTGCCTGAGAGCTCTCAGCAGCACTACCAGGCCCTCCTCTGGAGCCACCGACAGGGAAGGGCAGTGCACACCTGGGGCAGAAGCAGCAAAGTGCACATTGGGAAGCCTTCCAGGCCCGGGAAGCATAAAGGCATTTCCCACAGTTCACAGCTCTAGTCTGCGCCACTAGTGTTCCCGGCTCGGGAGCTGGAGCCAGGAAGCAGCTGGCTGGTGTCGTGCATGATGTTACACTGACACCTGGTGGTCTTTTGTGTCCGTTCTGTGAGCATACATTTCACCAAAACACACCTTCACACTTTCCTTGGGATTAAAAGCAAACGCCACCAGAGGCAGTGCACAGCTCAGGAACCAGGAGGTCGGAGTTCGATTCCTGGTCAGGGCATAGGCCTAGCTGTGGGCTCCATCCCCAGTGTGGGGCGTGGAGGAGGCAGCCCACCACAATTCTCTCTCACCGTTGATGTTTCTCTCTCTCCCTCTTTCTTCCCCTCTGAAACCAGTAAAGATATGTTAAAATACATATGTAATGAAGAAATTAATATGAACATCTCGATGCATGTTTTTAATTTTAATAAACCAAAAGAATAAAGCATGTTTTCCTCTTTCTGGGCCACACCTTCTTCGGGGCAGACTGGAGCAGCTCCCTCACACAGAATTTTAAAGCAGCGGGAGCAGAAACTGCCCTAGCCCTGCTGTGCCCGCTCCAGGAAATAGCCAGCAAGTGTGAGCGCTCAGCACAGTCAGAGCACCTCCTGCGCTCTGCGTGGCCTCAGAGAAAGCAATATTCACCACTTATTCTTCCAAATTAGGGCTGATACTGAGTGTGTCAGAGTTAGATCAGTAAAATGGCAGCTCAGTGAGCTCAGGGAAAAGCCACTCGTTTCCTGTGTTCACAGATACACCTGAGCATGTGACTGCCCTCCACGTTGACCTTCGTGAGACTTCGCCACAAGAAGGAGAGTAGGTCCAAAGTGCACACTTAATCCCAGGTCACATATGTTCATATATAGTAACACTAACATGGACCTGGGCTTCCCTGGAAATGTTTCCATTTACTTGCTTGCCTGTTCCTATAGATACCAAACATAATTTGAAACTGTTACTGCAAACATTATTTCATTTTATTTTTTTTCATGATTTGAGAGAGAGGAAGGAGAAACAGAGAGAGAGAGAGAGAGAGAGAGAGAGAGAGAGAGAGAGAGAGAGAGGTTGCCTCCCATACATAACCCAACAGGGGATGTAACCGGAAACCTAGGTATACACCTTGACCAGGAATGAACCCGCAACCCTTTGGTGTACAGGATGATGTTCCAACCAACCAAGCCACCTGGACACGGGCTGCAAATGTTATTTTAACATACAAAGTTAATCTCCATACTTGCCAGCCATTCTAGTAACAACTTGACTCTTTAATTTTTTTATCAAGCATCAAAGGGTAGTCACGCTTATCACCCTTACCATCACGCACCATCTAATCCAATGCCACAGCATACAACACCATCTCTTTAACAGCCAGTGGGATCTCCAGGGTGAGCCACAGCCTGCCTCCTTGTCTGGCCCAGGGTATGCCTCAGGGGATGTGTGCGCCTCTCCCTCAGAAACTCTGCTACCTGCCTATACCTCGCCCACCCCCATGAAGGCTCGCCTTCTGCAGGGAGCACCGAGTTTGTTCCCAGGGGTGAGGGGGAGGCGGCAGCGCTGGCTGCTGCACTGTCCGAGGCCTGCCCCTCTGTCCATGGTCAGCACTAGTGTCTTCTGGGTCCTGAGCCCTCCCCCTGGACAATGGGGACCTGGTCCTTGCAGAGGCCAATGGAGCTCTGGGACCCACAAAGGTCAAGCCCGGCTCCAGGCCCAACATGGCCAGATCTCCTATTTGTGCTGGTGTGACTGTTGCCTCCTGACATGTGAGCACACCAGCCCGCTGCCCTTCTGCTTAGGTGAGAGGGTTGGCAGTAGAGATGGCAGCAGAGACTGACAGGGTCCAACAGTATCAGGGCCCCCGCTTCTCTCCCCTGCTCCCGACTCCTCCACCATGCACCCACAAAACCACCATGGGCAGTGCCTGCTCTAAGTTACCAGCTCGGGGTCCCCACTGAAAACACAGCTGCAACTGGCTTCGGCAGTGACAGCCCACCCAGGCAGCCTGCACAGCTAAGGGAGGCCTGAAACTGGCGGACCCTGCCAGGCCACTGGGCCACACTGGCAGCCCCTCTGCCTGCGCCAGTCCCATGGCCACTCTGCCCCAGCTCCGGGCACACTCAGGTCACAGCAACCAGAGGGCCCTTTTCCTCTGAGCACTGCTTGGGGGGCTCCCAGGCTGGACGGCACTTCCTGGACATCTGGGCCCTGAGCAGGGGCTGTCTGTCCACTGGGGGCGTCTGTGGGCACCCAAAGCGTCCTGCTCCCGACACAGCCCCACAGCCCCACAGCCCGGCACTGCAGTGTGAATGAAGCCAGGCCCGCAGTGACTGTCAGGTGGGGCACGGGAGACGAGGGCTTTTAAATGGACAGAATTGGCTGCTAAGTCCGGAGCGCTCAGAGCGGGAACTGCACGGAGAAGGGCCAGCAGGGGTGAGCACCTTGCACCCCTGAGCAAGGAGGTGGGCATCAGCCAGGGGTTATGACGAGGAGCTCAGGATGTGCCCACCTGGGGGCAATGAAAGGTCATAGGAGTCACAGGACAGCCCTGGAGTGGTGGGGTGTCAACAAGGGCTCCCACCCCCACCCCCAGGGGAGAGAACTAATAACTCAGAATAGCATCTCCTCGCACTCTCTGGACCACATTCCCTGTGCAGCTGCCTCCGTGCGTAAGGGACCTGCAGGGACCCTGGCGGCCGCTGGCGCCGCTCTCAGTACCCTGGCCCTCCCACCTCGGAGAGTTCCGTTAAGAAGCTGGCTCGAGACTGTGAATGTGCTGGAGGCAGCCTTCCCAATCCCCCCAAACCCCCATACACACACACACACACACACACACACACACACACACACACAGCCTTCGCCCAGGCCCTAAATGCAGCATATTGTCCACGCCTAATTCCCCCTGGGTTTCCACTCACACCCTGAGCCCTGGGGGGTGGAGGAGGTGTGGTGATGGCCACTCCTCTCCCATCCATCACACTACTTGGACAGCCAGCTTGTTGGGAGAAAAATGCTCGCAGTCCCCCACATTCCAGGCAACCAGGAGCTGTCAGCTGCGAGACACGTGCCCTGAAACAAATGGGCTGCTTCCAGCTAATTCTCTCAAACAGGTGCCGAGCCTTGAGGTCTACATCTCTGCCCATCGCAGGCCATAAATCGCACCTTCCACCCCGTGTTTCCAAATTCGTTTTCCTCTCCAATTACTGCTCTGTGCCACTCCAACTGGCAGAAAACTGGAGTCCAGTGAATGATGGCCAGACAGACATACCCTCCAGCAGGTCACAGCAAGGAACGCACTTCCTCCCCTGGCTACCCCAGAGCCACCGGGACCTTCCCAAGCAGGTGCGGGCCTGCCTGCAGGCCTCGAGCATCGTGGGGTAGCCGAGCAGTGGCTGAACTGAAAGCTGCCTGGCGACCTGAGTAGGAGGCCCTGAGGCCCGCCCCCACCCACAAACACAAATGACACCCACAATGCTTCACAGAAGAACTTCTGGCAACCCCCCGCCCCCCCCCCCCGTGTCACCACACCCCGCCACGCCCCCAACTCCCCTTCTCCCCCCGTGAGGAGGAGACCCTCATCAAAGACCCCAACCAGGCTCAGTGGTCATGTGCTCATGGCCCTTGTTGCATCCTAAGGAGAGCGACTGTGAAGAAAAACTACAGAAACCGGTGGCTGTGACTGCATCCGGTCACAACAGGCGATTGCGAAGCAGTTTCTAATATCGGCTCTATTCCATCTTCCCGGGGAAGGTGAGGTGGTGCCAGAGACCCTGCAGCTGGAGAGCTCGCTCTCACGCTGCTCGGGCCCCCCTATGCCACCCGGGTCCCACCTGCCGCCCTGAGTCCCACACCTGGGCCCCACACCCGGGCTCCACCCACTGGGCCCCACCCGCCCGCTGTCCCAGTCCCACACCCAGGTCCCACCCGCTGCCCTGGGCCCCACCACTAGGCTAAGGCCCTGAGGCTCACCTCAGCGGCGGCCCTGAGAGCAGTCCTGCGTAGTGTGCAGCACCTCCTCCTCCTGGTGCTGTGGGAGTGGGGCATGGATCCTGCACATCAGCCTCTCCCAGCCTGACCAGCTGTCCTGAGACAGTTCACACTCT
Organism: Antrozous pallidus; assembly: GCA_027563665.1. Classification (NCBI taxonomy): domain Eukaryota; kingdom Metazoa; phylum Chordata; class Mammalia; order Chiroptera; family Vespertilionidae; genus Antrozous; species Antrozous pallidus. The sequence goes on from CM050521.1 coordinate 1,891,260, forward strand.
CAGACCACACACAGTTGCTCACACACAACACACTCACACACACATGCACATGTACACTCATACATGCTCACATAACACACACATACATAATCACACACATATATGTGCACACTCATACACACTCGGGTTCTCACACACATACACACTCTCACACACTCACATACTATATGCACACACTCACACATGCACTCACACACTCATATACACACATGCACTCAGAGATGCACACACACACATACACACGCTCTCGTACACACATGCACATGCATGCGCGCTCTCACACTGACGGAGAGGAGAATGCTGCAGGAGCAGAAGGAGCGACCAGGTGGGCGATGACACGGGCGCTCTCTGAGAGGAGGCGTGCAGCCCCAGCAACGTGGGGAAGTGGCTCGTCACAGAGCCGAGGGATGTAGGTGTGCGGAGACGGGTGAAGCAGGGGAGGAGACACCGGCAAAACGCCCCTTCCCTTCCAAGGCACATGGAGCGAGCACCCAGCACAGCGCCGGGAACACCTGCGGGGCGGGCCAGACGGAGAGGCAGAGGCCGCGTGGGAAGGCGGCCACTCCTCTCACCGGGAAGGCATGAGGCTCCAGGCTCTGGGTGCTGCTTCCCACCCGGTCGCATCGTGCTGAGTTTATCCCTCTACATCTCTAACCAGCACCGAGGTCTTTAATGTTTTCACCAACATTTCAAAGACCACAGAACCACTGGAGTCACCCCCTCGCCCCCATGCCTGGGGTCCTGCATCCTGGCACCACCCTTTCTGGGGCTGCCACTCCAGCACTGGCTCACAGTCCCCTGCCCTGCAGCCCGCGGGGCCATGCACGCCTTGACCTCCTTCCTGGCATGGACAGTGTGGCCCCTAAGTCCATTTTCCTCTGGTCCTTGTTAGTGAGACCTGCGCACGTGCCGGCACAGCCCACCCCGGGGAGGCCGCGGGCTCCAGCAGGGCCACCAGGGGAAATGCTCCCCACTGACTTCCTGAAGCTGTGGGCCCTGCACCTTCCAGAAAGCGGCCGCAGGCCACACGCTGCCAGCCTGACACCGTCCAGCGAGAAATCGGCCTTTTCCAGGTAAGCCGATGCGGCTCAGTCTCCACTTTCAGGCTTCTGCAGGACACAGACCTGCGTGCACCTCCAGCACCTGGCCAGCCAGCCGTGTGCCAGCTCGGCCTCGGCTCTCCGGATGAGAACCACACACAGGGGAGACAGAGCCCGTGCGCATGACTTTGCCTCATCCGGAAAGAGGACGAAATGTGTTTCTTAGAGGCTCACACTTATTTTTTAGGTTGGAGACATGGACACTGGGTTTCTTAACCTGAGTGGACGCTGCCTTTAGCCACTCCACAAAAGGCACAGATGAAGCAGTACCTCACTTCTGACACATTTCCGCTGTGGCTTCTCTGAGTTGACATGTACGACGTCTGGGAGAGGCAGGAAGGACGGAGGCGGCTAGAGTTTGAGTGGGGACAGCAGCAGCAGCAGGACAGGTGGGAACGTGCTCTCTGCTCAAAACACGTTTGAGCTGAAACACGAAAACAATCTTAGGCTCCTGTGCAGCAAAGGAAGAGTGAAGCTGAGCCACAGAGCAAACGGCTGGGGCTCTCGCCAACGTGGCCTGTGCTGCTTCGAGAGCCGATGTTTCTTTTTTGGGGTTTTTTTTATCTTTATTGTTCAGTTTATTAATTACATTGTTTCCCCTTTTTATCCCCTATAGCTCCCCTCCACCCTGTACCTATCCCACCCTCCACCCTCACCTCCCCCTCCCCACTGTCCACTCCCATTGTTGCTAGATTTTTGTCCAGTCTCTTGCTGCACTTCCCACAACCCTTTTCTCCCCAAGAATTGTCAGTCCATTCCCTCTCTATGTCCATGTCTGTTATATTCACCAGTCTATCCTGTTCAACAGCCTATCAATTCACTTGATTTTTATGTTCATTTGTTGATAGATGTGTATTTGTTGCTCATAATTTTCATCTTTACCTTTTTCTTCTTCCTCTTCTTAAAGAATATCTTTCAGCATTTCATATAATGTTGGTTTGGTGGCGATGAACTCCTTTAGCTTTTTCTTATCTGCGAAGCACTTTATCTGACCTGCAATTCTGAATGATAGCTTTGCTGGATAGAGTAATCTTGGTTGTAGATTCTTGCTGTTCATCACTTTGAGTATTTCTTGCCACTCCCGTCTGGCCTGCATCGTTTCTGTTGAGAAATCCGCTGACAATCATTTGGGTGCTCCCTTATAGGTAACCAGTTGTTTCTCTCTTGCTGCTTTTAATATTCTCTCTTTGTCTTTTGCTCTTGGCATTTTAATTATGATGTGCCTTGGTGTGGTCCTCTTAGGGTTCCTATATATTGGGATTCGGTGCACTTCTTGGACTCCTAAGTCAATTTCTTTAACCAGGTGTGGGAAGTTTTCAGTCACTATTTCTTCAAATAGGTTTTCATTGTCTTGGCCTCTCACTTTTTCTGGCACCCCTATAATTCGGATGTTGGTATGCTTGAGGTTGTCCCAGAGGCCCCTTACACTATCTTCAATTTTTTGGATTCTTTTGGTTTCTTGCTTTTTCAGCTGAGTGGATTTTACCTCTTTGTATTTCAAATCTTGAACTTGGTTCTTGGGGTGCTCCAGAGCACTTTTAGGTCTTTGTATAATATTTTTTGTTTCAGTCAGTGTATGCTTAATTTCTGGTTGGTCCTTTTTCATATCCTTGAGAGTCTCCTTTATATCCTTGAGGGTCTCTTTCATTTCCTTGTAGGACTCATTCATTTCCACGTTGATCTTGATCATTTCTTTGCAGGTCTCGTTTATATCCTTGAGGGTGTTGTTCATGTTCTTGTAGGACTCATTCATTTCCTTTGTGGTCTTGCTTATTTCCTTATAGGCCTCGACCTTTTGTTGGATCCTCTTGAAAAACCCTATAACCGTGGTTTTGAATTCCATGTCCAGTCGGTTTTTTTCCTGCATTTCTTTCACATCTGATTTCTTTCCATGTTGCTGCATGGTGGCTGCTTCCCTGAGATGGTCAATTAGCTTTGTGTGGCAGACTTCCTACTAGGGATAGTGGCTCAGCCTCCCTGATTACCTGAGGTGGATATGGGCTGCACAGTCTTGCTGAAGTTAAGCTCAGTTAATCGTTGGTAGCACTTGGAGGGTTGACCTCCAGGCCAATTGTCTGTGAAGCTCAGCTATGCTCAGGTTGGGTGGGCGGAGTCTCCAGGCCAAGCAGACAGCGTAAGCTCCGCCCTATGCGGCCCCAGGGACTCTGTGCCGAGGGCAATGGCCTCCAGCACCTCTGAGAGAGAGCCGCTTCGGAGCTCCACCAGCTGCCGGGAAATTCAGACTTTCCCAAAACAAGTCTGCATGCGCAATGTCTCACCCAGGGTCATAAAACAAAGCAGTCTGACGGTTTTCCGAATGAGAGGCAAGTCGCGGTGCGCTCTCTGCACCGTCACGCAGCTGAGCTGTTCGCGCAAGCTGCCTTCTCCACAAGCCAGCAGACCCGGCAGCACCCGAGCTTCGGCGTGCCCTCCCACTGTCCAGTTTTCTCCCCGTGTGATAGTGGGTTCTCTGGACTTCGCCCAGAGCTGGAGAATCAGTCCAGTGGGACGCCTTTGTCTCCCCGTTCGAGAAAACTGGCCGGTTTTCAGCCGCCCGCCCTCTCCGCAGCGCGCGCTCCAAATCTCTCTCCCTGCAAATCTTTCAACTCTGTTCGCCACCGCTCCTCCGAGTCACAGTGTCTTATCTTCACTTTTATTTGTGGAATTTTCACTCGGCGAGCTTTCTGGTGATTCTGGAAGGTGTTTGTTCTTTCGTTAAGTTGTAGTATTAAAATTGCTGATTAAGACGGCAAGAGAGGTGTTTTACCTTTGCCGCCATCTTAGTTCCTCTGAAAATGTCCGATGTTTCTTTTGATGTCAATGTGATGGACAGAGATTTAAAGCTTTCACATTGAAAAGTGGTGACCACAGTGGCCAACCTATAGAGACAACTGAAGCGCCCTGCAATACGGGACCGGGCACAGCAGACACAGCCACACACAGCAGAGCACTGCCACACACAGCAGACACAGCCACACACAGCAGACACAGCCACACACAGCGGAGCACCGCCACACACAGCAGACACAGCCACACACAGCAGACACAGCCACACACAGCAGACACCGCCACACACAGCAGACACAGCCACACACAGCGGAGCACCGCCACACACAGCAGACACAGCCACACACAGCAGACACAGCCACACACAGCAGACACAGCCACACACAGCAGACACCGCCACACACAGCAGACACAGCCACACACAGCGGAGCACCGCCACACACAGCAGACACAGCCACACACAGCAGACACAGCCACACACAGCGGACACAGCCACACACAGCAGACACAGCCACACACAGCAGACACCGCCACACACAGCAGACACAGCCACACACAGCGGACACAGCCACACACACAGCAGACACCGCCACACACAGCAGACACAGCCACACACAGCAGACACCGCCACACACAGCAGACACAGCCACACACAGCAGACACAGCCACACACACAGCAGACACAGCCACACACAGCGGAGCATCGCCACACACAGCAGACACCGCCACACACAGCGGACCCAGCCACACACACAGCAGACACCGCCACACACACAGCAGACACAGCCACACACAGCAGACACAGCCACACACACAGCAGACACAGCCACACACAGCGGAGCATCGCCACACACAGCAGACACCGCCACACACAGCGGACCCAGCCACACACACAGCAGACACCGCCACACACAGCAGACACAGCCACACACAAAGCAGACACCACCACACACAGCAGACACAGCCACACACAGCAGACACCGCCACACACAGCAGACACAGCCACACACAGCAGACACCGCCACACACAGCAGACACAGCCACACACAGCGAAGCACCGCCATACACAGCGGAGCTCCGTCCAGCCAGGAGAGAGGGTGGGACACACCCTGGCCACAGCTGGATGACCTTGAGGACATATGCTGAGTGATATAATCCGTCAAAACAAGCCATGGGCCACACAGTCTCCTCATCTGTGGGCTACAGAACTGACACTCATGGACACAAGGTGACCATAACCTGGATGATCATACTAACAATGTCACCCCAATCCATTTACTAGAATAAGTAAGTTTTCTGAAGTGGCCATCATCCCTGGCTGGTTGCTCAGTGGTTAGAGCATCGTCCACGTATCCAAGGTTGTGGTTCAATGTTGGTCAGGGCACAGAGTCAACCAATGACGCAGCAGTAAGTGGAATAGCACAGCACTGCTCGCTCTCTCTCTCTCTGTCTAAAATCAATAAAATTTTTAAAAATTATTTAACTAAAATTAAAGTAAAAGTAGTGATCAAACATTTACACCATATACTCATCAATACTGGTGGGGAAAATAAAGGATTGCTATTACCCTGAACGCTTGGGATAAAAAAAAATGTAAAGTTTGTCTTAAACAGAGACCGTTTGGCTCCCTCCCCTCCAGACCCAGTCCCAGTGCAGAGGCTGGCCTGAGCCCGGCCACAGGCAGGGGTAGTCACTAGATCTCAATCAAGGCTCCTCAAGGAAGCACTTCAAACTCGAGCCCTTGGGGACCCCTGCAGAAACAGCCATCCGAACGCCCTTGTGCTGGAATCACTGCTTCCACAGGCTTTTTGTGTCTGCCAGGACAGGGCTCTGGGCCGGGGCTGGGTGGTAGCAACCTAATGGCACACAGGCATCGCCAGAGCAGCGGTTGCCAACCAGTGGTCCACGAACCACTGATAGCCTGTGAGATCTGAAAGGTTGGCGACTGCTGCACCAGAGGACGGAGATAGTTGCCAAGACAGCCTGGGGAGAGGCAGTGGCAGAGCCGCTGGCCTCACTCCCTGTCTCGCTCCCTGACCAGGGACTCAGAACACGTGTGGTGGGAGGGAGGAAACCACCGATGGCAACCCCCAAACACCATCGGGTTTCCTGGGTTCCAGGCTGGACGTGAATGAGCTGAGAGCTCTGTCCACCAGGTCCTATTTCCCAGGCCACTCGTTCTCATGCGTCTCCAACAAGTGAACTCAAAGGATGATGTGGACAAGGGAACCAGAGACCCTGCTGCCCACAAAGCGGCTGATGCCACTCCAACGTCACGATACCACCTGGAGCACGGGGCCCGCCACGGAGCAACACACCCATTGAAGCATGGTAGCAACCACGCTTGGGTAAAAATTGCTGTTTAATATTTTAACCCTGCTGTTTGGCTTCTTGCTAAAACAATAGAAAAGTTATTTTGATTTTCTGAACTTATGTATGCTATCCCAATCGATTGAATACTCCATTGATGATGGTTTGAATATCCCATTGATTGTGATCTCACTGGTTATCAAAGCACATTCCTCTGGAAACCAGAACAGCACAATTTCCCTAAATTGCCTTGGTGGCCCCAGATAATGTGTTTCTGTTGTTTCTGCATGTGTCCTTGGCCGTAGACCCAAAAACTATAGAAACTTGCTCCATTTCACTTCTGTAACTACTTTGTGCAAACCAGTTTCCTCATTCCAAACCCAAAGATGTAATCAACACCTTTATTATATTCTGCCAATATAAGCCAGATGCGGCAAACTTTTCGAGCTGCGAGATTTGGAGCACTTTAGTCCCTCGTATGCCGCCGGCCTTTAATAAATGACTCCATAATCCGACTACTTGAGGCATCCTTTGTGGGATTTGGGGTACAATACAACACCACCAGAGAGCACGAGGCCTACCACAGAGTGCGGGGCCACCACGGAGCAAGATGCCCGCCACAGAGTGATGGGAGACAGGTCTGGTGACCTCCGGTAGGACCTGGCAGCAGGGCTACTCCTGGTTCCCAACCCGAGGCAACACAATCCCATGCACCCCAATGCCCTCTCTGTGGCAGAGACGAAGTAAAGACTAGTTGGTGTGGGAGTTCCTGACTGCTGTGCACAGAAGGTGGGGAGGTGAGGCCTGTGTGGGGCCAAGCCGGCTTCCTGGGGGGCCATCTCATTGAACCTCAGGACCCAGAGCTGCTTCCCCCATGGTGAGCACAGACAACAAGAACACCTGAGGGGAGGCCTATACATGCCAAGTTGCCCCATAAGGGGCCGTCATCCCATACCCAATAGACTGTGGTTTTGAGCCCTGGTCAAGGCAGATATGGAAGACAACCGATCAATGTTTCTCTCTTTCCTCTCTCTAAAAATCAATAAATGAATATTGAAGTGAATATTAAAGAAAAATATTTAAAATACAAATTTGTCTCAAATACTGTCACTTTTTTTTAAACCTTATCCGAGGATATTTTTCCATTGATATATATACACTTTTATTGATTTCAGAGAGGGAGAGAGAGAGAGAAACATCAATGATGAGAGATAATCATTGATCGGCTGCCTCCTGCACACCCCCTACTGGGGATAGAGCCTGCAACCCGGGCATGTGTCCTAGGCTGGAATTGAACCCAGGATCCTTCAGTCCATAGGCTGATGCTCTATCCACTGAGACAAACTGGCTAGGGCTCCATTGATTTTTGGGGAGAGTGGAAGAGAAAAGGAAAGACAGAGAGAAATATCAATGTGAGAGAAGCACATCAATGGTTGCCTCCTGCAACCAAGATACATGCCCTTGATTGGAATCGAACCCGGGACCCTCTGGTCTGCAGGCCAACACTCTATCCACTGAGCCAAACTGGGTAGTCTCAAATATTCACTTTTTCAGATAACAAAGGAGTGCATTAGCCGGCTAGCTCAGTTGGTTCAAGTATCATCCTGATACACCAAGTTTGCCGGTTTGCTCCCCAGTCAGGGCACATGCATTTGAGCCTAAAGGGAAGCTGGGGCTCTGGCAATGGTCGGCTGGCTCGCTGCTCCCCTGGAGGAGGCAATGGTGGAGCAGAGACCTAGCAGGACTGTCCCGGCCAGCGAGCTGGGGGTAAGCTTTAAACACAGAAACGCTGCTGCATGCTGTGCTCTAAGCTGCAGCTCACTCGGTGCCCACCCCCTGCACTCTGTGCACCGGAGAATCCGAGGATGGAGACCCCCCACTGAGCTTCCCGCCCCAGGATAGGAGGCGGCTGAATGGAGAACACACTTCCAGGGGGTCCAGAAGGCCTGTGCCATGCACACAGCCCCACCTGAGAGCACTGAGGTTCAAACTGGTCAAGAGCTCGTGCCTGGTTGCGGTCCTTAGCCCTAGCTGGGGAGCGTGGGGGAGGCACATCCATGTCTCACATCGATGTTTCTCTCGCTCCTGTCTCCCCCTCTACCCTCTCCTTTCTAGGCTCTAAAATCAATGGAAAAGTATCCTCCAGCAAGGATTAACAGAAAAGACAGCCCTCCTGAGCCATTCCTTCATAACTCTGCTGAACTTACACAAATGGTGAGCACGCGGGATAGAGCTGCACACACATGAGCAACCACGAGCCATCAGGTCGAAGGGCAGGGCTGAGGCTGCAGCCAGTCACTGGAGTGAGAGTGCAGCTGTGACACAGCCCGGGCTCCGACAGGCCGTGCTCACCACCTGGAGCAGAGTCCCCGGCAGCTGGCTGACTCGTGGCTGGTCGTGGGGTGGTCAGTCCGAATGTGCTCGGCCAGGCTGCCACCAGCCCTGTGATCAGGTGCCACTCGGGTGTGGCTGTGAAGGTGTTTTGAGAGGAACTGACACATACTAGGGTGGGCCTCCTCCGGTCAGGGGAGGTTGCAGAGAAGGAAGTCCCTCACTTGGGGAAACTAGAAACAGCACATCCCTCACCCAGGCCGAGCGGGAGCGACTGCAGATCTGCTTCATGACGCTGAGGCTGTGTCTTCAGGCCGTGTGGAGGGGCAACAACTGTATCAGGGCACTGAGCCGAATTGGTGAGAGGACGGTCACTCCCAGAATGCTGGGAGCCTCCTCCCACAAAGCTTGCTGGATCACTAAGACGATACGTTTTAAGACCCCTAGAACATATTTGGTGTTAGAACAAGGCACAGCTGTGGAAATGCTATTCTTATAAATGCTGCATTAAAATACCACGAGCATTCCAAAAACTAGACTCACAGATGTGTGCAGTCTGGTGAATGTTTACAGAAAGAACACAGAACCTCGATACAGATCCAAACCCAGGGCCCCACTGCTCAGTCACGATTGGTCACTCCCCTGTGTGTCCTCCACCGGCTCCTGGGCTGGGCACCCAGGTTTGTGTGTGTGTTTGTGTAACAGCAATGGATTTTTTCCCTACAGTATTTCACTGTATGAATATGCCACAATCACACATTTCTTTGTAATAGATGCATATGATATTTCCAGTTTTGGGCTGCTTTTAATAATGCTGCTAAGGGCCGAGACCGGTTTGGCTCAGTGGATAGAGCGTCGGACTGCGGAATGAAGGGTCCCAGGTTCGATTCCGGCAAGGGCATGTACCTTGGCTGCGGGCACATCCCCAGTAGGGGGCGTGCAAGAGGCAGCTGATCGATGTCTCTCTCTCTCATCGATGTTTCTGACTTTCTATCCCTCTCCCTTCTGCTCTGTAAAAAATCAATAAAATATATATTTTTTAAAAAAGAAAGAAAAAATAATAATGCTGCTAAGAAAACTCTTAGGCATGTTTTCTTTGTAGACCTATGTATGAGTTTATTTTTTTATTGTTTCAGAGAGGTAGAGAGAGATAGAAACATCAATGATGAGAGAGTGTCTTTGATCGGTTGCCTCCTGCATGCCCCCTACTGGAACTTGCAACCCAAACATGTGCCCTTGACCAGAATTGAACCTGGGACTTCCAGTCCGAAGTCCAATGCTCAATCCACTGAGCCAAACCAGTTAGGGCCTAAGTGTGAGTTTCTGTTGGGTATATAGTTGGAGTGGAATAAATGAATAATAAGTGAATTTGTTCTGCTTTTACAGATGTGGATCAAGCTGCTAGAAATATCCTTTGTATTTCTAAGTATGCATTTCTGATGAAATTGCTGAATCATAAGGAAAAAGCATATGTGCCTAGATTTACTGCTTTATCTGCAGTAGCAATTTATGGGCTAAAGTTGCCCATAACATTCCTTTACTGTCTTGTTGATGTCTGTAGGGTCTGTAGTGATGTCCACTTTTTATTCCTGGTGTTGGTGATTTAGTCCTTCCCTCTTTTATTCTTGATCAGTTTTGCCAGAAATTTACATAAAAATCTTTTCTAAAGAACCAATGGTTGACTTTGTTCATTCCCTCTGCTATACATTTGGTTTCTACTACAGCATTTTTGCTTTTGCTTTTTCCTTCCTCCTCTTTCTTTGTTTTCTGTTCTATTTCTAAATTTTTGAGATGATTTGTTTTCTACTTTTCTAAATTTTTGAATGATTTGTTTTCTACTTTTCTTCATTTCTATGAAGTATTGAAGATCATCATTTCCTTCCAATCATAGCTTTAGCTCTATCCACTAATTCCATAATGTCATGTTCACCCAATTCAAGATATTTTCTAATTTCTATTGAGATCTCTTCTTTGATATATCAGGTATTTACAAACATTTAGAGATTTTGTAGTTATCATGTCCTTATTAAGGTTTCTACCTTAATTTCTTAAGTCATAGAAACATTCTGGATGATGTCAACTTTAGAAATTCTCTTGCTCAACACATAATCAATTCGGACAAATATTCCATTTACATTTGAACAGAGTGCACCTTCCGTTTGGATGGCCACCATGCTCTGTATCGGTTGGTGAAGGGTGCTCATGTTGTTTTTCACAGCTTCTTCATGTTTACTGGTTTGGTTTTTTGTGTGTTTTGGGGAAAGGGGTCTGTTTTTCTATAAATTATGTAGTCAGATATGCTAAAATCTTGAACTATGACTTTTCCTCTCTCCTTTGGTTCTCTCAGCATTTGCTGTATATTCACTGGAGTTGTATCTTCAGGGGCATCTGGTTGATAAATCCTGTGCTGGTAGGCTGACCATAGTACTTCCTCGGGGTCTTTTTCTCTGTGTGCGGGTGACTGTGCAGCCCTCCTTGGGTCAGTGTGGCCATGGTGAGTCCTTTGTCCTTTTATTTTCTATCTTTCACATCCCAACATTTAAGGTGGTTTCTCGTAAGCAACATATAATAAGGTTGTTTTTTAATGGCAATCTTAATTTTCAATTGGAACATTTTGTGCATGTATTTCCTATGCGATTGCTGGTGCACCTACCATCTTATCACTGATTTTTATTTGTTCCACCTGCTTTACATCTACTCTTTTTTTTTTTTTTTTTTTTTTTAGAGAGAGGAGGGGAGAGAAACATCGGGGGTGTGCAGGAGACAGCTGATCGATGTTTCTAATTCTCTGTTCCTCTCCCTCCTTCTCTATGAAAAAACAATAAAATATATTTTTCAATAAAATAAAGGGTCAGGAGGGCCTCTGGGCAGCATTCTGCCAGGCCGATTATGCTGCCGGCTCTCAGCAACAGCCCTCCCTAAGACTGGGGGACTCAGCGGGCTGAGAGGACTGGGTGCTACCGTCTTGCGGTCATGGGCACCACCATTTTGTCAGGGAGTGATGGTTAATTTGCATGTTACTCTTTTATTAGATAGGATTGGTTGATGCTTATATGTGCCATGATGGGAGATTGAACCCACTACCACTGGAATGACAACTGAGCCACCTGGCAAAGGCTACAGTTTAGTTGCTTCTTCTAAAAGAAATTAGATCTAATTTCATTTTTTTAAATATGGATCTCAGCTGTTCCTATCTTCAAATTTTTTTTATCTTCAAATTTTCATCCAAAATGGTTTGAGATCTTTCTCTATCAGCACATGTACAGTTCCATCTTGAAGAAAACCATAATTTAAAAAATAGTTAGAATGTTCATGTATTTTGTCTATTCCAGTGTTTCAAAGAATCATTTTACATTTGATTCTTTATACATATGCTTAAGCATATTCATCATATAATTTCATACAAGTGGACATGGTGAGTTAAAAGTATGCACTTCAAATTTTCTTAGATATTCTGTTTCCTTGCCTTGCTTAAAAACATTAATTTCCTTTCAAAATTATTAGAATGTTTTCCCCAAGTTTACTAGTACTTATAAAAGTCACCTGGATTTTATTTTGGGGTAAGGAGCTTGGGAGGATCTAGTTATATATTTTACCAATGTCTGGTCAGTTGTCCCCAAATCATTACTGAATAATATATTTTCCCCACTGATTTAAAATATCATCATTATCTTATACTAAAATCCTATATGCATTTGTGTCTGTTTCTAGACATCCCATTCTTTTCTTTCTATCTGTTTTGTGATCCTAGCCACTCAGGTTTAAATATTCCATCTCATATTCCACCCTGCATGTGTCTCTGGTTCATAACTCCTATTCAGTCTCATGTCTATTTCTCAGCATGCACTTTAAAGCTAGTTTGCTTAATTTCAAAAAAATAATTAATATTTCATTGTGATTGTTTAGACATAAAGGTTAATTCAGAGGGAACTGATATTTTTACAATATTGACGCTGTTACCAGAAACCATCTTCCCAGCTGCCCAGCTGCCCTTGTGTCTGCACGGGGAGCTGTGTGCCTCCTTGTCCTCTCCTCCAGACTCTCCACTGTCTCACCCGATGGTCACAGCGTTTTTCCTGAGCAACTCCTTGCAGTGTTGGCTTAGTCAGGGCAGCTGGATGAATTCTATTTTTGATGGCCTGAAAATGACGTTATTTCTATTTCTGGTTGGAAAGATACTTCCTCTGGGTATAGAATGATAGATTGACAGTGATTGTCTTTCAGTTCTTTAAAGTTTAAATTCCATGATCTTCTAGCTGCCTCCAATCCTGTTGAAGTTGTCTGTCAATGGCATAAGGAACCATGCCCAAAACCGATGGATTTAAAACCACAGCTGGGTGCTCTTTCTTGCTGCCTGTGATAAGGTTGGCCCCCATGGCTCTCCTCCTCCTGTGGCCTGTGGACTGGCTCAGGTCTGCATGACAATGTCAGCGGAGCAGGGAGGTTCTCAGTTTCGGGGCCAGCACCTCTGTATTAAGACCAATTATTCCGCCCTCATCCAAATGCCAATGTGCAGCAGACGGCAGGTAGGCCCCAGTTAAGGCTGGGAGCGGCTCGTGCACAGCAGGGCTGCTCTTGTGCCGTCTCACCTGCAGGCTCAGTGCCGTCTTTGCTCTGACCCCTTGAGGTTTCTTAAATTTGTATTTTTAACAATTTCATCATCCTGTTCCCAAGTCCCAGGTGAATACATTTCTTCTTGGGATCCTGGTGCTTCCTGAGTTCTGCTTGATGTCGTTCACACATTTTGGAAACTCTTCAACATTGCTCCTGCCCATCAGAGTCCTCCCATGTACTCTGATCACAATGTGCCGTCTCCAGACCAGGCCACATGTCCCTCCCTCCCTGTACATCTTCCATCATTCTTTTCTCTCTGCAGCTGGTCTCTGGCCTCCTTCACACTCTAGTCCACTTCCACTGTCTGATCTGCTGCTAACCCACCTAAAGTCCGTTCATGTGCTTTTCAGAACTGGACTTCCCACATGGTTCTTTCCTGTAGATTATACTTCTCTGAAGTTCTCCATGTCCCGACCATCATTCTGAGTATATTGATCACCATCTTTCAGTTCAAAGTCTGCTGACTTCAATCCCTGCACGGCGCCAGCACCTGTCTGCCTCTGGCTTCTTGGTTCTGCCACCCCATCCTTTCCTTCCTATGAAATAACAGCCTTACAAGTAGCCAGTCTAGAATGCAACCAGAATTGTGTGGCTCAAGTGAACTAAGTATATGAATTTCCCATAAATTGTAAAAGAGCAATAATTGGTAGAATTTTTACAGTCTTCCTGTGTCTTGGGCTAATATATTTAATAACAAAACACAGAATGCTGCCACTCAATTAGGCTGGAGTTGTTTACCTGAGACCATTTTGCATGGCAATCTGCAATTTCTTAAATGGCAAATTAGTCATTTGCATCTCCACAGAGAAATATAATTTATGCTAATGATGTTCTTGCTAACAAACCATAGAAGCAATAAGGCTGAATCCTCCCACATACACTGTTGTTTGCTGCACAAGCACAGCTGGTGGTTGGTGCAGATGTCATGGCATGTCTGGGTGGGAAGCTGTGAGCAGTCAGCTACCCATGGTTCTCAGCCACTTCGAGGGGCTTTGAAAAGAGAAGGAAGGAAGGAAGCAGAAGGAGGCTGGGGCCTGGCTCCCATCCCTGCTCTGAGATTCTGATTTGACTCAGTCAGGCAGCACCTGGCACAATACTAGTCTTTCCGATTGGCAGCTATAGTCAGCAAGCACGCATGTGGCCACACTCTTCATTTATAGGTGGGAAAGTTGGCATCTTCCATGGAGAAATGACTGGAACAGAAGTAAAGAAAACATCTGGTGGCAGAGCTCAGACCGGCTCCCACTTTCCTGACTCCCAAACCAATAGGTTTGTACCACAGAGCTCATCGCCACACGCATGCAAATCAATCAATGACATCAAGCTTTCAAATTCAGAAAATGAAAACAATCCACAATGAAGAGACGAAAAAAATGTTAAAGTTTGGGTCTAGTTGTTCTGTTAGTGATTCTTTTAAAGAGTGAAGAACCCAAACATAGCGTTAATGCGCCTCCACTTGTGGCGGTGGAGTCCGAGGCCCCTGACCCCAACCTGTCTGGGCCAGTAGGAGACATGTGGCTCAGGGGTTAAGTCCAAAGACCAGCCTGGGCAAATCAGACGACCAGATGGAGCCAGTGATGGGCACTAGACCCGGGAGACAGACAATTGGCCCCACCCGGCCCGTCACCTGCTGGAGAGCATTTCTGTTCCCTGAAACAGGTCAGGCAGAGCCCTGCCCAGGTACCCATCGTTGCAAGAGCGCCAGGCACACGCCACCAGCAAGGGAGCCTGCGTGGAGAGGCCTTTCCCAGCCACTACAGCAAGCCTGGTGGCTGCCAATCCAGAGCTACCGCCTCCCTGTCGCTGAGCCCGCAGTGGGCCCCGCGCCCTGTGGTGGGCGGCGGTGGGGGGGGGGGGGCCGACCTGGAACCACCTGAACAGAAGTGCACACCTGCCCACTGGATGCCTGGGCTCTGACTACTGAGTGCTCATGAGGCTGTGCTCCTCTCGCTGTTTAGTTACAGGGACACTCGCAGTCCCTCCAGCACCACCAGTTACAAACCAGGGAGCACAATTCCAGCCATATCTACAACACCCGCGTGGCACAGAAGATGCAAAGGCAGTCCTCAGTCTCTTAACGTGCGTCCGCAGTGCCGGCCCAGAGGCAGGCAGGACATTCAGGGCCCAGAGCTGCTCAGAAGGAGGGCACACCCTGCGAAGGGCTGAGTATGGGAGCAATGCTCCTGACTCAGGGCCACTGCCCTGCGTGCCTGTGATGCAGACCCCCGGGGCTGGGAAGTGCGACACGTGATCCGACTACATTGCCCAAGATGCAGTAACAGGAGCCAAGGATACGCCAAGCCTGGTGCCACTGCAGTGAGGCCCACTCATTAAACATGTGTGTGTGTGTGTGTGTGTGTGTGTGTGTGTGTGTGTTGTGTATGTGTGTGTGTGTATGTGTGTATGTGTGCATGTGTGTGTTGTGTATGTGTGTGTTGTGTATGTGTGTGTTGTGTATGTGTGTATGTATGTGTGTGTTGTGTGTGTTGTGTGTTGTGTGTGTGTGTATGTATGTGTGTGTTGTGTGTATGTGTGTGTGTATGTGTGTGTGTGGTGTGTGTGTATGTGTGTTGTGTATGTGTGTGTTGTGTATGTGTGTGTTGTGTATGTGTGTATGTATGTGTGTGTTGTGTGTGTTGTGTGTGTTGTGTATGTGTGTATGTATGTGTGTATGTGTTTTGTGTATGTGTGTGTGTATGTGTGTGTGTGGTGTGTGTGTATGTGTGTTGTGTATGTGTGTGTTGTATATGTGTGTTGTGTATGTGTGTGTTGTGTGTGTGTGTGTGTGTTGTGTATGTGTGTGTGTGTATGTGTGTGTGTGTATGTGTGTTGTGTGCGTGTGTTGTGTATGTGTGTGTTGTGTGTGTGTGTTGTGTGCGTGTGTTGTGTGTTGTGTGTGTTGTGTATGTGTGTGTGTGTTGTGTATGTGTGTATGTGTGTATGTGTGTGTGTATGTGTGTATGTGTGTTGTGTGCGTGTGTTGTGTATGTGTGTGTTGTGTGTGTGTGTGTGTGCGCGCGTGCGCATGCGCACGCACTCGCACATGCACGCACTGGTGAAGTTGGGCACACTGCTCCTCATCCCCCTTCCCGAAGGGGAGGCTCAGGACTGCATTCCTTTTCCTCCTGAGGAATCTGTTCACGGTGCTTCCCAGGCCTCAGCTCAGGAGCCCACTCCCGGTTCCTCAGAGGTCTGCGTGGGACTTGGGGTGGAATGAGCCTCCTGGTCAGGCTGCGTGGCAGTCCCACGCCACTGGGCTGAGTCTCAGAGAGACGGCCTGCCCCAGTGAGGGACAGAGCAGGGGCAGGGGCAGGGGCAGGGCGGCGTGGGTGACAGCCTGTTGCTGACTCCCCAGAGGACGGAGCCAGGAGGCGGGCGCTCTCCTGCTGCTGCTGGGTCTCTCCTGAACTGAAAGCCATGAGCAGTGCCCATGCCTGAGCGAATGGGAGTGGATGGTGTGCCAGGCACGTGCAGCAGCAGTCCCCGTCACGTCACCGGGGTGAGATTGGCGAGGTACAGGCATTCGGAGGAGGTGAGTGACTCTGTTCTACGCCTCCATGCTGAGTGTCATCAAGAACCAGGACACAGCCTGGCCTTGAGGCTTAAAAGTTGAGCCCAGAGGTCAGGGTTTGATTCCCCATCAGGGCACATGCCAGAGTTGCCAGCTCGATCCCCAGCGGGGGGGGGGGGGGGTGTGCAGGAGGCGGAGATGAATGATTCTCTATTCATTGATGTCTCTCTCTGTCAGCCTGAATATGCACTTCGTGTATGGACCACACTGCTCAGCCCCTCACCTGCCGGTCGCACCGGCTGCCTCCCGTTCCCATAAGTAATGCTGCCATGAGTTCAGGAGCAATGTCCCTGTGCCCTGCTCTCCGCAGGTTCGACTGTATGCTCAGAGCTTCCCAGGACAGGTGGTCCCTTCACACCCAACTTTCTTAGGACCTTCCAGCCTGCTCTCCGCAGCAGCTGTGCCATTTTATGTTCCCATCGCCACACCCTCACAGCACCTGTCTGCTGTCTTTGTTTGTTACAGCAGCTGTCCCAGTGGGTGAGATGCTACATTTATCTTCTGACTTTCTCACAAAGTACAGCTGGCCCTTGAACAGTACGATTTGCACTGTGCAGACTTTTTTCTCAGTATGCAGTCGCCCCTCTGTATCCCTGGCTTCCCACTGACCGGAAACAGCATTTTTTTTAATCCTCATCCGAGGGTATTTTTTCCATTGATTTTTAGAGAGCACAGAAGTGAGGAGATGAGAGAGAGAAAGAGAGAGAGAGAGAGAGAGAGAGAGAGAGAGAGTGAGAGAGAGAGAGAGAGGGAGACTGATGTGAGAGACACGTTGCCTGGGACCGGAGATCAAACCTACAACCCAGGTGCATACCTTTGACTAGAAATCAAACCTGAAACACTTCAGTGCATGGACTGGTGCTCTAACCACTGAGCTACCTGCTGGTGTGGAAAACAGTATTTTTTACCTACAGGTGGGAATGCTGGGAGTCATGGGTGCAGAGCGGCTGTGTGTTGCTCCCATTTTATATCAAGCCCTTGAGCCTCCTGGGCTTTGGGTTCCACAGGGCCCAGAGCCAATCCCCACAGACACTGGACCCTACCCCCCGCAAATTGTTTCATTTCGCTTGTTGATAAAGTCTGTTGGGCTTTTAAAAGCACCATATATGAGGTTAATAAAATTATATATTTCTATCTACATCCCAAGAAAAGAACAGAGCACAGAAAGAAAGGAACCCAAGCGTCTGATCACAGAACATTCTGGACTCTATGCCGAGGCTACCACCTCGCTCTGCCCACCCGCTGGCAGGCTGCATGCTTCACAGTGGCAACACAGATCCTCCCGTCAGCTACGCAGCCAGCACCAGCTCTGTGCATGCTGAGAAATAAACGGCAAACAGTGGTTAAGAAACAGTGGAAGGCCGATGGACTTAGCTATTTAGCCGATCCACTGTGATTGCAAGGCTCTAGGTGATTCCCTGATCTGATCATCTTTACATTGTTTACCAGACTTTATCTTTGATCTGCCTGTATACGTTACTAAAGGGCAAATGTGTATTGAAGTGAATAAAAGGCAGACCAGGTCAGAAGTCAGGGAGTCTCCTCAAGAAAGAGGCTCCACCTAGCCCCGCATGCCTTCTAAATTCATATTTCTTGTCCAGCATTTTCATTCATGTGTTGGCCTCTCCTTCAGATCCTGAACCCCACCTTGAAGGTGGCGGCATCAGGGGCCTCTGAGAATCAGCTGTACCCATGACCCCACGTTTTCCCTGAGAACCAGAACAGAATGGGAGTGAGGGGCACAAGCAAGATCCCCAAGACACGCACCATAAACTAAGGACAGAGCAGGCGGGAGGCAACAGGAAGAGAATCCGAGGCTGGGGGCCTCCCAGGGCAGGGTCCCAGGGAAATCCGTTTGACTATAGGGAAAGCTGCCTGCACTGTGGTCCTTTGTGCATGTCCTGGCCCCTTCCCTTAGCAGTTGAAGGGCAGCCATCAAGTTCCCATGGCTCCAGTGGCCCAGGACACTTGGCTTTCCTCCTCTGAGAGGTGAGTCCTGAGCTCACCTCCTGGACTCACAGGGCAGGAGCCAGCTGTGGGGACTCCCACCTGGTATTTCTCGTCCCCCCTTTGTGCCGTCCCTAACAGCATAGAGCACCCACATTCTCTTCTCCTCCTACAAAAAGAAGTGGAGCCTCCCCCTGGCCGAGCAAATGAGTGGTGGGCGGGTCAGGGGACCAAGGCATGGCCAGGACGTACTGGGGGCAGTTCCCACCCAGTCACTGTCAGGCTCCAGAAGCACCACCTATTGTCAAGAATCACCTTAAACACTCGGACACAGACACACATGAGCACATGAGGAGCATGCTCCATTCCCACCAACCCTCCCCTTCCTCTCTCAGCCATATCTGCAGAGAGAGGCCTTGCTCCACGGCTCTTTGGGCATCAAGCAAAATGAGCCTGCCCTAACCCTCATGCCACGGGCCCTTGGAGCGGCCTGGGCTCATAGACGGGGCAGGTCCGCCCACACCGCCCACTCACCGTGGACACAGGTCTCCCACCATCTGCAGAGGCCGTCTTCCAGCAAGCACCCTGGAGGGACAGAAAACAGCGGGTCAGGCCTCGGGAGCAGCTGTGGGAGCTAACCTCCGCTCCCCGCACCCGAAGGTCCTCTGGAAGCCAGAGCAGCTCGGCCTCAGTGGGTGTGAGGCCCACACACACATCCTGTCCCTCTGGCTGTCTGCTCGAAACCTTCCAGGTGACAGCTGGGGGCATGAGGCGCGCCGTCTCCACAGACCTCCTTGGCAAATCTGCCTGAGCCAGGCCACAGGACTCTGTGAGCGCCGTCATGCACAGGCCTCGGTGCCCGCCCGCCGCATGCACACCCACCCCGACATGAATGCCTTGTTCCAAGCACAGAAAGAGGAGGCGGAGGGGAACTCGTGTGCAGAGAAGGAGAGACAGCCAGACCGACAGGTGCAGTTCCCACCAGGGACCACTGTGCAGGGCCATCCGTCAGAGGAGGCAGATATCCGTCCTGTGCTCTAGTCCAGCGGTCACCAACCGGAGGTCCCTGAGATCCAGAAAGGTTGATGACCGCTGCCCTAGTCCTCTCCCCATCACCATTCACCCCACCACCACCACCACCACCTCTGTAAGTATTTCTCTCTTTTCCGCTCCAGCACGTCTAGAGAGCAGTCCAGTTCCTGCGTAAGGGTGGCTGGGAGTTGAGAAAATGAAAGAAAGAGACAGACACAAAAACAGAAGAAAGAAGCTGGGGCCAGGTGGGACAACTGTCCTCTGATGGAGAAACAGTGACCCAGAGCCGACACGGCGCATTTATTTTATAGTCTGATTAAAACAAGGGTGGATTAACATGTATACAAAGGTTCTTGTTTTGGCAGCACTTGCTGCACCTCCCACAGCCCGTTAGCTACATAGAAAGGAGTTGGGAAAGGCTACCAGGTCAGGCTTAATTATGCCAGGAGAGCTCTGCCCTCCAGGCTGGGCCTTGTTTGTGGCCCTGCCACAGGCCAGCCGGAGGCTTGACCCTAGAGCCGCTCCTACACACCTCCACCCCCAGCTGTTAGGGTCCATGATTCTTTCTCTTCTCTTCTTTTCTGTTCAACCCCTCCAACCTCCCAACAGCCCCCAGCAGAGCTGCCTGCCTGCTCTCTGAGTCTGTCTCTATTTTGCTTGTTAGTTCAGCTTATTCGTTAGATTCCACATATGAGTGAGACCATGTGATACTTGTCTTTCTCTGACTAACTTCACTCAGCATGATGCTCTCCAGGCCCCTCCATGCTGTCTCAAAGGGTAAGAGATCCTTCTTTTTTACACTGCATGGTGTTCCATGGTGATGTCCCACAGACTTTTAATCCACTCGTCTGCTGATGGGAATGTGGGCTGATTCCAGACCTTGGCTGGTTGTAAGTAATGCTGTGTTGAACATAGGGGTGCATATGTTCTTTCAAATTAGTGTTTCAGGTTTCTCTGGATAAATTCCCAGAAGTGGGATGGCTGGGTCATAAGGCAGATCCACTTTTACTTTTGTGCGGTAACCCATGCTGCTCTCCACAGTGCCTCCTAAATGCAAAAAGAACAGCATGTGTCCAATCTGGTGAGGGCCGGAGCAGGCGAGGCCTCCCAGGGCTCTGAGCTATGCTCACATCCGTCCAGGAGGCCCGAGAGCCACCCAAGCTCGAGCTTCCTGAAACATGAGTAGCAGCATCAGAGCACATTCCATGCAGCATCCTACCTTCCTTCCTGCTTCTCCAGCTGAACGCGCCTCTTCTCCAGCAAGACTCCACTCAGAAGACCCCAAGGATCTCCCACAACTCGAAGCGAAGACTCCATTTTCCCAAAACAATGTGATCTCGTGGGAATCATGTTTCCTTTCTCAGTCTCCCTTCAACACATCTATCTCACCTACGTCAACCTTGCGCCAACCAGGCCCTCAGCTGCGCCTATCCTCCTGCCACATTCTCACTGGTGACCACAGCCCTCGATGAGGGTGACAAAGAAAAGGACAAATAACTGCAAGAAAAGCTGCACGGTGGTCAGTTGGGGAGACTACCTCCCCTGTTCCCCCAAAAGCAGTGAGCTTGAGAAAGTCACTTGCCCAGTTGGGCTCCCCATCAGGGGTAGGAGAGGCAGACTACGTTGTCTGACCTCAGAGAGGACTGGGCCTCCAGGAGATGCCCCAGGGCTCCCTCAGGAGCCAGCCACACCCCAGGCTCCCTTTCCTGCCCAGGAGTAGCCTAGAGCCCTGCAAGGGCCTGGAAGCGCCTGAGGAGACAGGGTGCTGGACACATGCTCACAGCTAGGTTCTGTGCCTGACAACTGGGAAGAACCAGGCCCACATCCCAATGAGCTCCCCAAGCCCAGCAGCCCCTCAAGCACACAAACACTAGTGCCTCCCCCAGAAAGTCAGGAGTCCACCACGCATGCATTTGTTTAACAAGAGCTCCTGGCCCCTGCCACCTCCCAGCCAGGCTGAAAGCTCCCTCCCTCCTCCCCTTGAGAGCTCCCTTCCACCTCCTCCTTCTCCTCCTCCTGAGAGCTCCCTCCTCCTCCTCCTCCTGAGAGCTCCCTTCCACCTCCTCCTCCTCCTCCTCCTGAGAGCTCCCTCCTCCTTCTCCTCCTCCTCCTCCTCTTCAGAGCTCCCTCCTCCTTCTCCTCCTCCTCCTCCTCCTCCTCCTGAGAGCTCCCTTCCACCTCTTCCTTGTCCTCCTCCTCCTGAGAGCTCCCTCCTCCTTCTCCTCCTCCTCCTCCTCTTCCTCTTGAGAGCTCCCTCCTCCTCCTCCTGAGAGCTCCCTCATCCTTCTCCTCCTCCTCCTCCTCCTCCTCCTCTTGAGAGCTCCCTCCTCCTCCTCCTGAGAGCTCCCTCATCCTTCTCCTCCTCCTCCTCCTCCTCCTGAGAGCTCCCTCATCCTTCTCCTCCTCCTCCTCCTCCTCCTCTTGAGAGCTCCCTCCTCCTCCTCCTGAGAGCTCCCTCATCCTTCTCCTCCTCCTCCTCCTCCTCCTGAGAGCTCCCTCATCCTTCTCCTCCTCCTCCTCCTCCTCTTGAGAGCTCCCTCCTCCTCCTTCCCCTGAGAGCTCCCTTCCACCTCCTCCTCCTCCTGAGAGCTCCCTCATCCTTCTCCTCCTCCTCCTCCTCTTGAGAGCTCCCTCCTCCTCCTCCTTCCCCTGAGAGCTCCCTTCCACCTCCTCCTCCTCCTCCTGAGAGCTCCTGGGGGGGACACTCCCTGGGCACTGGGGGACATTCCCTGGGCACACTCCTGGGGGGAGGCTCCCTGGGCACACTCCTGGGGGGAGGCTCCCTGGACACACTCCTGGGGGGACGCTCCCTGGGCACACTCCTGGGGGGAGGCTCCCTGGACACACTCCTGGGGGGAGGCTCCCTGGGCACACTCCTGGGGGGACGCTCCCTGGACACACTCCTGGGGGGACGCTCCCTGGGCACACTCCTGGGGGACACTCCCTGGGCACACTCCTGGGGGACACTCCCTGGGCACACTCCTGGGGGGACACTCCCTGGGCACACTCCTGGGGGGACGCTCCCTGGGCACACTCCTGGGGGGAGGCTCCCTGGGCACACTCCTGGGGGGAGGCTCCCTGGGCACACTCCTGGGGGGACGCTCCCTGGGCACACTCCTGGGGGGACGCTCCCTGGGCACACTCCTGGGGGGAGGCTCCCTGGGCACACTCCTGGGGGGACGCTCCCTGGGCACACTCCTGGGGGACACTCCCTGGGCACACTCCTGGGGGGACACTCCCTGGGCACACTCCTGGGGGGACACTCCCTGGGCACACTCCTGGGGGGACACTCCCTGGGCACACTCCTGGGGGGACACTCCCTGGGCACACTCCTGGGGGGACACTCCCTGGGCACACTCCTGGGGGGACACTCCCTGGGCACACTCCTGGGGGGACGCTCCCTGGGCACACTCCTGGGGGGACGCTCCCTGGGCACACTCCTGGGGGGAGGCTCCCTGGGCACACTCCTGGGGAACACTCCCTGGGCACACTCCTGGGGGACACTCCCTGGGCACACTTCTGGGGGAGTGGGGACCAGGGGCTGCCTGACTCAGCGCAAGCTACCCACAGAGCATGCAGCTGGATTTGGGAACTGCACCTCATTTTGAAACTGTTTCTAGACTTTTCTTTGGTTTATCAAATAATTGAGAGCAAAACTATAAACACTGGCTTTCCGTGGTTTTTGTCCTAGCCACTCGTCTCCTCGCAAACCCACTAATGGACGATCTCCAGTCGCCTACTGTTTCTGTGTTTGTTCCCCATTAGGGTCTAGCTGTAAGTTTCCCGAGAGCAAGCACACGGCCTACGTTTTATGACTCTGGTATTCCGGTGTCGAGCATAGTTCACACCCATGTTTCCATGAACAGATGTGATTGATTCACAGCGGCCTCTGTCACGTGGCAGGTCCTAGAATTCCTCAGAGATTGATCTTACACTCCCCATGCAGTGAGGCCACCGGCTTCACCCTCTGCTTGTCACAGCTTCTTTTCCAGAAGGCTGTGCCCACCCCGGGGTCCAAAATGGAGAACACCAGCTAGGTGCCCGGCCCTGAGTAATTACATCATCTCGTAATCCCATTAGTGAACTTGGCACTTTATTCCCATTTTACAGATGAGCAACTCCCCTCCTCCTAACCCCACTTCCTCCCTCCCCGAACCTGCAGGCCCGGGGGCAGGCCAGAACCCATAGGGCTCACCCCCCAACCTGAGCTGGGGGCCTGCTTGTGGATGTGGCCACACAGCTGGGGAGAAGCACCCTCCTCTCTGGAGCTCCGAGCACTGAGGGAGCTAAACTGCAGAGTCAGGATGTTCCCAGAACGATGCTCCCGTGTGGGTATGGTCTCCCACACTCAGACGCTGCGAAGATCCAACAGGGAACTGGAATATTCACCCTGAACTGTTCCAAAGTTCCTCTAAAAATATGACCATGAATCAAATGAGCCTGAGAATCTTAAATTTATATTCAAATGCACTAGGGTGTGGATTTACTACTTATCTTATTCACGCTGCAGATAGATAAGCAACAAGTCACAGTGATGCTGGTTGGCACATTTCATCAACAGGGGTTCCCCCAAAACGGGCCAGGCGGCTGGAGCCAGCTTTCAGTGCCTGTGAGGCTGCTTCCAGAAGCGCAGAAGCGCCCACCCGCCCCCGGAGCCGCGTCTCAGCTGGCCGGGCGGGACCTGGAAGGCCCCGGGTGAGTCCTGGGGAGCTCGTCTCCCGGGCCTCAGCCCCTGGGAGGGAGAGAAGGCCCTGGGTCTGCTGGAGGGAGAGGGTGAACAGGCTGAGATGTCTCACTGGATGAGAAACCCGCAGCTCCGGGTCAGGGTGAGCCGCCATTGAGCCCATTGCTGTCTCTCTGTATCAGGAGCCCCGGTGGGGAGCTCCCTGCTGAGCCACCCGCTGGGGAGGGTCCAGGTTGGATCGGCGCGGTTGGACCCAAGCCCAGGTGTGGCCGTGGCCCCACACACGGTGTGCCCCGTGGTCTGGGAATCCTCCCGGCCAGGCCGCGGTGTCCCTGCCCACTGGCCTGGCGCTGCCTGATCTGCCTCCTCGCCGTCTTCACAGGTCCGTGTGCGCCAGCTGGGGGAGGCCCTTCTGTGCCTGCGTCAGGAGGCAGGCCGTGGCCTGGGCTGCAGATGGAGGCCCTGCTCAGCGCTGCTGGCGCTGGTGGAGGGGCCTTGGAGGCGCCAGGACGGGTGCCCCGAGAAGGTAGGATTTCCCAGGAGAGTCCCCCCCTCCCCACCCACCCCGCCCCTCGGCTCCCACACTTTCAGGGACATAGGGCATCACCAGCCCCGTCAGGGGAGGTGACCCTGAGCCCTGGGACCTGGGGTAGTGGCATCTCCCTGGCACCCTCCCAGCAGAGGGGACACAAATGCCTGCCACTAACGCCCCATCCACCTTTAAATCCGCGTGGTGTTCCTCTTGGAAAACAGTGAGTGTCCTGGGCCAGCCCTTCCACAGGGCACCCTTCAGTATCCACCAGACATCTGGTGACATATCCCATGAACCATTCTCGCTGGGCTCTGACCCCAAAGGGGCTTTCCATAAATTACCTTATTTCATCCTAACAACAGCCTACGAGACAGAGACCCCCATTTTACAGATAAGGACATGGAGGCTCAGAGAGGTTCAGTGATCTGCCTGAGGCTGCACAGCCAGTCATGGGATGAGATTCCAATCCAGGTCTGATCCTGACCCCGTGGCCACACAAGACCACGCAGAGGCTGTGGGAGCCTGCGCTCCAGGCTTCCGTGTGAATCAGCACGCATGTTATGAGTGTCAGGGCACTCCTGGCTTCGGAGCTCTCTGCCGTGGCGTGTTCCCGGCAGTCCTCACTCGGAGCAGTGGCTGGTGTCAGCCTTCTGAGAGCTCTGGCTGTAACAGCAGGTGGCCCCTGGGTCCGGCCTGCTGGCAGCAGGTAGCATTTTCTGAAAGTCCGGACGCCAGTGTGGCAGCAGTGACTCCGTGGACACCTGCCTGTCTGGCCCAGGCCTGCCACCCAAGATTGGGGCGCCCTCCTCTTGAGGTGCCTTCTGTCATGGGCATGAGTGATGCTTCCACAGGCTGGGCACACACACACCCGCCCCCGGGCAAAGTGGACACGCACAGGGAACAGTGTCGGGGCCTAAAACCCGCCTCTGGCTGCCAGTCCACAAGCGCTGTGCAGAGTCTGGCTACCAAGTTATGAGCTTTAGTGAATTCTCCTAAGGGCAACCAGGTGGTTCGGAGGAAATCAAAATACTCGCTCAGGGTTCCCCGGCCAAGAACCAGATAGGGCTGCAGGGCACAGGAGGGATGTGTGTTGGGGGAGGGGGAGGGAAACAGAGCAGCAAGGCATAGCGAACCTGGCTGATGCCAGAGACCACAGCTGTGCTTTGTTACAGCCTCACTTACAACGGCCAGCTCAGACCCAGTCACTCCCAGGTGCAGATCCCTAAGGAAGAATGGAACAGAAGTGTGTCTCTGTAGCTTCAGTCACATTCTTGAAAAAATAAAACTGGATCTGTTTTCATCCATTCCAAGAAACCAGCGCCCTTATTTTCATATTCAGTATTGGTTTTTCACTCTTCAAATAGCAGTTCACACAACAGGGGGCGGGCAACTTCAAGCTCTGCAGGGCTGCTTGGGAGACGAGGTGGGGACAAACCCACCGGCAAAGACAGGGTCTGCCCACGCCCCCCTCTAGCTGATGGTGGAGCAGCGCTCAGCCCTCCTGCCTTCCCAGCTGATGCTCAGCCCAACCATCACAATCTGTCCCAATCCTGCAAATCTTTCTTTCCTGTTCTAATATTCATTAACCCTCCATGTGTCAAGCATCTATAATAATCTATAATAATCCTATCTAATAAAAGAGGTTAAGAGGTATGCAAATTTGACCATACCTTTGCTACACCCACAAGCCACGCTCACCAGCCAATCAGGAGTGTGGGCGTGGCCAAGGTGGCCCGAGCTCGGGGGGTGTGGCCGAGGTGGCTGGGCCTGGGCAGGCAGGGCTGAGGGCCATGCTGGCTGAGGGGGAGCTGGCTGGAGCTAAGGCCCTGGCCAGAGGGGTGTGGGGGAGGGGCAGGGATGGAACCAGCCATCTGCCCCATTGCAGGGCGATGGCTGGGTGCCCAAGGCCTAAAGCCTTGGCCAGAGGGCTCCTGGTATGTGTGAGGGGGCAGGTTGGGCTGAGGGATCACCCACCCTCAGTGCACGAATTTCGTGCACCAAGCCCCTAGTCTATAATAATCTATAATAATCCTATCTAATAAAAGAGTAATATGCTAATGTGACCGTACCTTCGCTACACTACCAGCCAATCGGGAGCAGGGAGTGGAGTGACATGGGGCATGGGAGGCGAAGGGCCCCACCCCTTGAATCTGTTCTACTGCTGCCTGGGCCCTCAGAGTGGTGGGGAAGCATGGGGCAGGAGGGGAGGGCCTGTTTGCAGAGGGACAGGGATGCAAGGGGCAGGAGGGGCGGGGCCACTGCGGCCCTGTCGTCAGGGACACAGACTTCAGAGTGCCTCCTCAGTCCTGAGGCACCAGCCATGCTCCCTGAGGCCAGATCCCGGCTACGAGGCCCCCGTCAGGTGGAGCCGTGGGAAACAGCAGTTCTATTCCTGGCGCAGCCTCTTTCCCAGAACTGAGACAGCCAGGCTGGGCGCTAGGGGGCGAGTCTCGGTGTGCCCAGGAGGCACCCTGAGCCCTGAGCCTGTGTCTGGCTGTCCAGAGGCCCCACCTATGGCCGCTCTGGCCAGCTCGCCGCCAGCTGCACTGTGGGCCCCTCAGCTCCCCGCCAGCTGCACTATGGGCACAGGGGCCCCTGGGCCTCGTCTCGCTGCTCCAGCATCGCCCATCCCCCCGGGGCCGGGCCAGCATAGAGGGCACCACAGCCAGGTGGGCACCGCAGCCCGGCACCAGGCTCTCCCCCTCAGAGGCAGTGGCACATGTCCTGACACCAGCTTCCTGGGTCACCCTCACCTCCTAGGACCTGAGGGGCCACCAGGTGTAACAAGGTTGAGTCTGAGGCCAGTGTTGTCCCGAACTGTCTGCTCTTCTCCAATGAAATGACAGGTGGGCCCCGTGGGCTGCTGCTAAGTGGGGTGATGGGCGTGCCTGCTGTGTGGGTGGGAGGGGCCGGACCCTGCTTGGCTACAGGCTGGATGGTGCTGCTGCCCCTCAGGCCCTGCCCTTCTCAGCAGCCCCAGCCAGCAGCTCAGTTGGTTGAGCGTCATCCCCGGCGATACGGGCCACACATGCCATGGAGCCCTTCTGAGTCCCCTCCCTGACTGGCCAACCTCCCATGTCCCTCCCTGGTCCTTATTGTGCCCTCGTGGAGTCCCTTTGCCTGAGATACCCCTTCCCCCCCCCACCCCCGCCGTGCACAAATTTCGTGCACTGGGCCCCTAGTAAAAGCATAATATGCTAATTAGACTGGATGTCGTTCTGGACAACCTTCCAGATGAAGCCAGGACTGCATGGGAACCCTGAGTCCTGGGTGCCAGAGGGAAGCCAGTGCTGGCAGTTGAGAGAAGGAATGCCTACTCTTGCACAAATTTCATGCATTGGGCCTCTAGTTCAGGATGAAAACCTTTACAAGAGTGATGTCTGCAGTGCTGCTGTGTTGCTAGCCACTCTCTGGTTGCCAGCCAGCAGCTAACAGCCAGCAGGGAAGGCCAGGCCTCCACTCACCACGCAGCCCCTCATGCCAGAGGCCACAGGGAAGGGGTGGAGACACAGGGCAGCTTCCCACTGCTGGTTTGGTCTCACAAACCCTCAGACAGGCCTGCATGCCGCAAGCAGCTGGGGCTCAGGGTCTGTGTGTTCCAACTGTGGTAACTAAACACGCCCGGTACACGGCAAAAACACAGAAATGGGTGAATGGATTATCTAAACAATAAAAATGAAGAAATGTTTAACTCCTGCCAAGATGGCAGAGCATTTGGAATCATAGTCTCTGCCTTGGGGAAAGGGAGTGTGCTGTGAGCCGCGTGTTTACCAGCTGTGCAGGGCGACAGCAGCTCAGTGCCAGTCCTGATGACTTAGGTGGGTTTGGCACAGAGGAAGCACTGGCACTCCTCCAGGGCTGGGTCTCCCAGGGACAATGAGACCTGCCGACACTGTCCCCCCCGGACACTGTCCCCACGGACACTATCATCCATGGAAACTGTCCCCATAGGCACTGTCCCCATGGGCATTGTTCCCCAAGGACACTGTCCTCCACAAACACTGACACTGTCCCTACAGTCATTGTCCCCACAGACACTGTCCACATAGATACTGTCCCCACAGACACTGTCCCCCACAGACACTGTCCGCACTGACACTGTCCCCCACAGACACTGTCCGCCACAGACACTGTCTCCCACAGACACTGTCCCCATAGACACTGTCCGCACTGACACTGTCCCCCACAGACACTGTCCGCCACAGACAGTCACCATAGACACTGTCCCCATAGACACTGTCCCCACTGACACTGTTCCCAACAGAAACTGTCTCCCACAGACACTGTCCCCACAGACACTGTCCCCACAGACACTGTCCCCACGGACACTGTCCCCCACGGACACTGTCCCCATAGGCACTGTCCCCACGGGCACTGACCCCATAGACACTG
Source organism: Antrozous pallidus (assembly GCA_027563665.1). NCBI lineage: Eukaryota > Metazoa > Chordata > Mammalia > Chiroptera > Vespertilionidae > Antrozous > Antrozous pallidus. The sequence goes on from CM050521.1 coordinate 1,920,560, forward strand.
TCCCCCATGGGCACTGACCCCATAGACACTGTTCCCATAGGCACTGTCCCCCATGGGCACTGTTCCCATAGACACTGTCCCCACGGACACTGTCCCCAAGGACACTGTCCCCATAGGCACTGTCCCCATAGGCACTGACCCCCACAGGCACTGTCCCCATAGACACTGTCCCCCACGGACACTGTCCCCATAGGCACTGTCCCCAACAAACACTGTCACCACAGACACTGTCCCCATAGGCACTGTCCCCCACGGACACTGTCCCCCACGGACACTGTTGCCATAGGCACTGTCCACCTCGGACACTATCCCCACAGACACTGTCCCCATGGACACTGTCCCCATAGGCACTGTCCTCCACGGACACTGTCCCCCACAGATACTGTTCTCACAGAGACAGTCCCCATAGGCTCTGTCCCCATGAATACAATCCGCACGGACACTGTCCCCCACGAACACTGTCCCTACAGTCACTGTCACCACAGACACTGTCCCCATAGGCACTGTCCCCATAAGCACTGTCCCCCACAGACACTGTCCTCAAGACACTGTCCCCCCACGGACACTTTCCCCACAGACACTGTCCCCATAGGCACTGTCCCCCACAGACACTGTCCCCCACAAACACTGTCCCCATATACACTGTCCTCCATGGACACTGTCCTCCACAGACACAGTCCCCACAGACACTGTCTCCATGGACACTGTCCCCATAGACACTGTCCCCCACTGACACTGTCCCCATGTACACTGTCCCCCACGGACACTGTCCCCATAGACACTGTCCCCACGGACACTGTCCCCAATGGGCGCTGTCCCCACAGACACTGTCCCCACAGACACTATCCCCCACGGACACTGTCCCCCACGAAGGACACTGTCCTCATAGACACTGTCCTCCATAGACACTGTCCCCATAGACACTGTCCCTCATAGACACTGTCCCCATAGACACTGTCCTCCATAGACACTGTCCCCCACGGACACTGTCCTCATAGACACTGTCCTCCATAGACACTGTCCCCATAGACACTGTCCCTCATAGACACTGTCCCCATAGACACTGTCCCTCATAGACACTGTCCCCATAGACACTGTCCCCCATGGACACTGTCCCCCAAGGACACTGTCCTCATAGACACTGTCCCCCATAGACCCTGTCCTCATAGACACTGTCCTCCATAGACACTGTCCCCATAGACACTGTCCTCCATAGACACTGTCCCCATAGACACTGTCCCCCACGAAAACTGTCCCCCACTGACACTGTCCCCATGTACACTGTCCCCCACGGACACTGTCCCCCAAGGACACTGTCCTCATCAACACTGTCCCCCATAGACACTGTCCTCATAGACACTGTCCTCCATAGACACTGTCCCCATAGACACCGTCCTCCATAGACACTGTCCCCATAGACACTGTCCCCCACGGACACTGTCCCCATAGACACTGTCCTCCATTGACACTGTCCCCATAGACACTGTCCTCCATAGACACTGTCCCCATAGACACTGTCCTCCATAGACACTGTCCCCATAGACACTGTCCCCATAGACACTGTCCCCCACGGACACTGTCTCCCACGGACACTGTCCCCATAGACACTGTCCTCCATAGACACTGTCCCCATAGACACTGTCCCCATAGACACTGTCCTCCATAGACACTGTCCTCCATAGACACTGTCCCCATAGACACTGTCCTCCATAGACACTGTCCCCATAGACACTGTCCTCCATAGACACTGTCCCCATAGACACTGTCCTCCATAGACACTGTCCTCCATAGACACTGTCCCCATAGACACTGTCCTCCATAGACACTGTCCCCATAGACACTGTCCTCCATAGATAATGTCCCCATAGACACTGTCCCCATAGACACTGTCCCCATAGACACTGTCTCTCAGACACTGTCCCCACGGACACTGTCCCCACAGACACTATCTCCCACGGACACTGTCCCCATAGACACTGTCCCCATAGACACTGTCCCCATAGACACTGTCCCCCATAGACACTGTCTCTCAGACACTGTCCCCACGGACACTGTCCCCACAGACACTATCCCCCACGGACACTGTCCCCCAAGGACACTGTCCCCATAGACACTGTCCCCATAGACACTGTCCCCATAGACACTGTCTCTCAGACACTGTCCCCACCGACACTGTCCCCACAGACACTATCCCCCACGGACACTGTCCCCCAAGGACACTGTCCCCATAGACACTGTCCCAATAGACACTGTCTCTCAGACACTGTCCCCATAGACACTGTCCCCATAGACACTGTCCTCCATAGACACTGTCCCCATAGACACTGTCCCCATAGACACTGTCCCAATAGACACTGTCCCCATAGACACTGTCCTCCATAGACACTGTCCCCATAGACACTGTCCCCATAGACACTGTCCCAATAGACACTGTCCCCATAGACACTGTCCCAATAGACACTGTCTCTCAGACACTGTCCCCATAGACACTGTCCCCATAGACACTGTCCTCCATAGACACTGTCCCCATAGACACTGTCCCCATAGACACTGTCCCCATAGACACTGTCCTCCATAGACACTGTCCCCATAGACACTGTCCCCATAGACACTGTCCCCATAGACACTGTCTCTCAGACACTGTCCCCACGGACACTGTCCCCATAGGCACTATCCCCATAGGCACTGTCCCCCACAAACACTGTCCCCACTTACCGGACTCCATGCTCCTTCCTCCAGCTCTCTTCCCTCTGTCTGGAGGCCTGGGAGCAGTGAGCCCAGCTTGTTTTCTCAGGGGCCACCCGGCCCGAGCAGGCGCTGCCAGGCGGACCCCAAAGGATGGGCTGTGCAGAAGGCTCTCGGCGCCGGCGCCCACAGCTGCCAGAAGCACCCCCCAGCAGCAGGCTCGCTCGGCCTGGCCCGAGGCTCTGGGAAGCCGTCCCCCGACTCCGGCCTCCTCCATTGCTGGAGCCAGAAGCCATTCTCACTGTCCACTCAGCTTCATTTGGGGGACCCAATCCTCTTTTTAAATTTATCCTTAAATGTTTAATTTATTACTGGTTGGAGCAGTTGACTCCCCTCTAAGCAGCGCAGTGACGTGAAGTCACGTGGAGGTCAGCCAGCACTGAAGGGAATGAGCCGCCCAGCCGAGGGGGAGCACCTCCTGCTCTGCAAGGCGGCCGCACCCCGGGCCTCGGCTCTCCCAGAAGGTGGAGGCCGGGCTGCACTCCGTGGCCCTCGGTGGGGGCACCGCCACTGCAGATCCCGGCTCGGGACACATGCAGGCTCAGTGTGCGGCATGACAGCGCGCACTGTTTGCGCTCTCCCCGTTTTAAATCGAGGAAACTGGGACTCACGACTACACTGAAAAGGGGTGTGCCAGCCATTCCCTCCCAGGAGGCCAGGTCCTCCCTCCTTCCCCGGAACCCCTCAGCACCTCGACCTCCATGACAGATGGCAGTGCCCTCGGCCTCCACACGCAGACAGCAGTGTGCTGAAGACTCCCACCTCATTGTTTGTGTGTTTTCTCCTGCCTTGGGTTCTAAAGGGACTTTAGACGTCAAAGGAGCAGTGACAAGAGGTGAAGGGTCTGGGAAGTGGCTGCGTCCTCTGGGGAGAGCAAGCAGCAGCATCGCATCATGTTGCCCCTCCTCGGCGAAAGGGATGAGGGTCAGCCTCAGTGCAGCAGAGAGAGAATTTTCTAGCAGCTGGTGATTCCCATGGCCCCAGGGAAGGAAGGCCCCGGAAATGACCTTTCGGCAAATCGCCATGAGCTGCAGGTAAGTGCCGTGGAGGGCGTCGCTGTCAGACATGGCGGCAGCCTCCGGCCCCCGAGCCAAGGGCCAAGCAGAGGGGTCGACTGGCCAGGGTGACCAAACAGCAGTCCTTCCGCGACCCCAAACCGAGGCCAGCCCAGTGCCCAGCGCAGCCGCCAGGGGGTGAAGCTTGCCAAGGGCCCTAAGGTTCTTAGGTGTCTGCTGTGGCCTGGCAGACAGCCCTGGTGGGTGTGGCTCAGGTGAGGGGGTGTGACTGGCTGGGTCAGAGGCAGGCCATGTCCTTAGAGGAGGCCACGCGGGAATCAGGTGAGAGTGACAGGCGTGCTGGGCGACCCTGGAGGCTGGGCGCTGCGCGATGCCTGCTGCCCACCCTCCAACCAGGGCCTCCTCACGGCTCACCACACCCAGGGTTTGCCCTGTGGCACTCAGTTCTATGCAGGGAATTCACCTCTTCTCACTATTGATTTCGTTTCACAGTGCCTGTGGGGACAGTGTCTGTGGGACACTTCTCCAGGGGACCCCGGTTACCTCCAGGGTCGACAAGTGGGTCCCTGACACTGGCCAGGGCTCCCTCTGGGTAAGCCGTGCAGGTGGTCAGCCAGACCCTGTGCCCAGTGAATGGGGCACTGTGCCAACCCTTGGCTGCATGAGTGGAGCCTGAGCCACCCAGAGAGCAAGGCCAAGAGCAACCCAGACACCCTGGCCCCGTAGAGCCCCTGAGCTGCACGTGCACTTGGCGGCAGAGATGCCACACAGACTTCCTGTCCCTTGTCCCCCGAGGTTTCTCTGAGACCCAACCCTCCGCAGATAACGCCAGGCGGCGGGGAAGAGGCCGAGGGGCTGCAGGCTCCAGGAGAAGGGGCCAGAAGCGCAAAGCAGAACCCATGTCAGTTACCCAACAGCATCGAGCTGAAGATGAGGCCGGACGCCAGGCAGCCACTCCGTGCCCGGTCCCGAAGACGAGCCCCCAGTGCTGCCAAGTGCCAGGACAGCCGCTGCCGGTCGGCCAAACCCACGTGGAGCCTACAGGGGTCCAAGGCCAGCACAGCCGAGTAGCATTAAAAGCTGCCGGTTCATTGTGCCAGGCCCCGGAGGCTGTCAGTGCCCCTTAGACATGGCCGCTTCCCCACTCTGGCCCCATGGACCCCAGGGCCCCATAAGGCCCCTCTGCACCAGGTGACCCAGACTCCAAACTCCACCCTACCTACCTGGCACTGAGGCTCCCATGTCATCCTGATGGAGCCGCCGCCAACCGCACGTGGAGGTCACCCCAGAAATGCCCTGAGACCACGGCCCCTGAAAACTCCTGGAGAGGCAGCAGGTGGGCAAGAGCTGTGTGGTCTTCATGGAAACTCAGAAAGACCTTCCTGTCTCCTCTGTACACAGCCCCAACCCAATCTGCTGCTTCACTCACGTGGGGGGGGGGGGGGGGGAGACAGAGGAAGAGGACACAGCACCCCTAATATTGGCTGCTTCTGAGCCAAAGTGGTGTTAGAGAGTGGGAATTTTGAGCACTCCAGAGAGGCTGTGAACTATGCCCCAAACAGAGTTGTCAGTGCTGACACCAGGCCAGGCCTTGAGATAGTCTCATGGCCCCTTCCCAGCACATAGGCCTTCTTCCATAGAACACTGTCAGCTTTCTGAAGAACAGGATGACCCTGTGAATAACATGGTCGTCAATGGCATGATACTGATATAGCTGAGGAAAAACTGTTTTGTCTTGGGTTGCTTGCTCTGCAAAAACAGGATGTGGTTAATGTGCTTTGAAGTGGTCCTGCACAAAGGGTCGGGGCTGCTCTCTGATCTCCCTGCATGGAGGATGGCAGAGCAGTCCCCGGGCCGGCTAATAAAGGCTCCCTAAATTTTAATTTGGTCTGGGCTCCCGTGGTCGTTCACTCGCCTCCACTCCACAATAGTGGAGCACACCCCTTAATTAAATAAACACCCCTTAACTAGACAAGGGAAGTACAATCCCAGGGGACCCAGACCTGTGCTGGGGAAGAGCAGAGACCTCTCAGCAAGGACCCCAGCCTCACTCACACTGAGTGGGACACGAATCTCCCTTGGAGAGTCATCAAGAGCCATTGTCATGGCCTCTGCATCCCGAGCCACTGGCAGGGGAAAGGGGGTGCCTGTGTACCCCACAGCCATGCACTTGGAACATACAAGGCGCAGGAGTCCCTGGGGGGGGGGGGCGGGGGGAGGAGTGGCGCACCTGCTCTCAGAGTGGTGCCAGGTGCACTCCAAATCCAGAGCTCCCTCTGTGGGGGCAGCAATGGTTTCCTTTCTAACACCTGTGAGGGGATGAAGCCGTGATCTTGCATCCGGTGAGGCCCAAGCCCTCAAGCCGCCCCTGCCGCCAGGCTCCGCTCCAGTCCTGGCCACAGTCGGGCGAGGCTCCACTCAGCAGGCAGCCTCTGAATGGAGGCCAGGCCCTGCACACACCAGACCTCCTGGGACGGACACAGCGTCCCCAACGAGAACTGCCAGGGAGGCCGAGGAGGTGGCCAGCTCACCCGGGGACACCCAAACCCGGGCATATGGCATCCGTCCGTGTCCTGGGTGCTTTCTGGCAGGTGCCTGCCTTTTGGGCTTTGCTCCTGAGAGGCTGTCCTCCTGGTCAGGAAAACGCAGGTTCTGCCACAGCTGTGACCTCAGAGCCAAGTAAACAAACCACAGGAGTGGCTCTGAGAGGCAGGGCTGCCTGCTCCTCCCGCTTGACCAAGGGGCTCCGTGGCTGAGGGGACGCCCTCCTTCCAGGGCACCTCCCACCCACCTGTGAGGTACCCATCAGCCCCCCTCAGGCCTGACCTCTTTTGCTCCCAGAAGCATCCAGATTAGGAAGACAGCTCGCATGTCGACCCCACCCGCCAGGCGTTGGCGTGGGGACCTGCTGCTTGCATGGAGTCCGGCCCCGGTGGGCTCCTCTGGAATGAAGGTACCAAACAGGTAGAAGCAACTGCTTCTGAGGGCCTGCTCGAAGCTGCCCGCCTGCCACAGCCTGGGCAGCAGCCCGCAGACTCAGCACAGCTCCCGCTGTCCGCATCAGAGGCGGCTCGCCAACGGGCTCTGTAGTAAGTGTCAACCTATGAGCCAGGTTTGATTCCGGTCAGGGCACATGCCCGGATTGCAGGCTCGATCCCCAGTGTGGGGCATGCAGGAGGCAACCCATCAGTGGTTCTCATCATTGATGTTTCTATCTTCCCCACCCTCTCCCTTCTTCTCTGAAATCAATGAAAATACATATTTTTTTAAAGGTTACACAAGAAGCAGCCTGAAACGTCACCCACCACCTTGGAAGCTCAGAGGGCCAGTGGGTGCGGGTGGCACTTGCTGGGGGCAAGGGTTTGCCTCTGCAGGGCTCCCAGGGCCTCTCTGCACCGTGTCCAGCCTATGGGCTGGCACCAGCTCCTTGCTGGGTAGACAGGAGGGGAGCCTCCAGGCACAGGACACAAATCATGTGAAATTAAGGTGCCTGGTGCCGAGCCCACCTTGCTCCTCTTGCCGACCTGCACAGCCTCTGAGCATATCCTTCACCACGGCGACCACAGACCCCTATGCAACCTGGGATGGCTTCCATCTAACTCTGAGACGCAGGGACGCCCACTCACCTCACTTTCAGATGAGGAGCCCTATCAGGCTGAGAGAGGACACAGCTCCTCTATGAAGCCCTTTGAGAAGAGAAATGGACAGGCACACATCGTTCAGTTAGAGCCAGAAATAGCCTGACTCGCCAAGAAAGGACTAGCAAGTTTCACTTGAATGTCTTTAAGAGAAGTCAGCTGCTTCTCTGCCTTCCGCCTCTTCCCGGGGCCTGCACCTCCGCCTGAGCTGCGTGGTGCCCGGAGCTCGCTGGCTTGCTCTGTGCGTGTCCCTCCACAGTAGGGAGCGGTCTGCCCAGGAGAGCTCTGCGACCGTGAGCAGCACTCTGAATGGCTGCATCGCTAGCTTCCCCCTCGCAAACCTGACGCATAAATGATCTCAGACAGGCAGCAGTCACATGGGTCACACACTTGCCCCTCCGATGCCTGGACTTCCCGAAGGTTTTAGAAGTAACAACCCAACAATTCTGACGAACACTGAGGACATTTTCCGAAACCCCCACTTTGCAGCACTGACTGCTGTGGAAAAGCCCCGATTGGCCCGGGGGCAGGTCCCAGCACAGCCCTCCCCATGCGACATAGACACGACAGGGACACTGGCCACAGCAGCCCCAATCTCTCCATTTTTCTTTGGATGCAGGAGACGTTGTGAAAAGACTAAATAGTCTTGTACGTGCACTACTTGATCACTTAGTCCCTCTGCCTCACACAATTCAGTGTGGCCCCAGAAATGCAGAACTGACAGTCAGAACCTGTCCTTGAAACCTCCTTTTAACTCCCACCCAACCAGACCCCAACCCAGTCACACCCTGATTTGGGAATCGTGTGTCAGACAAGGATGCCCTCTGCGCAGACACCGGGGCGAAGCCACTCCGAGGCCACACCGCCTCCCGAGAGGCAAGTCCCTTTAGATATTTCAACAAGGGAGGCCACGGCGCTGAGAGGGCTGGCACAGAGGCCGGTGGCGGAGAAGGGTGCTTGAGCTCTTTCGGTGTCAGGAGAGGGTCCTCCGATTTGGGGAGAGGGGCTGACAGCTCCCCCTTTCCTTTGCCTGCGACATGGCATAAGATCAGCAGCCACCGTGGAGAATAAGTCAGGTCAACACAGGGATGCCGAGGCTGCAGTGTTAGCCCCCTCCTCCCACCGGCAAGCTTGGCGTTAAGTTCCTTGTTATTAATAGTCCACTTGGCACTTAAAAGCACACCCTGATCCATCTCTGCTCAAAGTCTGGAGGAGAAGGATGTGCTGAGTCACAGACCATGAGAGCGGAGCCTTAATCACTCATGAGCCACCGCCTCTATTGCACCACCAGCCTCAGCAACAGGGCTGGGCAGCTGGCAATCCGGATATATGGTGGAGATGCGCGGGACCCGCGCCAAATCATAATGGGCCCAGCTCTGCTCACACACGGGCAGAAGCGCATTAACTAAACACCATCCCAAGATGTAAAAGCTTTCTGTGCTTGCAGTCCTTCAAAGGCACAGCTGTCCCCACCTGCCCAGCACATAGATATGGAGGCTGCTGCTCAGCACTGCCCTCAGGGAATGCTCCCTGGACAGTGTCCGCCTGGCTGCACAGGCACTGCCCACTGTGGCCAAACCCCGGTGCACAGAGCCACTGACTCCTGCGTGGGGGCCTCCTGTGCGGGAAACCCAGATCAGAAGCCCCTGCCCCCAAGCAAGGCAGCAGCCAAAGGCGGGGAGTGCTCGCAGGCAGCACCGCGCCTGGTCATGGGTATGAACTAGTCTCCAAAGGCCTTTGCTTGGAGTCCCACACAGCAAGGGTGGAGCAGAGTGGGCCCCATGTCAGGCAGACTGAGAGCTAACAAAACGCAGGTCTCATTCATGCAGCAGTTTGCAAATCGGTGGTGATGCTTCATCACCTGAAGTTTGGATGAGCCCCTGCCCGCACCAGCTGCGCAGCTGGGGGACTGGACTGTAGACCTTGGAAATGTGGCTTCATCACAGGCTTCGGGACCCACCCCCCAGACAGAGCTAATCACATACTCAGCTCCTGCAATCCACAGGCAGGCGCCTCAGCACCCCACACACATCTTCACCTCCTGCGCTGCCAGCGTTTCAGGCCCACCCCTTTCTGCAAACCCTGGCCTGACCGGCCAAGTGTGGCCTGACCCGGGACAGCGGGGCCGTAGATGCCACCGCAACCTCCTTCTTCTTTCCACCAACAAACTTTGAAAAGATGGTTCCTACTTTCTAATGAACACCCTTTCCTACTTACAGAGCACATGTATATGTTCTTGTAACCTGCCAGTAGGTGCCTATTTATTAGAGGCTGAGAACTCAATCTTGGAGCCTCAGGCCCGCAGGAGTCCACAGAGCACACGTCACACATGCTGACCTGAGGGCCGTTGTGACCTGGTCAGGACAGTGAAGGAGGGAGCAGCCCCGCCAAACGGCTGCCGCGCGGTGCTGAACACCTGCTCTGGGGGTGAGCTTCCTGTTTTGTGCATGTCCAGGTCTGATGTATGAATGGTGATGTGTGTCCCCAGTCCCCTATCACACAAAAGTGAGTTTCTCATGGTCAGGTGTCAGCAGTGAAGGCTCTGGGGCAGGAAGGTAGGAGGCAAATTCTCGGAAGTGGAATTTCAGGCTTATGTAGAGGTCTGCGTTTTGGGATGGATACTGCCAATCGCCCTGTAAGAAGAGGAGGTAACTCTACTCCCACCACGACGGCTCGAAAGTGGAGCCGCCCACACCCTTGTCAGACCCGCAGTGCCCTCACTGCTCACCCAGAGGGGCATTAGCAGGAGCCGGGATCCTGCCCGCCTGCCCAGCCACAACCCATCTGCGCCCCTGCCCCAAAGAGCTTCAGTCTCCTGGTGGGTTTAGGCCTGTTTTGCTTTCCTTTCACGAGGCGCGTGTTTATTTACAAAGCGGTGAGGCCGAGAGAGCCCGGCCCGTTCAGCGGCCATCAGTCCGTCTGCCCAGGAAAGCCCTGCGGCCTCCACTAGCGGAGCACCAGGGAGAGCAAGGGCCTCCCTGAGGCAAACCAGGGAGAGCCGGGCGCTAGGTAAGGGGCCCCGCTGCCCCTCTCTCAGTGGGATCTGCTTTCAGGAGAAGCGGCAGGGAGACTCTATCCCTGATGCTGCTTTTGGGAAAATTCTGTGCGGCCCAGGGAAGCTGAGCAGCTTGGAAACCACACTGTGGAGAGGGAGGCGAGGAGCACAAGGTTCCTGGAGACAGCTGCGCACACGCAGGCCCCAGGGCAACGGGCTACCCTGCGAGGTGGACTTCAAGATGCTGTGCTCAGGCCTCCTGCCACCCGTGACCATCAGACTCACCAGCGGCTTCTTTTTTTTTAAATTATTTCTTTTATCTTTATTGTTCAGTTTATTAATTGCATTGTTTTCCCTTTTTATCCCCCTATAGCTCCCCTCCACCCTGTACCCATCCCACCCTCCACCCTCCCCTCCCCCTCCCCACTGTCCTCTCCCTTTGTTGCTAGATTTTTGTCCAGTCTCTTGTTGCACTTCCCACAACCCTTTTCTCCCCAAGAATTGTCAGTCCATTCCCTCTCTATGTCCATGTCTCTGTTATATTCACCAGTCTATCCTGTTCAACAGCCTATCAATTCACTTGATTTTTATGTTCATTTGTTGATAGATGTGTATTTGTTGTTCATAATTATCATCTTTACCTTTTTCTTCTTCCTCTTCTTAAAGAATATCTTTCAGCATTTCATATAATGTTGGTTTGGTGGTGATGAACTCTTTTAGCTTTTTCTTATCTGCGAAGCACTTCATCTGACCTTCAATTCTGAATGATAGCTTTGCTGGATAGAGTAATCTTGGTTGTAGATTCTTGCTGTTCATAACTTTGAATATTTCTTGCCACTCCCGTCTGGCCTGCATCGTTTCTGTTGAGAAATCCGCTGACAATCGTATGGGTGCTCCCTTATAGGTAACCAACTGTTTTTCTCTTGCTGCTTTTATTATTCTCTCTTTGTCTTTTGCTCTTGGCATTTTAATTATGATGTGCCTTCGTGTGGTCCTCTTAGGGTTCCTATATATTGGGGTTGGGTGCACTTCTTGCACTCCTAAGTCAATTTCTTTAACCAGGTGTGGGAAGTTTTTAGTCACTATTTCTTCAAATAGGTTTTCATTGTCTTGGCCTCTCTCTTTTTCTGGCACCCCTATAATTCGGATGTTGGTATGCTTGAGGTTGTCCCAGAGGCCCCTTACACTATCTTCAATTTTTTGGATTCTTTTAGTTTCTTGCTTTTTCAGCTGAGTGGATTTTACCTCTTTGTATTTCAAATCTTGAACTTGGTTCTTGGGGTGCTCCAGAGCACTTTTAGGTCTTTGTATAATATTTTTTGTTTCAGTCAGTGTATGCTTAATTTCTGGTTGGTCCTTTTTCATATCCTTGAGAGTCTCCTTTATATCCTTGAGGGTCTCTTTCATTTCCTTGTAGGACTCATTCATTTCCACGTTGGTCTTGATCATTTCCTTGCAGGTCTCGTTTATATCCTTGAGGGTCTTGTTCATTTCCTTGTAGGACTCATTCATTTCCTTTGTGGTCTTATTTCCTTATAGGCCTCCACCTTTTGTTGGAGCCTCTTGAAAAACCCTATAACAGTGGTTTTGAATTCCATGTCCAGTCGTTTTTTTTTCCTCCATTTCTTTCACATCTGATTTCTTTCCATGTTGCTGCATGGTGGCTGCTTCCCTGAGTTGGTCAATTAGCTTTGTGTGGTAGTCTTCCTACTAGGGACAGTGGCTCAGCCTCCCCGGTTACCTGAGGTGGATATGGGTTGCACAGTCTTGCTGAAGTTAAGATCAGTTAATCGTTGTTGGCACTTGGAGGGTTGACCTCCAGGCCAATTGTCTGTGAAGCTCAGCTGTGCTCAGGTTGGATGGGCAGAGTCTCCCGGCCAAGCAGACAGCGTTAGCTCCGCCCTGTGTGGCCCCAGGGGCTCTGGGCTGGGGAAATGGCTGCCAGCACCTCTGAAAGAGAGCCGCTGCTGAGCTCCACCAGCTGCCGGGGAATTCAGACTTTCCCAAAATGAGTCTGCATGCGCAATGTCTCACCCAGGGTCGTAAAACAAAGCAGTCTGACAGTTTTCCGAATGAGAGACAAGTTGCAGAGCGCTCTCTGCGCCGTCACGCAGCTGAGCTGTTCGCGCGCAAGCTGCCTTCTCCACAAGCCAGCAGACCCGGCAGCACCCGAGCTTCGGCGTGCCCTCCCACTGTCCAGTTTTCACCCCGTGTGATAGTGGGTTCTCTGGACTTCGCCCAGAGCTGGAGAATCAGTCCAATGGGACGTCTTTGTCTCCCCGTTCGAGAAAACTGGCCGGTTTTCAGCCGCCTGCCCTCTCCGCGGCGCGTGCTCCAAACCTCTCTCCGCGCGAATCTTTCAACGCTGTCCGCCGCCGCTCCTCCGGGTCACAGTGTCTTATCTTCACTTTTATTTGTGGAATTTTCACTCGGCGAGCTTTCTGGTGATTCTGGAAGGTGTTTGTTCTTTCGTTAAGTTGTAGTATTAAAATTGCTGAGCATGACGGCAAGATAGGTTTTACCTATGCCGCCATCTTGGTTCTCATCTCACTGGCGGCTTTCGAGACGGTGTGTGGCAGGAGTTGTGCAGACAGGCGGGGAGACAGAGCCCACCCGGCTGTGCAGGCGAGGGGCCTGATGCAGGCGTGAGCGGCATGCTGCCAGGGTGCCTGAAAGGAGCTCAGCCTTCCGTTACCAAAAAGACGCTCCTGGCGGCGGAGCGGGTGGGGCAGCGGCAGAGGGCAGGGGGTAAATGGTGATGCAGGAAAGGAAAGAGAAGGAAGGGAAAGAACATAAAAAGTCTCTCAAGGTGACTGAGTCTGGCTGACGGAAACAGGTCCCTGTGCCCTCTGTGTCGAGGTCACCACACCTGCTGCCTCGCCAGGTAGCCACCCAGTCACCTCGTGGGCAGGTCCCCAAGGAAATCCCTGGCCGATGGTGAGACCCACCGCTTGGTAGGGGCGCGCCTGAATCCCAGGGCGCAGGGAGAATACAAAGAAGGAAGTTGGGGCTCCCAGAGCCAGGACCCAGGCGCACTGGCTCTGCCCCCTTTATATTCCAGGACGAGCTGCGCCGCCAGCAGCCAGATGCAGGGCGCAGGGAGCCTCGCACACACGTGTCCACCTCGTCATGCTGCCCAGAGACTGAGGCCTGGCCCTCCCTGTGCAAGGCTCAGGAGGCGCAGGGGAAAGGCCCTTGACAGACACCCGCATCCTGCTGCGGGAGAGCAGCCACCTCGCCTTCAGAACCCACAAGACAGGGCGGCCTCCCCTCCTGGCTGCTCTGTCCTTCCCACTCCCGGCGGTGGGCGTCCTGCCACTCCTGCCTCCCTCTGCCCTCTCCCCAAGCTTCTAAGTGCACTCCAGCAAGCACCCCATCATCACACCCGAGGCAGTGAGCAGAGGGAATCTGAGTGACTCAGCTCCGGCCTGCCCAGCCAGCCAGAAGGCCCCCTGCAGGGACCTCACTCAGCCTGGACACAGGTCCTCCCGCCAAGCCCCACATGGCCCTTCCCTCCCACCCCTATTTCCTTTCCACACATATTTCCCCTTCTGTCTCCTCCTGGTATCTATGACCAGCCCACAGGAGATGCCAAAGGCCGCCGGTCCCAAACACAGCAGAGCAGAGCAAAGCTGCAGGAAGCAGAGCCTCGGCCTGAGCTTCGCCCCCTCGCCAGGGCCCCTGGGGACAAGGGCCTGCAGCCCCTCCCTCTGGCACAAGGGCCTTCAGAGATTGCGAGTGAGGTCAGCTGCAGCTCCTGGCTAAGGAGTCAATTCTGCGATGCTTTTCTGTCTTTTGGGGGATTTTCACAAGCGCTTTCTTCTCTGACCTAACAGCTGTCCTGCATAGCAAAGTCACAGATGCCCGAAAGGAGGAAGAGGAGGGGAAGCCAGAGGCCCACCCGCCACACAGGACCCGCACCAGCATTGCTGGCTGGACCTCGTAATCCGTTCCCATCCTATCCCATCCCATCCCGCCTGCTGCAGGGCTTGGGAGTTGTTTTTGCATATTTTTATTGTTAACAAGGCCAATCTAAGGAAAAGCATCGACTAACAGGCAAAAGCCAAGTTCACAGGAGCCTCTTCCATTTCCTGGCAAGAACTAGGAAACAACAAAATGAATACCCATGGGGGGGGGGGTGGGGGCGGGATGCAGCATTATTCACCCAAGTCTTCTCATGTGGAGACACCCGAACACTTCCCAAACCACGTTCTATAAAGTTAAAGGAATTAACTGAACAAGCACTAGGGACTCACGGGATCAAGTTACTGCTGAGCTTCTGAAAGGCAGGGAGGGTTCTAGAAGCACGGAAGGTTCTGAAAGTCAAGGGGGGATTCTAGACACAGGGAAGGTTCTGGAAGGCACTTTCGGAGGGAACTAGAGGGCAGGGACATGGTCCTGTTCATGTTTGCATGTCCAGTGCCTGGTGCAGGGCCTGGCACACAAGGTCCGTGATGGTGAACCTATGACACATGTGTCAGCACTGACAGGCGTAGCCATTTTCGATGACACGCGGCTGCTTGCGGTCGCACACAGAGAAGTATGGGGCTGCATGCCGAGAAGGACGTTTGATCCCCGGCAACTGCATGGCGAGGTTCAGTAGCCGAGGATGAAACATTTGCTGTAGTGTCGTGTAGACACTCTGTGCCAGAGGTCTATAGGCCAAAATAACAGAATTCCAGCACAGAGCATCTAGTTCTGGGACTTCCTGTTAGGCCGTTAGCGGATCTTTGACCTCACTTCTGGCCGGCGGAGCAGGGAGCAGGGAAATGCCACAGGGGACACATCTCTGGGGGCCCTGTGATTGCCATTACCAGCAACCACATAACCACAGCAACCATCATCCAATCTACTGTTCTGGGGTGTCGTGGATTCCTAATTGACCATCATTACTAAGATAACTGAGGAGGAGGCTGGGAGAGGCGAGGGCCTGTGCTATGGGTGCCATTTCCCACCATTCGAAATAGCGGCAGCCATCTTAATTTATATAAGGAACCCCATTTTGCAGCATAGTGCAGACTCCATTTCACTACTATTACTGTTGTGCATCTTTCTTAACTGCTATTTCTGCTTATTAAACCTGCCCTTTCCTAAAATACAGTTACATGTGCCGTCTTGTGGTCACTTAGGCTAGTGAACCCCGAATTGCCTGCAGGCTATCTATAATTCTATCTTCTCTCACTTCCCCCTGATGGAGAACCAAAAAAATAGCAGTAGCCGACCCTTTCAAGAGACATGGACCGAGATGTATGGCATTATAGAAAAAAATGGCAGATCATTTTGCATTCTAGGTACTGAAATGGTAGTAAGCAGAACGTGGAATATAAATAGACATTTTGAAACTAATCATTCCCAGCTCTTGAAAAAAGTGAGGATGAAAGGAAGGAATACATTTCCAGACAGCTACACCTTTATAAGAGCCAATCTAATTCCATCCTTAAATTTATAAAAGGCTCTACACATTTAACATCTGCAAGTTTGAGCATTGCTCACTCCATAGCTCAGCATGGAAAAGCACTCAGTGAGGGAGAATTTATTAAAGAAACCCTCCTAAGATGTGCACCAGTTCTATTTCATGATATGCAAAATAAAGATGCAATTATTAAGAGAATATTTGAGTTGCCACTTTGTAGAAATATAAAAAAAACAAATAATGAGACTGAACACAAACGTACAACATCAATTAAAAAGAGACATAAGTAATTGTAAATATTTTTCAATCTCTCTTGATGAAACTACTGATGTCACATCACACCCTCAGTTGGCCATTATAGGCCGATATTCTGATGGTCTCACAATGAGAGAAGAGTTGATAAAGTTAGTATCAACTTGTAGTGCCAACAAGTACATCAGGAAGCAAAATATGGAAGGTTGTTATACAAACATTTTGTGACCTAAGCATTGATATCTCTAAAGTTGTATCAATGACGACAGATGGGGCACCAAACATGGTGGGGGGAAAAGTCTGATTTGTCAAATTGTTTACAGATGCTATTGGACATCCGATTGTGCCTTTTCATTGTATTATCCATCAGGAGGTTTTATGTGTCAAGGCAGGATTCACTGACTTAAACGACTTAATGTTAGTTGTTACCAAAATAGTTAATAGAGGGAGAACCAAGATGGCTGCATAGGTAAAACACCTATCTTGCCGTCATAAACAACAATTTTAAAACTACAACTTAACGAAAGAACAAACACCTTCCAGAATCACCAGAAAGCTGGCCGAGTGAAAATTCCACAAATGAAAGTGAAGATAAGACACTGTGACTCGGGGGAGCGGCTGAGGACAGCGTTGAAAGATTCGCGCAGAGAGAGGTTGGGAGAGCGCGCGAACAGATAGGGCGGACAGCTGAAAACCGGCCAGTTTTCTCGAACGGGGAGACAAAGACATCCCACTGGACTGATTCTCCAGCTCTGGGCGAAGTCCAGGGAACCCACTATCATACGGGCTGAAAACTGGACAGTGGGAGGGCACGCTGAAGCTCGGGTGCTGCAGGGGTCCCCCGGCTTGTGGAGAAGGGAGCTTGTGCATGAACTTGGGAACAGCGCAGCTGCATGACCACGTAGAGAGCGCTCTTCGACATGCTATCTCATTCGGGAAACCGTCAGACTGCTTTGTTTTACAACTCTGGATAAGACATTGGGTGTGCAAACTCATTTGGGGAGAGGATGAATTCTCCGGCAGCTGGTGGAGGTCAGCAGCAGCTCTCTCTCAGAGGTGCTGGCGGCCGAAGACACCTGCCACAGAGACCCTAGGGCACGTAGGGTGGAGCTGACACTGCCTGCTTGGTCCGGAGACTCCACCCATCCAACCTGAGCACAGCTGAATGTCACAGACAATTGGCCTGGAGGTAACCCCTCCAAGTGCTAACAACAATTAACCTGAGCTTAACTTCAGCAAGACTGTATAACCCATATCCACCTCAGGTCACTGGGGAGGCTGAGCCACTGTCCCTTGTAGGAAGTCTACCACACAAAGCTAATTGACCAACTCAGGGAAGCAGCCACCATGCAGAGACATGGAAAGAAATCAGATGTGAAAGAAATGGAGGAAAAAAACCGACTGGACATGGAATTCAAAACCATGGTTATAGGGCTTCTCAAGAGCAAGACCGCAAAGGAAATGAATGAGACCCTCAAGGATATGAACGAGACCTGCAAGAAAATGATCAAGACAAACGTGGAAATGATCAAGATCAACTTCCAGTAAAAGTGCAGTCCTACAAGGAAATGAAGGAGACCCTCAAGGATAGAAAGGAGACTCTCAAGGATATGAAAAAGAACCAACCAGAAATTAAGCATACACTGACTGAAACAAAAAATATTATACAAAGACCTAAAAGTGCTCTGGAGCACCCAAGAACCAAGTTAAAGATGTGAAATACAAAGAAGGAAAATCCACTCAGCTGAAAAAGCAAGAATCCAAAAGAATCCAAAAAATTGAAGATAGTATAAGGGGCCCCTGGGACAACTTCAAACATACCAACATCTGAATTATAGGGGTTCCAGAAAAAGAGAGAGAGCAAGACAATGAAAACCTATTTGAAGAAATAGTGACTGAAAACTTCCCACACCTGGTGAAAGAAATTGACTTAGGAGTCCAAGAAGCACACCAAACTCCAATATATAGGAACCCTAAGAGGACCACACCAAGGCACATCATAATTAAAATGCCAAGAGCAAAAGACAAAGAGAGAATATTAAAAGCAGCAAGAGAAAAACAGATGGTTACCTATAAGGGAGCACCCATACGATTGTCAGCGGATCTCTCAACAGAAACGATGCAGGCCAGACGGGAGTGGCAAGAAATATTCAAGGTGATGAACAGCAAGAATCTACAACCAAGATTACTCTATCCAGCAAAGCTATCATTCAGAATTGAAGGTCAGATAAAGTGCTTCACAGATAAGAAAAAGCTAAAGGAGTTCATCACCACCAAACCAATATTACATGAAATGTTGAAAGATATTCTTTAAGAAGAGGAAGAAGAAAAAGATAAAAGTGTAAATTAGGAACAACAAATACACATCTATCAACAAATGAATCTAAAAATCACGTGAATTAATAAGCTGATGAACAGGATAAACTGGTGAATGTAACAGAATCACGGACATAGAGAGGGAATGGACTGACAATTCTTGGGGAGAAAGGGGGTGTGGGAAGTGCAGCAAGAGACTGGACAAAAATCATGCAACTATGGGAGAGGACAGTGGAGAGGGGTGAGGGTGGAGGGTGGGATGGGTACAGGGTGGAGGGGAGCTATAGGGGGATAAAAAGGGAACAATGTAATTAATAAACTGAGCAATAATGATAAAAAATAAAAGTAGTTAATAGCTGCTCATCCCCTTCACAAGCGAGAATTTTCTGCACTTTTACTGGAGGTTGATTCCACCTACAGTGGACTGCTGATGTACAATAATGTAAGATGGCTGAGCTGAGGCAAAGTTCTTGAGTGCTTTATGGAGTGCTTTGAAGAAATTAAGGTATTTCTTGAGGATAAGGATCTGGGAAACTTTTCTCAGCTCAGTGATGAGAAGTGCGTCAACACCCTGATATTTTTTACAGATCTCTCTGTTCATATTAATGAACTGAACTTAAAGTTACAAGGTTTTGGCAAAAGTATTGATGTTATGTTTGGGTACATAAAAGCTTTTGAAAGTAAACTTAAAATTTTCAATCAAGATGTAGAAACTAAAACTTATAAGTATTTTTCTCGAGTAACAAAGTATTTTGAGAAGGCCAGTTCAGCTGTACAAAATGAAATGGAACCCTTGCATATAAAGTACCAGCATGTCTTAGACTCATTACTTGACCAGTTCAGTGATAGATTTAATCAATTTAGAAGCCTACCTAGAACAGACCATAAAAATAATTAAGTATCCTGATGTAGTAGTCTACAGTAGTTTGGAATTAAATGGCTTCCAATGGATGCAAATTGATGATTTGGAGATGCAACTTGCAGAATTTCAAGACAGCATCTGGGCTCAGGTGTTTTTCGACTTGAGGTCAAAGCTTCAGAATCTGGAAAGGTGCCGTTTGGAGAATCAAGAGGAGTGCCACTATGAACAGGAAATTTGGAGTGCCTGGATCCGATTACCAGACACTTTTAGCACCCTGAAAAATATAGCAATGGCTTTACTCACAATTTTTCCATCTGCGTACTTTTGTGAGACCTTATTCTCAGCATTAAATAATATCAAAACCAACAAAAGAAACAGATTGACAGATGAAGTTAGTAGCTTGTGCTTGGGCTTGAAGTGTACAAAATACCAACCTTCAACTGAAGGTTTAGCCAATGAAATTCAGCAACAAAAAAGTCACTAATGGGCAGGTTGGTTAAAGAATTCCCCTCCCCCTCACTTATCTTAGTTCACGGCACCCCACACAAGCTAAATAATATCAAGACCAACAAAAAGAAATCGACTGACAGATGAACAAAGAAGTCACTAAGCAGGTAAGCTAAATAATTACTTTTTGGTTTATTAAATACAGTTATATATTTTTGTTATTTAAACTATAAACATCGTGAAGGATGAACCAAGATGGCGACATAGGTAAACACCTATTGTTCTGCCCGCGCAACGATTCAAAAACTACAACAAAACAATAAAACAAACATCACCCATAATCACCAGACAGCTGGCTGAGTGAAAACTCCACAAATAAAAGTAAAGGTGGGACACTGAGACTCAGAAGAGTGGCAGAGCGCAGCCTTGAAGATACACGTGGAAACAGAGGTTAGGAGCCGTGGCCGTGTGGGCTATAGGGCTGGTAGCAGCAACCCTGGCTGGATTCCTCCAACGGGGAGGGTGGAGATGTCCCACTGCACAGATTCCCCAGTGCCAGGCGAGGTCTGAGATCCGGGGTACGCACCCAGTAAACCGGGTGTGGCAGAGGTCTCCTAGTCTGAGAATCCAGGTTGCTCGGAACAGCAGTTTGAGCGCGTAAACTGTTCCCTGGCGACTTGCTCCCTGGTCCCGGAGACCACCAGACTGCTTTGTTTTACAACCCTGGGCAAGACTTTGGGTGTGCAGACTCATTTGGGGAGAGGCATAGTTGTCTGGCAAGGGGTAGAGACTAGCGGCTTTCTCTTGGAGGTGCCTACAGCCATCCCCATCTAACAGAGACCCACGTGCATGAGTACCACATAGGTTGTAGCTGATGCTGAGGCTGCCTGAGCAGCACAGAGACTCCGCCCATCCAACCTGAACACAGTCTCCCTTCACAGCCAATTGGCCTGGAGGTCAAACCCTCCTAGGGATAACAACAACAAGCTGGGTTTAAATTCAAAAATACTGTACAACCCATAAAGGATTGCAATATGAGTACCCACCTCAGGTAACTGGGGAGGCTGAGCCACTGTCCCTTTGAGGATATCTACCACATAAAGCAGCCACCATGCAGACATGGAAAGAAATCAGGTGTGAAAGAAATGGAGGAGAAAAGACGACAAGACATAGAGTTCAAAACCACGGATATAAGGCTTTTCAAGAGGCTCCCAGAAAAGGCTGATGAACTTAATGAGAAGTATGAGGAAATAAACAAGACTAACCAGGAAATGAAAGAGACCTACAAGGAAATGAATGAGACCCTCAAGGAAATGAACAAGACCTCTGAGGATATGAACGAGACCCTCACGGATATGAAAAAGGACCAACTAGAAATCAAGCATACACTGACTGAAATAAAAAATATTACACAAAGTCCTAAAAGCAGTCCAGAGGGCCACAAGAACCAAGTCAAAGACTTGAAATACAAAGAAGCAAAGTCCACTGGGCTGGAAAAGCAAGAAACAAAAAGAATCCAGATAATTGAAGATAGTATAAGGGGCCTCTGGGACAACCTCAAGCATGCCAACATCCGAATTATTGGGGTGCCAGAAAAAGAGAGAGAGCAAGGTAATGAAAACCTACTTGAAGAAATAGTGACTGAAACTTCCCCCACCTGGTGAAAGAAACTGACTTAAAAGCCCAAGAAGTACACAGAACCCCAAAATATAGGAATCTAAAGAGGACCACACCAAGACACATCATAATTAAAATGCCAAGAGCAAAAGATAAAGAGAGAATATTAAAAGCAGCAAGAGAGCCGAAACCGGTGTTGCTCAGTGGATAGAGCATCGGCCTGCGGACTGAAAGATCCCGAGTTCGATTCCGGTCAAGGGCATGTACCTTGGTTGCGGGCACATCCCCAGTAGGGGGATGTGCAAGAGGCAGCTGATTGAAGTTTCTCTCTCATCGATGTTTCTGACTTTCTATCCCTCTCCCTTCCTCTCTGTGAAAAATCAATAAAATATATTTTTTTAAAAAAGCAGCAAGAGAAAAACAGTTAGTTACCTATAGGGGAGCACCTATATGATTGTCAGCGGATTTCTCAACAGAAACGATGCAGGCCAGACGGGAGTGGCAAGAAATATTCAAGGTGATGAACAGCAAGAATCTACAACCAAGATTGCTCTATCTAGCAAATCTATCATTCAGAACTGAAGATCAGGTAAAGTGCTTCACAGATAAGAAAAAGCTAAAGGAGTTCATCACCACCAAACCAATATTATATGAAATGCTGAAAGATATTCTTTAAGAAGAGGAAGAAGAAAAAGGTAAAAATATAAATTATGAACAACAAATACACATCTATCAACAAATGAATCTAAAAATCAAGTGAATTAAAAATCTGATGAACAGGATAAATTGGTGAATATAACAGAATCATGGACATAGAGAGGGAATGGACTGACAATTCTTGGGGAGAAAAGGGTTGTGGGAAGTACAGCAAGAGACTGGACAAAAATCTTGCAACAATGGGATAGGACAGTGGGGAGGGGGAGGGAAGGGTGGAGGGTGGGATGGGTACAGGGTGGAAGGGAGCTATAGGGGGATATAAAAAGGGGAACAATGTAATTAATAAACTGAACAATAAAGATTTAAATAAATAAATAAACTATAAATATCGCGAAATTATGGGGGGGGGTTTCCCCTCAAAGTGACACACCACCCGAGTTATGCTCAGTTTTTTGGCAAATTTTAACACACCAAGCTCAAAAGGTTACCCATAACTTCACTAGGTGCTCACCCCTTGTCCTAGCTGGAGGTTTTGCTACCTGGCTAGTTGTGTGGAAAACTGAAACTCTTTGTTGACCGTGAGAACAGAGGCAACTGGCAAAGGATAAACATCTGAACTTTCCTAACGTGCCATTCAGTTTGGTGCTGGTCAGCTATATGAACCAGGTGGAACCTCGCAGACGGGCGTCCCAGCAGCCTTTAGGAGAGGAGAGGCCCCCGCAGCTGCTGATGCTGGAGGAACCAGCACAGCTCTGGGACACCCCAGCCCCGGGCAGTCTCTCTGAAGGAGGCTTTGTTTGGATTGGTGTCATTTAATTGCAGGATATTGTGCGGTTATTTTGTGTAAAATCAACTCTAATGGCCTCAAACATCCTTTTTTCCAACAATGCTTGATTTTAAATTTTCCCAAGATATCTGTTCTTCCTGGTTTCTTAAGGAAAACATTTAACCACTGAACAAATGCTGTACATCCCTAGACTGAATATAGCACTTTCCCAGTACAGACTTCTTGACGGATGTGCTGACACATCAGAAAGTAGTTGATGCAAATGCAGTGGTCTGAGGTCTGTGTCACCACCTCAAGCTGGAGAACAGGAACAGGCATGTCTGCAGGAACAGCCACATTCCCAGCCTCGCTGCCTATGTGCACAGCCAGAGCAGCCTGCACGAGATGCCCTTTGAGAATCACTTCTCACTCCCCAGAGATGCAGCCGAGCAGAGTCTGATTTCATCACTGAACACTGATGCCCTCAGTCCCTGGCACACCTCTACGTTTTTTAAGCTACCCTATTTCTCACTAAGTTTTCGTTCCCAAACTGTCATTCTGATATTGCCTTGGTCCGTTCTCCCAGACCAGTGGTCGGCAAACTGCAGCTCGCGAACAACATGTGGCTCTTTGGCCCCTTGAGTGTGGCTCTTCCACAAAATACCACGGCCTGGGTGAGTCTATCTTGAAGAATTGGTGTTAGAAAAAGTTTAAGTTTAAAAAATTTAGCTCTCAAAAGAAATTTCAATCATTGTCCTGTTGATATTTGGCTCTGGTGACTAATGAGTTTGCCAACCACTGTCCCAGACAATTGCCTATCCTGTGAGTTTCATCTGATATGTATGTGCCGGCGATGCCACGCACACGCTTCTAGGCACCCACCTCATGGCGTGCGCGTCTCTGTGACCAGGCTAACGAAAACGTCAGTTCCCTCTCTGTTGGGAGTAGACGATTGGAGATTGTCACATAAATGAGAAAATCAGAGGAGAAAACTCAGAATCCAATCTTGACTCTGAGAAGCATTTCTTCCGTTTAAAAAGGCTTCCTCCTGTGCAGATCCCAGCGGTGAGACTCCTATAACAGAGAATCTGCCAGGCTCTCATCCTCCTCAGTCCATGTACCCCTTAAAGTACTTGCCTCTTGCCCCAAATAAGGCAGAAACAAACAAGAGCCCACACCTGGTGTGGTCAGAGAGAGGGAGCGGTGTGCATGGTCACACGCAGCAAGGGTGGGTGCTGGCACTGCTACTTTTGCGGCCACCAAGCTCTGGCCAGAGGAGGGTTTCTGACTGGAATGGGTCCTGCAGAAATGAAGGTCTCTGTGGTTTCACTTCTGATATCAGCTCGACTCCACAGAGCTTTGTCCTAAGGTGCATTCCAGGCAGGTCTCGGGTGTGAAATAGAGATTAGGGGCCGGAAGGTGAGTCCTCTCTGGGCAAACCGCAGAGCACCCCCTACAGCAAGAGGTTGTCACACCCCTCCCACCCAAACAGAAGCTCCTGGAGGTGACAGGCTCCCACGTGAGCCACCTCCAGGCAACAGCTGCCCCTGCAGGGGGTGCACATCGACGCGGACCCTCTCTCCCACAAGAGGGTCCCAGAACCCCAGGAGCCTTGGGAAGGTCAGGAGAGGGCAGGGTGCTTCCCTGGTCTGTCCTTCTCTGGCCAGAAACAGGGCCTCTGGAGCGAACCACAGACATCCCACCGACCAGAGAGACAGCCGGCCTCGGGAGCCGCAGCCCCGGGACCCGGGCACAGACCCTTGCGGACTGCATCTGCCCGCAGCCCAGGGGCTGGCACGGGGAATCGGGCACTGCACAGGCCAGCAGAAGAGGCAGGCTATGTGGGCATGGACCCCGGGAGGATGCTGGGGGTCAAAAGCCCCTGCTGAGGAGGGCAGTCCTGTGTGTTTCTGACCCGAGCCCCAGGTCAGAGAATGAGCCACAGCAGACGTGGAAGGGACAGGAGGGCAGCGGGTGGGGGTTTGGGGGGGAGGCAGGGCCCGCAGCGTCCGCACACCCAGGCCCCGGGAGGTGAGGGGCTGTGGGAGCCCTACTGGGACAGCGTGCCCTGCCCTGCCTCCCTCCCTCCAGGAGCAGGGCTGGGCTGCAGGCAGCTGCTGGTGTGGCCCGGCACGAGGTCAGTGTGGCCTGGCTCCTAGCAGCTGTGCTGGGCACGGCACCACGGCAGGCCCTGGTGACCAGCACGCTTCCTCAGAGTGCGGGCATCCTGTTGCTCTCCCACCAAACCGTCTCCAGGTCCTGGTGACGCCTCAGTGCCGCAGCCTTGCCTGGTGGACGAACTGGCAAATGTGCTCTGGCTCCTGCCCTCATCAGATGACACATGTTTATAAGTGACCCAGGTGTCTGAGAAAGGGCATGCATCTGAGAATCTGTAGGGGTCTTATTTAAGCGCTATTTCTTTTTATTCCTCACCTGAGGATATTTTTGCACTGATTTTGAGAGAGGGGAAGAGAGAAACATCCGATTGGTTGCTTCCTGCACACGCCCCAGCTAGGGATCACATCCGCAACCCTGGTGTGTGCCCTGACTGGGACTCGAACCCACAGCACTTTGGTGCACAGGACAGCATGCCAACCAACTGAGCCACTGGGCCAGGGCTCCACCCTACTTCTCTTCAACATCTGTTAGCTCTTAAGAGGGTTATAGAAGATAAATTCTAGATAGTACCATCACCATTGTCCTCATTATTGCAATGTGATTAGCCTGCATCTAGGTAAATATGCTTCTTAGAGACATAAATCAGCCCGTGCTATGTCAGCTGGCTGGACCAACGTCCCCTACACCTTCGTACACCAACAGGGGGAGGGTCCCACCCCCAGTCAGGGCTGGTGTGCAGAAGGCAACTAATGGATGTTTCTCTCTCTCTCTCCCCACTCATTCCTCTCTCAAAATAAAAATCAATAAAAACACATAAATGATATTACTATTTAAAATTGAATGGTAATAAGTAAAATCTACACTAATAAAAGAGTAAGATGCAAAAGACCATGCCTTTGAGATGCCCACCAGTCAATCAGAAGTGAATATGCAAATTAACAACAAAGATGGCCAGTTAATTTGCATACACAGGTGCAGAGCGGCAGGGTGGGGTGGGACTCTTGCATTGTCGCCATGGCAACAAAACAGGCATTCCGTACCACCCTAGCCACTCCAGGTCTCTGGGCATCATGGGAAGGCGGGAAGGCAGGAAAGCAGTGCCGGCAGCCAAGGGAAGGAAGGCCTATTCTTGCAGAATGCTTTGTGCATCAAGTCTCTAGTAAATGAATAAAAAATAAAATCAAATGGTAGTTCTTCTGCAAAAATCTCAGTAGTCAATTCAGCCAAGACTTCAAGTCACCAAAGCGAAATTATTTTCAATGATGATGGTATTCCACCCTGGCTGGCCATCCCCCTCCAACCCTGTGCGTAGAACCTCCCACCCTCTCTCACCCTGCCCTGAGCTCCGAGGACATGCACTCAGAGGTCAGAGGGCAGCGGCAGTGCTCTGGGCGGGTGGTGAGTACCAAGCACACAGTGCCGATGACTGAGCTGGAAGGACAGGCGGCCCCTGGCCTGTCCCCCAGCGGCAGGAGCCGGGGTCCTGGGAGCTGAACTGTCTGCTGGCCCACAGCCCGCCTTCCCGCCAGCGTTTGGAAATCGCCCGCAGTTTCGGCTGTGCCTGGGCCTCCTTTCATCCAGGTTGACTGAAGCCTGGCGAACAGGTGCAAGGCCATGGAGCCCAGGTCCAAGGATGGCACCCCCAGTGGCACCACAGGCTTCCCTCGCACCCACATCGCTCACAGGACATCTGGAGATCACGGCCTGTTTCCAGGCCGAGTCAGAGACCGGGCTGAAGGAGTTCTGTCTGTGTTTGGTGAAAGCAGAGGAGCCTTCGCAGGGCAGAGGGGACCTGGGGAGTGGGGGCCGGTGAAGGCCATGCACTGCTTCCTCACTGGTCCCGTGCCCGGCAGCCATGAAGAGCTGCCCTTTCCCGGGGATGTCTCATCTGGTGCCAATAAAATACCAGCAAGTGGCTCAGCTCGTGTTGCTCAGTGGTTGAGCCTCAACCTAGGAAATAGGAGGTCACGGTTCGATTCTCAGTTAGAGAACAGGCCCAGGTTGTGGGCTCGGTCCCCAGTGGAGGGCCTGCAGCAGACAGCTGATCGATGATTCTCCTCATTAATGTGTCTCTCTCTCCCTCTCCCCTCCTCTTTGAAATCAATACAAATATATATGTATTTTAAATACCAGCAGTTGTACTTCAGAGAACACACACTGTTGAGCCACACGCAGCCACCCCACAGGTTGGTGTCTGCCCTCAGCTGGACTAAAGCCACAGCTCTGGCTGAGCAGCCTGGCTCCCCCACAGCACTGCTGGCTGCCTCATCCGTTTGCATGTTAATTACACTTTGCTGTTGGAGGCAGACTTGACCGGCACCATTAATATCAAGTCCTTTTCTCTTTGGAAACCAGGTCAGCCTCTCTCCTGAAAATTTCTTCACCAAACACCATTTCCAAACCCATGCTGTGCGCTGTGTGCAGGGCATTGCCTCCAAAGTCGACATGGGCTTTCAGAACCGTGTGGTGGCACAGAATGGCCACATCATGGGGGAGAGAGCTCCCCTCTCTCACCTGCCAGCATGCCTCCCAGAAGAGAAACCAGTGCAACAAGCCATCCTAGGCCTGTTTGCTGCGAGTCTCAACATTTCCTTATGACAGCAACCTTCCTTCCCCAAAGACAGGCTTAGAGAGACGAGGGGGAGAGGGAGAGAGAGAGAAGGAGAGAGGGGGAGAGGGAGAGAGAGAGAAGGAGAGAGGGGGAGAGGGAGAGAGAGAGAGAGAGGGAGAGAGGGGGGGAGGGAGAGAGGGAGATATGAGGGGGGAAAGGAGGGAAGGGGGAAGGGGGAGAGAGGGAAAGAGAGAGAGAGGAAGGGGGAGAGAGGGGGAAGGGGGAGAGAGGAAGAAAGAGAGAGGAAGGGGGAGAGAGGGGGTAAGAGGAAAAGAGAGGGTGTAAAAAGGACAAAAATGGGGGGAAAGGGGAGAGGGAGAGGGGGAAGGGGGGAGAGAGGGGAAAGGGAGTGAGAGGGCAAAAGGGGGGCGGAGAGAGAGGGAGAGAATGGGAGGAAGGGGGAGAGAGGGCTGGGGAACATTGATCAGTTGTCTTCTGTATGTGTCCCAAGCTGACATCAAACCCCCAACCCAGGCACATGCCTTGACTGGGAATTGAACCCTCAACTTTGCAGTGCAGAGGGCGACACTCAACCAACCCAGCCACTTTCAACCAGTCTCCCTCCGACTCTGAAGTGGGCTTTTTGTCATAACCAGTCTGCTCCTTTAGCCTAAAAAGCTTTTACACAGCAAAGGAATCCATCAACAAAATGAGAAGGGGAAGATCTTTATAAATGATGTACTCAGTAAGGGGCTAATAACCAAAATAGTTAAGGAACTCATGAAACTTAACAGCAAAAAAAACAATCAATTTAAAAACGGGCATAGCCATGGACTCAGACAACAGTGTGGTGAAGGCCAGAGGAGGCAGGTGGGGCTGGGGGGAGATGGATAAAGAGGGGGGAAATGGGGCCATCTGTAACAGTGTCAACAATATAAAAAGTAGATGAAATGAATAAATACATAAATGACAGGAATGGGTAGAAGCATACAGGTGGCCGACAGGCACAGGAAAAGATGCTCAAAGTCACTGATCGTCTGAGAGAGGCAAATCAAAACAACACTGCGGCACATCTCATACCTGTCAGAACGGCTGCCATCAGCCATCCATAAATGACAAGTGCTGGTGAGGATGTGGGGACAGGGAGCCCTGGCAATGGGGTGCAAACTATTGCAGCCACGTGAAAAGCACAATAGGGATGCCTCATACAATTAGAAAGAGCTGCCACACAACCCATAATTCCATTCTGGGGATTTACCCGAAAAAGCACGAAATGCGAATTCAAAAGGCCACTTGCAGTGCATGCTCACTGCAGAGGGAGGCACAGCAGGAGGGGCGCCCGGAGGCCAGTGGGGAGGAAGGTGCAGCCTCAGAAAGGAGTGTCACCATCCAACACCCCTGGACCTAGGGGGTATTACGCTCAGTGAACTAAATCAGACAAAGACAAGTACCACGTGATGTGGGTCTAAAAACAAAACAAATGAATAAACAAAGCAAAACAGAAAGAGGCCCATAGAGATGCATCCTGCATCGCAAGAGGCTAACAGTGCCCAAACACAGCATCCCTTCCAAACAGCAAAATTCCTTCAGAGGCAAACCAAACACCGGGCTCTGACACCCAGAACAAATCCCACCTGGGGAGCCCTCACAAGACCAAAGAGTGTGCCACACTTCCTGGGAACAGGCCCGAGGGCTGAGCACCCTGAGGCCCTGGCGCCTCTAGAGAAAGGCAGCTTGGCCAGTGGCAAGCACCTCCGTCCTATGTCAGCGCGAGCCAGACTCCTGTTCTCTGCAGAACCCTACACAGTTGGCCCTCCTGTCCTGGGAAAGAGAGGGAGACTCCTGGGGCCAGAGACCCGGCCCCACCCACCCCGGGGTCCTCCAGGCCTCAGTCTTCCCATCTGTGAGACCGACAGGACACTGCCCATCTTCGCTCTTCTGGGAAGTCTGCAGAACCAGGTGGAAAGCTCCCGGAGTTGCCAGGGCTGAGGGGACGGGCAGGCTACACACTACAGAGGGAGTGTGGCTGACAGGCCTTCCAGCTCCTGTCACCAGAATCCATACATAGGTCAGTACATACACCAATCACTTCACTTAGTGACAGTTTCCACTAACGAAACAGACAGCGCCCCACTCTGTTTTATAGCCATTAGCGGGTCCCCTCCACCTGGTGCCCCTACACCACCGCCCAGGACCCACATGCTGGCAGGGAGTGTCCCTGCATTTTCTGAATCACAGGCCATATCATCAGGGGGCAGATAAAGTCGATCAAACACACTCTCACCCACTTCCAGGCAGGAGGGCTGACACCCGCTGGTCACCACAAAGCCCTGCCGGTTCCTCATCTGCTCACACCTGCCAGACAGCTGGGGGTGAGCTTCACATTCTTGTAGTCAGTTCCCAAGTTCACTTCTCAGAGGAGGGCTAGAGGCACCCCTGTCCACACAGACGCAGACTAGCACGCACAGAACTCCCAGTGTCTCCAGGAGAGCCGCCCCTCCCATGTCCTGCCTGGACTTCGGCAGTGGCGAGGGGAAGACACACCCTCTGCCATCAGCCAGCCGCCTCCGGGCGCCCAGACAGTTCTCTGTTCTGGCCTCCGATCGACCAAGACTAAGACACATCCAGCTGGGCGTCTGCCTGCAAGGTCAGTGTTGACCATACGACAGCAGCTGGCAGGCGCCTATGGGCGCACAGGGGCCTGACCTGAGCTCCACTGTGCTTCCTCCTGAAGCGGAGAGAAGACAGGCTCT
This sequence comes from Antrozous pallidus, assembly GCA_027563665.1. Taxonomy (NCBI): domain Eukaryota; kingdom Metazoa; phylum Chordata; class Mammalia; order Chiroptera; family Vespertilionidae; genus Antrozous; species Antrozous pallidus. The sequence goes on from CM050521.1 coordinate 1,950,706, forward strand.
CCGTTAGCCGTGCCTCCCAGCCAGCGACCACCAGGATGGGTCTGAATGAAAACGCCTTCTGCCCATTTCTTAAGCTCTGTGCCCCTCCACACACACACAGCCCTGAAACAAGCACTTTTTGCACATCTCCAAGCTCCTTAAACACCAGCCACCCAAGCAGAAAGGTTTTTTTGTTTTTTTTTTTACTTTGGGCTGCTTTTAGTTACAAACATCTTTTCATAAGGGGGTTTAAATTCTAAGAGCTTATGTTAATAGAAAACTTTTTCTTAAATCCTCACCCAGGATGTCTTTCTCTCTTTCTTTCTTTCCTTCTTTCTTTCTTTCTTTCTTTCTTTGAGAGAGAGAGAGAGGGAGGGAGAGAAATAAACATCAATGAGAGAGAGAGAGACATTGATTGTTTGCCTCCTGCACATGCCCAATCGAGGTGGGTGGCAAACTTGCAACCCAGATACTTGCCCTTGACTGGAAGTTGACCCTGAGACCTACTGGTGCTCTAAGCAATGAGCCACATGGGCCCCGGGGCGGACTGACAGTTCAACGGCCCATCTCTTCTACATCCTCTCCCCATGTCCCCGCTCTCAAAAATCCACACAAAATGGGTGAATAACAGCATTCACAAATGAGGTAATACTGTATTTAAAAACACAACAAAATAAACCCGGAATGCAGAACTTTCACAGAAGTGAGGGATGGCGGCCCCAGAGTTCACATGCCCTGGGGCGAGGAGCTGGGGTTTCATCCCAGCCCACAGGCCGGTTCACCAGCACAGCTGCCTCCTCGTGCCAACAGGAACCCCTGGCCAGCGAGGGGCCAGCACCCCACGGAAAAACGCAGAGTGCACCCAAACCTGCGGGCAGCACCATGAGGGTGAGTGGGTGCCAGAGTGAGGCAGAAGAGCTGCAAGATGCCGAGCTTGCTACTTAGCAGAGGGGAGCCACCGGAAGCCTGTCTCATGCCTCGCACGCTCCTCCCTTGCTGACACGCTGACAGCCATCTTTTGACACAGGAGACGGTCATGAAAGTCCCACGAAAAACACCTGGTTTTGTGGGTGAGCCCACTGTCTGCTCCTCCTTTCCCCAAAGCCCAGAGCTTTCCAGGGCCCCAGGCCCATGGGCACCTGAGGTGACTGGCGCCAAGGGAGGAGACACAGGCGAAGAAAGACTCGGACTTCTTCGGCAAGGCACACATGCTCTAGCTCGGGGAGGGCCCGGTTCTCATCCCTCACACCCAACAGGGAAGATCAAGGGCTCTGGACCCCAAGAAGCAAAAATGGGTTTGTGCTTCTGTGGCAGGAAGAAGGATGCTTCGATTTAAAAATAAACCATCATGCCACCTCGTTCACAAAGGCAGCGACTCCTGCCTCCGCTCTCCCCAGCCCTGCGTGGGCTTGCTGGTGAATGAAATGCACGCGTGAGCGAATCAGGAGGCCAAAAAGGAGCAGAATAAACATGCAGCCGCCTACAGACACAGGTGCATCGGTGAGGTGTAATTTTAGGTTCTCCAAGCAAAATATGTAGGAAAGGGCTGGCTAGGACCTTTGACAAAGGAAGTGGTCTCTCCCCAAAGGAAGATGGCCTTTCACATGTGCACCCTAGTGCTTACCATTGTAGCGGAAGATGGTGAGAGACAAAGGGTTGGGCTGGGCAGATTTATGGGAAAAGTACCGAGCACCAGACAAAAGGATGTCCTGCCTGCGCAGCCACAGGCAGAGGGCGGGCAAAGGAAGACCCTGGGCCGCCAGAGCAGAGAAGACAACTGTGCCGGTTGGTCCTGGACAGGCTGCCACGATGGGACTGCCCCGGGCAACGCTGAACAGCACCTCGTTGGCCGGCCGCCCGTTCCACTCGCTCCACTCCAGTGTCACCCGCAGTGGGCACTGTCTGCACAGGGAGGCTCGCACCCCAGAGTCATGGGGGCACAGGTGGCGCCGGGGCTGGAAGCTAAAATGAAGATGGGGAACAGGTGTCCTTGAAGAAAGGGAGAGGGGAGTCAGGAAATGGGCTGACTCGGGCCACAGGCCACACTGAGGGAGGCAGCTGTTGGTGGCCATGCATGCAGGTTACCAGGGACCTGGCTGGGCCAGGCCTAAGGTACAGCTTTCGTTTGCGCTGTCATTTGCACAATGAGGTGTGACAGTGATCAAACAAAATCCAGATGGCAGTGAGAGAGGGAGAGGGAAAGGTGGGAGAGGGGGAGGGGAGGGAAGGGAGAGGGGGAGAGGGAGAAAGGGGAAAAGGGGGAGGAGGAGGGAAAGGGAGAGGGAGAGGGGAGAGGAGGGGAGAGGGGGTAGAGGGAGAGGAGGGGAAGAGGAAGAGAAAGAGAGAAGGAGAGGAGGAGAGAGGAAGGAGGAGGGAAAGGGAGGGGGAAAGGGGGTAGGGGTAGGGATAAGGGGACAGGAGGAAGGGAGGGGAGAGGGAGGGGAGGGGAGGGGGGAGGGAAGGGAGAGGGGAGGGGGAGGAGGGGGAAGGGAGGAGGGGGAGGAGGGGGAGGGGAGGGGAGGGGGAGGAGGGGGAGGGGAGGGGGGAGGGGAGGGGAGGGGGAGGGGAGGGGAGGGGGAGGGAGAGGGAGAGGGGAGGGGGAGGAGGGGGAAGGGAGGAGGGGGAGGAGGGGGAGGGGAGGGGAGGGGGAGGAGGGGGAGGGGAGGGGGGAGGGGAGGGGAGGGGGAGGGGAGGGGAGGGGGAGGGGAGGGGGAGGGGGAGGGCAGTGTGTGCTCTCCTGGGTGCCCAGGGCTCTCAGCCCTTCTGGAGCGGGTGTCTGGGCTCTGAGCACAGGGCCGCAGCCCCCGGGAGGGCAGGATGCAGGTTGCATCCAGCATGCAGGGATGTGGCAGTCACACTATCTTCTGGCTTGCTAGCTCCACGCTAATGAAGTCTGGGCCCCTAACAGTGCCCCGTGGGGCACCTAGGAGTGGAGAGGAAAGAGCCCCCCTCCTTAGTGGCATGACTCACCACCGCCCGCCCCCCCCCCCCCGATGTCCGCGGCTGCCCCCTCGCCCCACCTCTTCCTTTCTCTGATTTCGAAGAAGCTTGACCTGCAGCTGCCGCGGAGGGCCCAGCCTCCCACCTCGAGCCGCCTCCTCTGAGGCTCCGGGCTGGCGTCAGCGCGGCTGCCGGACCTGCGTACGTGGAGGATGGCGGCCGGCCAGCGGAACAAACAGTGCACGGGGGTGACAAGAGCAAGAAAGCGGGGAGCACGGACCGGCGCAGTGGCGAGGCCCCAGTCCTGCAGGGTCTGTGGCAGATCCGCGGGTGGCCCCCTGCCCACAGCGCCGCACAGTATCCCGCGGGCGGGCCTCTCCCTCCCCTAGCTCCCCCTCCCCTAGCTCCCCCTCCAGGTGAACCCCGGAAACCCGTGCCTCCATCAGGACCGGCGGGAGCGGCGCTGAGGCCGAGACTCTGTGGGAGCTGCGCGCTGCCCCTCCCAGGTCCTCCCGGAGTCGTCCGCGCACCGCCCGGCCCCCACCTGCCCGGAGCAGCTCAGCTGGGTGCTGACTCGGGGCGCCCTGTCCCCCCGGGGCTGCCACGGAGGAGGGAGGCCCGCACTCAGTGAACACGCAGGAGGAGCCGGGTGCCTGGCGAGATCCACACTCGTGCTCCGCCCCCCCGCACACGCGGCACGAACACGCGGGGCGCACCCACGCCACCAGCAAGGGCAGCGCACAGGGCGACCCGGACCGAGGGGGCAACGGCCGCTGCGGGGGCGACTCAAACATGGACGACGACGCTGGGCCGCGACCCCTGCCGACTCGTGAGCACGTCTCTCCTGCCGGGGCGCCCCCAAATCCGCTCCCAGGCGCCCCTCCCCCAGCCCCAGACAGACCCTTCCCCGCCCCTCTGCCTCGGACCCCCTACCCCGCGTCCCCCACTCACCCAGGAGCCCCGCGAGCGGCCGGGCGAGGGGCGCGGGCGCTGCGGGCGGGAGCGGCTGTAGCAGCAGCAGCAACAGCAGTGGCAGCGCCAGCGGGGGCCCCATGTTGGTGGCTCAGTCCATGGCGGCCTCTCCCACTCCGCGCCACCGCCGCTTCAGCACCGGACAGCGCCGCCCGCGCCGCCCCGCCCCGCCCCGCCCCGCCCCGCGTCCACCCTCAAGCTCCGCCCACGGCCCGCCTCCAACAGCCTCTTTCTCCCTCCGGTCTGTCTTCGGCCCCGCCTTTGCCCACTCACGACCCCCGCTCTCCCTGGTGCCACCGCCCTGCCTAGACCCCCCACCTATGGGCGACCAGCCTCCCGCTCTGTGCCCCCCTCAGCCGGAACACAACACGCGCCCCTTCCTCCGACCCCAACCCCGTGGACGTCCTTCCCACCCCTGCAGACTCCTGTGGAAGCCCTGCCCGCCCGCCGGGGCCCGGGTTCGGGGTGAAAGGTGTCACTACCTGCCCTAGATGTGCCCAAAGGCCCGCCGCACCCTTGTTCTAGGATGGATGGGGGTCCTTCTCTGCCGAATACCGGCTACTATCGCCAGCACCCAAGGGTGGCCCATGCCCTGGGCGCCAGAGCCCCTGAGCGAAGGCCGGCGCTCCGGTGGGAGGGGCGGTGCGGGAGGTGTCAAGGGCAGATACCTGGGCGGCAGATTCTATCCCTGACCCTGGCTGTAGTGCCTGCAGAATGCAACCAATCCATGTGTCTCTCACATGGATGTTTTTCTCTCTCCTCTTCCCTCCCCCGTCCACTCTCTAAAATTCCATGGGCAAAGTATCCTTGGATCCTCACCAAAAAAGAATATTGTGGCTGGTGTGGCAGATGCACCAAACTCCTATTACTTTTATTTAAAAGTGCCTGGCAGGCCCTGACCATGTGCTTAGTGGTTAGAGCACCCGCCCTTGCACAGAAGGGTTGCAAGTTCAATCCTTGGATCAGGGCGAGTACAGGAGGCAACCAACCGATGAGGTTCTCCCTCCCTCTCCTCGCTCCCTTCCACTCTCTCCAAAAATCAATGGGAAAACATCCTTGGGTGAGGCTAACAAAAAATATGTGCCTGGCAGGAGCCTGGGTCTGAATCTCACCTGAAGCAGGCAATATCAGGGCTTCCTGGAGCTCAGGCTTTGCAGGGTCTGAGCTGGGGGCCATGGTGGGGAGGAGGGGAGTCCTCAGCCTGGAGAGGGGTGGGGGTTAGTGGGAACCGAACCTGGAAGATCATCTGGAAATGGGAGCTGGAGTCAGGAAGCCAGTTCTGAGTTCTGAGCTCTTGGCAGGGGTCAGGATTCCCAGTGGGGGTGGGCCCTGAGGTGGCCTGGCTCTGTGCTGGCCACTGGCCAGGGTTTGGGAGGGCACTGAGGACCTGTGCACCCCCCAGAAGACGACATCCTAAAGACCCGGCACAGCTGCACTTCAGAGCAAGCGTGGATCTGTGTTGTGAGCGAATGTAAGGTGTTGTGTTCTGCGTACATGGGTGTGGAATATGTGCATGTAAGGTGTGTTCTATGTGCATGTGTGTGTAGTGTGTGCTGTGTATAAGGATGTGGAGTGTATCCCTCATCATCATCATCCTATGCCCTGCCAGGGGGCCCTATCTTCTCCCTTCCTCACCTGGTGCCCCAATCCCACCTGCTTCAGCATCTGGCAGGGGCATGAGCTTGCTCTGATCCTGAGTCCCACCTGCCCAATGTCAGCTTCACTTCTCTGCCTGTCCCCAGTCCCCGAAAGTTTCTTCTTGCTATCTGGCCCTCATCAGCTGGCCTTCTCACAGCCAGTAACTGGGTTGCTTTCCTGCCCCAACAAGGCTGGCCTGGGCAGGCTTTGGGGTGGGGTGACGGCGAGGTGGTATGGCTCAGCCCAATTCATCTGTAGTCAGAATTGATTATTGATCCTCAATGTCCCCAGTTCCACTCCTCACTGATGCTGTGTCCCCAGACAGCCACTGCCCTCTCTAAGAAGTCCCTCCCCAACCCTGCTCCCTTGTCTCATGTCCAAGAGCCTCCTTCTGTCTAGACCTGGCTGGGACAGGGCTATTCCTAACCCCTTGCAACCAGGATGCCACGTGGTCTACCAAGGTAGGCCCCCAACCCACCCACTGTGCTCAATTACAGATTTGTCCCATGGAATGAGGGAGGCCCCTTCCTTACAAAAGTAACTTACAACCAATGCTACGGATGAACATAACTTCACCTGTCCACAAACAGGACACAAGAACAACAAGCTTGCCCTAACTGGTTTGGCTCAGTGGGTAGAGCATTGGTCTGCAGACTGAAGGGTCACAGGTTCAATTCTGGTCAAGGGCATGTACCTCAGTTGCAGGCACATCCCCAGTAAGGGGTATGCAGGAAGCAGCTGATTGATGTTTCTCTCTCATCAATGTTTCTAACTCTCTATCCCTCTCCCTTCCTCTTTGTAAAAAAAAAAAAAAAAAAAAATCAATAAATTAAAAAATAATGACAAGTCTGCACCAGCAAGAGCAGAAGCCACACACAGCACAACCGGCAAGATCTCATGGCACCAGGGCCAAGAACAGGCAGCACCCTGCAGGGATGGACATGTTCTGATTGAAACTGGAGTGTGAGTCATGGGGGTTAAAACTCACCAAACCACTGACTTAAGATCAGTGTTTCACTGCATGAAAAGTATTCCATTTTTAAAGTAGTAATATCAGTTTCTCTGCAATTTCAGAGATCTGTACCTTGTCAGATTGGAACAATGCCAGATAATAATTCCCATCACAACTCTATCCCAGTGTGGCATTTGGAGGGCGGAGGTCTTGGGGAAAAGGTGGCAGTGTGCTGGCATCCACATGGGGCCCAGCTTGCACTCAGCAGCCTCACACCCACCTCGTGCCACAGCCAGTGCATGTTGCACAGCCAAACCAGGACAGAGCTTGCGTACCTGGGTAGGCATGTGGACATATGGAAGCTGGCCTGGCCACCTGAAGACTAGCAAGCCCAGGGACCCTTGAGGCTTGGAGGTGTGCCACTGACCACTTCCTGGATGGACCAAAAAGCTGCACGTTTGTGAGGCCCCAAAGCAAAAGGAGCTTTTCCACCTACATGACCAACTGCTCTGCCCTTTACCTTGAAGCAAGCACACCGAGGCTTCTACAGACCGTAGCAGCTTGTGTGTGAGGGCAGCAATCACAGTGCAAGCTCCATGCTTGAGCAGGCACTTGGCAGCACGTAATTTTCTTCTTGAGAAGATGGTCTTATCTTGCTGTGAACCCTCAAGAAGTGTTGGTGACCTCGCCAGGTCAGGTTGGCATCCAGGGGGAGTGTGGAGAGGTGAACAGGGCCTCCATGTCACTTTCTATGCCTCAGCTCATTTCCAAGTCCCCTGCTGCCACCTGCACCTGAGTGCAGCCATGCTGTGGGGACATCAGCACTGGGAAGGCAGGCCCTGAGCAAAGCTGGCAGCTCCCACAGGAAGGCTCCCTGCAGAGCCCATGCACTCTGACAGGAGACCCACTTTTATCCCATGATGATCAACAGGAAGCCATATGGGAAAGGGGGCAGGAGAGGATGGACTAGTTTATTCTATCACAGTTCTAGAGCCCACGATGTCACAGCCATGGTTAAAGCAGGGCAGGGCCACACTCCCCAAAAGCTGAGACATCGATGGCTTCCTACATTATGTTAGCAGCTTCCTACAGTGCCTGCCTTCATCTCTGTTCCCCTTTACAAGGTCACATGATTGCATTAGGACACACCCAGACAACATGGAGAACCCCAACTCAAAGTCCTAAACTACACATATTTTTTTCTTTGCCCTGGCCCTTGTCAGTTTCATGCCTAGCCAAGTGTCCTGGAATGCACAGAGGTGTCTTCAGATCCCAGGAGTTCGTGTGAGACAGGAGTTCCTTGGGGTAGCTGTAGCACTCACCTCTAAAACCAAGTGGGTGTTTTCCTTGTGTAAAGAGGTTAGTTTCAAAGTTATACAAGAGTTTTTAGGATAGTCAGGTTTTTTGTGTCAATCTTGAAGGGTGAAATAATCCGATTTGTGAAAAAATGTAATTACATTTTTATTGAGCCAACATAGTTCATAAAATCCTCTAGCTCACTTCCTGAAAATGAAGGACATTACTGAAACAGGCTGTAGCAGCTCACGTTACCTCTACTCCCGACATGTTAGGTCTCTGTCCCTCTGTGTGCAGCCCCCTTGTGGGGGTCTTATCCAGGAGACATTTCCTGATTTACACCTCTCCACTCCCGGCATGTCCCTTGAGTCCATCACACATGATGCACAGCTCCTCCCCGTGGTGACACTGTGCATGGGCTCAGAGTATCGAGTTTGCTAAGTTCCTGCAGACAAGTTCCCTTCACACCTCTACTAGGAGACCCTCAGCCTACATGCAGGCCTCTGGGTCCCCAGGTCTCCTGCCTCCCATGCAAGCAAGTGGCAGGAAGATACCTGAGGAGGGTGCATGTCATCAAGCTCCATTCGTTGCACACAAACTAGCCCCCTTCTCCAGGTGTGGCAGGCAAACGTGCCTCTGCTCAACTCCAGCCCCCCACAGCCTGCCGACTTGCATTCTTGGTGTCTAGCCTGGCCCAAGTATTTTATTCAGATGAGCAGCCTGAGACCCATGGTGACGAGTATCCCAAAGCAGAATACCGCAGCCATGCTAGGTGTACTGGTTAATAATTCTGATTTTGTCATCAAAGAAAACACGATAATTTCAAGAGAAACATCAAAAGTGCTTTATTCAAAGTAATGTCCATCGCTACCTACATATTTCCCCCATCTCTCAGGTAATTTGAAGATCATCCCAATAGAACTTTTCTTGTTTTGAGGCAAAGCATTCAGAGACCCAATTTTCTACTTCTTATGTTTTGAAGTGCTGCTCAGAAAGTGCATGTGCCATTGATCAGAACAAGTAGTCATCTGAAGAAGCAAGGGCTGGTGAATACGCTGGGTGGGTTAATACTTCCCAGGCAAGATCTTTTAACAAGTCTTTAACTGGTTTTGAAGTGTGAGATGGTGTGTTATCATGAAGCAAGATTACTTTGCCGTGTCTTCTGGCCCATTCTGGTGGTTTTATGAACAAAACATGGTTCAAATTAATTATTTGTTGTCAGGAGCGATCAGCATTAATGGTCTCACCTGGTTTTAGAAGCTCATAATACACCACACCTTCCTGATCTCACCAAACGCAGAGCAGTGTCTTCTTTCCGAAGTGATTTGGCTTTACAGTCAGTGTTGATGGCTGACCTGGATCAACCCATGATTTTGTGCGTTTGGGATTCTCAAAATAAATCCATTTTTCATCACCAATCACAATTCCATGGAAAAAAAGATCCTTTAATGCCACTGAAGCAACATTTTACTGTTGACTTTTCGGTTTTCCGTTTGTCTTTCGTTCAGTTGAGGTGGCACCCATTTTCCTTTTTTTAAAATCTATCCCATTGCTTGTAAACAATCAGAAATAGTTTGCTGAGCGACGTTTAATCTTTCTGCAAGTTGTTTTTGAGTTTGACATGCATCTTCATCCAGTAATGCTTGTAATTGTCTTCAAACTTTTTCTGTTGACCTGATGTTCTTTGTCTTTCATATTGAAATGATCACTTTTAAAGCATTTAAACCAGCGTTCCCAGTATCTTGAGATGAACCATGTTTACCATAACCTTCCTGAACTATACTATAACTTTCCAAAGCACTTTTCTTCAAAATAAAGGAATGAATTATAACTTCTTGCAAATACTCTTTTTTGGCATGAAATTTGACATTTTTAAGTGTAAAAATATCTGTAAACACCATCAGCAAATTTAACATATGAAGTTTTGAAGCTTGCTGTCAATACAAAATAGCATACATATCAAATCAAATATATATTAACACATATGTAACTCCATCTATTGAAAAAAAACCTGCATTACTAACTGGTACACCTGGTATGTTCATAGCTCCTAAAACAAGCCCCACCCTCATTTCTTGGCGGTCCCTGCACCAGGCCTAGCAGTGAAGCCGAACTGCAGTGCGCAGCCCGTCTGTGTGCTTCTCGGGGACACAGAGGCCTGCAGACATGGGCATTGCTTTACTCTCTTGCCAGGTCTGAGGACAGAATGCTCACATGCCTGAGGGTCTCACTTCCCACCTGTCACCAGGTGGCCTCCCAGGCCACAGGTGCTGACTGGCCACGACTCAGGACCCTCGACGAACATGGAGACTTCCTGGTAACTGGAGCGGGCATAATGGGTCATAGACAATGTAGCCAAGAAGCCTGGCACCAGTCGTCTGTGGGCACTAGAACAGCTCGCAATTAGAAAAGATCAAATAACGGTAGTTCAGCGCAACTGAATGGCTCGTATTTGCAGCCATATGACCCACCTCCACCCCAGGGCTCCATGGCCAGGGCTCCGCTACAGTACCTTTTGGTAGAAGACAGGCTCCCCAGAATAGATGTTTTCTTTGTTTTATTACAGTTTGAAAGCAATAGTGTGTGTGTGTGTGTATAGATATATATATACATATATATATGACATTTTAAAAATAACAAGATGTGCTAGAAAGGTGTCTTTTTCTTTGTACCCCAGGTTTCCTGAGTCCTTTAGATTAACTATATTATTTTGCAGGCACTAGGCAAACATTTAAGAACCTATGAGCTTCCTACTCATACTTCCCCAAATCCCACCTTCTCTATTACATGGGATATTAATGTGAAATAAACATTCATTTCATTTCCTGTAAGTCCCTTTTTCTCTATTTTTACATAACCAAAGATAATGGCTCAGTTATGAATTCAAAAATGCTCCCAAAGTTCTTGATGATGATTCGTAGAGAAATCTGAAACACAAGAAAAGAATGAGCTATAAATATAAGTGACCAAATCGTCCAAATGTGCATTTTCACAAAGTAAACCTAAAAATGGGTGTTGACCAAATATACTTAAAAAGAAAGTTGAAACAAGCAGTCACTGCCCACTGACTGGTTCATGTGTGTCAGAGAAGGAAGAACGACACTGTCTCAGCAGGACAGGGCACGTGGACAAAGGTCAGTGAGCACAGCGGCCATCACTCCCCACAGCCAGCAGCTCATGGGTCCCCAAGGATCCCTCCATACAAACAGAACTATTCAACCTATTCTGAGGGATGGGCTTCTTCCCTGACGGTACTCGGGTGAGGGAGGCTCTGCCCACAACTCGTACTCAGCGCACTCCACCACAATGCATGCAAATCCCTTCTAGCACCCCATCCTGAGCTTTCCCTTCTACACAGGAACAGGGATGGGGATGCGCTACCACGTGGCAGCCACTGGCACAGTCACCTGAGACCTGCAGACAGGCCTCGTCTTGCCTCCTCCCTCCCTGCCTGCCCCTCCCAGCCGATGTGGGCGAGCCAATGAGTTTCCCTTCCTGGGGCCTCACCTAAGCCCAGCAGGGCCAACTCCAGGCCTAGAGCACACATGTCAGGGGCACTCCGAACCCTGTGGGAAGAAAGCTATGGATTCCTTCAGTCTCCAGTGGGAACGCTAGGGAAGGGGTAAGTAGAGCTTAGAAGTGCTCATGGCTTCAAAGGCATAGCAAACCATCAACAATAATCTACAAAATAAGTTCAAAGGCACTTTCTTTTCTAGAGTAATATTTTACAAACAAAGTTTTATTTTTGTTTTTGAGGAGAGACATAGAAATAAATTAAACCTATGTTCCAAGGGTTTTACCAACAAAATGTTTCTATCTTCCCAATCCCCAGTTTTCTAACTACCTGGCTGTGCGCAGAGTGAACATGTGACTTAAGACACCTGAGGAACAACAAGCCCTTTCCAGATAATCGCCCACCGCATGGCCGTGCTTTACCTTTCCCTGCTGTCCTCTTCCAAAGTAATCTCCATGAACGTCTGTAGTTTCCTGTGAACGGCAGCTGCAACATCCTTCACTTTGGAACTTTTATGCTTACCTGTTAAGTATGTTAAAGACAGAAAAAGGACTTTAATGTGACACACAAGACAAACATGTCTGCCCTCAATGCAGGCACAATTTCAACACAACTAAGCACCCCAGCATTCCATTAGAGCTGTGGACACTTATTGACCATGGACAGTAACTGGCCCCTCAGAGGAAGTGAGGGTCCAACGTTGATGAAGCTCCTTGCAGCTCTGAGGTGGAGAGAGCTCTAATGAAGGTGACCCAGGAGTCCTTCCACCAGACAGTGGGTGCCCACCTGTGCATCTGTGAGAATGACAACTATCTTGCTGCAGTCACCACCTGCTTGGCAAATACTTAAGTACCTATGAAGTCCTCAGTGCTCCATTCTCACCACCGGGTCCCTCAACTCCCTTGGGGGAGACTTTTCTGATTCCTGGTCCTGGCAAACCAGTTACAAAGTATTATCATTCAGACTGCAGACTCGGGCTTACAGGGGAGATCATTTCTAGGAGCACTCTAGATATAACATGTTATCTGAGAACATAATTTTGACATTATTAAAACTGAACAAAAACACAGAAAGTTAAAGGTAATGCCCTGCAGGGCGTTACTGTATTGTACACTGAGGGAAGCATTTTATAGCAGCTCCAGGCATTTTCCCAATACTATTGCAATTGGTTGGGACAGTCACAACAGGTAAAGCTAAGGCTTAAGTATTTAGCAGATACATTCAATGTTAACACCGAAACATATCATCTTTGGCAAAATATATTCAAGTTTTTAAACATTCTATATAATAAAAGCTTAATATGCTAAGTATCCAGTCGACCAGTCAGCCTTTCAACCAATCAAAGTGTAATATGCTAATAATATGCGAAAGTCACTCAGCCACTATGACATGCACTGACCACCAGAGGGCAGACACTCCAACCAGTAGGTTAACTTGCTGTTAGGACATGCCCTGGAGCCCTTCTGTGGTCCCCCACCCCCCAGCTGGCCAACCTTCTGGGTCCCTCCCTAGTCCCAACAGAGCACTGGTGGGGTCCCTTGGGCTGGCCTGAGCCCTCTCATAATCCAGGACCCCTCAGGGGATGTCAGAGAGCCGGTTTCAGCCTGATCTCACAGGCCTGGCTGGGGATCCCACTGGTGCACGAATTCATGCACTGGGCCTCTAGTACGTAGTAAATGACAAACCTATAGAATTTCAATTCTGAGGCACAAGAGGGATACATACTAGGTCTAGAGGGGAAAGGAGATGGAAATAGGAAGTACATTAAGAAGCTTAGGCCAGCAGGTTACCCCCAGTGCAGGCTCAGCCAAGTAGAGGGAACTGGGCAGATAAGTGTCAGAGCAGGGGATCACGGAACATGGGAGCTGAGTTCCCAGAAGTTCTAGAACAGTTCTAAGATAGGGCCAGCTACAGTCCAAACAATAGAAATTTAACCAACCTTTATTGATAACCAAAATAATATGCATAACAGCCGTGAGACACACAATTCCTTCAATAGCATCAGAAGTAACACACACCTTTAACTCATCTAAAAATGACCTGCAAAAAACAAACATCTGAAATTACTCAACAGCATGCACCCTAATACTTGGTAGAAAACAAATACAGGTAAGATTCATTAACCACCGTGAATTCTAGTTCCCACACTTTTCACTCTGGTATGCCAATCCCACAGGTGAGACAGGCCATCAGAACAGGTCTTCTGGTGAAGTGAAGAAAGTTACTGTGTATGTCCCAATACACACCACAAAACTCAGTATGTTTCTGAAAGATTAATTCACAGCTGCTGAAAACCAAGCTTTTTAAACTTTACACTGAATTAACCTGCTATTAAAGTTCCACAGCTATCAGGCATCTGCAAAATCATTCTTTCTTTAACCCTTCAGTCTTGTATGTGCCAAGCCTAGGGTATCAGGTGAATGAAGTGGCTGGAGAAATATGCAGGTAGGTGTGTGCCCACAAGTGGAAGCCACACTGATGCCTCACCCAGTCACGTTCTAGGAGCACACATAGTAACAAGCATTTTACAAAACACATTAACATTTTAAATGTCTCCCTCTAAGTGAATTTCAGTTATGAGAAGCATAACCAGACTATTTGGATGAATATATTATACAGAAAGTTAGAGAAATTCTACTTTATATATACTCATACAGCCCCAGAAAGGCTCTGAAAGTATAATGTAAATATCTTATATAATAATTACAAAGTATTAGTATAACATACAAGTATACAGTGTAATGTAAATGTTTTGGTGTAATCTATATATATATATAAAAGCCTAAGCAACCGTTACCACTGGTCAACCAAATGACCAGTCAACCAGTTACTATGACACGCACTGACCACCAGGGGCAGAATGCTCAATGCAGGAGCTACCGCTTGGTGGCTAGTGCACTCCCACAGCCAACCTCCCATGGTCCCGCCCCTGACTGGCTGGCCCCAATCAGCCCGGATCGCCAGCCAGGCAGAGGAACCCCACCCGAGCATGAATCCATGCACTGGGTGTCTAGTGTAAATATAATGTATAATCTAATGTAAATATTTTTAATCACTGATAAAATGGGAGAAAAATCTATGTTTTTTGTCAAAGAGCACAGCTCTGAAAAATCCTGAGAGTGGAAGGAATAGCACAGCCGGCTGAACCACAGCCACAGGGAGAATATTGGACAGTGAAAATGATTACCTGACCACATTCGGAGATTTTATGATTATTCCTATTAAACACCTTGAAAATGGGGGCAGGTCTGAAAGATACTCTGGGGGGGAAAGCTCTTCTACATCAGAAACCTAAAAAAAAAGTTTTGAGTCAGTAATTTATCAGTTGAGACTGAGACATAACTTATTTTACAAGGCTTTGATAAAAGCTTTCCAGAAACTCAAAAGAATGACCTTACTAATTGTTGAAATTTCTATAAGAACCTTGATTAATCTATTATTATATACATATCTCTTTAGTTAAGAGCAAAGAAAACGATCACGTCACACAACAGGCCTTTTGTCAGTCATCTCTAACTACCTTCTGTAAATAATGTTATATGCTAGGAAAATTTAACAGAGACAGAGACAGATCCCTCAAGGTGAGCCTTAGGGTGCATACGCAAGGTGACAAAGCTCCCGGACACACGGAGAGAAAGTCCATAGCGCTGACCTGCACTGAGGACAGGCAGATGGACAAACCAGTGGGGGCACAGGGCAGAAGTCCATAAACGCCTTCTCTAAAGCAATGGATAAGCAGTAAATATTTTCCAGCTTGATGGGCAAAACAATCTTTACACCTACTTACCTCTGTTCTTGTAGCACAAAGCAGCCACAGAAAATAGGTCAAGAATGACCTATTTTGGTTGTTCTTTAACTTTATTTACAAAAGCAGAGGGTGGGCCAAACCTGGCCATTCAGTGACTTATCACTGTTAGCTACTAAGCACTGGAGTAAATAAGTTGTAGTTCTTATTCTACGCATGACTTTCCAAGGAGGGGCTTAAGTTCTATTAATGTTTTAAAATCTAGTTAACTTTTTAAAAAGTCATGGTCTTTATAATACAAGATGACATGCCATATGTCTACATTCATATATTATAATGGTGTTGCCTATCAGATCCACTTCTGTGGCCGAGAAAAACCCATCTTCTCAAGTCCCTGTTTGTGCTGCACCTTCCTCAACACCACCAATTCCACGCAGAAAAACAGCACTTTTTGTTCTGAATTAAATTATCACCCTGATCATGTCAATATCTCAGCACACAGGCTAATTACATAAAACAGCCTACTGCAAGAAAGCAGCTAGCACCCTGGAGTAGGAACAAATCATCATGTGCCCAGCTTGCTGCCAGAGCTTGCACTTCCTGTGCTTAGTAATGAAAAGTGAGACGCACATGTGCACTACTCCAACCATGTCCAGCAGTCTCACACCCACTCACCACCAACCATGACTTTGGCTTCATCAGCAGAAAGAAATCTTAAGAGCCCACACTGGTTTGGCTCAGTGGATAGAGCGTCGGCCTGCAGACTAAAGGGTCCCAGATTTGATTCCAGATTTGATTCCTGCAACGTTGGTTGCAGGCAGATCCCCAGTAGGTAGTGTGCAGGAGGCAGCTGATTGATGTTTCTCTCTCATCTATGTTTCTAAGTCCCTCTTCCTCTCACTTCCTCTCTGTAAAAAAATAAATAAAATATATGCATCTAAAAACAAAAGGACTTTACAATGTCTTTCCCAAGTGGACTTAAATAATAAAAAAAAAAAGAACTAGAAATGTATCAGCTCGCCCTGGCCAGTGGTTCAGTGGTTAGAGCATCAGCCTGGACACTGAAGGGTCTTGGGTTCAACTCCCAGTCAAGGGCATGTACTGGGTTGCAGGTTTGCTCCCTACCCCTTAGTCAGGGTGCATGCAGGAGGCAACCAGTCAATATGTCTCATTCACATCAATGTTTTCCCTCTCTCTCTCTCCCCTCCCTTTCCTCCCCCGCCCCAAAGGAATAATTTGGTTATAATCAAGAAAGACAACAATTTCCCAGTCAAATGACTCTAAAATACAAACTACCTATGAGGTCCAACAGCTGGAGAAGCAAACCCCCCACTGAAGTGTGAGCTCTTAAAAATACTCATTAAAACATAAAACGTGCTGCTCGCAGAGAAGAGCACCTGGTACAGTCAACAAGAAACATGGAACTCTCAGAACCACAGGCTTCACCTTTCGCAGCCGGTGACTTATCTCGACGACAGAGGCCGCCATCAGAGTGGAAAGCACGCCGCGGTGAACGGGTGTGTCCACATGCCAAGACTGCACTGTTGTTATAAACTCATGCAGAGGGGTCTGAACAGAGTGCAGGAGCTATGGAGAAAGCACATCAGCAGTTTGGTGGTTAGAGAACAGGCCCTTCCAGGGGAGCCGGCCTGCCCCTCCCCACCCCCCAGCCCACCACCTCAGATGCAATATGCCCACCCCGCCTGCCCTTTGTCCACCTGCCTCTCCTTCCGGCTGACTCACATCGCTAAGCCTACACCCGGAAGACGACAGACCAGGCAGAAGCCTACTTGCAATTATCCGCCTGCCATTGTTTGCCCCAAAGCAGAGGGAAAACCTCCAAGAACAAAAGTATCAATAATATCAATAGAGAAAAAAGAAAGAAGAGGTGAAGAAACATCAGACATTGAAAGCAACACCAGCTATGTGCTCAAATGAAGCTGCTCAGCCCATGGTAATAGGCTTGGTGAGAACATGAAAACTCTTGCCACACATCACACCACATAAATAGGCTACCAACACCAGAACCAACTCATCAAAACAGAAACCTTCCCATGTAACCCAAATTAGAACCAGGCTAGAGAAAATATCACCACCAACCTTCAATTACCTCTATCAGCTAGGAACAGAATGAAACTGAAAGTTTTCAACATTTCATAAACATCCTCTCATGTAAACATTTTTCATTAAAAAGTAGCTCAGCCTTGGTCAATGGTGCTCAGTGGGTCGAGTGTTGGCCCTCAGACCAAAGGGTCTCAGGTTTGATTCCCGGTCTTCATTCAGTAGGGGTGCATGCAGGAGACAACCAATCCACATGTCTCTCTCATGTAAATGTTCCTCTCTCTCCTCCTTCTCCCTCCTTTCCATCTTTATCTAGAAATCAATGGAAAAATACCTTCTGGTGAGGATTAAAAACAAACAAAAAACCCCCCACATAGCTCATTCATGCTTTTCCACTACTTAGAAAAACAAAGTAGTATTCTCCATGACAACAGGATTCTGGGGGCAATGCAAATCTGGCCCCAAAGCCACTCAGTGTCCAATCAGCAAAGGGAGCTGCTGGCCCTGCCAGCTCGGGCCTCACTCACAACCGAAGGAGTGTGAGCTCCAAGAGGGAGCCAAGGTGGGATTTAGCATTTTATCAGGGGAAGTCTTACCATCTACAGGTAATGGCAGGTGAGCTTTCACTACTGGCCTGTGCCCTCAACACAGGAACACACCTGTACCAGCTGACAGTCAAACCTAGTTCACACACCAGTGTGTGCCATGCTAATCTGTGATGGTTGGCAAGTATACCTAAGGTGGCAGCAAGCACTATCTCCTCCACCACTCTGCACCTAACTCAGCAGCCCAGCAACACAAGCAAGTGCTAACAGCCTGCATGAGAGCAGATGCACTCCACAAGCCCCGAGCCCCTTCCTGTCAGCACGGCATGTACATCTGATGTCTAACCACCCCACCCCGTGAAGATGTGAGTACCCGCAGGCCTTCTTCCGGTTTCTTCTTAAAGCTCCAGGCCATACACTCCAACATTTTCTGAAAGACTTTCTGGACCATATCAAACAGCGTTGCAACTTCTTCGTCTGAATCTGTTTTCTGCTTTAAGGAACTTTCAGTTACCTCTTTTAGAATGCCAAGAAGTAATGAAACATAAAAGAATCCTTTCACTAGAAAGAAAATTAGAAAAATCGGTTATCTAATCACATAATTTAGTTGAAAACATTATACATTCTTACTTAATACTTGTGTATTATGGTGACTTTAAAGAAGTTGTCTCTAATAAGCCAATAGCAGGTTGATCAGATTAAGCTTAAATATACCAGTAAGACCAACACCTTCAAGATCAGTACTGCTGAAGAATGTACACTGAGGAGAGAACCAAGATGGCGGCATAGGTAAAACACCTATCTTGCCGTCATGCTCAGCAATTTTAATACTACAACTTAACGAAAGAACAAACACCTTCCAGAATCACCAGAAAGCTGGCCGAGTGAAAATTCCACAAATAAAAGTGAAAATAGGACACTGTGACTCGGAGGAGCGGCGGCGGACAGCGTTGAAAGATTCACGCAGAGAGATGTTTGGAGCACGCGCCGCGGAGAGGGCGGGCGGCTGAAAACCGGCCAGTTTTCTCGAACGGGGAGACAAAGATGTCCCACTGGACTGATTCTCCAGCTTTGGGTGAAATCCAGAGAACCCACTATCATACGGGGTGAAAACCGGACAGTGGGAGGGCACGCCGAAGCTCGGGTGCTGCCGGGTCTGCTGGCTTGTGGAGAAGGCAACTTGCGCGCGAACAGCTCAGCTGTGTGACCGCGTAGAGAGCGCTCTGCGACTTGTCTCTCATTCGGAAAACCGTCAGTCTGCTTTGTTTTACGACCCTGGGTGAGACATTGGGTGTGCAGAGTCATTTGGGGAGAGTCTGAATTCCCCGGCAGCCGGTGGAGCTCGGCAGCGGCTCTCTCTCAGAGGTGCTGGCAGCCATTGCCCCCAGCGCAGGGTCCCTGGGGCTGCACAGGGTGGAGCTAACGCTGTCTGCTTGGCCCGGAGACTCCATCCATCCAAACTGAGCACAGCTGAGCTTCACAGACAATTGGCCTGAAGGTCAACACCTCCAAGTGCTAACAACAATTAACCTGAGCTTAACTTCAGCAAGACTGTGCAACCCATGTCCACCTCAGGTAACTGGGGAGGCTGAGCCACTGTCCCTAGTAGGAAGTCTACCACACAAAGCTAATTGACCAACTCAGGGAAGCAGCCACCATGCAGAGACATGGAAAGAAATCAGATGTGAAAGAAATGGAGGAAAAAAAACGATTGGACATGGAATTAAAAACCACGGTTATAGGCTTCTCAAGAGGCTCTTACAAAAGGTCGAGACCTATAAGGAAATAAGCGAGACCGCAAAGGAAATGAATGAGTCGTACAAGGAAATGAATGAGACCCTCAAGGATATGAACGAGACCTGCAAGGAAATGATCAAGACCAGTGTGGAAATGAATGAATCCTACAAGGAAATGAAGGAGACCCTCAAGGATATAAAGGAGACTCTCAAGGATATGAAAAAGGACCAACCAGAAATTAAGCATACACTGACTGAAATAAAAAATATTATACAAAGACCTAAAAGTGCTCTGGAGCACCCCAAGAACCAAGTTAAAGATGTGAAATACAAAGAGGTAAATTCCACTCAGCTGAAAAAGCAAGAATCCAAAAGAATCCAAAAAATTGAAGATAGTATAAGGGGCCTCTGGGACAGCCTCAAGCATACCAACATCCGAATTATAGGGGTGCCAGAAAAAGCGAGAGGCCAAGACAATGAAAACCTATTTGAAGAAATAGTGACTGAAAACTTCCCACACCTGGTGAAAGAAACTGACTTAGGAGTCCAAGAAGTGCACCGAACCCCAATATATAGGAACCCTAAGAGGACCACACCAAGGCACATCATAATTAAAATGCCAAGAGCAAAAGACAAAGAGAGAATATTAAAAGCAGCAAGAGAAAAACAGATGGTTACCTATAAGGGAGCACCCATACGATTGTCAGCGGATTTCTCAACAGAAACGATGCAGGCCAGACGGGAGTGGCAAGAAATATTCAAGGTGATGAACAGCAAGAATCTATAACCAAGATTACTCTATCCAGCAAAGCTATCATTCAGAATTGCAGGTCAGATAAAGTGCTTCGCAGATAAGAAAAAGCTAAAGGAGTTCATCACCACCAAACCAATATTATATGAAATGCTGAAAGATATTCTTTAAGAAGAGGAAGAAGAAAAAGATAAAAGTGTAAATTAGGAAGAACAAATATACATCTATCAACAAATGAATCTAAAGATCAAGTGAATTGATAAGCTGATGGACAGGATAAACTGGTGAATGCAACAGAATCATGGACATAGAGAGGGAATGGACTGACAACTCTTGGGGAGAAAGGGGGTGTGGGAAGTGCAGCAAGAGTCTGGACAAAAATCATGCAACTATGGGAGAGGACGGGGGAGGGAGGTGAGGGTGGAGGGTGGGATGGGTACCAGGTGGAGGGGAGCTATGGGGTGAAAAAAAAAAGGGAACAATGTAATTAATAAACTGAACAATAAAGATTAAAAAAAAAAAAAAAGATCAGTACTGCTGACTCAGGCACCGAGAATTGTGCTCACAGTGTGGATGGGCAGTGTGCTTTGGATACCTAGACTAGAAAATGTGTCTTATTTCTCTGTGAACAGTGACACCCAATCAGCACCAGCTCCACAGCAGAAGTCTGAGACGACGGCCCACGAGCATTCAAAACATGACTGACTGACTGCACACTCTGAAAACCAACTGCTAAATCTCCAACCCCTGTAGTGCATTGGCCGTCCTTCTCTCACGAATCACTTCACGTGCAATGTTGATTTGGGAAAATGTTTTCCATGTGTGGGCCTAATCCTGCAGTACACCCTAGAGATCTTGAATTTACCTCCATTTCAGATACTGTAAGCTCTACCTGAGACAGGTAAGAAGCTAAACTCAAGCCCAAGTTTATCTGCTAAAAGTAGGTAAAGAAATGGTTGTGCTTAAGAAGTCTCTCACACTATCAGAATCAACAAAGGTTCTAAAATCTTTGCAAATACAGTGAAACTTCCAACTGACCTCTTTTATTTAAAAGGAGGGAAAAGCCCTTGCCGGTCTGGCTCAGTGGATAGAGCGCTGGCCTGAGGACCAAAGGGTCCCAAGTACATTTCCAGTGAAGGGCAAGCTCCTCGGTTGCAGGCTCCTCCCCAGACAGGGCCCTGGTTGGGGCTCATGCAGGAGGCAACCAATGGATGTGTGTCTCTCACATCGATATTTCTCTTTCCCTCTCTCTCCCACTCTCCCTAAAAAAAATAAAAATAAAAATAAAATAAAATCAATGGAAAAATAGCCTCAGGTGAGGATTGAAAAATAAATGAAAGGAGGCAAGGGACACAATTTTTCTACACCAGTCAGTCAGTACAGTGAAACAGGTGGAAAGGGAATACTGAGCCTCTGAAATGAAGTACAAACAGCTCAGAAGCAGCCAGTGTGCAAGATTACAGGACCCTGAAGACAGAAGGGTTTGTCTGTACAGCCATCGCAGTCCTGGGGCATGGGGGACAGCCACACACTTAACTCATACTTCAATTACTAACAAAAACCTGAAAAGTTAAAAGTTTAATTCAAACTGATTTCATTATATTCAAACAATATATGCCTTAGAACCAAATATATATAGATAGCAGCTCAGTTAATAGGACAAAGTCCTGGAGAGAGTCAGAATCCAGTGTGGGCCACAGAAGACAGAGGACGTCCCTGCTGCCCTGCAGTGCACCACTCAGGCCACTGCGAGGCGGGGCGCACCAGGCTGTGGACTCCACTGGCGTGTGGTGCCCTCGCATTCGTCTTGGCCAGTTCAATAAATCCTTCCTTGGTTATTACCAATTTAGCCGCCTCCATGGTCATTTGCAACTGGTCATGGAAGTCACCCGACAACAGTCTGAGGCAGTTATGCACTTTTAAAGGACACAGAAAGGTTTGAAGGCTAATTTACATTTATAAAGGTTGTATATACAATAAAAAGAAGAAAAAAATTTTTAAAGGAAATTAAGTAATACAGGCCAGGAAGAATAAATAATTTACATTCTGCTTTCCTAAACAGAGGGTAGTTATGCCAAAGTACTTGGGGCAGGGGGCGGGAGAGGGGGGGAGATTGATAAAGAAAATCCAAGTTACCGTTTTGTTAAAATTCTAGAAAGTCCATAAAAGAACTGACAAAAGAAAAAAAAAAAAATCCCAAAATCTTAAAGGTCAATATATTTTTCTCCTTATATAATTCCACCAGAATTTGGCAATAAATCATGGCAACACATTTCTTTGCATAAATTCAGTAAGACCCATTTCCAACAATGGTTTTATTAACCGAAAACTTTGAAGTATCATATTTTAAAAAGCTGTCTAAATTCTGACAACTTGAAGCCAATAAAAGTGCCACGGAAAAGCCTGGTATCCTGCTTGGGAGCCCTGAAAATGGCTGGCGCTGGAGCGTCAGGCCCATGCCCTGCCATCACTGGCGGTTGGTCAGAGGAGAGGGGAGCAATAAGGACACCTCTGTGTCCCTGCGGAACCCCACGCACTCTGAGCTGCGTCAAGCAGGAGGGCTGCCGAGATGGGCCTGGAAGGCCAGGGCGGGGCCCGGTGGGGTCTCTGCAGGCGAGGACTTCCCCCGCTCAGCAGACACTGCAGGCAGGCTGGACGGCAGCTGGATGGCTTGGCTTCCTGGCCCTACAAAGCACACTAAGATTCAATCATGAAATTCTGGCAAAGGTAGTCAGTTACCATTCTTGTTATATGTATGCAAACAATCAGGCCAAAATGAATATAATAGATAAATTGATCTTAATTTAGCTCTTTTAATAAACATAAAGGTAATTTTAAGAAGAAAATTTTATTTCAATAGAAATTATTAGAACTAAAATGATTTCTTTCCTTTCCACAAGACCATTTTGCTATTCTAATTGCTCAGTAATACTGAATTTTATAATACAGGCCCCGCCCAGGCCTCATCATCCCTCTGATAAACAGCAAGGACCTCTTGGCTCTGAGAGAAGACTCCACCGCTTTTCAGCATGGAAGAAGCCAGAGGAACCTCACC
The DNA here is from genome assembly GCA_027563665.1 of Antrozous pallidus. Classification (NCBI taxonomy): domain Eukaryota; kingdom Metazoa; phylum Chordata; class Mammalia; order Chiroptera; family Vespertilionidae; genus Antrozous; species Antrozous pallidus. Next base: position 1,973,890 of record CM050521.1, read on the forward strand.
AACATCCATTTTCCCTAAGAAAATTCAAAGCTTAAGGTAATATATTAAACAGTAACACAGACATAAGCAAAGCAAGGATGATGGGCCAATTAGTGATACCAAATGTAAATAAGTCTTTCCACCCCTATGTATATAAGACAAGGGGCATAGCCAAAGGGATTCTTATCAAAAGTCTCAGCCCCTACAAAAGGCCAGTAGCCTATTTATCCAAAAGACTTGACCCCATTGTGTCTCCTGTCTCCAGGGAGTACAAGCAAACAAAGCAGCCCAGGAGGCTGCCCTAAAACCAGTGGGGCCGCTACAGATTCTAGTGGCTCTTCCGGATCCTGACCTACCAACCTCACCAGCTTACGTGGAAACCCAATCTAGAAAAACTGAAATCCATAACTAATCTTTACTCAAGTTCTCAGAAGCTTTACAGTCCACCCAGAAAGCAGTCCAGAAGTACATCCGAGACACTCTGCCTGTACCAACTTCTAATCCGGTTCATCCCTTCCAACCTGGTGACTCTGTTTGGGTAAAAAAATTTGCCACCCAAGGACTGACTCCTACCTAGAAAGGACCACCCGCCCCCCCCACCTGGCAGTCAAGGTAGATGGGATCCCAACGTGGCGTCATCACACCTAGCTTAAGACAGACCGGGCAAAATAAAAAGTCCAGGACCCTTCGGACCCTCTAAAGATTACTCCTGGCCCTCATTCCGGGCCCTCATCTTATAAAATGGCCCACTGACTTTATCTGGCATAAAATTAATTCTATCAAACTTATAGTCCTCAGAGGTCAATATAACTCCCTCCCCAACAATGACCCAAAAGAGTCAATGATTTGACTCATGTACTTAAAACCAGTGGGGAATGAAGCATCCATCTTATATAAAAACTGCTGTTTAGCTCTCGCCGCAACCAGTTTGGCTCAGTGGATAGAGCGTCAGCCTGCGGATTGGAAGGTCCCAGGTTTGATTCCGGTCAAGGGCATGTACCTTGGCTGCGGGCACATCCCCAGTAGGGAGTGTGCAAGAGGCAGTTGATCGATGTTTCTCTCTCATCAATGTTTCTGACTTTTTATCCCTCTCCCTTCCTCTCTGTAAAAAATTAATAAAATATATTTAAAAAAAATAAAAATAAAAACTGCTGTTTGAAATTTTAACCCTGATACTGGGCTTCTGTAAACACTTGCTTGCTTAAATAATAAGGAAAATAAGACTACTCCCATTCCAGAGAGGCCATGAACTATGTATGCCCCAGACAGAGCTGTCAGTGCTGGCACCAGGCCAGGCCTTGTGATATGGTCTCATGGCCCCTTCCCAGTACTCAGGCCTTCTTTCTCAGAAGGCCTGGAAGTGTCATTCCAAATTTGGGAGAAAAAGAGCTAGAAAAAGTATAGAGAAAGTTTCCTCCATTTGGGGAGGGGGACAGAGGGGGCACAGAATTTGAAAGACACATTTTTCTCTAGGCCTATGCATAATTATAATAAAATGTAACTCCCCTTTCTCTATGTGTTGATTTTTCTCTGGTCTTCTGTAACAGCCTGACTGCAGGAGGATGCAGGCTGTTTCAGAAATACACATGCTGTTACCGCAGAAGGCCCTGTGAGCTTAGACTTCCACGTCTGGGTGATGTGTGCTCGAGGACATCACTTGCGGAAGATGCACTGGTGCATGGAGAAGACCGTGCTTAATTATTAGCAATATTCGGGTGACTAGTGTCCTTTTAAAAAATTTCTTTTAATTGACTTCAGAGAAAAAGGAGGGGATAGAAACTTCAATAATGAGAGAAAATCATTGATCAGCTGCCTCCTGCATGCCCCGACATGGGGATTGAGCCCGCAACCCGGGCATGTGCCTCAACAGGGAACTGAACCGTCACCTCCTTCTTCATGGGTCGACACTCAACCACTGACCCACACCGGCCAGGTGGGTGACTTTTTTTAAATTAAAATATTTCATTAATCCAATGAACAGCTAAACTGCTCAGCACAGTCCCACTTGCAACAGGACTGCAGGGTTACCCAGCGGTGACTCTCCTCTGGGTAGTCCTGGTGAGCATCTTTGCTCAAGCACAAACACTATTTCAGTTGATCAGAAGTCACAGCAGTAGGTCAGAGCAGCAACTTTCAACCGTTTGCCTCTCCTGGCCACTAAATAATTACTAAAACTCTGCAACACATCAAAAAATATTTTTTTGTCTATCATAAAAATAGGTATAATTTTAATTAATTCACACAAGATGTCTATTGCGTTAGCTGTTATTTTCTTTTCTTATTTGACAATCTAAGGGAAACGAGCTCAGTGCCCCTGACTTCATAGTCATGTTCTAAAAATTGTTATGCTACAGCATTGAAAATCACTAAACTAGGGCCTTGTTTGGGGGAATATACACCTTTTCATGATGAAACTGGCAACACTGGAGGATCTAAAATTCTTTTTTTTTTAAAAGTAGAGCTGACCTTTATTGAAACTTAAAAAGAACAAAGACAATTTGATAAGTGCCTTAATTACAACGTACCTGCTATTTACCTGTAATTACCCTTTATACACAGCCTAAAATTCTTGTTAACGCTTCAGAAAAGTAAATTTTATAAATACTAAAAATAGCTTCAGTGCTTGAAAATAATTTCTAAGCGGAAAAAAAAAGTTTAAAAAATGTAAATTTTTCTTTCTATCCCTCTCTCTTCCTTTCTGTAAAAAAATCAATAAAATATATTTTAAAAAAAAAAAAAAAAAAAAAAAAAACAGAAAAAGCCGAAACCAGTTTGGCTCAGTGGTAGAGCATCGGCCTTTGGACTGAAAGATCCCGGGTTCAATTCTGGTCAAGGGCATGTACCTTGGTTGCGGGCACATCTCCAGTAGGGGGTGTGCAAGAGGCAGCTGATTGATGTTTCTCTCTCATCCATGTTTCTGACTTTCTATCCCTTTCTCTTCCTTTCTGTAAAAAAATCAATAAGATATATATTTTTTTTCAACGTAAATTTTTTTTAGTGTTTCAATGATTAAGCTTAAATTTAAAATGCTATTTTCACAATAGGAAATACAAGTTATAAAAGGGTTAAACAAACAAAACAAAAAAACACCCAAACTTTAGAAACAATAACATTTGGCCTTGGTCAGATGGCTCAGGTGGTTGTAGACATCCTGTACACTACAAAGTGGTGGGTTTGATTTCAGTCAGGGCACATATCCAGGTTTCAGGTTCGATCCCAGGCTGGGTGCATGTGCAAAGCAGCCGATTAATTTTTCTTTCTCAGATCAATGTTTCTCTCTCTCTCAAATCAATTAAAATGTTTTTTAAATTTTAAAAGCAATAATATTTGTCCTACTTAATATTTAGTCTTTAACTTTGGCTATTTTATACAAACAATGTATACTCTGTCATTCAGGTTCATCTAAGACAGTGGTAGGCAAACTCATTAGTCAACAGAGCCAAATATCAACAGTACAACGATTAAAATTTCTTTTGAGAGCCAAATTTTTTAAACTTAAACTTCTTGCCAGAACCGGTTTGGCTCAGTGGATAGAGCATCGGCCTGTGGACTGAAAGGTCCCAGGTTCGATTCCGGTCAAGGGCATGTACCTTGGCTGTGGGCACATCCTCAGTAGGGGCTGTACAGGAGGCAGCTGATCGATGTTTCTCTATCATCGATGTTTCTGACTTTCTATCCCTCTTTCTTCCTCTCTGTAAAAAATCAATAAAATATATTTAATAAATAAACTTAAACTTCTTCTAACGCCACTTCTTCAAAATAGACTCGCCCAGGCCGTGGTATTTTGTGGAAGAGCCACACTCAAGGGGCCAAAGAGCCGCATGTGGCTCGCAAGCCGCAGTTTGCCAACCACTGATCTAAGGAAACATGCTTGGGACAGCAGAGTGGCCATGCAGGACAGGGTCCTCAGCACAGAGTCAAGACTCATGCAACTAATGTCAACTGAGCTACAGATTCACTAAACCTAATTTTCAAAACGCGATGTTGAATTTGCTACATAATAATCTCATTTCTATCTTTCCAGGCATAGAGAAACTGAGAAGCCAATCCCCAATTTTCCACAGATCTCAGGAGGATGCACGTGCAGCATCAGGGTGCACAGGGAGAAGTTCACAGCCAGTCCACACAGGACGTGGCTCGCCAAGCTGTGGGGTGGGGGTCACAGCCCAGCAGCACTCACCTGACTCTCTGTCCACAGCCCACTCCTCCTGCTATAAGGTGACGGGGCTGTGAGAATTCAGCCCTGGAACCCACAGGCAAATGACCCAGACCACTGCTAAGGCCAAGCCCAGATGGCTGGCCCCTCACTCATCCACTGAACACATTTCACTTAGTACTGAGTACACAGCCAGTGTAGGTGTAAGTTCCTAGGTGCACCTATCCTTGGGGAAATGGCAACTTCCCAGTGGTCCTGGGGGACATGAAACAACCCGACATACAGCCCCATGTGGCCGGGCAGGTGATAAGCACTCCGTGACCTTGCCTTGGAGATCAGGGAGGAGCAGACGGCTTGGTGGCCAGGCCAGTGCACAAGCCACACACAGCAAAGTCACCCAACAATGAGCAAGCAAACCCAGCCAGGAGACTCCCCCAAGGCCTCGCCAAAAACTCTGGAGTTACTAACGTCTGACACTAAAAACACCTCTGAACTCCCCGGCTACATCAGCATGTAAATCCTTTTTTGGATGTAAGCTAGTTCGTGTTCCTTATCTGTCTGTTTAAGGCCACAGTCCTGACCAGCACAGTGAAGGGGGTAATGGCCGTACCTGTGTGCATGATCTTGAGACTCCAATGTAAAAGCTGAATCTGAAATTTGCCATCGCCAAGGCCAACCATCACCACATCTTTGCACACAGTCAGGTAGGTCTGTAAGAGACAGATGTACAGACGTGACTCGCCAACAAAGTCCAGAGAAAGCAAAGAGGGAGTCCAGCCTAAAAAGCTCCCCACAGCAGACGGACTGCCAGTTAGTGCATACAACAGGTATCTCCAAAGATGCTTTGTAAAGGAATTGCCAAAGATAGATTAAGTCTCATGCTTCCATAGGAAATGTAATACCTTTTATGTAATGCCATAAGTATTAGTGAACACCTATCACATGTAAAGCGTAAGATTACATTAAAATTATGCAGAGTTTATGTTTTGGAAAGAATAAACTGTAGCTATTCAAAGGCCAATATAAGTACTAAGAGCAACACTGCTATCTAAAGTTACAACTTGAAAACAGGAACCAGTCTGGAAGCATCTGAGGTGCCTGGAAGGAGGAAGGTCTGTGTGAAGAATGCTAACCTGGATAATCTGCTGATAAATAAGCCGATGGCGTTTCAGATAGTCTTCCTCTTGATCATGAATAAAAGATAAAACCTTGCTTTCTAACCAAAACCCGGTGTCTTCCAAAGTGGACAGGTAAACTTTTCCTTCGGTGCAGAACTGTCCAACAACAACAGAAAGCTAACTTAGTGACGGAGCGGGCTTTGCAAGATGCTTCTTGCTCTGACCTATGGTGGAGATGGACACACCTTGTGCTGAAGGTGGATGCTCAGTCGACAGTGCAGGCTGAAGGCTCGCAGGGCAGCCATTTCACTGAAGTACTCGGCTTTCCCACCAGGCGGCTGCAGAACTGACTCCAGATCCACCTGCAAAATAAAATACCATGTTCCCACTGACAAATCACCACCATACCGTGTGGCAAAGACACATGGCGAGGATGGTGGGAAGCACCTGACATAACTACACCAGGAGAGGGAGCCTGAGCAGCAGAGGTGACTCCATAACCTGGCAAAGCTGTCCAAGAAATGTGGTCTTCCCTCCCTCTGCCCCTGCAGTCTCCTACTAAGAGACAGGAACATCACTTGCAAGCTCTTGCATAAGCCTTTGCCCCAGGGTAAATTCTGACCAGACCAATGAGGGCGAAAAGAAAGAGAAGCAGTTCCCTGGGAACAATGCTCTCCTCCACGGCAGGGCAGGAGCCTCAGCTGGACTCCCTGGCTGTGCAGCTCCCAGGAGCAGGGCCCTGTTTGGCTGAAGCAACACAGAGGGAAGGGACATCCCTCCAGCCTGTTGTTGGGGTAGAGCCACTTGTCACGTCCACTTTTCTTGGAACCCATGGGCCAGCCCACCTCCTAAGCCTGTCAGTCTCCCATGCCTTGTGTCCTTGTCTGCACACTGAGGGGTACTAGACAGCTCCTCATGCCTGCTCAGCTAGGAAACGTCCACAGAAACACGAGCACTTAGACCTGCCCTTGTCACTCTGTGATCACACCAATCACTACCTCTCATGGGTCCGTATCTGTTCTATAGTTACCTTGGACATTTCAAGTACTTTCAAAAGGTGGCTTAGTTTCTTCCGGGGCGCAGAGAGCAGGCACTCTCGGTTCTTCGGGTGGGTCAGCAAGTACTCTATGTAAACCAATGCCAACTCGGGCTTCAAGGGGCGTGGGTCATGGATTTGAACCTTCCGCTTAGATGCTGAGTTAGTCTGAAAGAAGGAAAGCAATAAACTGACACCCTTGTCCCGGGAGACCATCCGCTCTGACATCTGCCCTTGCCAGCAGATCTAGAGATGGCACAGAAGCCCACCTTTCTCTGGGGGGACTCCTCTGGCAGCCAGTCACAGACAAGTTCCAGAACGTGCCCGACGCGTCCCCAGGAGCAGAGACAGTCCAGCAGCGTGCAGTAGCTCCTGTCCGCAGTCCCCTGCTCTCTGTTTCTCAGTGTGGAAATCACGCTGCAGCTGGACATCACAGACACAAAATCAGACCCAACGCTTCCCTGGCAGTCTCCCGTTTGTCTACAAGGTAAGGGAGACGCCTGGCAGCCTCCCGTTTGTCTACAAGGTAAGGAAGGCGCCTGGCAGTCTCCCGTTTGTCTATAAGGTAAGGAAGGCGCCTGGCAGTCTCCCGTTTGTCTACAAGGTAAGGAAGACGCCTGGCAGTCTCCCGTTTGTCTACAAGGTAAGGAAGGCACCTGGCAGTCTCCCGTTTGTCTACAAGGTAAGGGAGACGCCTGGCAGTCTCCCGTTTGTCTACAAGGTAAGGAAGGCGCCTGGCAGTCTCCCGTTTGTCTACAAGGTAAGGGAGACGCCTGGCAGTCTCCCGTTTGTCTACAAGGTAAGGAAGGCGCCTGGCAGTCTCCCGTTTGTCTACAAGGTAAGGAAGGCGCCTGGCAGTCTCCCGTTTGTCTACAAGGTAAGGAAGACGCCTGGCAGTCTCCCGTTTGTCTACAAGGTAAGGAGGACGCCTGGCAGTCTCCCGTTTGTCTACAAGGTAAGGAAGACGCCTGGCAGTCTCCCGTTTGTCTACAAGGTAAGGAAGGCGCCTGGCAGTCTCCCGTTTGTCTACAAGGTAAGGGAGACGCCTGGCAGTCTCCCGTTTGTCTACAAGGTAAGGAAGGCGCCTGGCAGTCTCCCGTTTGTCTACAAGGTAAGGAAGACGCCTGGCAGTCTCCCGTTTGTCTACAAGGTAAGGAAGACGCCTGGCAGTCTCCCGTTTGTCTACAAGGTAAGGAAGACGCCTGGCAGTCTCCCGTTTGTCTACAAGGTAAGGAAGGCGCCTGGCGGTCTCCCGTTTGTCTACAAGGTAAGGGAGACGCCTGGCAGTCTCCCGTTTGTCTACAAGGTAAGGAGGACGCCTGGCGGTCTCCCGTTTGTCTACAAGGTAAGGAGGACGCCTGGCGGTCTCCCGTTTGTCTACAAGGTAAGGGAGACGCCTGGCAGTCTCCCGTTTGTCTACAAGGTAAGGGAGACGCCTGGCAGTCTCCCGTTTGTCTACAAGGTAAGGGAGACGCCTGGCAGTCTCCCGTTTGTCTACAAGGTAAGGGAGACGCCTGGCAGTCTCCCGTTTGTCTACAAGGTAAGAAAGACGCCTGGCAGTCTCCCGTTTGTCTACAAGGTAAGAAAGACGCCTGGCAGTCTCCCGTTTGTCTACAAGGTAAGGAGGACGCCTGGCAGTCTCCCGTTTGTCTACAAGGTAAGGGAGACGCCTGGCAGTCTCCCGTTTGTCTACAAGGTAAGGAAGACGCCTGGCAGCCTCCCGTTTGTCTACAAGGTAAGGGAGACGCCTGGAAGCAGCTTTAGAAAGGGGAGCGTCAGTGTCACCAGGAACCATGCCAAGACCTCCTGACACGGCCACATAAGCTACCCTTTCTCTCCCTGTTACCTCCGTCAGACTTCACAACAGATTTCAAATTTGGGGGTAACGATGTTTTCTTAGCATCAAAATATTATGGTACAATTACCATAAATATGAATAAAAACGAGTAATTTTTACGGAGCTAATAACCAAAGCGAGCCACGAAAACAGGCTCCTACATCAGTCATTTAAATGTTGTAGTTACTACATTAAAAATAAAAAAAAAGGAACAGGTAAAATTAATTTCCATAATGTCTTATTTAACACAATCCCCCCACAATGTCATTTAAAGATATAGTAAAGAAAACTACATCCTTCTCAAACCGAGTCACCGTGTCCATGTGGGTCTGCAGCATAGCACAGCACCGAGGCCATGCTCCCCATGTCACAGCCACCCTGGCTGATGCGCCACCGCGGACAGCGGCACGGCTCCTAACGTCTCAACATGACAGGCTTGACAAGTGCCCGACTTAGGCTCAGAGACTCAGATGGCTCCAGCTCCATGCAGTCACCAAGGGATTCCTGGGCAACACGAGAGCCATGGGAAACTGCACCCTGCTCCCGTGCACAGCGAGGGGGAGGGATTGGGCAGGAAGCAGCAACTGAGAAGTCACAGCTGATGGGGGGCAGTCTGCTGATTGTCAGTGACAACAAGCCCAGCGATGCAAGGCTCCCCTTTCACTGCTGCCCTGAGCAGAGTACCTGAAGGCAGGCACGGAGGAAGGCGGCATGAAGGACATCAGCATGAAGAGAGGGATCTTGCAGCGGTCATCCTAAAAGCACAAAAAGGAAGACAAAGTGAAAGGCTCCTTAATACCACGGTGCTCTGAAAGCTCCCCATTTAACTTCCTATTTTCAAAGTGGTCATCCTGGCCATGCGCAAGGCAGGAACTTACACCTCCTAGAAAGCCTCATGTTTGACAACTGTTTTCAAAGTGCACACAACACTTCACTGCTCTGTGATATATTCATTTTTTTGCAGATATTTATTAAGGAACTACTGTGTACCAGGCAATATAATATAGGACATGGGGCTACATCAGTAACAAGATTTTTTTTGCTGTAAAAATATTGTTGATAAAAAGGGGGAAAAATTATCTGCATACCCTTGGTGTCTTGAATATAAAATACAAGAGAATGAAAGTAGAGAAAATTTTTAAATAAAATAATCAGAATCTCTGTAGGAAGACAAGATAATGTGATGGAAAATATGGAAAAGAGTCTGCTGGAGCTGCCACCTGACACCCAATCCCTCCCCAACAGACTCCACCTGTAACGGGGAGTGTGGGAAGAGCTGGTGTGGCAAACACATCAGACTTCTACAGCGCCTGCACCACCAAGTACTTAAACTGCAGCTACGCCGCCGCTACCTGCCTTACAACAGCAGAACACAACACAAAATATCCTTGGTTCACTCACTGCAGGCAGCCACGGGTTCTCTGAGCTCCTGCAGGTAGAGAAGCTCTCTTGCTGTAATCACTTGGAATAAAGGGAATTAACTAACTGCATCCTTGGGTCCCCAGGCACCCCAGCCATACTGCTGCCCCTCATCCAGGGCTCTATGGATGTCTGTGTTTATCCTCTGAGATTCTCGAAATAATGCTGGTTTCTCAGGCCAATGGAATTACTTGAACTTCTAAAATGTACTAATAACTTGGCAGCCTATGCTGTTGACTTTTATGGACAGGACAGTTTGCCTTTCAAAGGCAGAATGAAGCTCAGAGGCATGTCAGTCAAAGAAACACAGCTATGTCAGTCACAGAAGAGCTAAGGATAAATTTTCCAAGAGAATGGGGCTCCCAACACCTATGATCTTTCGTCACTCAGACCATGCTCTCTTTATAATTGGGGATAATTTGCATTTTTAACTATTAACCTTATTTTCATTTGTTTTTGAAATATGAACTTCCTTCAGAAGTAAGTTAAAAAGTCAAGGAATGAGAAGATTTCCTTCATCCAAACAGAAGTAATGACACTCCTCGTTCTCTTTGCCCTGACAACAGACACAACTCAAATATCTCAGAAACATATTTGTTTATCATGCGTCATCAAACGTTGAAAGCTGCCCACAGCCTAGGTGCTATCGCACCTTCATGTTAACTCCTAAACTCCTCCTTCTCAATTCCCAGCAAAGCAAACTGGAATCTACAGTTGTGCCACAGACCAGCAGAGACAGAAGAATCGAGTACCTACCCTCAATATTCCCTTGCATGCTGGGGACATGAGGCTGAAAGGCATGTGGCCTCGACCCCCGAGAAGGCTAGCAGCCACCCACCTGCCAGGATAAGAGCTGACTGAGCCCCTCCTACTACAGATGAGGTGCCAGGGAGAAGCAGACATGTTGGGCACTTCTGCCAAGCCTGCTCCACTGTCACCGCAATACACTTGCTTCCAAGTGGCAATCTCACCTGAAACACCTTCAGATACTCAGGGAGCACAGAGGCAAACTTGTCGATGGTGTAAAGTCTGGCCTCTTTGTTCTTCTCCATACTTCTGTGAATGCTTTTCCAGAGAATCACGATGATTTCTAGCAAACCTCCCATGGCTGCAGCATCGCTGATGGACAGGGTTTTATCCAGAACCTAAGATGCAAATAACATTGTAAAAAAATAAAATCATAACTCCTAAAATAATACCACTGTCTTTAAAAGCACCCCTCAGAATTCTAGAAAAGCAGAAATGTAAACAATATCCAGTCTATTTTCATGTCTATTGAAAAGTTTATTCTGTATTTGAGAATCTTTCAGAGGTGAATTTGTTGTTTTTGTTTTTAACATATTTTATTGCTTTTTTACAGACAAGAAGGAAGAGAGAGAGTTAGGAACATTGCTGAGAGAGAAACATCAATCAGCTGTCTCCTGCACACCTCCTACTGGGAATGTGCCTGCAACCAAGGTACATGCCCTGGACTGGAATCGAACCTGGGACCTTTCAGTCTGCAAGCCAACGCTCTATCCACTGAGCCAAACCGGTTAGGGCAGTGAATTGGTTTTTAAAAGCCCACTCAAGAAATAACACATTCTACATTAACCCTATATCCTTTGAATAATCAATTTATATGGATTATAAATCCTCAAAATCAAAATTTAAAAACTATTACATCTAGGGACATAAAACACTAGTAAAAAGCATGCTTTTTCTTTCAGTGTATCTTCTGATTTGTTCAAGGAGGTCACTTCTCAGCATAAACCTTGACATGAATAGACTGTGCATGTGAGGTGGGTGTAAAACCTATTACTCAATGTGATTACACTAAAACTCAGGGACCAGCCGCCCATTCTACAGGCTGGAAGGTGCAACGCCAGTCTCTGGTGTATAACTGTACCACTGACCCTGCTCCTCATGGGTTTCCTCAGCTTGTTTTTAAATTAATATGCGCTTTGACATTTCCCAACTCATGCTGGCAACAAGCCATAATGGCTGCCATTTATCATCTGAATGTGGGCCTGAACTACAAAGGCTCTAATAAATTCTCTCGTGCCATCGACTCAAGTTGCACATATGCGCCCCTGCCAGACACACAGACTGAGACCCTGTGGTGGCTGCAGCAGACAGCTGGAGAACCTTCAGGAACAGCGGACACCAGACTCTGAAAGGGGAGCAGCTGGAAAGGCCACGGCAGACTCACTGCAGGTATTGGTACTTCTGTGCTCTCTACTGAAGTATGACAGAAAATAAGCTTGATTAACGAGGGTACACAAAAAGGACAAAGGTGGTTTCTATAAAGTTATATTTTTCAATGGGCACTTATACTCTGAATGAGGTATGGCCAGTGACTTTTGAAAAGGAATGAAATCACCAAAGCCTACTATGAGAACAATACAAAATTAAAAAACTTGATTCTGTGTGTAGTTCTACATTTTACTGCTCTGCAGTCTTATCATGGGTGCTCACAGAACCCATGTCCTCTTACAAAAATGTGCTAAGTTCCCAAGTGAGATCTATTAAAGAGGAAGCCAACTCTATATTTTAGCAAAACTAGCTTTGATTTTTCATAGACAGCAAAAAGGAAAAGGAAAAGCGCTTCAAAAACTTCTGCTTTCAGTTTTATATTTTTAGAATATATATATGACAAATTGTGTCTTTTTTCTAGCATAGTTCAAAATGGAACTACATATTTCTAAACTCTTGTGTTTTCTGATGGTACAAAAAATGACCTAAAATATTACAAATGCAAGCTCTCTCATTAACGTCTAAGTTTTTAATATTGAGCCTGGAGGATTTCTTCAATATTTAAAAACCGTAAGCCTTAACTATTATTACCACCTCATAAAATACGCTTTTGCTCCTTTGCAAAACCATCCTCACCATCAGCATGAGTCTGAGGCTGGCCCAGAGGCCTGCGCGCTCCACAGCCACACCTGCTCACCCCCTCGCGGCGCCCACCTCGCACACGGCAGCCCATCACCCTGCAGATGTGGTTCAGAAACCTTTCAGCTAAGGTTTCTGAAGGTTAGCAACAATACAATCACTTTCCTGAGGAATCCTGCCCACCCAATCCATATATGGAGGGAAAAGCCCTGAAGAGAACTCAAATCCCAACAGGACACAAAGCAGGGCCAGTTCTGAATGCTCTCAGCTGAGGGTTTCCCAAACCCAGGCTGAAAAGGCCTGTGAGCCGCTCCTCAGGCCAGCTATTTTGATGAGATGCAGCCCCACTGTCTCCATGCCCTCTTCTTTCTCTGTCCCACATCTGCAGGCCCCAAGTGGGGCAGGGACAAGGCTGGTGGGGAGGGGCCACACAGGCCTGAGTCCAAGGGCACATGTGTGAGCAGCACTCTCCTTCTTACATGTGGTTGGACAGCCTGAGACCAATGACTAAGCAAAGCCACACTGGAGGCCTGAGCAACCTGTCAGCCTGTGTCAGAGTGAACCAGGGCAGGAGCAAGGCAAGACAGACAGGCACCTGGGGTCACCTCGGGCCAGCACACAGTTCCATGTTGCAGCAAGAGTGTAAACTGTCTTTGGTGCCTTCCTTATCAAGGTGAGTTTCCTAAGCTAGATGAGCACCACAATACCCTAAGATTTTACTTTCAATGTCTGTGAGCAAGCAAGTTTGGTTACAAGCTTAAGACAGTGCCACAAGTAGTGTGCCCAAGCCCTTAAGGTTCTCTTCTTCTGCTATGAAGAAATAGCAGCCAAACAACCTCCTGGATAAAGTACTTTTTTTAAAAACATGTTTTAATTGATTTTAGAGAGGGAGAGAGAGGGAAAACGAAGAAAGGGCGGGAGGGAGATATCTGTATGAGAGACATCAATCGGCTGGCTGCCTCCTGCACATCCTGAGCCAGGCATCGAGCCCATGGCCAGTGCATGTGCCCAGACCAGGAACCAAACCAGCAACCTTCTGGTGCACAGGACAATGTTCAACCAACTGAGCCACACTGGTCAGGACTGAATCACTTTTGATAAGTTATTTTTTTAAGACAATTCTAAATAAAACTGAGACCTAGAAATTCAACCCCATGATATTTCCAGTAGAATCTTACAGCAGAGGTTAAGAGCTCCACCACCTAAGTAAAATACAGTATGCTTATTCCATCCCCAGACAGAAAAATATACAGAGAAGCTTAAGGCAAAGAAAATCTAGGACAGGGTGATACTAATAATACATTTCCTCTGTATTCACGCCTACACAAATTCCACCACGAACTACAAAGGATGTACAACAATTCTTTCAAAAACATTATGATCCTCCAAAAGAATTAGTTGAATTATCAATACTAAAAGAATAGAAAAATGTTCCTAAAGTTGGGGACGGGAAGAATTCCTCCACTTTTAGACAAATAATAAACTAATCTAAAACCAGATTATCTTAATATGTGTGCACAACAGAGCCCCTCTAAAATGACGAACCAGCAGCTTTCTATACTTTTTAGACAAAGAAATAATAAATGTTTGAAGAACTGAGAGGACAAAGACACAGGTTTGGGTGCTAGTGAGAAACATAAGTTAGGACTTGGGCAGTGACTGGTAAAGGGGTAACATGGTTTGTTTATCAAGGCTTTTGGCCCTGGATTCCTAACTCTAGCCATTGTGGGATCTTTTGAGGTGGCCTGTGCTGGGCCCAGACACTCACATCACAGCCCATGGAAATGAGGGGTAATATGGCCCAGGGCTCGAGGCCTCGTGTCCTACTTACGCTCGCGTTCTCCTTCTCCCTCTCTTCATCCTCCTCCTGGTACTCTCGGATTGCCTTCCGGATGCAAGCATTTAAGCAATGGCGAATCACATGAATCAGCTTTGCTATAATGTTGAAAATAACCAATAGTTTATTCACATGTTTCTTCAACAAAATTACCTCTTAACAGCAAAATATAATCCCAAACAAGTACAAGTACCATCTAAGGGAAACCATTCAGCAATGCATTCAAACACAGAGCTTACAGGGCAGGCTCCTTGGAGACCAGCCTGAGAGGTGAGTGTGCATACCTATGTTGGTGCAGGCGGTGTGCTCGTGGGCGTACTGGTAGAACTTCCTGGCAGCAGCGTGGTTCATCTGCAGTAGCGTGACGCAGCGCTCACACCACACCTCCTCGGGAAGGTTCACGGGCAGGAAAGAGTTAAAGATGAGGCTCACTAGGCGCCGACACACAGGCCTGGAATCTGATTCCAGACGAGCCAAAATATGCTCCATGGGGCATATCTTCCAAAACTGTGAGAAGCAGGAAGCAAGGGCCTGTCAATGGTTCCTGTCATCTTAGCAACATTTTAAGCAAAATTTTCAGAGCATAATAAAAAAGAAACTATACTACTATTAAATATGTTATACTGCAAAAAAAAATCAATAAAAAATATTAAATTAAAAAATAATAATAAATAAAAAAAAATGAAAAAGAAACTAGCTCTCGTTCCTCCAACACAGGGTACAGGAGACCCAGTGCCTGTGCCAGCACCACCTATATCAGACAGCAACATGCTGCCCACCGTCCCAATGGGTGACAAGCACCCATTCCTGTTAGCTGCTTCTCCACAGGCCCATCAACCTCTGACCTTGATTTTCAAGAACAGACCTTTGCAGAGACCTCACCACTAAACCACTCTCTGCCTTCCCTCTATAGAGCCAGCTAAGATCAAGATGAAAGAAGCATCTCATTAAGACAAAGCCCAAACTCCGGTTCCAGGCCTTCTTTCTGTCTTACTGGTCTTGCCCGTTCTCGTGAAGAGACTCCCTAGTAAAGCAGAAACAACTACCCTCTCTATTCCTCCCAGCCATCACCTCCACAATGGTGTACAAACAGATCGACAGTTCAAACAACACTAAGCCAAACACTTCCCTTTCAGACTCAGGATCTAGTCTTAACAGGCTGTTAGAACAAATCCAATCAAACTTGCACCCAGTTTTGTTGCTGAAACTGACATGCTGATTCTGAAATTGTTATGGAAATGCAAAGGACACAAGCAGCCAGAGGGCTCCAAGGGAGGAGGCTGGGGGATTCATACACCAGACTCAGGGCCCTCAGCATCCAGGCCGTGCTGGGTGGCCTGGCCCAGGAGGGACAGCAAGAAAGCTACACAGAGCAAGTCCAGAATCAGACCACACCGTCAACTGATTTGCAACACAAGTACCGAGGTAGTGAGGCTCGGGATGATATAGGTATTTTTAATATGCAGGTCATACAAAATATACTTTTTAAAAAAACATAAAAATATTCAGGTCAAAATTTGAAAAGCATAAGGCAATACACATCCTAAGCAGTGATAAGGCCTCACCAGAACCCCATCCCAAGACACCCAATCCCTGCTCATAGGCACTGTCACCAACGTCCTGATTCTCCCATGGTGTTTTATGCGTATCAGGGCAAATAAGGGCTGTAGTGCTGTGTGTTCCCCGCTTTATGCAGCTGGCACCTACACTTGTTTGTCCTCGCCTTTCTTAGAGGTATTTCTGTGTCAGTTCATTTCCTTCCACGGTCACACGTTATTATGTCACTGCACGAGTGCACTGCAGGGATGTGCAGTGGGCCCTGCACAGATGACGTGTGAGCTCTTTCCCCAATGCTGTGCCAGGCAAAACGCCTTTTTGAAAGTAAATTTCAGAGAACCATTGTGTGGAGGAGAAAACTCACAGATAATATCAAATAATAATGAAGACCCTTAAACTAACATTTAGCTAAAAGCTGAACTTTGTCTTTTTGTGGATGAAAACAAATGTACTTATTTATTTACTTCATGTCTTAAATAAGAAAACCCTATTTACCCCACCTTGGCAGCTCTTACGGCTTTAACTTTCAACAGCATTTCCACAAAAGCCACTCTCACTTTCTCTGAATTGTCATGGAGACTGTATTTCAGAGCTGGCAAAAGCTGCTCTAATAACGGGTGGCTTAATTTGTTATCCAAAATTATTGGTAGACACTGCAAAAAAGGAGAAAGACAAGATTCAAATTAGAACATAAACTAAAAAGGTTCAGGTGAGAAAACATCCAGGCACATTGGTGAAATAAACACACCTGTAGAAAATAACACTTTCTTAAACGGTTTCACATTAACACACACTTTTAATGAATTAATATGGTTTCAAAGGCTGACAATTATTCCTCTACGGTTTCACTGTTCCTAACAAGATTAGAGCAGCTATAAAATAATCTTCTGAGTTAAAGAAACACAGCACCACAGCTCGTCGAGCAGTATCCAAAGCTTAGACCATAGAGTCCTTTATCCATGCCCAGTCCACACCTTCTGACCTCCAGATCCCACCCTGCAGAACCCACGCTCCTCAGATAGAGGCCAAGTGACCTGCCCACGCTCAGTCCAGGCACCGACGTGTCGGAAGACTGATGTGCCCTGCCACCTTCCCTTTCCAGTTATTAGGAAAATGGATTTCTTACTTTAAAAGACATCTGTATTTTCAAGACTGTACGTAAATATTTACAGATGAGATTATGCAATGTCTGGGCTTTGCTTCGAAGGAATTATAGGAGAAAAATGGGTGGGACTACAGATGAAACGAGATGGAGACGTCCTATTAACTACTGAGACAGAATGATGGAGGAAGGATAGTTCTGTAGATTCTTATGAGAAGTAAACACTAGATATCAAAAAGGCAGGGAGGGTGGGTGGGAAGAGATAAATCAAAGAACTTGCATCCATATATGCTAACCCATGGACACAGATAATAGGATGGTGAGGGCCTGGGACAGAGGGGACTGGGGGTTAGAAAAGGTCAATGGGGGAAAAAGAAGACATATGTAATACTTTCAATAAAAAAGATTTTTTTAAAGGTTAATTTTAAAGTATAACTCAACAATTTTAAAGTACATACAAGTCCTATTCTAAAATGCTGTGAACCCTCCCCCCCCAACACACACACACACACACACACACACACACTCTGAAGAAAGGCTATTTCAAGTAGATAATTTTTGTAGCAAACACTTTAATTTGGTTGGTAAAACCTTACCTTGGACATGGAAGAAAATGTCAATAGTGATATTAAAAGTGATTTTTAAGATGGTTTCCTCTATATTCACTAACTATCCTACAATAAACAAACATTGCTCATATAACCTAAAATCTCACCTTAAAGACAGAACAACGCACATCGGCTGAGCTTGCATCAAACGCCAGGTCCCCGGTCACTTTCTTCAGCAGGTCAATGAGAATTGTCGGAGGCATCATCTCCCAGTAACTGGAAGTTATCTTACAAACACCAAGAATCCCTGCAGAACGGACCATTGGATATGGATCTTCTAAAAGGCTCTACAAGTAGCAGGGAAAAAGACTTAAGAATCTTAAATCAGTTCCCTTTTTATCAATATCTGCTTTACACATAAGAACCTAGGACACTCACAACTCACCCAATGTTCCAAGTTACAGAACTACGGGTCATGCAAACCCATGATCTTTGCTGAAGTGTCATTTTCACAGCTGAGTATTGCAAGAGGACATCCAGACCCTCATGGTCTCTTATTTGACAGTCCCACCCACAGGACGTGGCCAACCTAGGGCCTCCAAGGCCGTTCCACTGTTTAGGGGACTGTGCAGAGCTGCTGGCACTGTCCTGAGTACCAGTCTATTAGACATTGCCTATGCAAACTGCTCTTGAGTTCTCAAAGTGCTGAAATGCACTGAATCTAAAATAAAGTCATTATACTTGCAATGATTCAATCCAGACAATGGTCCTATGTATTATCTGATGGAAATACACAACACCTGGAGAACCAAACACAACCCACACAACCCACAAAACCACGGCTCTCATCAACTCTAAACTTCACTAGCAAGTCACAGGAACGACGAAGGGCAGAGGAACATAGCAAGGACACTGTAGGGATGGTTCTGTAAACCGAACTGTGGGAAACAAAAGTATAACCTGGCTTCTTCAACAACAAAATAGCAAGAAAAAGAGAGCCCAGCTGGTGTGGTTCAACGGTTGAGCATCAACTTCTGTACCAGGTCATGATTCACTTCCTGGTC
Organism: Antrozous pallidus; assembly: GCA_027563665.1. Taxonomy (NCBI): domain Eukaryota; kingdom Metazoa; phylum Chordata; class Mammalia; order Chiroptera; family Vespertilionidae; genus Antrozous; species Antrozous pallidus. The sequence goes on from CM050521.1 coordinate 1,992,417, forward strand.
AAGGGCACATGGCTGGTTTGTGGGCATGCAGGCAGCAGCCAATGATTTTCCCTCATCATTAATGTTTCTCTCTTTCTCTCCCTCCCTTCTTCAATGAAATCAATAAAAATATTTTTTTTAAAAAAAGAGAGAATTCTGGAGAGAAATATCATACTGTAATTTCAACTTTCTTTTAAATATATTTTTATTTATTTCAGAGTGGAATAGAGAGGGAGAGAGAGAGAAAGATCAATGAGGAGAAAATCATTGATCAGCTACCTCCTGCATGCTTAACACTGGGGATGAAATTCAAAATCTGGGCATGTGCCCTTGACTGGAATTAAACCTGGAACCCTTCAGTCTGTAGGCCACAGCTCTATCCACTGAGCCAACCCACCTAGGGCTATAATTTCAATTTTCTGTCTGAGGTTTTTCACAATCAGTCAGAAAACAAACAAAATTAAGTATTTAAGAGTGTCATGAGCAACCACCACTATCGTGGCATTTTTTTTCCTATTTCTGCCTACAATTTTCTTCCACTAACTAGGAAACTAATGTTTTTACTTGTGTTAGGAGCCTGCATGTGGGGAAGTGTGGGAACTGAGCGGGGGCAGCGCTTTCCAGCAAGGAGAGGAAGAGCCACAGCACTCAGGAAACAACCAAGGCCTCATTTTAAAACCCAGTCACCTGAAAAAACCCCTCCAACAGGTATTACCTGTCGGTTTGCCTCAGATACACCCAGTGTCTGCTCCTTCACATGACCTACAGCTCTACAGTAGGCAGTATCCCACCCGCAGTTTACAGGTGAAGACCGAAAACTGTTACCCAATGTTACAAAGATGGAGTCAAACCTGAGGGTGTTTTAACCCCTATGATATCCTACTTCTCAGCTGGAGAGACAAGAATACACATAAAACATTTAAAATTATATGAAGTAATAATTAAATGTTCCAAAGGAGATAAAGAGGAAGAGAAAAGGGCACTATGCACCCACAACTTCACTGGAGAGAGGATGGATTTCCTTGAAGAATTTCAACATCTGGAAAGCTTGCCATGGGGGGAGGGGGGTACAGACAGATGCGGGAATGGCCGAGATGCACACCAGGCCAGACAGAGCTGAAGTGATAAGGAGCTCAACTACATGAATACGTACATAGAGCTCTTCAAACTGCTTCTGAATTTCACTGTCCATTTCAATAGCATTGAAGTTTGGATCCCTAATAGGAAATGCTTCAACGAACAGCAGTGCAGCATTGGAGCGAACCTCAGAGTTTCTGGCCTGGAATAATGAAGGAAAAGTGTATCAGGTCCACAGAGAGGGCAGCATCAGAAGACGTCAGTGGAAAGTTCCCAGAGTAAAGCTCCTGACATCTCATCACAGACTGACTCACAAATTAAAGAGTATTTTAAAAACTGCACTGTGAGACCTTCCTTAGGTTCAGCCACACTCAGCTCCATGTGGACACCTGGAAGACTGCTTCTTTTCCCAAAGCCCAGCCCGCGTCACTAAGACACACGCATCTCACATACCCCCAGCACGTCGTCTGTGCTGAAAGCCTGTGTCGACTTGAATGCTCCTAGTGTTGTCATCCTGGTGCCCAGTCTCACTCAGCAGGGGGTCTTGAGGGACCAAGACAGCCTGCCGAGCTCTGCAGACCCCCCCCACCTCTGCTGGTTTACTGAGCACAGCTCATCTTCCCCTCCCAACTTTGTGGTCAGCACTAAACCAACTCAGACTCAGTCTAATGGGCCTGAGAAATGCTTTTAATAAAAGAATAAACCATTCAATCCAAAGTGTCACGAGGCTCCCAGCCCAGGCCAACTTCTCCTGCCCTCCTGCAGTTTGGAATGAGTGCATCTAAGCAAGGCAGCCAGCCAGCATGTGCACCTTCAGACCTCTCCAGAGGATGGGCTTGTAAAGTCGGTAGAGCATCTCCTCCACACCTTGGCGAACTCTCTTCTGATGGTGAAAGTAACTCAGCACCTGGAGCCAAGAAAGCAGAACACAAAGGTCATGTTATTTTGTATCAAGAAGCTAAGATCCTGTTTGGAAAACCCAACACAGAGTGCGGCCCTCTCTACCAGGACAGGCAGCGTGCCTTCAGGTCTGACGACTTCCCTGAGGACGACAAGCGTAGACAAACTGACTGCACCCCATGTGATGGAAACCCATGGCACAAGACAGAGCAAGGCTCCACCAACAACCACAAAACCACATCACCTTCGGATAAAACAGCAAAGTGTCAGGCCACGTGGTCTCTACAGAGTTCCAGTTAAAGATGAACTGGCTACAACTCTGCTCGGGTCTAAAAACCTGTGCTGGACATCCATTCCGAAGTGTCCAGCACAGGCTCTCCCGTCACTCCAAGTGAGTGTCACTGCTAAGTGATCCTATGCAGCATGAGCTTAGCTCAGACACCAAATGCTTCTGAACAAACAGCAACAACTGCCCTGAGTGTCTCTCTCTTTCTTCTCTGCTCCCTTTTTTCCCAGCCAGAATCTCCCTGCCACTTTTAAGTTCTCACCCGAGGATATGTTTACTGGTTTTAGAGAGAAAAAAACATGGATTAGCTGCCCCAGTACATGCTTCAACCAGAGATCAAACCCAAAACCTAGGTATGTGCCCCAACTGGGAATCAAACCTGCAGTGTAAGAGGCAACGCTCCAACCGAGCCACCTTAGCCGGGCATTTTTTACAATCTTCACTGACTCTTGTCCCCAACAACAATCAAGTCTGCCTCACTTCCTTAACTCACAACTCTAGGGGATTAAGATTATATAGGTAAAAGGTGAAAAACAAAATAAATAGGCTATAAAATATACTATGCTCTAAGTGAACTTGAGTCAACTTTACCCTAAAAGAATTTCAGTCTAAAATTATTTTTTCTGTCCTAACTGGTTTGGCTCACTGGATAGTGCATCGGCCTGCAAACTGACAGGTCCCAGGTTCCATTCTGGTCAAGGGCATGTACCTTGGTTGCAGGCACATCCCCAGCGGGGGATGTGCAGGAGGCAGCTGATAGATGTTTCTCTCCCATCTATTTTTCTAACTCTCCATCCCTCTCCCTTCCTCTCTATAAAAAAAAATCAATAAAACATATATTTTTTTAAAAAGATTACTTTTTCTGTTTGTTCATCTCTACTTAGGAGTTTTTATTGATGTCTTAAGTGATATAAGTTGTAGTTTTGAAATTGTTTTGTGGGGCAGCAAAATAGGCGTTTACCTATGCTGCCATCTTGGTTTCTCCCGTTTTTTTTTTTTTAAATAAAAATACCTACTTAAATTACTAAATAAATCAGCTTTTTAAAAATATAATCACGTCTCATATAAATTAAGTTATATGAAAAGCCAATATTATTTTTTAAATATATTTTATTGATTTTTTACAGAGAGGAAGGGAGAGGGATAGAAAGTCAGAAACATCAATGAGAGAGAGACATCGATCAGCTGCCTCTTGCACACCCCCTACTGGAGATGCACCCGCAGCCAAGGTACATGCCCCTGACCGGAATCAAACCTGGGACCTTCCAATCCACAGGCTGACGCTCTATCCACTGAGCCAAACCGGTTTCGGCAAGAGAAGCCAATATTTTTACAAGCAAATTGGATCCTAGTAAAACCTTCTAAGAGAATTACTGAAACCTCCCATAATTCCTCTATAAATGCAAATAAGCCTTTATAAATATAATTTCTAAGCTTAATAAAAAGGAGAAATTTGAAAATTTTAAAATCTCTTCTGCTAATATTTACTGGGTAAACCAAAGATTGTTGTTAAAATACAAAATCTGACAATAATTATAGTCACCATAATTGAAAAAATCACTTGAAATATATGGTGTTGCAGCCGTATTTGTCAAAATCCAAAGAGCAACCATGTTTGTTACATTTCTTGCTTAGTGTAAAAAAAAAAAGTGTCTTTTAAAAGAAACTCTCTAAATGTGGTCTAGAAATTACTGTGGAAAGAAAGGTTTCCTTCAAACATCTAAAGAACTGTAATTACAGGTCAACATATTAGGCCTCAATAGAAAAGTGATTCATTTGTATTTTGGCCTCCCTGACAAGGACTATGTAAAGTTACTCAAAAACTAAGCGCAGAAATTTAATTAATGTCATGTACTGTCCATAACCAAGGACAGTGGTTGGCAAACTCATTAGTCAACAGAGCCGAATATCAACAGGACAACGATTGAAATTTGAGAGCAAAATTTTTAAACTTAAACTTCTAATGCCACTTCTTCAAAATTGACTCGCCCAGGCCATGGTATTTTGTGGAAGAGCCACATTCAAGGGGCCAGAGAGCTGCATGTGGCTCGTGAGCCACAGTTTGCCGACCACGGACCTAGGACAAGTTAAAACATAAACCTCACTTCAGACTTAAATTGGCCAATTAAATGCAAGAATATTCATAAAAACTTTGTTGTACTGGGCAGGAAACTGTTCCTGAAGTATTAACTAATTTTTTACTAATGGTTTACCTCAGAGTTCAAAAACTGCTTAACACACAATGAATCCAAAGCAGTCATATTTCTGTACAGAAAATTAAAATTAAAAAGTTATCAAAACTGCATTGCAGCCGAGACCGGTTTGGCTCAGTGGATAGAGCGTTGGACTGCGGACTGAGGGGTCCCGGGTTCGATTCCGGCACGGGCATGTGCCTTGGCTGCGGGCACATCCCCAGTGGGGGGGCGTGCGAGAGGCAGCTGATCGATGTTTCTCTCTCGTCGATGTTTCTGACTTTCTATCCCTCTCCCTTCCGCTCTGTAAAAAAATCAATAAAATATATTTTAAAAAAAAAACTGCATTGCAAAATTTCCAAAAGCCTCTTATTATTATTTAAATAAAAAATAAAGAGAAGGGGGGAAGAGAAACCAAGATGCCTGCATAGGTAAATATCTGAAATTGCTGTCTTGCATACCACTTGAAAACTACAACTAAAAGACAAAACGGACATCATCCAGAACCACAGGAAGGCTGGCTGAGTGGATATTCCACAACTAGAAGGGAGGAGAAAAGACACTGAGACTCAGAGGAGCTGTGGAAGTAAAGTGCAGAGGTACGAAGGCATATATGAAATGGGCTGGCAACTGAGGACGCAGTTATCTTTTTCAATCTGGACAGAGACACAAGCTCCCAACTGCTCTGATCTCCAGTTCCAGGTGAGACTCTAAGGATCCAGATTCATACCTGGAGACACTGGAATCAGGAGGAACTGGAGGGCAGCTTTCTCTTAGAGGTGCTTGCAGAGATTATCAAGGGACACCGAGACCTGGGGGCCTCTTAGGGAAGGGCTGAGGATCAGCCATAGTTGTTTGCCCCACTCTGTTAATTCCCTAAGACCTTGCCCCACCCAAGCTCAGAGTCTTTTGCATATGAATGACCTACATTTAAATCTAAAATTACCTCACAAACTGCAGCTGGGTCAGAGAGACCCAGAACATTCAAAAGAAGGCCATAGGTCCCATGGCAGTTTGCACTGCTTCATAGCTGGGCCTCATCCGGGTACCTCCAAACTCCAAACAAAGAAGAGGAACCTGCAGATGTCTCTGTAGTTCCTGCTGGGTGTCCTCAGGCAGGGGCTAAATTACCACCTCTTGGAGAGCCAGTATGTCCCGTGGTCAGAGTAGGACCATCCAGATTACAACTCTTCAGATCTATAAGGGGCAGACTCAGTGAGTACCAAAGCCTCACTGAAGCAAGTCTTGCCCCATAAAGGTGTCTCCAGCACAGCCGAAACCAGCTTGGCTCAGTGGATAGAGCATCAGCCTGCGGACTAAAAGGTCCCAGGTTCGATTCCGGTCAAGGGCATGTACCTGGGCTTCGGCCACAATTCCAGTAGAGAGTGTGCAAGAGGCAGCTGATCCATGTTTCTCTCTCATCGATGTGTCTGACTTTCTATCCCTCTCCCTTCCTCTCTGTAAAAAATCAAGAAAATATATTTTTTAAAAAAGGCGTCTACAGCACAGAAGTTTTCCCATCATAGACACAGCTGATTCTCACAGCCAATTGGCCTGGAGGCCAACAATACTAACAACAATCAAGGCTTAATTACAAGACTGGGCACACAGCCCAGAAAGGAGTGCACCACATGTGTCCACCTCAAGTAACTGGGGAGTCTGAGCCACTGGACCCTTTAGGACACCTAGCACACAAAGCCAATTCAGGGAAGCAGCCAAAATGCAGAGACAAAAAAACAGGTCACAAGTGACAGAAATGGAGGAAAGCAAACTACTTGATTAGAGTTCAAAACCATGGTTATATGGTTTTTCAAGAATTTTCTACAAACCACCAATAAATCTACTGAGACTCTTGAGGATATGAAAAAGGACCAACTAGAAATTAAGCATACATTGACTGAAATAAAGAATAATATACAGAGATCCAACAGCAGACTAGAGCAATGGTCAGCAAACCATGGCTCACAAGCCACATGTGGCTCTTTGGTCCCTTGAGTGTGGCTCTTCCACAAAATACCACGACCTGGGCGTGTCTATTTGGAAGAAGTGGCATTAGAAGAAGTTTAAAAAATTTGGCTCTCAAAAGAAATTTCAATCATTGTACTGTTGATATTCGGCCCTGTTGACTAATGAGTTTGTCGACCACTGGACGAGAGGATCAAAAGAATCAAGTCAAAGATTTGAAACATGAGGAGAGAACCAAGATGGCGGCATAGGTAAACACCTATTGTTCTGCCCTGTGCAACGATTCAAAAAGTACAACATAACAACAAAACAAACATCACCCAGAATCACCAGAAAGCTGGCTGAGTGAAAACTCCACAAATAAAAGTAAAGGTGGGACACTGAGACTCAGAAGAGCGGCGGGAGCACAGCCTTGAAGACGAAAACAGGTTAGGAGCTGTCCTGGTCGCGCGCGAGGGCTGTAGGGCTGGAGCAGCAACCCCGGCTGGATTTCGCCAACGGGGAGGGCGGAGACGTCCCACTACACGGATTCCCCAGCACCAGGCAAGGTCCGAGATCTGGGGGACGCACCCTGGAAGTCGGGCGCGGCAGAAGTCTCCTAGTCTGCGGAGAAATCGGGTAGCTGGGAAAAGAAGTTTGCGCGCAAGTGTCGCACAAATGGGCGACTTGCTCCCTGGAAACTTGTCTCCTGGTCCCGGAAACCACCTATTTTACAACCCTGGGCTAGACTTCGGGTGTGCAGACTCATTTGGGGAGAGGTAGAGTTGTCTGGTAAGGGGAAGAGACTAGCGGCTTTCTCTTGGAGGTGCCTGCAGCCATCCCCATCCAACAAAGACACGCGCGCGCGCACAAGGGCAGCATAGGATGTAGCTGATGCTGAGGCTGCCTGAGCAGCTCAGAGACTCCGCCCATCCAACCCTCCTAGGGCTAACAACAAGAATCTGGGTTTAAATTCAAAAATACTGTACAACCCATAAAGGATTGCAGTAAGAGTATCTACCTCAGGTAACTGGGGAGGCTGTGCCACTGACCCTTAGAGGACATCTACCACATAAAGCAGCCACCATGCAGAGATATGGAAAGAAATCAGTTGGGAAAGAAATGGAGGAGAAAAGACGACAAGACATAGAGTTCAAAACCACAGTTATAAGGCTTTTCAAGAGGCTCCTAGAAAAGACTGATGAACTTAATGAGAACTACGAGGAAATAAATAAGACCAAACAGGAAATGAATGAGACTTACAAGGAAATGAATGAGACCTTCAAGAAAATGAACAAGACCTCTGAGGATATGAACGAGACCCTCACGGATATGAAAAAGGACCAACTAGAAATGAAGCATACACTGACTGAAATAAAAAATATTACACAAAGTCCTAACAGCAGTCCAGAGGGCCACAAGAACCAAGTCAAAGACTTGAAATACAAAGAAGCAAAATCCACTCGGCTGGAAAAGCAAGAAACAAAAAAAATCCAGATAATTGAAGATAGTGTAAGGGGCCTCTGGGACAACCTCAAGCATGCCAACATCCGAATTATTGGGGTGCCAGAAAAAGAGAGAGAGCTAGTTAATGAAAACCTACTTGAAGAAATAGTGACTGAAAACTTCCCACACCTGGTGAAAGAAACTGATTTAAAAGCCCAAGAAGTACACAGAACCCCAAAATATAGGAATCTAAAGAGGACCACACCAATACATATCATAATTAAAATGCCAAGAGCAAAAGATAAAGAGAGAATATTAAAAGCAGCAAGATGCCGGAACCGGTTTGGCTCAGTGGATAGAGCATCGGCCTGTGGACTGAAAGGTCCCGGGTTCGATTCCGGTCAAGGGCATGTACCTTGGCTGCGGGCACATCCCCAGTAGGGGGTGTGCAAGAGGCAGCTGGTCGATGTTTCTCTCTCATCGATGTTTCTGACTTTCTGGTCCTCTCCCTTCCTCTCTGTAAAAGATCAATAAAATATATTAAAAAAAAAAAAAAAGCAGCAAGAGAAAAACAGCTGATTACCTACAGGGGAGCACCCATACGATTGTCAGCAGATTTCTCAATAGAAACGATGCAGGCCAGACGGGAGTGGCAAGAAATATTCAAAGTGATGAATAGCAAGAATCTACAACCAAGATTACTCTATCCAGCAAAGCTATCATTCAGAATTGGAGATCAGATAAAGTGCTTCGCAGATAAGAAAAAGCTAAAGGAGTTCATCATCACCAAACCAATATTATATGAAATGCTGAAAGATATTCTTTAAGAAGAGGAAGAAGAGCTGAGACCGGTTTGGCTCAATGGATAGAGCATCGGACTGCGGACTGAAGGGTCCCGGGTTCGATTCTGGCAGGGGCATGTACCTTGGCTGCGGGCACATCCCCAGTAGGAGGCGTGCAGGAGGCAGCTGATCGATGTTTCTCTCTCATCGATGTTTCTGACTTTCTATCCCTCTCCCTTCTGCTCTGTAAAAAATCAATAAAACATTAAAAAAAAAAAAAAAGAAGAAGAGGAAGAAGAAAAAGGTAAAAATATAAATTACAAACAACAAATACACATCTATCAACAAATGAACATAAAAATCAAGTGAACTGATAGGCTGATGAACAGGATAAACTGGTGAATATAACAGAATCATGGACATAGAGAGGGAATGGACTGACAATTCTTGGGGAGAAAAGGGTTGTGGGAAGTACAGCAAGAGACTGGACAAAAATCTTGCAACAATGGGAGAGGAAGTGGGGAGGGGGAGGTGAGGATGGAGGGTGGGATAGGTACAGGGTGGATGGGAGCTATAGGGGGATAAAAAGGGGGGAACAATGTAATTAATAAACTGAATAATAAAGATTTAAAAAGAAAAAAGAAAAAAAATATTTGAAACATGAAAAAGCAAAAAAACTGGGAAAGTAAAAAGAAAAACTAATCCAAAAATATGAATATAGTGTAAGGAGCCTCTGAGATAACCTCAAGCATACCAACATCAGAATTATAAGGGTGCCAGAGAAGAGAGAGAGCAGATACTGAAAACCTATTTTGAAGAAGTAATGACAGAAAACTTCCCCCACCTGGTAAAAGAAACATACTTCAAGTCCAGGAAGTGCACAGAACCCCAAACAAAAGAAATCCAAAGAGGACCACACCAAGACACATCATAATTAAAATGCCAGGGGCAAAAGATAAAGAGAGAATATTAAAAGCAGCAAGACAAAAAGTTACCTACAAGGGAGCGCCCATACAACTGTCAGCCGATTTCTCAACAGAAACCATGCAAGCCAGAAGGGAGTGGCAAGAAATATTCAAAGTGATGAAAAGCAAGAACATATAACCAAAATTACCCAGTGAAGCTATCATTCAGAATTGAAGGTCAGATAAATAGCTTCACAGATAAGAAAAAGCTAAAGGAGTTCATCATCACCAAACCATGATTATATGAAATGCTGAAGGGTATTCTTTAAGAGGAGGGAGAAGGAAAAGTTAAAAGATAAAAATTATGAATAACAAATACATGTCTATCAACAAGTGAATCTAAAAATCAAGTGAATTAAAAATCTGATGAACAGAATAAACTGTGAATATAATAGAATCAGGGGCATAGTAAGGGAGTGGACTGACAATTCTCAGGGGGAAAGTAGTATGGGGGGTGCTGAAAGAGACTGGACAAAAATTGTACACCTTTAGATGAGGACAGTGGCGGGGGCAGGGGGAGGAGTAAGGGCAGAGGGTGGGGTGGGAACTGGGTAGAGGGGAGTTATGGGGGGGGAGAGGAACAACTCTAATAATCTTAACTATTAAGATTTATTTTTTTAAGAAAAGGAGATTGTGGAATAATCCCATGATTAAATTACATCAAGAAAGTTTTTTACTTTAAAAATTGTTTCTCACTTGTAATGCTGAAGATAAGACACCCATGAAAACACACATGGTGTCAAAATAAGCCAAAGGAAAATGGCTTGGGCACAATGAAAAGAAAAGTATCCGAAGTTTTCTAATTTATAGAAAAGATTCCTTTATTAACCTTTAGGAGAGAATATGTTTGTATATTTCCAGAAAACTCATCCAAGCCCATGTGGATTCCTGCAACAATGAATCCGAGAGAGAGACTGACCAGATTGCTCCAGTCACAGAATAGCAGTGACCCCCAAACAACACCCTGACAACCAAGAGGAGAAACAGTCCAGAGATGGAGATGATGAAGATGCCTTGCCATACTAACAGTCAGCAGCTGTGCGTTGCTGCAGGTTGCCCAGCACCACATCAGAGAAGGTCGGACTTGCATTGCCATTGTTTGTCCACCATTCAAAACTAGAATATCATTGCTGGCATGTACACATAAGGAACGGTTGGACATTGGAATGAGGACTCAAAAACTGTTGGCCCATAAAGAAACTTACTATAGACTGATTCCTTGGATGCCTAGCAGCAATTTAAAAAGGACATGAAAGACTTTAACCCCTTCCACTGGATATGCTTCCATAACCACTATTGCTTGTCTCATTTTGAAAAAAAAATATATATATATATATTTTGATTTTTTACAGAGAGGGAGAGGGATAGAAAGTCAGAAACATTGATGAGAGAGAAACATCGATCAGTTGCCTCCTGCAGAACTCCATTGGGGATGTCCCCGCAACCAAGATACATGCCCTTGACTGGAATCAAACGTGGGATCCCTCAGTCCACAGGCTGACGCTCTATCGATTGAGCCAAACCAGGTTCGGCTGCTTGTCTCATTTTTGTTCACATATGTTTATTTCTAGTCTGCAGATGCAGAATAAAGAGTCTTAAAAAAACGCAAACCCTTTTAGGTGGCATTTATTTTTCAAGATTAAGGAAAAGAAAAGGGGGAAGTGTGGGAAGCCGCCCATTGTCTTCAGTAGCAGGGAGGTGTGGACAAGGAGCCCGGAATGCTGGTGACCCTGAGCCCTGGCCAAGGTCAGAGCTGTGCACCGTTTGGTTGAGACAATGGTGGCTGAAGCAACTTTCTGACCAGATGGTTATGTAAATCCTTGCTGATGAGATTGTCTGTTACTGCTAATTGCCTGCCTATAGGCTATTGGTACGACCTAAACTAAATAACAGGATGGCAAGGCCTGAGCCCAAGCAGGTCCTTCTTGCATTGGGCTCCTGCCAGGTCCCCCCAATTTCCAAATTATTATTTATTGTCTCATCTGTCATTTGTGAACAGCCTTTCTGCAGAGCCCAAACCCTGAACCACGCAGGACGTGGATCTTCACACTTTAGTCATTTGGTTCCAAGAGTGAAGCACCCACGTCACAAATCTGTAGATTAACATGATGCCAATCCTATGACTAAACAGAACGTGAGACACGTTCTGCAGACTAGTCTGCATCTGCAGACTAGAAATAAACATATGTGAACTACACATGTGATCGCAATTGAATAAACCACACTGGGATGGGGATGGAAAGAGGGTTATTTCTGGGTTCTTTATCTTTGGGTAACTCAAACTAAATCATCAATAACGTAAAGAAATGTTTTCTTCCCAAACATTATCTAATCAGTATGATGACATTCTACAAACAACTGCAGTGTCACTATTCACAAAGAGTCTGCCTTTGTCCATTTAGCTTCTTGACACTTGGTGGCAAATCAAACAGCTGATCATCATAACCAAGAGAACTCAGCCCTCCAAGCCAGAGTCCGACCATCACCAGACACCTACCAGTGTGGCAAGAGCACTGAAAAGTGAGCCTTACTCAATCATACCATTGACATCCTATCTAATAAGAGTAATATGCAAATTGACCATACCTCTTTCACACCCACCAGCCAATCAGGAGTGAGTATGCAAATTAACCCCAACCAAGATGGCTACAGCCAGGAAGAGAGCAGGAGGGAGGCTTGGGTTTCCCCAGCGATGAAGAACGCACAACGTGGTCAGCTCAGGCCTCCAATCAATGCTACAAAGTTTTAATTATAGAAGTAAATAAATTCTAAAAAAAATGGTGGCAGCCACAGAGCTGAAGAGAGCAAGAGGCTAGGGTTGCCCCCAGCAATGGAGTAAGCCAAGCTTTCAGCCTGCCCTGGCTTGCCTTGGCCTCCACTTAAGGCTACCAAGTTTCAATTATAGAAGATAAGTAAATCCCAACAGAAATGGCTGCCGCCACGGAGCGATCAGGAAGCTTGGCTCTGCTCCAAGCTACAAAGTTTCAATTGTAGAAGATAAATAAATACCAGATACTAAGGGCTCTGCTTGGGTCACTAGGGGGGCGTAGCCAACCTGCCAACCACCACAAGTCCCTCTCCCAGGCCACCCCACACCCCAATGGAACCGCCACCCTGATCTGGGACAACCTTCAGGGCAAACCAGCTGTCCTCCACCCATGCACCAGGCCTCTATCCTATCTAATAAGAGAGTAATATGCAGATTGACCATTAGTCCAACACACCAGATGGCTGCCCCCATGTGGTCAAATATCCTGCCCCCAGATTGGAGAGGGTGCAGGTTGGGCTGAGGGACACCACCCGCCTCCTGTGCACGAATTTCGTGCACTGGGCCTCTAGTCTATATATATAAAAGCCTAAGCAACCGAACAACCAGTTGATCAGTCGCTATGATGTGCACTGACCACCAGGGGGCAGATGTTCAATGCAGGAGCTGCGTCTCTGGTGGTCAGTGCAGTGCCACAGCCACCTTCTCACAGTCTCTCTCCACCACCAGCTGAGTGGTTAGTGTGCTCCCAACAGCCAACCTCCCAAAACCCCTCCCCTGGCTGACAACCCAATCGGCCCTGATTGGGACCGGCCTGCAAACCTCCTGCAGTCTCTTCCCCTCAGATTGGACGAGAGAGGCCAATCAGTCCCAATTGCTAGCCAGGCCAAGGAAGCCCACCTGTGCATGAATTCGTGCACCAGGCCTCTAGTACAGTGGATGACAAACTCATTAATCAACCGAGCCAAATATCAATACAATGATTGAAATTTCTTTTGAAAGCCAAATTTTTTAAACTTAAACTTCTTCTAACGCTACTTCTTCAAAATAGACTTGCCCAGGTTGTGGTATTTTGTGGAAGTGCCACACTCAGGGGGCCAAAAAGCTGCATGTGGCTCAAGAGCCGCAGTTTGCTGACCACTGCTCTAGTATAAGGATAAAATTCAGATCTAAATTCTGAGATGACTTTTTAAAAACAAAATCTTACCAAGAGAAACTAACAAAACACTATCCTATATGGTCTGTGGAATACCAAAATGGAAATATAAATGTCTGAAAGTAAATAACAAAATTAGTCTCAACTATCATCTGTTCTGAAAAAAAAAAAAAAAAAAAAGCAGTGGAAGTTAGAAAGTGATGATTCTGGACATATTTATATGAAAGAATTTACTTAAGGTGGCTTAATTAAGTTCTGACACGATAACATGTTGGAAGCTGCCCATTTTCTTCACTAGCAGATAGGTGTGGACAAGGAACCAGGAAGACTGGTCAACCCGGAAGCTCTGAAAGGTCAGAACCACCACCCACTGTTTAGTTGAGACAATGGTAGCTAAAGCAACATGCACCTTTTAGTTTTATGTAAATCACTAGGGGCCCGGTGCACAAAATTCATGCACTGGAGGTGGGTGGTCCCTCAGCCCAACCTGCCCCCTCTCACATACTGGGAGCCCTCAGGGGATGTCCTACGGAAGGCTCACGCCGGCCTGCCCAAGGACGAAAGTCTCTAGCCGAGGCTTTCGTCCTTGGGCAGGGGACATCAGCCAGGGCACCCCAAACAGCGATTATCCTGTGATCAGGCCCATCGCTGGCTAGCTCTGCCCCAGCCCCAGCCTGCCAAAGGCCAAAAGGCCTCTTGCCAAGGCCTTCTGTCCTTGGGGAAGGGACCTCTGGCAGGAGGCCCCAGCCAGCAATCGCCCTGTGATGGAGCAGATTGCCGGCTGGCTCTGCCCCAGCCCTGGCCTGGCCGAGGCTTTTTCCAGCCTTGGGCACCCAGCAGTCGCCCTGCAATGGGACCTCTGGCTAAGGCTTTTTCCAGCCTTGGGCAGCAGCCATCTTGGTTGGGTGTTAATTTGCATATCACTCTTGACTGGCTGGTGGGCATGGCTTGTAGGTGTGGCAAAGGGATAGTCAATTTGCATATTACTCTTTTATTAAATAGTATGAGAGGTACGGTTCATGAAATTCATGCATGGAGGGTGTGTGACCCTCAGCCCAACCTGCATCCTCTCCAATCTGGTACCCCTCAAGGGATGTTCAACTTCCTTTTGGCAGTCAGACATCCCTCTCAAAATCTAGGACTGCTGGCTCCCAACCACTCACCTTCCTGCCTGCTTGACTGCCCTTAACTGGTTCTGCCTGCCAGCCTGATCACCCACAATCACTCCTCTGCCAGCCTGATTAACGCCTAACTGCTCTCCTGCTGGCCCAATTGCCCCTAACTGCCCTCCCCTGTAGGCCTGTTTGTCCCCAACTGCCCTCCCCCTACCAGCCTGATTGTCCCTAACTGCTCTCCCATGCTGGCCTGGTTCCATCCCCCAACTGGCCTCCCCTGCAGGCCTGCCACCACCACCCCCAACTGCCCTCCCTTGCCAGCCTGATTGCCCCTAACTGTTCTCCCCTGCTGGCCTGGTCCCCCCCAACTGCCCTCCCCTGCAGGTGTGGGTCCACCCCAACTGTCCTTCCCCACAGGTCTGATCTCCCCCAACTGCCCTCCCTTGCATGTCTGGTCCCTCCCAACTGCCCCACCTGCTAGCCTGATAGCCCCCACTTCCCTGTCCTGCTGGCCATCTTGTGGCAGCCATCTTATGTCCACATGGGGGTGGCCATCTTGTGTGTTGAAATGATGGTCAATTTGCATATTACTCTTTTATTAGATAAAATTGCTGACCGGCTATTATTGAAATTGCCTGCCTAAGGGCTATGGGTGTATCCCACAACCTGAATAAAAGGGATAGCAAGGCCAGAGAGGGGTGGAGTCCTTCCTCTTGAGCTGGGCTCCCGCCTGGCCCCCAATATTTCCAAATTAATATTTTATAGTCTCTTACATTTGTGTGCGGCCTCCTCCAGAACCTGAACCCTTAACCTGAACCTTGAACCAGGATATCGGGAGGACACTCGCAATAACAGTATTGCTTTGCTTCACTAATTAGAGCTTTTACAGCAGGATACAACTGCCAGATACCAAAATCAAGGTTCTGAAAAATCACCTAGAACTGATAGCCACCAAGGTTTAACTTCATTTTTCAACTTAACAAAAACAGTTTTCTACAAAGGAAAGAAACGAGACAGTGGACAGTGTCAGGGCTTGCTCACCTCACGCACTCTGGAGTGCACTGGAGACCTCCGCGATAGGTGGATCCCATGGTACATGAAGTCCTGGATGCAGTCACTTTCGATCGTCTGGAATAACAAGCAGGGTGGAGTAACATGGAGCATGCGTTTCCACAGACAGCAGGACTGGCAGAGCAGCAGTGTGAGCACAAACTTCCATCTCACAAGGAAGGAACCTGGCTCCTTCTAGCAGAGTTTCTATGTTTTAAATGGACACCTCTCTCATGCTGAACCAGTTTGGCTCAGTGGATAGAGCGTCGGCCTGTGGACTGAAAGGTCCCAGGTTCGATTCCAGTCAAGGACATGTACCTTGGCTGCGGGCACGTCCCCAGTTGGAGGTGTGCAAGAGGCAGCTGATCAACGTTTCCCTCCCATCGATGTTTCTGACTTTTTATCCTTCTCCCTTCCTCTCTATGAAAAATCAATAAAAATATATTTAAAAAATAAAATAAAACAAATGGACACCTAGCTCTCTAATTTTTCCTCTGTCTTATTTGATGAGATACTAACTTGTGATGAATGGCAGTTCAAGCCAGCAGGGCTAGCTCAGAGACTGAATGAGGCTGGGAGCCCTCATCTGAGTCATCCTGATAACCTCAGATGGCTGGATTTTTTCCAAGCATCTCCCAAAAGGGCACTAACCTACCTCTAAGGTATTGACATATTACAAAAGGAGTGAAAGAAGGTATTTCAGGCAGGGGCGGGACAAGGTGGACTGTGGGAAGCTCCTGGAGGCTAGGACACCAACAACCCCTAGTGGGGAGACTGAGGCAAGACCAGATGCCAGGAGCAGCCCCTAGTCCTCCAGATGCCATGACTTCAGAAAAAATATAAGGGAAGCCAGTATTAACCTCTTCATCAACTTTGAAACTATTTCCTCATTTGAAGCTACTAACAAATCTCAACCACAAGTGGGAACCAATCACTGACTGCCAACTTGTGATGAAACAGGAGATCCCTGGCTCCACCTCTTGGGCTCTGTGCCTTTAGAGCCAACAACCAGAATATGACCTGGTTTCTTCAATATACCAATGGCATAGGAGTAAACAGATGAAAAGGAGGGAGGGACCAATGCTCTGACAGAATGAAATGACACAACCAGCAAGATGTATCACATCAATGTTTTGTTCTCACTCTCCCTACCTCTCTGTAAAAAATATCAATTAAAAAATGGAAATGTTATAAAACAATTTTAAGAGATTTTTAAAACAAAGCTGAGAAATTTAAATATGGCTTATTATTTCTAAGAGTCTTCAGGAATTGTTCATTGTAATGCATGCAACAACGGCACTATATAATCCGATCTATAGACAGGGATACTGAAAATTATAGACAAGAAATGAATGTCTGGAATTTGCTTTACATCTTGGAGAGGGGAAGGGCAGAAACAAAACTATCTGGTACTAATTTGGCACAGACCTAGTCAAACAATTAAGTTCTTAATTATAAATTTTTATGTTTTAAACCATTACTGGAGAAAAGGGGATAAATATTCCTTCCTGTGAACAAGTTTCATGCAGTAATAAAACAATGCAAAAAATGCATAACAATGTCCTGGTTTTGCCCTTTCCCCAAAAAAATTAAGCTAGAAAATTATTCCAGAAGTTAATAATCTTTTGTTTTTTCAAAGTAGAAATTGATGATAAACCTTGGTCACATAAACCGTGCATAAGCGGGCGGAGAGCAGAGTAGACAGAAATCAAAGATTCTGGCACCCTTCCCCTTTGTCTGCAAACCCAGCACCCACCCACTAACTCAGGGCCCACTCCTAAAAAGGAAAGACCCCTTTTTTATTTAAAGCAAAAATTTTACTCTCAAAGGAAAACACATTTGAGAACCTGGTATGAGAAAAACATAGAGGATATAAGACAGACACTTTTTGGTATTTTTGAATACTTAATTGTGATTATGAATTATATCACCATACCTTCATATTATACAGTCTTTAAAGGTCAGCCATATTCAAAAGGAATATCTTTAAATTATGGAAAATAATGTAATTAAACAAGTGACAGGTTCCCACGCAGCACTATCCAACAGAAACAAGTGAGACACAAGTGCAGTTTTAAGTTTTCTAGTGGCCACATTAAAAACAGAAAAAAGAAACAGGTAAATTTATTGTAATAATGTTTTGTTTAACCCAATATATCCCCAAATTATCAATACTGACAGAGAGCCTCAGCACAGGATTTTCATTTCTGCCAGCACAGGCTTTTAATCACTCTTCCAAGGAGAATGTAACAAACTGTTAACATTTAATAAAATAAAAATACCTCCAATATTTTTCCGGAAGCCTTTCTCCAAGCTCTGAAATAAACTTCTGCAATATGTACCATCAAGGACCTATTTTAAAAATAAAAAAAAATAATGCAAAGTATTACACTTCTGATGTGCATCACTTTAGGAACTCTCCTCCCCAGGGAAGAGCGCTGGCGCGGGCGTGCTATGAGAAATAACTGTGGAGAGTTGTTAGCTACCCAGAGCAGTAAGTACAGAAAGAAGAGTTTTGAGAGTTTAGTATCAAATTATTTTCTTCCTTCTCAATCAAGGCTTTCCTATAGTTTGACTGTTTTCTGTGAAACTATGGGAACATAAGCCTAAATTTCTAAGTCTAAATAAAATTTAAAATGAAATAAAAGTTTCAAAACTTCGTAGATTACTAATTCCCTAAAATACCAGAAAGGACATTAGAGTAATAATTAGGACTCCACTGGTTCAACCCAAAATTCTGCAAATGAGGAAACAATGCATCCTGAGGAGCAGCAGAGCTCAGCTGTGAAAGGTCAGGCCCGTTGGATTTTGGCACTCACTGCTGCCTGGCAGAGGGGAGGCAGCAGCAAGCCACCTCTAGAGGCTGATGGTTTGGTTCTGAAACGCAGACGAAGCACCAGCGCAGAGCAGCTCCAACATGGCCCTGTTGCCCCAGACCACAGCCCCTCACTGTGAGCCCCGACTGAGGGGGTGCGGAGGGGCCTGGTTGGCTGTGTCTTGGCACTCTTCCTTGCAGGGCTCCGCTCCCACATCACAGGGCCCCATGCTCAGTGAGTGAGGAGCAGACGTGATGCTCAAATGGTAGCAGGTGTGCTAGTGAGATAGGCTTTACTGTGACTGAGGCTGAGATTTAACTGTGGAATAACTTGATTTAAAGAACTACCACGAATTAACATCTTAATTTTAAGTCATTACTAAAAAGGATGATTTCTTGTACAGGGGAAAATACAACCCAGTTACAAAACAGATCATCCTATCTAATAAAGAGGGACTATGCAAATTGACCATCACACTATAACAAAGCTGGCTGCGCGCACAGCAGAGGCAGGGATCCCATAACACAAGATGGCTGCACCCACAGCGGAGGCAGAGTTCCTATAACAAGCAATCAACAGGGACTTGAGGCTGCATGGCACTGGGTCAGGGCAGGGGACCTGAAGCTGTACCTCCCCTGCCTGGTGGGGCTTGACAAGGGACCTCAGGCTATGCCCTGACCCCTGTGCCAGGCCGGGGGTCGGGCCGGCTGGGTCCAGGTCAGGATCCGGATCTGGCGTGATTTCACTCTGGTTCTCATAGTGCATCCCAGACTCTGACAGGAGGAAGATTTTCATATACATTTTACTAATTTTCTTTCATCTCTGACACTTCTATTATAAAGAAAGGGCAAATATCAATATTAAAACATTTCCTCTAATTCCCTTTTTAAAAATATATATATATTTTATTGATTTGTTTTACAGAGAGGAAGGGAGAGGGATAGAAAGAAACATCGATGAGAGAGAAACATCGATCAGCTGCCTCTTGCACAACCCCTACTGGGGATGTGCCCGCAGCCAAGGTACATGCCCCTGACTGGAATTGAACCTGGGACCTTTTAGTCCGCAGGCCAACGCTCTCCACTGAGCCAAACCTGTTTCAGCTCCTCTAATTCTCTTTTAATGTGCACAAATTTCATGCACCGGGCCACTAGTCTATAATAATAAAAGTGTAATGTGCTAATTAGATTGGACATCCTTCTAGATGAAGCCAGGGCTGCAAGGGAAGCCTAAGGCCCCGGGTGCCAGAGGGAAGCTGGTACCAGCAGCTGGGGGAGGGAAGGCCTAACCTTGCATGAAGTTTAGGCATCAGGCCATTAGTAATAAATAAAAGGCAACTTCTACAGCTTCCAAAAGATTAATATAACTTTAAAAACTCAGGTCAAAACTTTCAAATCCAGATTAAGACAACACAAAATATTACCTTTAATACTTACTTCTGTAATCCCTGTAACTGGTTTTTAATGGTTCCATGGATCATTTTAATAAAATTTGTATTCCAACTGAAGAGAGAACTAAGAAATCTTCTTCCCTACAAGAAAATAGGAGATAATGATAAAATTGAAACCACATAAAAAGTTCCCAGCAAGTAAAAAACAATTCTTTGATTGTTTAGTAAACACTTCAGTTTGCTGTTCCCAACCAGGAAGCATCTGCAGTTAGAACTTGGAATCCAAGCGGGAGCTGTGTTGGGAGAGCAGCCCCTCCAGTGTGGTGATGGCAGAGGGAGCCCTGAAGCACAGTTGTGGCAGCAGGACCACTGAGCTCCTTCCTCGTTCGACTGCAGGACGATATACAGGCAGTAACTCAGGGCTCTGAGGCAAGCTCAATGGTCCACACACATTTTGCCTGGCTGTCACAGATGTCCGCATAACCTAAAGTAAAGAATGCTCCAAATCTCGCATTTTGGGGTGGAGATGTAATTGAATATTAGTTCATTTCATCATTTTTTAAAATATATGTTTATTGATTTCAGAGTAGAAAGGAGAGGGAGAGAGAGGGAGGAAGAGGGAGAGAAAGGGAGAGAAACCAATGAAGACAGAGATCAATGACGCTACCTCCTGCATGCCCCACACTGGGGATCAAGTCCATAATCCTGGGCATGTGCCCCACCTGGAAACTGAACCACAACCTCCTGATTCATCGGTCGATGCTCAACCACTGACCATTTCATCTTTAATAAATGAAAAAATTGAGGACTTGCAAATTTAAGAGGCTAAGTAGCTGCCAAACCAGAATTTTCAAATACACAGTCCCCAAGCTAGATGGCATACAAAAGGCTAAATTCTAAATACAAACAAGACTTCTTTGCACGTCTAGCATGGGCACAGTGTTTGTAGGGAGTGGCTATAGAGTTAAGCCTCGGACTGACATGTTGGCAAAGCCACAAACAAGTCCCAGCTTGGAGGGCAGAGCCCTCTTAGCATAATTAAGCTTGACCTTATGACCTCCCAGATCCTTCCTGGGTAGCTAATGGGTTGTGAGAGGTGCAGCAAGTGCTGCCAAAACAAGTGAAACTCAGAGAACACTGTACTCATGGTGGCCACTACCATTTTTACCTCTGGCTATAAAATAAAAGGCTCAGATTGCCGTCTGGATCCCTCTGTCGCCTCAGCCAGGCACAGGAGATCCACCGAGTCCCAGCTTATTCTCCTCATCTTGTCTCAGGCCCATTGAACCCTTGCCTGTGCTGGCATGGAACAAGTGTTAACTATATTCATGTTAACTAGGTTATATATATGAACCTACAAAGCAAGAATATTCACCCTCTGTAGAGTGCATAGGACACACCCACCAAGAAACTCCCTGGGGAACAGCACCCCTCAGTGCTCCCAGCACCCATCCAGTCTATGAAAACTGTGGCAGTGCAGCACCTTCACACACATGGCAGGGGAACAATGTATGCAACATGCTCGTTTTTGGTTTTTTAAGTATTTACTGAAATATTTACCATTTATCATTTACTTGTAAGTAGAATACAAGATATGTTTTGTTTACTCAGAATGACTAAAAACTGACCTAACCAAATTATTACCAAGAAACTACGTTTAAGACTCCAATTAAAGATCAGCTCTAAGAGGGAACCAAGATGGCGGCATAGGTAAACACCTATCTTGCTGCCATACACAGCAATTTCAAAACTACAACTTAACAAAAGAACAAACACCATCCAGAATCACCGGAAAGCTGGCTGAGTGAAATTTCCACAAATAAAAGTGAAGATGGGACACTGTGACTCAGGAGCAGCGGCAGACAGCGTTGAAGACACGCGCGGAGAGAGGTTTGGAGCAGTGTGCACGCCAGCAAATAGGGCGGGCGGCTGAAAACCCAGACAGTTTTCTCAAACGGGGGGACAAAGACGTCCCACTGCACTGACTCCCCAGCCCCGGGCAAAGTCCAGGGAACCCACAATCATCCGGGGTAAAAACTGAACAGTGGGAGGGCACGCCAAAGCTCGAGTGCTGTAGGGGTCTGCCAGCTTGTGGAGAAGGCGAGCTTGTGCGGAGTGCACGTGAACCTGGGAACAGCACAACTGCGTGACTGCGCAGAGAGCACTCGTGACTTGCTCTCTCGTTCAGGAAACAGCCAGACTGCATTGTTTTGCAACCCTGGGTGAGACGTTGTGTGTGCAGACTCATTTGGGGAGAGTCTGAATTCTCTAGCAGCCGGTGGGGCTCGGCAGCAGCCCTCTCTCAGAGGTGCTGGCGGCCGCTGCCACCTGGCACAGAGACCCTAGGGCGCATAGGGCTGAGCTGACGCTGCCTGCTTGGCCCAGAGACTCCGCCCATCCAACCTGAGCACAGCTGAATGTCACACACAATTGGCCTGGAGGTCAACCCCTAGAAGTGCTAACAACGATTTATCTAGGCTTAACTTCAACAAGACTGTGCAACCCATATCCACTTCAGGTAACTGGGGAGGCTGAGCCATTGTCCCTTAGAGGACATCTACCACACAAAGCTAATCGACCAACTCAGGAAAGCAGCCACCATGCAGAGACATGGAAAGAAATCAGATGTGAAAGAAATGGAGGAAAAAAAATGACTGGACATAGAATTCAAAACCACGGTTATAGGGCTTCTCAAGAGGCTCCTAGAAAAGGCCGAGACCTACAAGCAAATAAACAAGACCTACGAGGAAATGAACAAGACCTACAAGGAAATGAATGAGACCTACGAGGATATGAACAAGACACTCAAGGATATGAAAAAGGACCAACCAGAAATTAAGCATACACTGACTGAAATAATATTATACAAAGACCTAAAAGTACTCAAGAGGACTGCAAGAACCAAGTTAAAGATTTGAAATACAAAGAGGTAAAATCCACTCAGCTGGAAAAGCAAGAATCCAAAAGAATCCAAAAAATTGAAGATAGTGTAAGGGGCCTCTGGGACAACCTCAAGCATACCAACATCCGAATTACAGGGGTGCCAGAAAAAGAGAGAGCAAGACAATGAAAACCTATTTGAAGAAACAGTGACCGAAAACTTCCCACACCTGGTGAAAGAAATTGACTTAGAAGTCCAAGAAACGCACCAAACTCCAATATATAAGAACCCTAAGAGGACCACACCAAGGCACATCATAATTAAAATGCCAAGAGCAAAAGACAAAGAGAGAATATTAAAAGCAAGAGAAAAACAGTTAGTTACCTATAAGGGAGCACCCATACGATTGTCAGCGGATTTCTCAACAGAAACGATGCAGGCCAGACAGGAGTGGCAAGAAATATTCAAAGTGATGAACAGCAAGAATCTACAACCAAGATTACTCTACCCAACAAAGCTATCATTCAGAATTGAAGGTCAGATAAAGTGCTTCGCAAATAAGAAAAAGTTAAAGGAGTTCATCAACACCAAACCAATATTATATGAAATGCTGAAAGATATTCTATAAGAAGAGGAAGAAAAAAAAGGTAAAAATATAAATCAACAAATGAATCTAAAAATCCAGTGAATTAATAATCTGATGAACAGGATAAACTGGTGAATATAACAAAATCATGGACATAAAGAGGGAATGGACTGACAATTCTTGGGGAGAAAAGGGGTGTGGGAAGTGCAGCAAGAGACTGGACAAAAATCATGCAACTATGGTAGAGGACAGTGGGGGGGTAGTGAGGGTGGAGGGTGGGATGGGTACCAGGTGGAGGAAAGCTATAGGGGGTGAACAAAGGAGGAAACAATGTAATCAATAAACTGAATAAAGATTAAAAAAAAAAAAAGAAACTAAGTTTAGATAACTTAAATTCAAAAGAGCACATCAATTAAAAAGAGTTGATGCAGCTGCCCTAACCAGTTTGGCTCAGTGGACAGACTGAAGGGTCCCAGGTTCAATTCTGGTCAAGAGCATGTACCTTGGTTGCGGGCACATCCCCAATGGGGGATATGCAGGAGGCAGCTGATCAATGTTTCTCTCTCACTGACGTTTCTAACTCTCTATCCCTCTCCCTTCCTCTGTAAAAAAAAAAAATATATATATATATATAAAGAATTGAAGCACTCATGTGTATGTTTGTGTCTATGCCACATACATATGTAATTAGACAAAGGTAATGCATCAACTGCTATGTGTAAGCTAATGAAAACAAAGTCGATGTGTCTGAGTCCACTTTCAGTTTCTTTACTCTTCCGAACTTCCTAACAATCCTGGAGATTAAGGCACAGGATGGTGATGCCAGAACAGCAATACGCACAATCGGAGAATTTCCTACGACCGAGAGCTCAGCACCCACAACGCTGGCACAGGCTCCACCTGCATCACCACTGGTGCCTCACAGCCACGACTGCTCCTTTACGAAAGACACACTCAGGCTGAGAGTGGTCCAATCAAAGGCCCGTCCTCATGAAGTGCGCAAACAGAGGTCTGAACACAGACAGCCCTCCTAAACCCAGAAGCCGAAGATCTTGGTCAGTGTGGTCAGGAATCATGCACGGCCCTGGCACCTGGCTGGCTGGGATGGTGCTCTGGAGCGAGGGGCAGAGTCTCCAACCCTGACTCTACTACTGGCTGCCAAGACTCCCAGCATTCTCCACGGAGGAGCTTCTGACCTGGAGCCCTCCCTCCTCCTCCAGGTTTGTTCCCAACCCACTCCAGGAGGAGTGACCACTTCCTCCTTGGCCACCAACTTCTGTCGCTGGGTCATGAGCCCTGAAACACAGAGGCTACACTCAGCACCCCTAGCAATGGCACAAAGCACAATAAACAATGATGGAAAGGCTCCAAGAAAGCGATCAGCACTATCCCACAGAGCTATGCAAGGCACCGTGATAAAAGTGAAAAAGAATCAATTAATTTTAAAGTATTTATGTAAGTCAATATATCCAAGAGTTATCATTTAAATATATAATAACTAATACAATTGAGACATTTTACGTTCTTTTTTCATACTAAGTTTTTTGTTTGTTAATATGCACCTGTGGACATTTTTCCATTGATATTTTTTTCTTTACTGACTAACGTATTACTGGTACATTACAGTATGTGTCCTTATTCCACTGATTTTTAGAGAGAATGGGAGAGAGGGTAGAGAGAGAGAAAAACATCGATATGAAAGAGACAAAGTGATTGGTTGCCTCCCACATGTGGGAGGAACCTGCAACCCAGGAATGTGCCCTTGACTAGGAATCGAACCTGAGACCACTTGGTACACTGGCCAATGCTCCAACCACTGAGAAACCGGCCAGGGCCTAAGTTTAGACTGAGAAAGTATCTGTTTTGTAAAACTTCACCTTGAAGTTTTTGAGCACCTTAATTATTTTTTCCTCTTAATTGAAAACTAAACCTAAAGAGATAGTCATCTCAGAGCCTTTTTTCTGTCCCTTTAGTGTCTCTATCTAACAATGGGGTCTGGGCCAGTGACTTCACCAGCCCAAGGGACAACACTAAGTATAACTGCCAACAGGCCCTTCCCCTCTCTGCTTCCTCCTGCTCGAGAGGCTCAGGCTGGAGCACTAAAGCCGCTGTGACCACGCGTGGGCAGAGAAAGCAGATGGGCCGCCAGCTGTTCCAGCACTGTGTGCACTGCAGGAACACATCGACACACAGCCGTGGCACTTCCTTTAGGAGCCTACAGAGCAGGAAGAGCCAGAATGTCACACAAGTGTTTTCAAAGCTTTCCACATGAGATAATTGATCAAGAAGCTGAGTCACGAGGAGAACCAAGATGGCGGCATAGGTAAACACCTATTGTTCTGCCCCGCGCAACAATTCAAAAACTACAACAAAACAAACATCACCCAGAATCACCAGACAGCTGGCTGAGTGAAAACTCCACAAATAAAAGTAAAGGTGGGACACTGAGACAAAAAAGAGCGGCAGAGCGCAGCCTTGAAAATACGCCTGGAAACAGAGGTTAGGAGACATGGCCGCGCGGGCTGTAGGGCTGGAGCAGCAACTCGGGCTGGATTTCTCCAAGGGGCAGGGCAGAGACATCCCACTGCACTGATTCCCCAGTGTCAGGCAAGGTCCGAGGACCGGGGGACGCACCCTGGAAGCCGGGCGCGGCAGAGGTCTCCTAGTCTGCGGAGAAACCAGATTGCTTGGGAAAGCACTTAGCCCGCATAGAGTGCGACAGCACAGACGCTCGACTTGCTCCCTAGCGACTTGCCCCCTGGTCCCGGAGACCACCGGATGCTTTGTTTTACAACCCTGGGCGAGACTTTCAGTGTGTAGACTCATTTGGGGAGAGGCAGAATTGTCTGGCAAGGGGTAGAGACTAGCGGCTTTCTCTTGGAGGTGCCTGCAACAATTGCCACCCAACAGAGACCCGCGCACGAGCGCCGCATAGGACATAGCTGACACTGAAACTGCCTGCTTGGCTCAGAGACTCCGCCCATCCAACCTGAACACAGTCTCCCTTCACAGCCAATTGGCCTGTAGGTCAAACCCTCTTAGGGCTAACAACAACAAGCTGGGTTTAAATTCAAAAATACTGTACAACCCATAAAGGATTGCAATATGAGTACCCACCTCAGGTAACTGGGGAGGCTGAACCACTGTCCCTTAGAGGATATCTAACACATAAAGCAGCCACCATGCAGAGAAATGGAAAGAAATCAGGTGTGAAAGAAATGGAGGAAAAAAGACAACTAGACATAGAGTACAAAACCATGGTTATAAGGTTTTTCAAGAGGCTCCTAGAAAAGGTCGAGACCTATAAGGAAATAAGCAAGACCTACAAGGAAATGAACGAGACACTCAAGGATATGAAAAAGGACCAACCAGAAATTAAGCACACATTGAATGAAATAAAAAATATTATACAGCCGAGACCGGTTTGGCTCAGTGGATAGAGCGTTGGACTGCGGACTTGAAGGGTCCCGGGTTCGATTCCGGCAAGGGCATGTACCTTGGCTGCGGGCACATCCCCAGTAGGGGGCGTGCAAGAGGCAGCTGATCGATGTATCTCTCTCATCGATGTTTCTGACTTTCTATCCCTCTCCCTTCTGCTCTGTAAAAAATCAATAAAATATATTTAAAAAAAATATATATTATACAAAGACTTAAAAGTACTCGAGAGGACCACAAGAACCAAGTTAAAGATTTGAAATACAAAGCGGTACAATCCACTCAGCTGAAAAAGCAAGAAACCAAAAGAATCCAAAAAATTGAAGATAGTGTAAGGGGCCTCTGGGACAACCTCAAGCATACCAACATCTGAATTATAGGGGTGCCAGAAAAAGAGAGAGACCAAGACAATGAAAACCTATTTGAAGAAATAGTGACCGAAAACTTCCCACACCAGATGAAATAGACTTAGGAGTCCAAGAAGCGCACCGAACCCCAATATATAGGAACCCTAAGAGGACCACACCAAGGCACATCATAATTAAAATGCCAAGAGCAAAAGACAAAGAGGGAATATTAAAAGCAGCAAGAGAGCCGAACCAGTTTGGCTCAGTGGATAGAGCGTCGGCCTGTGGACTGAAAGGTCCCAGGTTCGATTCTGGTCAAGGGCATGTACCTTGGCTGCAGGCACATCCCCACTTGGAGGTGTGCAAGAGGCAGCTGGTCGATGTTTCTCTCCCATCGATGTTTCTGACTTTCTATTCCTCTCCCTTCCTCTCTGTGAAAAATCAATAAAATATATATATTTTTAAAAATAAATTAATTAATTAAATTAAATTAAATAAAACCAGCAAGAGAAAAATAGTTATTACCTATAAGGTGGCACTCATACGATTGTCAGCGGATTTCTCAACAGAAACGATGCAGGCCAGACGGGAGTGGCAAGAAATATTCAAAGTGATGAATAGCAAGAATCTACAACCAAGATTACTCTATCCAGCAAAGCTATCATTCAGAATTGAAGGTCAGATAAAGTGCTTCACCTATAAGAAAAAGCTAAAGGAGTTCATCACCACCAAACCAATATTATACGAAATGCTGAAAGATATTCTTTAAGAAGAGGAAGAAAAAAAAGGTAAAAATATAAATTATGAACAACAAATACACATCTATCAACAAATGAATATAAAAATCAAGTGAATTAATAATCTGATGAACAGGATAAAGTGGTAAATATAACAGAGTCATGGACATAGAGAGGGAATGGACTGACAATTCTTGGGGAGAAAATGGGTGTGGGAAGTACAGAAAGAGACTGGACAAAAATCTTGCAACAATGGGAGAGGACAGTGGGGAGGGGGAGGTGAGGGTGAAGGGTGGGATGGGTACAGGGTGGAGGGGAGATATAGGGGGATAAAAAGGGGGAACAATGTAATTAATAAACTGAACAATAAAGATTAAAAAAAAAAAAAAAGCTGCGTCACTCCCATCCCAACCCTTAAAAAAACTATTCTAAGATGACATCTGGGATTTGCTCCAGATCAATTCCAGACTAGGGGGAAGACAGTAGTAGGAATATAGAGGAAACAAGATCAGCCATGTGTTAGTATAATTCATACTAAATTCTATATCTAAGTGTATTGTACTAAAGGCCACAGTTTAGCCACATTTCTCATGCTCGGTAGCCACACAATGGTGTGACCACCAAAATGGACGAGAGGGCCAAAGCAGAGCCTCTCTTTGGAAATATTAGATTGGCAGAAAAAATAAAACAATACTATAATGACAGTTTTGAGTATATGCCAATTAGGAATTGAGAGAAGAGTCAGACCTAATCCATGGGGAAGTGCTGTCTCAACCTTGTTTTTAACTAGAGGCCGGTGCACAAAATTCGTGCACAGGGGTAGAAGGGGGGTATCCCTCAGCCCAGCCTGAACCGTCTACAATTTGGGACCCCTCGAGGGATGTCTGACTGCCCGTTTAGGCCCGATCCTGGTAGGATTGGGCCTAAACGGGCATTAAGACATCCTTCTTACAACTCAGGACTGCTGACTCCAAACTGCTCACCTGCCTACCTCCCTGATTACCCCTGTTTCTGCCTGCCAGCCTGATCTTCCCCTAACCACTACCCTGGCAGCGTAATTGATGTCTAACTGCTCCCCTGCCAGCCTGTTTGCCAACTTCCCTCCTCTGCCAACCTGGTCACCCCTAACTGTCCTCCACGGCAGGCCTGATCACCCCAACTGCCCTCCCTTGCAGGCCTGGTCCCTTCCAATGGCCTTCCCCTGCTGTCCATCTTGTAGTGGCCATCTTGTGTCCACATGGGGGCAGGATATTTGACCACATGGGAGCAGCTATCTTATGTGTTGGAATGATGGTCGATCTCCATGTTACTCTTTTATTAAATAGAATAGAGGCCTGGTGCATTGGTGGGGCCAGCTGGTTCGCCCTGAAGGGTGTCCCGGATCAGAGTGGGGGTTCCCTTGGGGCATGGGGCAGCCTAAGCAAGGGGCCTATAGTGGTTTGCAGGCTGGCCATGCCCCCTAGCAATACAAGTGGAGGCCCTGGGATCTGGGATTAATTTGCATTCTACAATTGATACTTTGTAGCCTGGAGTGGAGCAAAGCCTTCTGCTGACTCCATGACAACAGCCATTTCTGTTTGAAACTTTGCAGCCTAGCGTGGAGGCCTAGGCGCTAGGGCTGCATAAGCTTGGCTTCCTCCATCACCCAGGCAACTCTTGCTGCTGCTCTCTCCAACTCCGTAGCTGTTGCCATTTGTTGTAATATATGTATCTTCTATAATTGAAACTTTGTAGCATTGAGTGGACGCCTAGGCCGGTAAGGGCAGGTGGAAAGCTTGGCTCCCTCCATTGTTGGGGAAACCCAAGCCTCCTTCCTACTCTCACTGGCTGTAGCCATCTTGGTTGAGGTTTATTTGCTCCTGATTGGCTGGTGGGCGTGGCTTAATTGGAGGTCTGATCAATTTGCATATTATTCTTTTATTATTTGAAACTTAAAATGCAATCATGGTTTCTTCAGGATTCACACAGCCCCTGCTATTATCTGATATGATTAAATAAGCAATGACTTGTAAAATGTTTGCTTAGTAATGCCATGCAGTGAAAACACTGTGCAATAAATAGCTCTCCATAGCTAAGATGACTCATTAAACCATTGGGCACAGTATTAACAATAATCAAGTGAACTTAGAGAAAACATCCATTTAAAACGCAGTCCACAGCCCTAGCCAGTTTGGCTCAGTGGATAGAACATCAGCCTGTAAACTGAACGGTCCCAGGTTCGATCCCCATTGGGGTGTTTGCAGAAGAGTGATCAATGATTCTATCATTGATGTTTCTATCTCTCTCTCTCTCCTGTCCTCTCTGAAATCAATTCAAAATATGTATATTAGCCCTAACTTGTCTGGCTCAGTGGATAGATTGTTGACTGAAGGATTCCAGGTTCAATTCCGATCAAGGGAATATACCTTGGCTGCGGGCACATCCCCAGGAGGGGTGTGCAGAAGGCAGCTGATTGTTTATCTCATCGATGTTTCTAACTCTCTATCCTTCTCCCTTCCTCTCTGTAAAAATCAATAAAATATGTTTAACATAATAATAATAATAATAATAATAATAATAATAATAATGTTAATAAAAACAACTTTCTATTTTAAAAAAAGCAGTCACAAATATACCAGAAAAGAAAACCCTATTTACCTCTTCTTTCTTGATATAATTAACACTTATGAAGCACTCAAGTAACATATTTTTAATGTCTCTACTTTCCTCCAAATCATAATCAAAGCAATACAAAGCTTGATGAACATGCCAAAGCCGACTTATGTCTGCACCCTAGGAATGACAAAAAAGAAACCATTAAGAGTCTTTCGATAATCAGTAAGGTCACATTTCACGAAAACAATAAGAGTATATCATAATTATAATTCTAGATTATTTGTCAAAAAGGAAGAACAAGAGAAAACATAAAAATCTGCAAATGCCTTCCTCAACACCCCTCCCAAAGAAATCAAATCCCCTCAATCAAACCCCTCCCCAAAATTTGCAAATGTCACTTGCAACTCTAAAGAACACTTTTTTTAAAAAAATCCTCACCAGAGGCTGTTTTATTGTTTTTGTTTTGTTTTATTTTGTTTTGTTTTTAGAGGCAGAGGAAGTGAGGCACAGAGAAACACTGATGTGAGAAACATCAAATCCAATGCCTCCCCTACACACCTCAACTGGGGACTGCACCCCCAACCCGGGTCAGGTATGTGCCCTGACCAGGAAATGAACTCAAAACCTTTTTGGTGCGTAGGCCACCGCTCCAGCCAGTGCTGCCCAGAAGTTTCCTGAGACTGAAAATATCTGTGTGACACTGGCCAGTGTGGGGGTCATTAGCCCATCAGGCTATGGAGCAACTGAAATGTGACTAGAGCAACTAAGGAACCAAACTTTTCATTTTCTTCACTTTAAATTTAAATAGCCCCATGTGACTACTGGCTACCGAAGTGAACAGGGCAGGTGTCGAATACTAAGAAGTGATTTAAAAGCTAAAAAAAAATGGCCGGGAAAGAGATTTAAAAAAACAAATCAAGTATGGCTTAAGGATCACTCCTAGGGCAGCAGGAGAAGCTATGTAGCTAGCTGAGGATCAAACTGGATATTCCTTGGAGGCCGCTCACTGATGGAGAATTATCAGTAGGCCCGAGCTTTCTAGAAAGCTTTTGGCAATGTGCATGAAGAACTCCAAGTTCAAATCCAATTTCATTCCTAAAAATCTGCCAGAAGGAAGGAGAGACATGAGGTGGGGAATGTCAGAGAGGAATTCCTAAATATCACCTTGGGTGTTGGAATTATGGGTGATTTTTATCTTCCTCATTCCCCCCCCCCCCCCCCGATTCAGGTGCCTTTTTCTGGATTTCTGAACTGTATACCCAAGATTACAGGATGAGAAATAGCCAAGTTATATCCAACCTCCAAATGCACTGTCCGTAGGTCCCCAGACCTGGGCTGCAGGCTGAAACAGTCCATTCTCCCTACCCTCCTTCAGTCAAGTACACATTAAACAAGCAAACATACAGTTTTCGTCTGGAGGCTCTTCCTCAGCAGCAAGGTGAAAGCAGTCTTCCCCATGTCCTCTTTGGCAGGCAGGCCCTTCTCCCACCACGTCACACACAAGCCCTGGATGGAGCTTTGCAGCTTTCGTTCCGATTCAGGTAGTGCATACAAAATACCTAAAAGAGAGAGCCCAATAACTGTTCCATTGGTAAGGAAAATCAGTATTGGTTCAGACTCAATAGTATAGAGCAGTGATTTTCAATCTTTTTCATCTCATGGCACATATACGGTAAACCAATTACCTGAATTCTGTTACACAACAAAAAATATTATGTTTTGCCAAACTGGTTTGGCTCAGTGAATAGAACATAGGCCTGCGGACTGAAGGGTCCCGGGTTCGATTCCAGCAAGGGCATGTACCTTGGCTGCGAGCACATCCCCAGTTGGAGGTGTGCAAGAGGCAGCTGATCGATGTTTCTCTCCCATCGATGATTCTGACTTTCTATCCCTCTCCCTTCCTCTCTGTGAAAAATCAATAAAATATATTTTTAAAAAAATATGTTTTGCCAATCTCACACAAAAAATAGGTATAATTTTGATTCATTCATACTAGATGACTATTGTGTTGGCTGGGGTTGAGAACCTTTTTTCCTGCCACGGGCCATTTGTATACTTATAACATCATCTGCTTACTATAATTCACTTGATATAAATTTATGTTGCTATGAAAAAAGCTCCTAGATTTATTGAATTTTGATTCCCGCCTGTGGTTGCCTTGGCAGAACCAGACCAAATGATTTTGCAGGCCTTATACAGTCCATGGGCCAGATATTCCCCACCCCAGATATAAGGGAAAAGCAGACAGGGCCCCTGATTAAACAGTCAGGTATTGGATGTTTTAAAAATTCTTACAGCACACAAGTTGAAAATCGCTGGAATAGAGTATAACTTATAAAGGTTTGCTAAGCAAATATTAATTTACTAGAGGCCCGGTGCACAAAATTCGTGCAGAGGGGGAGGGAAGTTCCTCAGCCCAGCCTGTGCCCTCTCACAATCCAGGACCCCTTGGGGGATGTCTGACCAAAGGGGCTTGCTCCCTAGGGGACAGTCTAAGCACTTGGTTGGACATCTTTAGCGCTGCTGTGAAGGCGGGAGAGGCTCCTGCCACAGCTGCTGCACTCGCCAGCCATGAGCCCAGCTTCTAGCTGAGTGGTGCTCCCCTGTGAGAGTGCACTGACCACCAGGGAGCAGCTCACGTCAAAGTGACTAGTTGCTCTACCATTTGGTTAATTTGCATATTAGCTTTTTATTATATAGGATGTGTGACTTGCCAAAGGGTTATATACATTATTTATAGAATACAAATGATGTTAATTAAAAATTTTTTTTACTACAGTTATAAAAGCAGACCCACTAGAACAGAAAGACTCAGAGAGGGCATGTTGCCATACCCCTGCTGAAGAAACAGACACTGAGGTCATCCAAATGTACGTGCAGTGATACCCCATAACAATTCACAGCAGAGCCAGCTCACATCTGTGACCAAGAATCCACTACAACCGCCCCTCGGTGTGTTGGCCTCAAATTCTAGCTCTTTGGCGAAAAATAGTAAAGCAACTATTCATAATGAATACAAAAATTACAGTGTTTTTATCAACAGAAAAGTTCAATAATTAAAATACTAATAATGCACCCATAAGTATAATCCATAGATATCTGAATGCCATCATAAAATTCCTGAATTCTTACAAAGTTGGAAACAACTACGATATCAGCACCAACCGTTTTACAACAGTTATTTGGAGAGGGTGCAAATAAGTAAACTATGGCCCTAGCTGGTTTGGTTCAGTGGATAGAGTGTCGACCTATGGACCGGAGCGTCCCTGGTTAGATTCTGGTCAAGGGCACATGCTTGGGTTGCAGGCTTGATCCCCAGTAGGGGGTGTGCAGGGGCAGCTAATCAATGACCGTCTCTCATCATTGATGTTTCTAACTCTCTCTCCCTCTCCCTTTCTCTCTGAAATCAATAAAAATATTTTTTAAAAATAAATAAGTAAACTATGGTAATATTCACAAAGCACCTGGGAGCTGTTTACGTATTGATTAGTGACACCTTCTTAATAAGACAATTTCAATGCAAGAATTATGCATACAACGGCACACTAAACAGATACAGGAATCCAGGTGATGCTGGAAAGAAGAGCTTGTTGAGAGAAGGCAACACATGGAGCCACTCATAGTCACATGGTGGGGGTGAGGGTACACAGGAGATTTTTCTTAAAAATCATGACTTAAAATTACTTTTATATCCATAAAATTATTTTATGTAATTTTTATCATCACATATTCTCCTTAATTTAGCCTACTATTCCTCCTAAATTAATAACTACAGTTTCGTAGTTTTCTTAAAACTTGAGAAATACCATGACATAAATTTTAGTATAGGAAAACTCTACCATGACATAAATTTTAGTATAGGAAAACTCCCATAAGAGTCAACAGTATTCAAGAGCAGCCATACATATTTAAAGAAAAAAGTGCAATGTCACAACTGTTTGGTTAAATTTAAACTATGGCAGGAATCACCAGCCGAGACATTTAGAATCAACCTTTTCCCCTTAATAAGCTCATATCATTGGTCCTGTAAGTCAGGTGAGACCTTCCTTAAAACCTGCACACAACAGCAGTCAGCAGCTTATCTATGCTTACTTGCACCATCCGAAACATTTATATGCAGCTTAAGTAATTACTTAGGACAGCCCTGAAAAAATACTCTGCTCCTTCTGCATAAAGTAAAAGAGCCTGCTTGCAACACAGTGCCTTAGCACCACTTCACTTCAGCATCGCTGCTTCCTTCCAGACCTCACAGACCACCAGTGGTCCTAGGACCACCGGCTGTCGACCACTGGTTTAGATGCTTCTACACATGCCTCAGGGCAGCAGGCAACTTACCGTTCAATATAACAGCACACTCCAATAAGGCCTCATAGTTCTCACTCTCATTTATTACAGACACAGAAGCAAGAATCACAGATGTAATTGCATGGGTTATTTCTAGAGTTTTTTTCTATAATAAAGAAAAATCAAAATATGAGTGAATTAAAATCAATGTAAAATTCAAGCCACACTTTTAGCTTATTCTAAAAAGTGAATTAAAGTTGAATACAAACAAGTCAGTTATCCATAAAACACAGCAACACTGACTAGATTAATAATGGAGGACTATAAAAGCGTAAAACTACAATAAGCAATCTTCTAATACTCTTCTTGACTTCTAACTTTAAATTTTTCTTAACTTAAAATTCAACTATACACTATAAAGAACTATCTTTTAACAAAAAAAGGGAAAATATTTGTTTTTGAAAGACCAGTACTACCATTTTTGAACTGTGGTCTGTTTCCATGTTGCCCTCCCCCTGGGCCTCCACGGCCCACCCCTCCACGGGCCTCTCTAACAGCACATCTGTTAGCAGCTTCTTGAGCCTCTGCCACAGCTCTTCTTTCTGTTTCCTTGATAATTCTTCTAGTAATTCATTTAGGCTGAAAGGGTCAGAAGCATCTTCCTGTAAAAATAAATAGCAAGTGTTACATTTCAAACACAAAATATTAGTTCTAGTCTTTTCATAATGGCATCAAAGAAAAAGCTTAAGTTCAAGCACTTGGTTAGAGTTTTAGCACAATCCTCCCTAAAATCAAGCCATTCAGATGTCCATGTCTCCAGGCCTATAATTGGCTTAAAGTGTGCTGGAGCTAAAACAATAGCGAAGGAAAGGCCAACTGACTGCACTTTAAGTTTCTGGTCGCCAACCAGGCTTCAGCCCTCAACATCCATCTTTGGAGTTGTCTATAAACATCATTCTCTCCCATTAGCCAATAAGACTATTTCAGAGCCTCTCAATGACCCTTAAAACTGCTGATCCAACCACCACTTCCTCTGACTCAGAGCAGATGACCTCACCTCCTCTTTTTTTAAAAATATATTTTATTGATTTTTTACAGAGAGGGAGAGGAACAGAAAGCCAGAAACATTGATGAGAAACATCAATCAGCTGCCTCTAGTACACCCCCCACTGGGGAGTGCCCGCAACCAAGACACATGCCCCTGACCAGAATCGAACCTGGGACCCTTCAGTCCACGTCTGACACTCTATCCACTGAGCCAAACCGCTTTCGGCACCTCACCTACTCTTTGACATAGCAAACAGAGGCCATTATCAAAGGACAGAGAATACAGCTTAGAGGGACTACCTGTAGCCAATCTGACAGTAATGAATTATATATAATCCATGAATAGAGTAAGAATCCATGGGACCACAATGATAATACACACAAATAACTAGCAGCACTAGCACACTACAGAATGCCAATGGAAAAATACAGAAGGGACATGTGATTTGGGGGGGGGGGGGGACCACAATTTTAGTGCCATTATAATAACTGATTCATGTAAGAATTGTCATTCAGTGCTAAATCCAGTGTGTGCAAGTACGAAGAGAAGCAGGGCGGTTGCCTAGTCTCAGTACTTCCTGCAGGTTACTTATTAACTGCAAAGCTTCAGTGGAGAAATCTGGGACATCCACCTTAAGTCACAATCAAAATCACAGCACCAATAACGGAGCCTCCCTGGCATGTTGCTGCCAAAACTCCCAGTGAATTTAACCAGATAATCAAACAAAGGACAAAGGCAAACGGAAGAACAGACCACCAAGCAGCTCCCCTCTTCCCTAGGCTCCCCAGCATGAAGGGGGAGCTGGAACGACACTTCGTCATCACAGCACAGGGCAATCCTCTGTCCAACATGCTACCCAGATGTTGCTAATTTTTGCCTTTAGATTTTAAATCCATATTGACTTAGCTTCATCATCATCAACTTAGTTTATGATTTTATTTAACACTATGGTACGCTGTTTGTAACAACAATTTTGCACTTCAAACCACTCATGGGCTGCTTGTCTCAGACAGATCACCTACCCTTGCTAAGCTGGACAGGTAACACCTACAGTCTGCCATTATGGACACCTCCGTGGTGACATGTGGCCTGGTTTCTGCTGTTGTTTTTAAGTTTACAGGACATCATCTTATAATACAAAACCATTTCATAAGCTCACTTATCTCACAAAGAAAAATAACTTCATACATGTTTACTAGCAACAAGTTCATTAGATTCCTCTCTGATTCTGAGTCATCACTAGTTTGATCACAGTACATGATCTTGAGCCACACGTGCCCCTTCGGACCAAGGTCACAGTATTTACAGCCAGTGTCTTAAACATGGGGGCTTCTAATAGGCTGTGGTGGGCTCCTTTCTCTCATCCCACTGCAGAGGACCTCATACCCCCGCCCACAACTAAGCTTCCACTGGAGCTGATGATACCCAAACTGTCTCTAGCCCAGGCCTTTCCAGGGCTTCACACATATAACATCTGCCCATTACACACGTCCTGCGCAAGTTCCCCGGCAGTCATCCCACACATCCAAAACTGAGCCCTCTTCTCCCCCAAACCTGCCCTCTGCTCACGCGCATGACCTCAAGGATGGCTCTGCAAGTCAGAAAGGACCCTTTGGGTCCTCTTCCGGCCCATGTCCAATCAATCCACAACACCAGCACCCCACCTTCCCCACCCCACGCCATCTCAAAAGGACATCCACACTTCCCATTTCCATGTCCTACTTCAAACACCGCGGTAAAGAGCACAGCTCCTCACTGCTCTCCACTTCTGTGTATCTCTCCTTCAATCTATTTTCCACGTGCAGCCAAAGGGGCATTTCCAAACAGCAGCTCCGGCTCTTGTCTCTCTTCTGCCCACTAGCTCTCTCTCCCTTTGTTCTCCTGCACGCAGATCACTCTCCGCTCAAAGTCCCCATGCCTTCAGGATGAGATCTCAATTCCTTCACATGGTGAAGAAAGGCTGAGCTCAGCTCTTGCCTCTCCCAGTCTGCACTTCTGAGCTCTACCCCTACTGAACCTTCATGCTCAAACCCAATGCGCCTCCGATGGCTAACTTGCCTGTAAGTCCAGAGCTGAGCCTTTCCGAGGGTATGGGAAGCAGCCTGTTGCTGGATCTGCCATCCCCTATCCTTGCCCCTTCTTCTGCTATGTTCACACCTGGATCCATTGTGACTAACATGAGAACAAAGAACTATCTTGTCTTGCTCAGGACTCCCTCACCAAGCCACCAGGCACCGAGAAAACTGCAATAAACATGTATGTAAACAAAGCAGTGTGTTACCTCCCTGAGCGTCCCTCAGCATCTCTAGGGAAAGCAGAAAATGCAATTTGTGAGTAGCTGTCCATCAGCAGATCTGTATTAGTAGACTTTGGTTTTTTTATTTTTATTTTTTTTTCTAAAATATATTTTATTGATTTTTTACAGAGCAGAAGGGAGAGGGATAGAAAGTTAGAAACATCGATGAGAGAGAGACATCGATCAGCTGGCTCTTGCACACCCCCTACTGGGGATGTGCCCGCAGCCAAGGTACATGCCCTTGCCGGAATCGAACCCGGGACCCTTCAGTCCGCAGTCCGATGCTCTATCCACTGAGCCAAACCGGTCTTGGCGACTTTGGTTTTTTTAAATAAACCTTGGTGCCTAAGGATTCACTGAGATGACTATATTTCATTTATGGACATAATTTTAGAAAAATGTTTCATATTAACAGTCAAAATCACAATAAAGCTAAATCTAAAACTTACATCAAGTTGAATGAACTGCAAAAATTCTCCAATCAGCTCCTTAGACACAGCTTGAACAAATATTTCACGTTTTTCCATGACAGATGAAACCCTAGTGGAGAACACAAGCACATGGAAACTTGCATTTGCAATTATATCTGTTCCTACACAATGTAATTTGGTACTAGCACCCAAAACTGCAAAGAAATCCCTCTATACCCATGGTAGACAGTGTCTAACAATATTCTGACAAAAAAACAAGTCATATCTAAAAGTTAATTTCCTTAATTTCATCATTGCTAATGAAATTGCTAACAAAGGAGACACCCACATGGCCCCAGAAGGTGCCCTCAGTACCTCTGCAAGGTGGGCACCAGGTATGCCAGCTCAGCAAAGATAACCCTGATCCGGCTGCTAAATGTTGAAGAGGCTCCCTTTCCAAAGAAAATTCCAGTCACCGCTGCTTGTTTTTCAGTGTGGCAGAGGGTCCCCTGGGAGCGTGTCAGCGTGAGCAGCAGGTGTGCCCAAGCCCAGCACACTGTTCCAAGCCCCTATGGGGACCAAAGCTCAAAGGACTGGGGCTGTGTCAGCTCCTTCCCATATGTGTCCCCCAATAAACTGCTTTCCATCGAAATAGCCCTACCCTGTCTGAAAGACACCAACCAGAGATGAGGACACAGCCAATAGACAGGGGTGGGCAAGAAGTACGTTTACAGTACTTTTATGGAAAGACACCCAGGCTATGATTATTACAATAGCTTTATTAACTCAAAAGAACCGCACATTAAACTACGTTTGCCCACCAGTACATGCCACAGGCTCCTCCCTTTAAAAACACATGAAAACCTGCATGGCTCTATACAGAGCAATATGTAAGATCACTGGGACCAACGCAGTAACTCTGGGGATGAAGAGCCAAGTAAACATAGGGTCCCACATCCGAGGGTCTAAACTAAACCATCGGAGGTAGAAAATAACTTCCCACCTAAGTGCCAGTGAAGACTGGCCCTCCTTCCTCATCTGGGGGGCGGGTGAGCTGTGCGCCAACTTCCTCTGGCCAAGCAGAGCCACAGCTGCACAACAGCAATGGCAGGTCCCCACTCACGCCTTTACAAATAAGCGACAAGCCCAAGAGGGGCAGCCAAGGACAAGGAAGCCCATCTTCCACTTGGGGTCTGGGAACCCTGCGCCCTCTGCTGGGACTCGATCACTTCTTCCACTCATTTCCCCACTCAGTCATCCTCCCCCTCCCGCTTCCAGGAGTTATCAGGCCCTCACCGCCCAAGAACAGAGCCCCCCTGGGGCAAGCCATTCATCCTAGAGCTAAGGGATGCTTGACAACAGGCTCTCCTGCACACAAACCAGGACTGCTCTCTGGGTCACACGCAGGGCAGGGCCGGGGGTGCTCTGGGAGGTCAGTTCTGGGGAACCCCGGCTGGTGTAGCTCTGTGGTCAGTCCTGGGGGCGGGTAGGGGGAGCGAGGGTCCTTGCTCTCCGGGTCAGTCCTGGGGGCCCAGAGGTCCCTGCCCTCTGGAGTCCCGGGGAACACGGCTGTCGAGCGCCCAGGCCCCGGTGCCCGCCGGTCGCGCCTCCTCAGAGACGCCAGCCGGGCCGTGGGTTCGGACGCGGCCCACGCGGAGGTGGCGTTGCTGGGGCTTGACCCGCCCAACCCCCGCTGTCTCTACGCCCCTGGCCCCGAGCCCTGGGTGTCCCGGCATCCCCGGCGCTCACCTCGTCCTCGAACAGCCGTTTCCCGCGCTCGGAAAGATTCAAAAGCGCCCGCCCGCCTGCGCCAGCAACGCGATCCTCCCGCCCCGCGCGTCACCACGCGCCGCTCTCGCGAGACCCTGGCGCTTCTGGGCGGGGCCACTGGGGGCGAGCCTTGCCCGCCCTGCAATCAGGCCCCGCCCACACACCCGCCGACCTTCCAGTTCTGGCCCCGCCTTTACCATGAGCTCGGATCCAGGCGTTTTCAGTCTGAAGTAAAAATTTAGTTTTGTCGTTTGCTTAAACGGATACAGTCTTTGATATAATTATAAAGACAAGTTCTTCAAATAACGATGTCACCTCAGTCATTATATACTCAATGAAATCAATATTCTCGCAAGCGGGCACCCGGTACTTAATGGATTCAGTCTCCCACTGAATCCGCTCCGAATAAAGGGTCTCTTCACTGTGCAGCCTGTGAATCACGTCTCCAGCAAAAACATATACATATATGTACTAATACCTTGTCACCATAATGCTCTAGCTTTGACAGCTTCCGCATCTATGAGAGGTGAAAATAGATCAAAACCATATGAATTAATTATAAAATTTAAGCATTGATTAAATTTGAAACAAATTTTGTTGTGCTTTCGACTATTTTAAATCAATTTATGTTTCAAAGGATGAATATTCTATTCTAATTTTTCATGTTTATAGATGTAAATATCAGAGGAAAGTTGTTCACAAAATAAGGGCACAAAAGTGAAAAATTAATAGCAATATCACACAATTCCTTGAATATATTTTAGCTAAATACCAAAAACCACACACTGGTTATCATCAATTTCTGTTAATTTAGTTTGTATCATCTAATCACTTGATTGGGAAAAAACTTGGGAAAAATCTGAATTTCAAAAAGGTTTTTACCCACGTCACTTTAAATCATTCACTTTGTCAGATTCTAGGACATTTAGCAAGAAAACTTTACCCAGATACACTGAATTATTATTAACGGGCTAGGGGGGGGGGGGTGTATGTGGCTGGGATGGAGTGGTTAGTAGGACATGTCCTGAGGGCTCCCAGTATGTGTGAGGGGGCAGTTTGGGCTGAGGGATCACCCATCCCCAGTGTATGAATTTTGTGCACTGGACCCCTAGTAGTCTTAATAAAAGGGGATAGTAAGGCCAGAACTGGTGGTAGTCCTCCCGCTAGAGGTGGGCTTCTGCCTCGCCCCCA
This sequence comes from Antrozous pallidus, assembly GCA_027563665.1. Classification (NCBI taxonomy): domain Eukaryota; kingdom Metazoa; phylum Chordata; class Mammalia; order Chiroptera; family Vespertilionidae; genus Antrozous; species Antrozous pallidus. The sequence goes on from CM050521.1 coordinate 2,033,862, forward strand.
ATATTCCCAAATTAATACTTTTTCTAGTCTCTTTCATTTGTGTGCGCCCTTCTCGAGAACCTGAACCCTGACCCTGGAACTCTGAACCATGGGGGACCTGAAAAGGGTTCCCACAGAGCATTGCAAACTACTGAGAAACAGAGCGGTCTCCAGGGCCCGGCTGGCCATCGGGAACTCAGGGCTGCCCGGCCACCTGTGCTCCTTCCTGCTGCTGAGGCAGGCATTGGAAGAGGGCTGTCACCAAGGGTCCAGCACGACCAGTTTGGTCTGAGGCCCCCTTCCCCATATCCTGAGGTTTTGTCTTTCCTTGGGGTGGGGGGGGAGGCAGAAACCCAAGTCCCCTGTCTGTCCTGACATGCCCTGACCTCCCTGCCCTGTTCAAGCTGGTCACCGCACAAAGCCCACACTTCCAGGCCATCTCCCCACATGCTCTGCCACACCCACTTATTCCCCTCTCCACTCACCCCAGAGCCTGAAAACCTCAGTCCATTGACAGCAAGGTCCTGTGTGTTCCACCTGGTGTCCACCCCCGCATCCATGCCTCAACAGCACTTTCATTCTGAGATGCCCAGAGTGGACTCTGTCCCTGACTGACCTCACATTAAGGGAGGTCCCAGGAGGTGGCTGGGTGGCATGTCCTAGCAATAGTGGTCTGATGAAAATACAGTGTGAGCTAGGTGCCACTGTGGGCCTCTAGCAACCACACAAAGAAAGTAAACATGTTCCCTGTTAAACCAAACAGGTAAAAAGTATTGTCATTTAGACAATATAAGTTATAGGGACAGGGGTGAGGGGGGGCCGGGGGCGGCTGTTAGAAGTTTCTAGCAGTGAGGCAAGCAGGGGGAGCCGCTGAGCATGGAACGTTCCACCCCACCTCGCAGGTGATGTGTAGGCACTTACCACTTCACACTGGGGCCACACTCTCCACCTCCACCTCCCTCTCAGGGCAGCAGCTTCTCCCCTGCATCCTTGAGCTCACACCCCCAGGCCCTGCCCACTTCCCCACTCACAGCGCTGTCACTCATCCTGGGTGTCCACTGTCTTCTTGCAGTTGCCCCTCCCTCTGCTGAATCCCACTCTCACTTCTTCCACTCTTGATCCCATCTCACTCAGTTACCTCTACCTGCTGGCTCTGTTCCTTGGTAAGAAATTGATTAAACAAGGTGGATTCTGAAGCCACTTGCCTGGAAGACCCGGTGCCCTGTGACCTTGGACAGGCCTCTCAATGACTGTGCCTCACTGTGCTCAGCCTACAATGAAGGGCTAGGACATGTGCTGGGGTCCCTGAGTGCATTGTCCTTCATAGCCTCCTCCACGCCTCTCAACTCCACCCCCCAGAACCACTGTCAATCCCTGGGTCTCCCCGGAGCCTGCATCTAAGTTTGGCACATTTTAGATGCCGGAAGAAACTGTTTTCTGAATAAATGAATAAGTTATGAGATTATTGCTCGTGAAACCTTACAATGTGGTCATGAGAAAAGGTTTATATAATTAAATTTGGATTCAATGGCAAGGCAACATAAACTAAGGCTGAAGCTGTTTGTAACATACAGGCACAATGGTATAAAACTTGCTGAAATAATCCTATCTAATAAAAGAGTAATATGCAAATTTGACCGTACCTTCGCTACACCCACAAGCCACGCCCACAGCCACACCTATCAGCTAATCAGGAGCAGATTATGCAAATAAACCCCAACCAAGATGGCTAGTGCAAATGAGAGCAGGAGGAAGGCTTGGGTTTCCCCGGCAACAGAGAAAGCCAAGCTTTCCGCCTCCCGTTGCTGGCCTAGGCCTCCACTCAATGCTACAAAGTTTCAATTATAAAACATACAGAAATAACAGCAGCCAATGAGCTGGAGAGAACAGAGGCTTGGGTTTCCATGGCAACAGAGGAAGCCAAGCTTTCTGCCTGCCATTGTGGGCCTAGGACTCCACTCTAGGCTACCAAGTTTCAATCAGAAATGGCTGCCACCATGGAGCAAGCAGAAGGCTTGGCTCCGCTCCAGGCTACAAAGTTTAAATTATATATATAGATTAATCCCAGATCCCAGGGCCTCCACTTGGGTTGCTGGGGGCGTGGCCAGCCTGCAAACCTCCACAGGCCCCTCGCCCAGGCTGCCCCTTACCCCAAGGGAACCCCCACCCTGATCTGGGACACTCTTCAGGGCAAACCAGCTGGCCCCCACCCATGCATCAGGCCTCTATCCTATCTAATAAAAGAGTAACTTGCAGATTTACCATCACTCCAACACACAAGAGGGCCGCCCCCATGTGGTCAAAGATCCTGCCCCCATGTGGACACAAGATGGCCACCACAAGATGGCCAGCAGGGGAGGGCCACTGGGAGGGACCAGGCCTGCAAGGGAGGGCAGTTGGGGGCGATGAAGCCTGCAGGGGAGGGCAGTTAGGGGTGACCAGGCTGGCAGAGGAGGGAAGTTGGGGGCAAACAGGCTGGCAGGGGAGCAGTTAGATATCAATTAGGCTGGCAGGGTAGTGGTTAGCAGGTGATCAAACTGGCAGGCAGAAGTGGTTAGGGGCAATCAGGGAGGCAGGCAGGCGAGCAGTTTGGAGACAGCAGCCCTGGATTGTGATAAGGATGTCCGACTGCCCATTTAGGCCTGATCCTACCAGGATCGGACCTAAACAGGCAGTCAGACATCCCTCTAGGGGGTCCCAGATTGGAGAAGGTGCAGGCTGGGCTAAGGGACATCCCCCACCCCATGTGCACGAATTTTGTGCACCAGGCCTCTATTCTTTCATAATGGACCAAGTGTCAAGTTTAGTTTTGTTTTAGTTTATTTGTATTGGGCAAATAACACAGTCACGTGGCTCAAGTTCAAAGGAAACCAATTACCCTGAATATCCTCCCAGAAATATTTTCTGCATAATGAAAAAAAACCACAAAATTTGTAATCTAATAATAATTGTAATTGGGAAAATAAACTAAAATAACTGGATAGGAATTTTAACACTTAAACACAGTGCTGGTGTGGCTCAGTGGTTGAGCGCTGACCAGCAGGTTACGGTCCAATTCCCGGTCAGGGCACATGCATGCCAGGCGGTAGGCTCAATCCCAGTGTAGGACGTGCAGGAGGCAGCTGATCAGATTTTTTCTCGTCATTAATGTTTCTATCTCCTCTCCCTCTCCCTTCTTCTCTGAAATCATACATATTTTTTAAAAAACCTTAATATAGGACTGATTTCTCAGGTATTCCGGGCAAAATGCACAAAGTGGAGCAGAGTGAAGGGCTGGTTGACCCTGACCACCAGAGCTAAACAAGACTCTACACCCCCACCCCTTTCCATCATGAGTCATGGGTTCTAAGAAAGGGGAGGTCTTCTGGCCAATCAGTGGCAGCTGCAGATACTTCCTCTTTGTGGTTTTACACTGTACTGTCTCTAAAGCCTGAACTTGGGAAATGTGGATGTATATGAACAATTAAAGAAAAAGCAGAAGTAACTGGAAGCTTGAGGCCTGCACCTGTCTCCTACCCCTGGAACTGGGCCACCAAGCTCTGCAGGACACCTGCTGTGCCCCAGCTTGAGTGACCCATTAATGGCAGCCCTGCAGAGAGGTGGAGGTGGGGAATGCTGGGCATCCACTGTAGGTGCCTCATTTTCTCACTCCTCAGGTGTGGTGAAGTGAGACAGGGGAGCTGGTGCACAGAGTAGAACCTTTGAGGTGTAAGAGTTCTTTCCCCTCTGGGGGTGTAATTCCTTAACACCATCTCCCAGTTTCCCCTACAGGAATCTCTGTGCACCTACTGACACGATGACCTTGGGAAGTCTGAAGGGGAAGGTGAGCTACTGCCTTCCCCTCCCTCCTGGGTCCTTGGGGAGGGGCAGCACCTGGCAGGAGCAGGGTAACTTGGAGATGGATAATCAGAGGCAAATGTCACCCAGGGCCCAACAGAATTTCCTGAGCTGCTTATAAGAATACTAGGGGCCTGGTGCACAAAATTCATGCACTGTGGGGGAGGGGTCCCCTCAGCCCAGCCTGCCCCCTCTCACATATAGGGAGCCCTCAGGGGATGTCCTACTGATGGCTTAGGCCCATTCCCCATGGGAAGCGGGCCTAAGCCACAGTCTGGCCTCCCTTTGTGGGAGCGACCGGGCTGATCAGGGAAAGGCACCAGCCCCATTACCCCACTGCTGCAGCCACTGCCAGTCACCGCAGCCACCAAGGTGCTTTTATCAACCCAGACTCCAGTCCCTTTACCATGAAAAAATGACAACTTTCTGTAGGCATTTTAAAGATGTGTCTTTCATAGGATATAACATTTCTTTATTGTTCTTTAGCCTCACCTGAGGATATGTTTCCAATGTTTTTTAGAGAGTGTGGAAGAGAAAGGGAGAGACAGAGAGAAACATCAAAGTGAGAGGAACACTTTGATTGGTTGCCTCCGGCATGAGCCCTGACCTGGGCCCTAGCCAGGGAGGAGCCTGCAAAATAGGTACATGCCCTTGATCAGAATATAACCCAGACCCTGTGGTTGGCAAACCTAGGCATTATCCACTGAGCCAAACTGCCTAGGGAAAGGATATGATATTTCTTAGCCCTCCAGCAGCAGACCTGTTTTTTTCTCCAGGAGTGTGGTGGAAAAACCCTAGATTACTTTTTTGGATTCTTATAACCAAGTTACTAAGAATATTATCAGTGGCATAGAGGGAGCTTAGCCAATGAGAGGTCAGAAAAGGTGTTTCCTCTACAGTTCACATCTATCTCCTCTGACCTCCGGCTCCACCCCAGCCAAGGCCCCAAGCCTCTGGCCAAGGATCCCAGGCTCAGTTATAGGGCAGGGGACCCCCAGCGCGCTTGATAGCTCTGCTCGGAGGATGGGGCCCTGGGCGGTTGACCCCCAGCACGCACCATTGCCCTGCTCCACCCCCGGGCAAAGGCTGCAAGCCTTTGTTTGAGGCTCAGGCCCTGGGCGGAGAACCCCCAGCACGTAGGATCGCCCTGCTCCACCCAGGGCCAAGGCCACAAGCCTCTGGCTGATGCTCTGAGGCCCTGGGCGGTTGGCCCCGAGCAGGTGTGATCACCCTGCTGCCTCTGTTTGAGGCTGGGGCTCTGGGCGGTTAACCTCCAGTGTGGACGCCGCCCCACCCCCGCTCCTGATTGGCTGGTAGCGAAGCGAAGGTATGGTAGTTTGCATGTTTCTCTTTTATTAGATAGGACTAGGGAACACCCTAACTGGTTTGGATCAGTTGATATGAAAGAACAAAGCAGAACTGGCTATCCTCCATCTTGTGGAGCTGGTCAGCCTGACCCCCTCCTCCCCTGATGGGAGTGACCACAGGAGCACCAGGAGTGTCCTAACTCCCCCAACCACTGCCCCCGAGTGGACCAATGAAGTTCCGGGAGCGGCTTAGGTCCTGATGAGGTCACACCACAAAGATGCTCCCCCTGCGTTGCTACTGACCGACCATTCAGGGGACAGTAGGGGACGGCTCTGATCTCAGAATATGAAACCCTAACCAAAGTGACCAGTCTCTGTAACTCACACCACTCTCCTAGGCCCACCCCAATGACCAGTCCTTATAACCTCTGTCTCCCCAAGCTCTCGCTCTCTCTGGTCTCACCGCTGCGCCGGGAAGGGGCTGTGAGAGCCGAGCCCAGGCTCGAATAAAGACTCTTTTGCTTTTGCATCGGACGGCTCCCTGGTGGTCTCTGGGGATCTTGAAATCTGGGCATAACAGATAAGAGTGTTGGCCTGAAGGGTCCCAGGTTCGATTCTGGTCAAAGCATGTACTTTGGTTATGGGCACATCCCCAGTAGGGGTGTATAGGAGGCAGCTGATCAATGTTTCTCTCTCATCCAATGTTTCTAACTCTCTATCTTCTCCCTTCCTCTCTATAAAAAACTTTTAAAAAACACCAAAAACCTAGAGGCCCAGTGCACAAAATCATGCATGGGTGGGGCCTGGCCAGCCCAGCCCCAATCAGCTGATTGGGGACAGGCCAGTCTGGAGGAGGAGACAATGGGAGGTTGGCCCATGGGCACATCCCTGATTGGCTGATTCACCAGTGGACCCACCCCTGATTTGGGGGGCCAATCTGGGGAGGGGAAAGCAGCCTGGGGGAGGGGCCATGGATAGTTGGCTGGCTGGCCCTGCCCCCAATCGGAGTGGGGGCCAATCAGGGGCGGAGCTGGCTGGGGGAGAGGGGCCACATGCAGATGGGGTGGTGGGGGCCTATCAGAGGTGGGAGAGGGGCTGCAAGCAATTGGCCAGCCAGCCCTGCCTGATTAGGTTGGTTCACTGGCTGCAGTGGGTGTCATAGCAACCAGTTGTTCTGGTCATTGCAGTGTTCAGGTCGTTGGCTTTTCATATATATAGTAGATGAAGCCTAGACTTTCTCCAGGCTAATTAGGCCAGACAATTGATACAGCTGGGCATTAGTATTTTTAATTGGTATTAGGGCCCCACGTGGTCCTACATAAAAGTTAGAAGTTGATCCTCAGAAGATGGAGACTTGGTCGCACACGTGTGCCAGATCACAGTGAACCTAAACCAGGGACTGGGCTGCAGGGCAAGGTGCTGTGTCAGCAACCTTCTGAGGACACCAAGCAAAGGACATGGTCATGGTCATGGTTCTCCCAGAGGGGACACAACCCAATGCCCACCAACAGACAAGCAGACAAACCCAATGGGATCCCCTCAGCTATGACCTGACACACACTACCTAGATGGTGGGGAAGAGACCCAGGACTGCATCACTTCTGATAGGAAGTCCTAAAAGACTAGACATCCTGGGATATAGCTTTTAGTTAAAATTATTCAATTGGCCCTAGTCAGTGTTGCTCAGTGGATAGAGCAACAGCCTGCAGACTAAAGGTTTCGGGGTTCCATTCCAGTCAAGGGCACCTACCTTAGTTGCAAGCTCCTCCCCAGCCTGGGCCTGGTTGGTGGTCCTGCAGGAGGCAACCAGTGGATGTGTTTCTCTCCCATCGATGTTTCTCTGTCTTTCCCTCTCTCCCACTCTCTCTTAAAATCAATGGAAAAATATTCTCAGGTGAGGAATAACAAAAATAAATAAGATATATTTTAAAATTATTAAATTGGCCCTTTCTAGCTGCACAGAGGGACACAACATCCTGACGCCTGGAGGCCAGCCTACAGAGCAAGCTTCAGGGAACTGTAAGGATACACTACGTGAGGCCTGCAGCCTACTCAGCATGGGACGCACAGCATTTCATCTTGTCACGTAACTGCACTCACATCCCACAATGTCTGCAGGACTTTGTCAGAAGGAGACTGCTGGCCAAGCATGAGGCCTGGAGAGGTAAGGCCAACAGCTGACCAGTTGGAGGAAGACCGTTGCCGAAGTTTTCCAAGGACCGACCAATCAGCAGAGCCATGACCCTGGGCCTTTACTCATGGCCATTTGGGATTCTTTGCCTTTGAAACCTGATTATCAGCCATTTGGGAGTTTGGGTTTTCAGATGTTAGCTTCTGTTTTCCTTGTGTCACACCTGCTATGAAGCATTCAAATTCCTCCACTGCAATCCCCAGGGCTAAGTAATGGCTCTGCCGGGTGCAGGCCAGACAAAGGCCAGTCACCCCAATCTCAGCAGCGGACACTCTAGTGTTTCCTCTCTGTTCTTCAAAACAGCTAGTTTCATTACTTGCCAGTGCTCTGGTTATACAGCATATTTAAGGACTGTGTTTCCTACTCATACTTATGTCTCAGAAGAGTGGTTTCAAAACCCACAGCCAGGTGAGGGTCCAGTTAAGATGGAAAAAGAGAATACCAGCAATCAGAAACAGTGCTTTTAAAAAATACTTTATTTTGGAGACAGAACTGAACCTCACATCACCCTGTTTGGCCCCGGAGGATGGCTGGTTAGCCAGAGACAGGTAAGATTCCTCAGGGAAGGAACAACCTAAGACAGGCACAGTCGCAGAGGGGCCAACAGGAGAGAACTAAAAGGTCAACAGAGGTGGGGCACAGACCCTCATCCACAAACCTTGCAGGGGCTTGAATTCTCACCCCTCCTGAGGGAGGTCTCCTACTCCCATGGCTGCTTCGCCTCTCACACACAACTCATACCGGGACCCAGGTGGCAGACAGAGACTCGGCCAGCAATAGCTGCCCTATATCTAAATTCAATTTATTACCAGGAATGCTGAGGACCTACTCAAAAATGCAAATATTCCTTTCCACAAGTATTTACTGGGTAAACTAAGATTTCTGCTTGAGTATTAAAATTGACAGTAAAATAGTAATAAAGTTTTCAGATTAATTAAATTGGCCACGTGAAATAAGTGAATACTCAAGAAAATCTAAGTGTACTGGACAAAAAGCTTTTCCTAAAACATTAACTAAAATATCTACTAGTAGTTCATCTCACTGTAAAATTGCCTAACATCCAAAGAACCTAAAGCAGTCATATTTGTGTGCAAAAATTAAAATTTAAAATTACCAAGACTGCAAGATAAAATTTCCAAAAGCCCCCATTAATAAAAAAAAAAAAAAAGGCGGGGGGGCAGTGGGGTAATGTCATGTAAGGAAAAATATCCTGTAAGTAAAATACATCTAGAAAATTCTTACTCCACAAAAGAAAATTCCATTTGTAAAACCAACTGCAGGACACCCATGAAAAAACACACATGGTGTCAAAATAAGCCAAAGGAAAATCATTTAAGCAAAAATAAAAAGAATCCCAAGTCTATTTTGCAGAGGATCCCTTTGTTAACCTTTGGTCGAGAATGTGTTTGTGTGTTTGCAGAGAACAACTCCAAGACCATGTGGGTTCCTGAGACAGTGAGGAACTGACAGGTCTGTTCCAGCCACGAGGATTGTCAAGAGATGGGGGACGCTGACGACACCTTACCATGTTAGCAGTCGGCAGCTGTGCGTGGCTGCAGGCGGCCCAGGACCATACCAGAGAGGATGGATCTTGCATTGCCATGATGTGTCCACCATCTGGATACCATTGCTGACATGTACAAATGAAGAACTATTTGACATTGAAACTGTGACTCAGAACAGTTGGACATTGAAACTGACACTCAAACATTTTTTGTTCTTATACATTTGTTTCTAGTATGCAGAGGCAAGATATTTTAGAAGAAAAGGAACAGGGGGGAGGGATTGATATAGAGGCAGGGTGGCCTTGAATAGGCTGTCAAGCTACAGGGGGAAGGCTTGGGTCGATGGGAGGCGGATGCTGGGGGAGATCAACCGAAGGACTTGTATGCATGCATATGAGCATAAACAATGAATGAAAGACACTGGGGCGGGGAGGGGGGCAGGTGGGAACATGTGCTGGGGGGTAAGGGAAGCTGGGGGAGGATATTGGTGGGGGGGAACGGAAAACATATGTACTACTATTAAATATAAGTTATATTGTAAATAAAAAAAATAATCAAAAAAATTTAAAAAAATAAAAAATACTGTATTTTTATTGATTTCAGAGGGAGAGAGAGAAACATCACTGATGAGAATCACTGATCAGCTGCCTCCTGCATGCCCCACGCTGAAAGCAGGCCTGTGTGCTGACTGGGAATCGAACACGACCTCTTGGTTCATAGCTTAGTTCTCAACCACTGAGCCAGGCCAGCCAGGCAGAGGCAGTGCTTTTAAAAAAGGAAGAATTCACAAAGAGCAAATATAAACAGCACCCTCTACTTATTTTTCAGGTCATCTGATCCCACATTAGAATTTTCAAAGGCCAAGGAGGAGCAAATCACCAGCGAGCTAACGTAAATGCCTCTTGAATTAACAGGTCATGCCTCATAAGGTCAGTGAGCACACGGGGCCTACTCTGTGAGGCCCTCTGCAGATTCCGTTTGCATCGGGGATATGTTGGAAGGAGGTCGGAGTGACAGCCGGTTAAATGCAGACACAGCCCACACTTGGCTATGGTTCCTGAGAAAGCAGGCTGAGCTCTGGGTGCAGAGACCCTGGAGAAGGCACTCCCAGGGCAGAAGGTCAATTCTACAAGGCCTCTGTCTTCACCAGAAGCTTGCAAATGCCCTTACACCACATATTGTAAGGCAGAGGACAAGCACAACACATGTACTAACAAAATTCAAATTCAGTTAAATGAATTTCCCTCCTCTGGTTTGCCTGAATATAGAATAAAAGTTCAAGTTCCTCTTTCCTAGATGATTAATCAAGAAGAACTAGACTCCCAGTGTCCTCCATCATCAGGGCCTTGGGATGCTGAGCCTGGTCTCTGGGGTGAGCCCTACATGACCCACAGAGGAAGAGTTTCCCCTTGAACACTCACGTTGCCACAATAAATCAGATTCCCACCTGGAAGTGTCCTAAGGGCAGAGTCACCACCCAGGAGGGGTCTCAGTGCCCTTCGAACCACCCCCACTGCTTCCTTCCTTCTGGGAGTGGCCTGGCACCTGCAGGCAAGTCACTGGATCAGGAGGCAGGGTACGTGTGGTGCACAGCTTTGCAGGGGCTTTTGCTTTCCATCACTTCACTTGGCCTGACTGTCGAATAAAGCGTTCCATCAGGTAAAATACATATAGGTGAAGCACATGTTGCAAAGCCAAAAGTTTCAGATGACAGCAGAAACTACTGGCATGCTAAATTTCAGTGAATGTTCTGTTATAGATTATCTAAGAAGCCTTTCAACAGACCAAATTTTAAAAATATCTTCAGGAGGAACCAAGATGGCGGCATAGGTAAACATCTATCCTGCTGCCCCACACAACAATTTCAAAACTACAACTAAAAGACAAAACAGACATCATCCAGAATCACCGGAAAGCTGGGTGAGTGGAAATTCCACAAATAGAAGAAAAGATAGAAGGACACTGTGACTCAGAGGAGCTGTGGAGAGCAGAGCAGAGACGCGCAGAGAAAGAGGTGCAGAGCCGTGAGAAGAAAGGGTGGGCGGCTGGCTGAATACCTGGCTGGTTTTCTCGAACTGGGAGGGAGACAAAGGCGTCCCACCAGTGATTCCTCAGTTCCGGGAGAGTCTCGGGGAACCCAGAAGCACGCTGAAACTTGGCAGCTGCAGAGGTCTGTGAGCTCACGGAGTAAACTTGGGAACTGCAGAGGTGCATGAGCACGCAGAGAGGACATGTGACTTGCTCTCTCGTTCGGGAGGGAAAAAAAAAAAGGGAAACCACAGGACTTCATTGTTTTCCAACCCTGAGTGAGACTTTGGGTGTGCAGACTCATTTGGGGAGAGGCTGAACTGTCTGGCAGCAAGCAGAGCTCGGAGACAGATTTCTTTCAGAGGTGTGTGCAGCTGTTACTGTGGGGCACAGAGACCCAGTTGCCACTTAGGACAGGGCTGACAGGAAATCAAGACTGCCTGCTCAGAGAGAACCAAGATGGCGGCTAGGGAAAACACCTATCTTGCCATCATACTCAGCAATTTTAATACTACAACTTAACAAAAGAACAAACACCTTCCAGAATCACCAGAAAGCTGGCCGAGTGAAAATTCCACAAATAAAAGTGAAGATAAGACACTGTGACTTGGAGGAGCAGCGGCGGACAGCGTTGAAAGATTCTTGCGGAGAGAGGTTTGGAGCACGCGCCAGCGGAGAGGGCGGGCGGCTGAAAACCGGCCAGTTTTCTCGAACGGGGAGACAAAGACGTCCCACTGGACTGATTCCCCAGCTCTGGGAGAAATCCAGGGAACCCATTATCACACGGGGTGAAAACTGGACAGTGGGAGGGCACGCCGAAGCTCGGGTGCAGCAGAGGTCTGCTGGCTTGTGGAGAAGGCAGCTTGCGCGAACCGCTCAGCTGCGTGACCGTGCAGAGAGCGATCTGCGACTTGTCTCTCATTCGGAAAACCGTCAGACTGCTTTGTTTTACGACCCTGGGTGAGACATTGGGTGTGCAGAGTCATTTCGGGAGAGTCTGAATTCCCCGGCAGCCGGTGGAGCTCGGCAGCGGCTCTCTCTCAGAGGTGCTGGCGGCCATTGCCACCGACACAGAGTCCCTGGGGCTGCATAGGGCGGAGCTAATGCTGTCTGCTTGGCCTGGAGACTCCGCCCGTCCAACCTGAGCACAGCTGAACTTCACAGACAATTGGCCTGGAGGTCAACCCCTCCAAGTGCTAACAACGATTAACGTGAGCTTAACTTCAGCAAGACAGTGCAACCCATATTCACCTCAGGTAACTGGGGAGGCCGACCCACTGTCCCTTGTAGGAAGTCTACCACACAAAGCTAATTGACCAACTCAGGGAAGCAGCCACCATGCAGAGACATGGAAAGAAATCAGATGTGAAAGAAATGGAGGGAAAAAAACGACTGGACATGGAATTCAAAACCACAGTTATAGGGCTTTTCAAGAGGCTCCAACAAAAGGTCGAGGCCTATAAGGAAATAAGCAAGGCCGCAAAGGAAATGAATGAGTCCTACAAGGAAATGAACGAGACCCTCAAGGATATGAACGAGATCTGCAAGGAAATGATCAAGACCAACATGGAAATGAATGAGTCCTACAAGGAAATGAAGGAGACCCTCAAGGATATAAAAGAGACTCTCAAGGATATGAAAAAGGACCAACCAGAAATTAAGCATACACTGACTGAAATCACGTGAATTAATAAGCTGATGAACGGGATGTAACAGAATCACGGACATAGAGAGGGAATGGACTGACAACTCTTGGGGAGAAAGTGAGTGTGGGAAGTGCAGCAAGAGACTGGACAAAAATCATGCAACTATGGGAGAGGACAGTGGAGGGGGGTGAGGGCGGAGGGTGGGATGGGCACCAGGTGGAGGGGAACTATAGGGTGAAAAAAAAAGGGAATTAATTAATAATGTAATTAATTAAAATGTAATTAATAAACTGAACAATAAAGATAAAAAAAAAAGACTGCCTGCTCAGCCCAGAGACTCCGCCCATCCAAGCTGAGCAGCGGTTCTCACAGCCAATTGGCCTGGAGATCAAACCCTCCCAGTGATACCAACAACAATCTAGGCGCAACTACAACAAGACTGTGAAACCCATAAAGGGCTGCACCAAGAGTATCTACCTCAGGTAACTGGGGAGGCTGAGCCATTTTCACCTACCACACAAAGCTACTAGACCAACTCAGAGAAGCCAAAATGCAGAGACATGGAAACAAATCACATTAGAAAGAAATGGAGGAAAAAAATGACTGGACATAGAGTTCAAAACCATGGTTATAAGGTTTTTCAAGAGGCTCCTAGGAAAGGCCGATAAATTTAACAAGACCCTCGAGGATATGAGCGAGACCCTTGAGGATATGAAAAAGGACTAACTAGAAATTAAAGATACACTGACTGAAATAAAAAATATTATACAGAGACCTAAAAGTAGTCTGGAGGACCGCAAGAACCAAGTCAAAGATTTGAAACACAAAGAAGCAAAATCCACTCAGCTGGAAAAGTAAGAAGCAAAAGGAATCCAAAAAATTGAAGATAGTGTAAGGAGCCTCTGGGATAACCTCAAGCATTCCAACATCCGAATAATGGGGGTGCCAGAAAAAGAGAGAGAGCAAGATTTTGAAAACCTATTTGAAGACATAGTGACAGAAAACTTCCTCCACCTGGTGAAAGAAATAGACTTAAAAGTTTAGGAAGCACAAAGAACTCCAAAGTATAGGAATCCAAAGAGGACCACACCAAGACACACCATAATTAAAATGCCAAGAGCAAAAGACAAAGAGAGAATATTAAAAGCAGCAAGAGAAAAACACTTAGTTACCTATATAATTGTTAGCTGATTTCTCAACAGAAACTATGCAGGCTAGACAGCAGTAGCAAGAAATATTCAAAGTGATGAATAGCAAGAACCTACAACCAAGATTACTCAGCAAAGCTATCATTCAGAATTAAAGGGCAGATAAAGTGCTTCACAGATAAGAAAAAGCTAAAGGAGTTCATCACTGCCAAACCAGCATTATATTAAATACTGAAAGGTATTCTTTAAGAAGAGAAAGAATAAGGTAAAAATAAAAATTATAAAGAACAAATATACATCTATCAACAAGTGAATCTAAAAATCAAGTGAATTAGAAATCTGATGAACAGGATAAACTGGTGAATATAATAAATCAGGGGCATAGAAAGGGAGTGGACTGACAATTCTCTGGGGGAAAGGGTTGTGGGAGGTGCAGGAAGAGACTGGACAAAAATCATACACTTATGGGTGAGGACAGTGGGGGGGAGGTAAGGGTAGAGGGTGGGATGGGTAATGGGTGGAGGGGAGATATGGGGGGGGGGAGAGGAACATTGTAATTAATAATCTGAACAATAAAGATTTGTTAAATTAAAAAATAATAAAAAATATCTTCAATAAATCAAATGTCATGGGCAGCAACTAGATTTAATACGCAGTGTTCTTTCTCGTGCTACTAAAACATCACAGTTAAGTGCTCTGTATGCACATATGTTCATGTGTTTATCAATATATTCATAAGCTTCCTCCAGTGCCTCACATGGGAAACAGGAGATGACATGGAATGTGTTGTAAGGCAATGGACTCCATCTATAATAATAAAAGTGTCATATGCTAATTAGACCAGACAACCGAACGACCTTGTAGACATCTTTCTATGGCTACAAGGGCCGAGCCCCTTGCACAATTTGGTACACCGGGCATCTAGTCGAGTTATAAATAAAGCCATGGATCAGTGTGTAAAGTAAACCAAGCAAAGCCCACTGACAGGCAGGTGTGGACAAAGGGACCATCAGCTTTGATGGTTGGTCACCTGAGCCACCCAGAGCCCATGGAACTCGACATGAGATCTCCCACTTCAACCTCCAAACTCTTTCCCGAGATACTTATGCCTAACTTTAGAATGTTCACCCAGCTAAGGAGTCACCTGCTCCTGCAGCGCTCAACACTCACACCTGCTCTGCACGGTGCAGCCTCTGCACAGAGTTCATGATCCACCAAGGACACACTTCAGGATATAAAACATGCTTTTAATAATCTAAGAAGAAAAATATATTCCAAAATGATTGTGTCACCATATTCCAATATTGAGGTCAGTGTGGCGTGAAGTAAGGGACCAGGAAATGGCGCTCTCATCCCAGCACTGCTGTGCTGACACCTGGGTGCGATGTGCGAGAGCAGAATGGAGCCGAGGGCCAGCTCAGGCCACTGTCCTGTGCGATGTCACACCAACGAACAAATCAACCAGTCATCAGCTTTTAATGCAATTTCCTATCTCCTTACCCCGATTTACCTCACAACCTTTATAGTGACAACATAAGCTTGTCTTCCTTACAGTCTGGAAAACACAGAAAACCAACAAAGCTCTAACAGCTAACACTGAAAATTTGTATTATATTTTAGAAAAGTATAATTGTGTTTATGTGAGCTATTTCATGAATAAGTTACAATAAGCAATTAAACAAAAACCAGACATTTTCATGTATGTAAGAAGTTTCAAATTAGTTCATTATGATTAATGAACCGTGATAATTCTCTTAATAGTCTATGCAACATAGATATATAACTTTTTTCTTATAAACACTTCAACTTCTCAATAATACATTGTACAGTTATCAAAGTTAATTTTGAATACTTTCTTTCCTGAATATGGATAGAGATACACTAATATTTAATAATCTTTCAGCTTTTTAAAAAGAAATAGTGCAAAATAAGTCACTGAGAACTTTTTCTTACAAGACAAAAATGATTGTTTGTCATAAGAATTTAATAGACTTAGAAGAAAAAAATATATATTTCCTTAAACCATTTTGTTCTGAATTCAAACCAATTTATAGAGATTGTAAAAAACAGAGTCTATGTACACGGCACAGTGTGCCTCAGAGACACGCAGAACAAGACGACAAGGAAGCACATACGTACCTGCCTCCTGGACACAGCCCAGCACAAGCCAGCAGTGACTGTGTCCTACTGTACAGTGGTAACTGCTGAGATAGCACAAGAAGCCAGATATACATACAAATTCTAACAGCTAACAGTAACATTGGCCCAATAAGATTAAAATGTCCCACGCTTCATAAAATGATAAGCGAAGAACAGGAAGTATAAAAATAGTACTGGTGTGTGGGGGAAGGCGCCTTCTAAGCACGCAGGTGGCAGATGCCAGGGAGCTCTCTTCGCCCAGCATGACCTATGTCACCACATGGGGTCTCGTCCCATCTTCTGTGAGGTCGTACCTGAGGGAACAGGAAGCGGCAGGAAGGTCAGGATGGAGGCTATACTCAGCCAGTCTATCATCTGTGGCTACGGAAGGACACTCACCACTGGGTCCAGCCTTTGGCAAGCTCTTCAGATGCCAGAGCAACCAGCACCTGTGGGTAAGGGAGTGTGTCAGAGGTTGGGGCGCTCCCTCAGACCCCCACCTCTGCTCTTGTCAACCTCCCTGTCGCATCAGCACTGTGTGCTCCTTCAGTGTGAGGCTCGCACCTTTCAGTGTGCTTCACCCCAGGGTGGTGGGTCCTGCCCAAGAGTCTGCCTCACCCACCAGGCTGATGTGGGGTTACTACGAAACCTCAGGGGAGATCGCTTGTGGGGACAGAAGCTCATGGCCAGTAAAGGCACTGAAGTTGATGTGCACTGGCCACAAATGGCACCTACAATTCAAAACCTCTCTTCCCTAACTTACTTCTGTGTACATTATTAAACGGGGTGCATTCTTATGCAGCAGTTACATATGGATATGGATAAAGACTAAAAGAAATTCAAAGGGCCCGACCCGGTTTGGCACAGCCGGTTTGGATAGAGTGTCGGGCTGTGGACTGAAGGGTCCTGGGTTCGAATCCGGTCAAGGGCAAGGACCTCGGTTGCAGGGCCTTGATTGGGGCATGTGCAGGAGGCAACCAATCAATGTGTTTCTCTTATATCGATATTTCTGTCTTTTCCTCTCTCTCCTACCCTCTCTAAAAATCAATGGAAAAATATCCTCAGGTGAGGATTAAAAAAATTCAAATAAATAAAGCCAATTATTTGTTAGTTAGGAGGTAGAACTGGAAAAGAATATATTCCCTTTGGGTTTTTTTTTTCACTGTGATACTTGAAAAAATATCAAATAACCTTTACTTTAAATGTAAGTTCATGGTATTGGTATGACTAATATGCCAATAACATAAATGAGTAAAAACAATGAAATAAGTTAAAATGTCTTCACAATGTACTAACATCTTAGCAGATACAGGCTTCCCGGTCTACTATTAACCACAGAGCACGCTCACCCCGCCTACCTATGTACTATGGCCTACAGGACGCAGGGGGAGGGGCTGCAGTCTCACTGGGACTGCTTAGACTTACTTTGCCAAGAAGCCCTTTGTCTTTGGATAGGAAGCCGCCACTGTTCTTCACGGCGACATCCAGCGTTCTCCGCTGCACTTCTGGGAGCGAGACGCTGAACTCAAAGCTGACAGAGAAAGAGGTCCTTCCCTCAATTTCTCATCATCTGGCTAGTTTATCATAACTGAGCATGACATTCCTACAAGACCACTCCAAACCACACATTTCTTATTATAAAACAGTTTTTCGTGCTAGATGTTTGGGGCCTGCATTTCATAAAGACACAAAATCCAAGTATTTCCCAGGATTTAGAACATCAGAGAAGAGTCTGGCCTACAGCTCCCATGTGCAAGGTGGACAGTTAGGATGTGGAATCGCAGATGTTATATTTAACTCCATAGCCACGGCCAGGATCCCTCTCCCTAAAGACTAAAGGAGAGCAACTTCAAAGCCTTGTGAGGGGCTGGAGGCAGAGGCCGCAAACTAAAATGTCTTTGGGGAGGCAGGTCCTCGACGCGGTGTGCGTGGTTTGCATGTGGCAGGGTCTCTGGCAATCCAGAGAGCTGAAGGCTTTCAGCCTGGGAAGGACGGAGCCGGTGCTGCCATGGAGCCACCGCAGCTAGCGACCCAAACCTGCCCATGAATCTCAACTTCTTTGCTGCTGCAGAGGACGAACACTGATGAATACAAAGTGCCCACCCAAGGATTTGGTGTGTTCCTGTCAGTAAAAATATGATGTGTCTAGTACCTTTAAAGAGGAAGTGTAAACTGAATTAGCAGATATCAATACCATGCAATCTTATTTCTCCAAATGCTGGTGGTTTTAGTCACAGGACCGTCAAGTAAGACACCAAACTTGCAGATTGAGAGTCTAAATGCCTGAGCACCTCTCAGGAGCAGCCACATCAGACTGATCACAGAAGCAGATATGAGCCTCTGTTAAGCCAGACCATGAAAGAGATTTGCAAATCTGAAACAATTACGCCATTCTTCACTTTTAAAATTGTTTTGGGCCGAAACCGGTTTGGCTCAGTGGATAGAGGGTCAGCCTGCGGACTGAAGGGTCCCAGGTTCGATTCTGGTCAGGGGCATGTACCTTGGCTGCGGGCACAACCCCAGTGGGGGTGTGCAAGAGGCAGCTGATCGAGGTTTGTGACTCTCTGTGAAAAATCAATGGAATATATTAAAAAAATAACAAAAATAAAATTGTTTTGGAAACTGGTTTTCATAAGAATGTTATATTTTAAGATGTTATAAAGGTTTGTTATTTGAAAAACTATATGCATTTTAATATTATCAGCTTTGATGTATAGCTCAGCTCTTTATCCAATAACTCGCCTCGCCATCCATGTTCACAACTCGTCACTTCTGCATGAAATTCAGAGTACCCTCGTATTTTACCAGCTCACTCCTAGTAATCCGAGTTTCCACTTCTCAATGCTAGGTGGGCGCAAAGGTTTGTCTCTGGGAGGCCCTCCTAGCTTACCCCAACACCTGTCCCAGATGAGTGAAGTCCATACCTCTGATCAAACACAGGGTTCAGTGTTTTCTTTGACACGTGTGTTTTTCTCCTCCCTGACCTCCTCTTGTCTGGCAACAAATACATGCGGACGTAGGGGTCAGAGCCGTCTTCAGAGAAGGCAATGAGATTTCTTGTAAAGGAAACCAAAGAGCAGCAGGCATTATACTTTAGGAAGGTGACAGTCAGCATCACATACTTTTTACAGCAGGTCATCGAGGACCGTCGTTAAGTGCATGAGAAAAAAATTCCCTCGGTATTGTTGTGTAGAACTTGCACGTTCGCCTGTCTCTCATGAATTTTCTACAGGGACTCTAGTTTCCTCCAATATCCCAAAGATGTGCAATGAGGTGAGTGGCCTGTCTAACGTGTCTGAGCACAGATGCAAGTGTGAGTGGCCTGTCTAATGTATCTGGGTGAGACAGGTGCAGGTGTGAGTGGCCTGTCTAACGTGTCTGGGTGAGACAGGTGCAGGTGTGAGTGGCCTGTCTAATGTATCTGGGTGAGACAGGTGCAGGTGTGAGTGGCCTGTCTAATGTGTCTGGGTGAGACAGGTGCAGGTGTGAGTGGCCTGTCTAACGTGTCTGGGTGAGACAGGTGCAGGTGTGAGTGGCCTGTCTAATGTATCTGGGTGAGACAGATGCAAGTGTGAGTGGCCTGTCTAATGTATCTGGGTGAGACAGGTGCAGGTGTGAGTGGCCTGTCTAACGTGTCTGGGTGAGACAGGTGCAGGTGTGAGTGGCCTGTCTAACGTATCTGGGTGAGACAGGTGCAGGTGTGAGTGGCCTGTCTAATGTGTCTGGGTGAGACAGGTGCAGGTGTGAATGGCCTGTCTAACGTGTCTGGGTGAGACAGGTGCAGGTGTGAGTGGCCTGTCTAACGTGTCTGGGTGAGACAGGTGCAGGTGTGAGTGGCCTGTCTAACGTGTCTGGGTGAGACAGGTGCAGGTGTGAGTGGCCTGTCTAACGTGTCTGGGTGAGACAGGTGCAGGTGTGAGTGGCCTGTCTAACGTGTCTGGGTGAGACAGGTGCAGGTGTGAGTGGCCTGTCTAACGTGTCTGGGTGAGACAGGTGCAGGTGTGAATGGCCTGTCTAACGTGTCTGGGTGAGACAGGTGCAGGTGTGAGTGGCCTGTCTAACGTGTCTGGGTGAGACAGGTGCAGGTGTGAGTGGCCTGTCTAATGTGTCTGGGTGAGACAGGTGCAGGTGTGAGTGGCCTGTCTAACGTATCTGGGTGAGACAGGTGCAGGTGTGAGTGGCCTGTCTAACGTGTCTGGGTGAGACAGGTGCAGGTGTGAGTGGCCTGTCTAACGTGTCTGGGTGAGACAGGTGCAGGTGTGAGTGGCCTGTCTAACGTATCTGGGTGAGACAGGTGCAGGTGTGAGTGGCCTGTCTAACGTGTCTGGGTGAGACAGGTGCAGGTGTGAGTGGCCTGTCTAATGTATCTGGGTGAGACAGGTGCAGGTGTGAGTGGCCTGTCTAACGTGTCTGGGTGAGACAGGTGCAGGTGTGAGTGGCCTGTCTAATGTATCTGGGTGAGACAGGTGCAGGTGTGGGTGGCCTGTCTAACGTGTCTGGGTGAGACAGGTGCAGGTGTGAGTGGCCTGTCTAACGTGTCTGGGTGAGACAGGTGCAGGTGTGAGTGGCCTGTCTAATGTGTCTGGGTGAGACAGGTGCAGGTGTGAGTGGCCTGTCTAATGTATCTGGGTGAGACAGGTGCAGGTGTGAGTGGCCTGTCTAATGTGTCTGGGTGAGACAGGTGCAGGTGTGAGTGGCCTGTCTAACGTGTCTGGGTGAGACAGGTGCAGGTGTGAGTGGCCTGTCTAATGTATCTGGGTGAGACAGGTGCAGGTGTGAGTGGCCTGTCTAATGTGTCTGGGTGAGACAGGTGCAGGTGTGAGTGGCCTGTCTAACGTGTCTGGGTGAGACAGGTGCAGGTGTGAGTGGCCTGTCTAATGTATCTGGGTGAGACAGATGCAAGTGTGAGTGGCCTGTCTAATGTATCTGGGTGAGACAGGTGCAGGTGTGAGTGGCCTGTCTAATGTATCTGGGTGAGACAGGTGCAGGTGTGAGTGGCCTGTCTAATGTGTCTGGGTGAGACAGGTGCAGGTGTGAGTGGCCTGTCTAACGTGTCTGGGTGAGACAGGTGCAGGTGTGAGTGGCCTGTCTAACGTGTCTGGGTGAGACAGGTGCAGGTGTGAGTGGCCTGTCTAACGTATCTGGGTGAGACAGGTGCAGGTGTGAGTGGCCTGTCTAACGTGTCTGGGTGAGACAGGTGCAGGTGTGAGTGGCCTGTCTAACGTGTCTGGGTGAGACAGGTGCAGGTGTGAGTGGCCTGTCTAACGTATCTGGGTGAGACAGGTGCAGGTGTGAGTGGCCTGTCTAACGTGTCTGGGTGAGACAGGTGCAGGTGTGAGTGGCCTGTCTAACGTGTCTGGGTGAGACAGGTGCAGGTGTGAGTGGCCTGTCTAACGTGTCTGGGTGAGACAGGTGCAGGTGTGAGTGGCCTGTCTAACGTATCTGGGTGAGACAGGTGCAGGTGTGAGTGGCCTGTCTAACGTGTCTGGGTGAGACAGGTGCAGGTGTGAGTGGCCTGTCTAACGTGTCTGGGTGAGACAGGTGCAGGTGTGAGTGGCCTGTCTAACGTATCTGGGTGAGACAGGTGCAGGTGTGAGTGGCCTGTCTAACGTGTCTGGGTGAGACAGGTGCAGGTGTGAGTGGCCTGTCTAATGTATCTGGGTGAGACAGGTGCAGGTGTGAGTGGCCTGTCTAACGTGTCTGGGTGAGACAGGTGCAGGTGTGAGTGGCCTGTCTAATGTATCTGGGTGAGACAGGTGCAGGTGTGAGTGGCCTGTCTAACGTGTCTGGGTGAGACAGGTGCAGGTGTGAGTGGCCTGTCTAACGTGTCTGGGTGAGACAGGTGCAGGTGTGAGTGGCCTGTCTAATGTGTCTGGGTGAGACAGGTGCAGGTGTGAGTGGCCTGTCTAATGTGTCTGGGTGAGACAGGTGCAGGTGTGAGTGGCCTGTCTAATGTGTCTGGGTGAGACAGGTGCAGGTGTGAGTGGCCTGTCTAATGTGTCTGGGTGAGACAGGTGCAGGTGTGAGTGGCCTGTCTAATGTGTCTGGGTGAGACAGGTGCAGGTGTGAGTGGCCTGTCTAACGTGTCTGGGTGAGACAGGTGCAGGTGTGAGTGGCCTGTCTAATGTGTCTGGGTGAGACAGGTGCAGGTGTGAGTGGCCTGTCTAACGTGTCTGGGTGAGACAGGTGCAGGTGTGAGTGGCCTGTCTAACGTGTCTGGGTGAGACAGGTGCAGGTGTGAGTGGCCTGTCTAATGTGTCTGGGTGAGACAGGTGCAGGTGTGAGTGGTCCCCAGATGGAGAGGCATCCTGTACAGGTTGGTGCCCACCTCGTGCCCTGAGCTGCAAGGAAAAGTGGTCACTCATGAGCTGAAAGTGGAATAAGTTGGTTGGGAAATGAATGATCTCTCTTGCTTTTATTTATCTTTCTTAAATGTGTGTGGAGTTCACATTTACCTCAATGCTTACTAGAAGTGTTTTAGGTTTTTGTTTTAAGACTAGCAATAAGCCACAGGAACTTGACTGTTGTTTGTACTGACCGTATGCAGCCACATCCCATTCTTCACTTAGTAATGGACCTGAGCAGGGATTGGGCTGGCGTCTTCGAACCCAGCTCCTGCACTGTGTCTCCCAGAGGTGATTTCAGTAGGAAAACTAGCAGGTGCTGAACAGATATGCCCTGAGCTGAACTCCACAGCGACAGTCATGTTCCTAATATCACTAATTTTATTTTTCTGTTTCTAACAGTTTTTAAGAATCAAATATTTATATAAACACACTTATATCACAACTACAGAGACAGGCAAGTTATATAAGAGAGAAATAGCTCCTGACCGTCATCATTAATCACACTGTCACCTCACGTCACACCCCTTCCTAACGTGGGGAAAGGCAAGCCAGACCCTTCAGTGCCCAGGTCTCCTGGAAAGACTACGGCAAAACTGACCATGAACCATCAATTGCTAGGTCCTCTGAATTTACAAGTTTACTCCTAGAAATGTAACCCTCAAAGAACACTTCCATAAAGAAAATATTCATTACTGAGTGTACTCATTATTGAGACAACTAAACACCCACAGAAGGGAGTGGTAACATACCCACAGTTCCAGGGTGTGTTGCCAAGCAACCCAGTGGTTATGACTGTCTAGGAAGCAACACTGAGGAGGAGGAAGGAATAAGCACTGGCACAGGAGATCCAGCTGCTTTGCTCTTTAAAAGGAAACGGAGGATTCCTGGGGAGGCGAGCAGCGAGAGGCCCGAAGGGAGGCCCCTGAGGGAGCGGCTGCTCACCTGCAGGCATGCACGACCACAACCAGCTTGTTCCTCTGTGAGCTGTGCCGGATTGTCAGCTGGATCTGCCCCAAGGGAGACTGTCCCAGCGTCGTCCCACTGAGGAAACAAAGCAGGAAGTCACAGCTCTGCCCGGACCTTACACTCCCCGAGTCACTGTCACTGCTCCGACCTGACCCAGTAGGAAAGCCAAGCTCACTCATGCAGACTAGAGGACACAGCAGAACCTGAGGACAAGTCACCTGTCACACTCTCTTCAGCGGAGGCCAACACAATTTCATTATCGAGAGCAGAGCCCTTTCACGTAAGCTCCAGAGTAAAAGGAGACACAGTGGCCTCCTAATTACAAACCCGCTGCTGTGGTCGCTGGGCCTGTCACTGCCCACACCTCCCCATCCGTTCTCAGAGCCCCACGATCCTGGCTCGGATGTTCACCAACAAGATATTGGTGACATCACACCTCCCTCAATTTCTGTTTCTGAGGGTCAAAGCACAGACCCTAAGATAACCAACGACTACCTGACTCAGGGTCCCCCAAGACCAGCTCCTGAGAAAAAGTGGTTTCTTATTTAAAATTTTATTTCCTTTTAGAGCAAGATAAGGGGAGGGGCTGATTTCTTTTTTCAAAAATAATGGAGGTGAGAAGGTGCGAAGGAGACCAGTGCACAAAGTATGTCACAGAAGTCAGTCACACATGTTCCTGCAGCCCGACACCAGGAACATATGCATCACCTCAAAGGCAACTTCCTTTTTTCCGTTTAGGGGACAAGACTAACATCTGAAGTTTGTGGTGCCTGCAGCCTGTTTTCCTCCTTATCTAGGAATCACGGGGCTTAAGTAAGAAATCATAAAGAATAGGGACCAGCAGTGGGTGTTGAGCAAACTGGAACGAACAGGCCTTGCACCCAGAGTTGGGCAGCTCAGCTCTGGACCTGCCTTCCTGCCCTGAGGCCAGCAGCACCAGAGCCTCGAAGTTCAGGGGACTCGCGGGTATACCCCAACACCATCTCACCCTTAATGAGCCAAAGGGAGGCCTGGAAAATGGCAGGCTGCCCTGTGAAAGGGTGCGGCCTGAGCCCCTCAGCTGCTGTGAGACACTCCTCACAGCACAAGGCGGGCGCTGCCTGGGCGAGAGCAAGAGAGGATTTTGTTACTTTTCCAGCTGCCGCAGCCTCTGCCGAAGCTCCTGCGTGGCGATGGGCAGTGATATGTCTGAGGCTATGCTGGGTGTGGGCTCCTTGATGAAGATGTGGCTGGGGGAGCCAGTGGTGCTGCCATGGAGGCTAGAGGCACTTCTGCCCAGGTCTCGAGGCCCCTGAGGGCTGGCCTCCGCAGGCTGGGCTCTGTCCTCCACACTGGGCTTCACACCGCCTCCAAGGACTGGAGTGGGCGGGACTGGGCTGCTGTCCCCAGCGCCTGGTGGCACGGACACCTGAGACCTGACAGACACTTTTCTCCCTTCTTTGCGAATGGAGGGCCTCTTGACCTGAGCTGAGTGCTGGCAGTCTGGAGGCCGTTTTGGCTTTTCGAGGTGGAGCACCTATAGGTGGGAATAAACAAGTTAAAACCAATGACACTGTGATAGTCTGATACATGAATGTTTTAGATCTATTTACTTGCCAATTCATTTAAAACTTAGCATAAAACAATATAGACAATCTGGACTACCTGTTCATCTATTCTACTATTAAAGTAATACGACGTTACAGAAACCTTTAAAAAACAAAGTTTAAGTGATCAAAGTATCACTTCTATGATGTAAACATCATTTTTGTGTATTCCCTTCAGCCTCTCCCATTTGCACAAATTTCTGCACAGTTGTGGATGATGTTATTACTGGAAGAACCTGGGTTGCTGCCCTGCACAGCCTGGTCCCTCGTCCTATGCAGGTGGAATAGTCTCTCCTCCATCAGCAACCCTGGGGAAGGATGAGTCAAGGACACCTCCACCCAGCAAAGTTACCCCAGATTCCTAGCATCCATGGGGGAGCAGCCCATGCCCTCATTCACTTTGCTAGGTCTTTTTTAAAAATATATATCTATTTTATTGATTTTTTTTTTTTAACAGAGAGGAAGGGAGAAGGATAGAGTGTTAGAAATATCAATGAGAGAGAAACATCAATCTCACCCCTTCCTGGGAATGTGCCCGCAACCAAGGTACATGCCCTTAACTGGAATCGAACCTGGGACCCTTCAGTCTGCAGGCCGACGCTCTATCCACTGAGCCAAACCAGTCAGGGGTTCTTTGCTAGTTTTTAGTATTTACTTTTTTTAAAATCCGCACCTGAGGATGTTTTCCCATTGATTTGTAGAGAAAGTGGAAGGAGAGAAAAAGACAGAAACACCGATGTGAGAGAAACATCGACTGGTTGCCTCCTGCACGAGTCCTGACCACAGACGGCCCAGACTAGGGAGGACCCTGCAACCAAGGTATGTGCCCTTGACCAGAATTAAATCTGGGACCTTTTGGTCCACAGGCCAACGTTCTATCCACTGAGCCAAACTGGGTAGGGCTTAATATTTCCTTTTAACATACACAATAGTCCACAGAGCAGAGCTAAGACTCCATACACTCCTGCATTCCGGGTCATTGTGACGGCTAGACGTGTTTTCCTGGTTTTACGAAGTAAAGCTGCAGCAAACAGCTTCATGTTCATGTTCATGGTCTCCCCACACAGTGCATTTTACCTGAAGGTCAGGTTCCCAGGGACTCTGGTGCAGGGCTCTGTGACCTACGGCCTGGAGAGGCTGTGCCCACCAGGTCCTGACTGGGAGACGGACCACATTCCAGGGCACCCCATATACCAAGTTTGTTTTAATTCCTTAAAAAGGCGGTTCTCCATTTCAATTTGCATTTTAAAAATTAATGGGTTTCAGCATTCTCTCATATGTTTGCTGGTTTTATTTTCTATATACCCTTTTGCACAGAAAATTTTCATTAATTTCTACTACCTTATAGTTTTATTAAATTTTCTTCTGAATGACTATTGAAGATTTAATCTTAGCAGAAAACTCTGCTGACCCCGACAGTACACTTTCTGGGCCAAAGTATAAAGAGTGGTCAACTGCATTCACCTGAAGGCGAGTGGATCCTGGGGCTGTTCAAGCCCCTGGACACTCTGCTTCTGTTGGAAGTCAAGTCCAGGCCTCCATCATCTCCCTGAGTTCCCACATGGGCATGTTATCCATGCTCCCCTGCCATGCCCACCATCTACCTTGTCCCAAGCCCGTGGTTGTGCTGCCCTACTGTGGAGCAGCACCTGAGGGCTTTGCCATGGTGGCCTGTGCCTGTGCACCCCGTGTTCCCCTGGGAGACGACAGTACCCTGAGGGCAACCTTCATCTTCAGAGTGCTGTTTGGACCTGAATTACTGAGCTGGAATCGCTGGTTCATGGTCATGTCATCACTGGTGAGCAGACGACTGAGCGGGATCTTCAGGTTCCCCAGGCAACACTGATGCTGTTCATCTTTGACCTGGAAACACACCACAGAACACACTGAGCTCCTCCGTGTCTTTCTGTGTAAAGACACAGTGCAGGAAGGTCCAAATCCAGTCTTTAAAAACACTTTCACCATCTCCTGCTAGGCAGTGTTTCCGTAAATGATTAACCCCACAGGAAACTTCCTTGGGAAGACAGGGAACCTTGTAATGAGTGATGCCACACTGCATCTACGTCACATGTGTCTGTCACTTCCTCATCACACATTTCTGATCAAAAAAGGACACCATGGTTAGGAGTCCATTAGGAGAACCTCAAGTTAAGAGGCAGCAATCTGAACAAACCTAAAGAATAGAAAGAAACATCTTAAACCCTGTGAAAATTATGACCATGCACATTTGTATGATATGGTGACACTTGTTTATGGAGAAAAAATTTCTAGGTATCTTTTAAGCCTTCTGTAGTCAAAATCTACACATTTGTTTAAAAAATTTATAATATTTCCTCTAAATGCAGGGCAACTCCTGCCTCCTGAGCAATGCTCTGCGGCACGACCTCCGCCACAGGAGCGGCTCCTGTCAGGCGGCTGTGACACAGAACAGTTGAGAACCACACAGAGGCAGAGCTTCCACAAGCTCCATGAGGCGGTCAAAGAAATCATCCAAGATGAAAACCTAGATGCCTGATAGCTGATTTCTTTATAACCTGTAATCAAAAGCTTTTTTATTTTTTAAATGTGTCTTTATTAATTTTTATAGAGAAAGAGAAAGGAAAAGGGGGAGAGAAAGAGAAACATAGACTGGTTGCCTCCTACACACACCCCAATTGGGAACTGATCCCGTAACCTGAGCATATATGCCTTTACCAGGAATCAAACCAATGACCTTTTGGTTTATGGGGTGATGCCCAACCAACTAAGCCACACTGGTCAAGGCTAAAAGCATTTTTAAAAGAAATAACTGTGGCCTGGCTAGCATGGCACAGTGGTTGAGTACTGAGCTATGAACCAGGAGGTCACGGTTTGATTCTTAGGGCACATACCTAGGTTGCAGGCTCAATCCTTAATAGAGCCTGCAGGAGGCAGCCCATCAATAACTCTCTCTTATCATTGATGTTTCTACCTCTCTCTCTTCCTCTCTGAAATCAATAAAAATAGTTTTAAAAAAAGAAATAATTGTGATGTTGTTTACTAAACTTTAAAAGCTATTTTTTGAAAATTCAAAATCCAGTAAATATAGATTGTTTTAAGCATAGTGCAACTTACAAAGGAAAAGGGAGCTAAGTAAACACAAAAATTAGGTACATGTTGCATAAAAAGGAACGTGGCCCTAGCTGGTTTGGTTCAGTGGATAGAGAGTCAGTTATGGACTGAAGGGTCCCGGGTTCGATTCTGGTCAAGGGCACATGCCCAGGTAGCGGGCTCAATCCCCAATAGGGGGCATGCAGAAGGCACCCCATCAATGATTCTCTCTCATTATAGATGTTTTTATCTCTCTTTCCCCTTCTCCTTTCTTTCTCAAATCAATAAAAATAAATAAAACCGCTCCTCTATATAAAAAAAAAAGAATATAAAAAAAATAAAAGGAGATGTGAAATCATAAAACACGCAGAGAACAATGAACATGGCAGTGACCAAGCACTCTGTTGGGGAGGATGTGAGGCCCCCAATGTAGGACAGGCCCTTCAGGCGTCAGGTCTCAGGGCTGAGGAACCCATCAGCGTGGGGTGGGGGATCAGGTGGAGGGGAGTTATGGGGGGAAAAAAGAGGAACATCTGTAATAATCTGAAAAATAAAGATTTATTAAAAAAATAAAGTAAAATTCCACATTCACTTCTGACAAAACTTTGAGCCATCTCATGGCAGGAGAAGGCAACTCCTTCAAACTTCAGGCTTCACGGTGACGGTCTAAAGCTCCCTTGGACCCAGGGAGGCACAGGGGTTTGCTCACACAGAGGCCCGAGGCCGGAAGGATAAGGCGAGGCAAGGGAGACAGAGGAGGCAGGTGGAAACACAGAAGCAGAAGTGTCCTTCTCAGCAGACGACACGACTGCTGTGCAGAAGGCAATCCGGAAGGACCCTCAGGAACACCACGGAACCAGTAAGGTCAGCAGGTTGACAGTATGATGCCAACGCACAAGTTCAACTGCATTTCCAATCAACAGTTCAAAGTTAAAAAAAAATTACTGATTATGGTGATGGATCCATAAATTATACACTTTAAATATGTGCAGTTCATTGTATGTTGATTATATTTCAATAAATCTATTAAGAATGCAAATAAAATACCTCAACTTCCAGGTCCTGGCACTTCGGATTGTGAATGAAGAAAGTGAAGTTCTCCTCCCACACAGGTTCATTGGTTTTGTACCGAATCTGAAAGAAATATCCCCCAATCGGCCCTTAGCTCTCTGGCTGCTTTCTGTGTTTATTAGTTTATGTGTTTAGAAGCTAGGGATGACTTTAATTAATTCCAAGAAACATACTTACTGAGCACATACTGTTATATATCAGTTGTGGAAAGTACTCAAAAGACAGTCCCAAGCTTTTAGAGTATGCTGGGCAGCATCCCAGAGCCCCAAGCCATGTGCCCTCCCAGTGGCAAAGGCCTCCCTGTGTGGCTTGGTCCTCCTTGGGCCTCCCGTGGGCTGCACAGCTCTGGATTCAGGAAGCTTCTCAAACTAACTGTGAACAGGTGAATGTGAAGAAAGGCCTGTCACTTTAAACAGTTCCTGAAATGCTTCTCTCCCATCAGGAAAGTGGGACCTGCTGCAGCGAGGACGTCCTTTCTCAACTCTTGACAGAATTGCACTG
The DNA here is from genome assembly GCA_027563665.1 of Antrozous pallidus. Classification (NCBI taxonomy): domain Eukaryota; kingdom Metazoa; phylum Chordata; class Mammalia; order Chiroptera; family Vespertilionidae; genus Antrozous; species Antrozous pallidus. The sequence goes on from CM050521.1 coordinate 2,063,182, forward strand.
GTTACATTTAAGCACACTTTGTTATCTTTTAAACAAAATATTTACAGAACATTCAAAGAAAACTTTCACCTATCATGAAATCAAGCAAAAGCATAATTATGTTATTTTTTAATGTTACTTTTTAAAGTGAGCAATATATTTGTTACCAAATTAAGTAGCTAGTAATCTATGAAATGACTGATTTAAGAAGAAAGATGGAGATTGGGGATCTTAATACCACGACTGGACACTAGTCACCACTTGACAGGCGAGAGAGACGGTGATGTCACAGGAAATGGTCAACACATGGGCCTTACCTTGCTCTCCTGAGCCTTGTGACCAACTGACATCCGCACTAGAGGGCTGGGGTTGCTGTTCATTTTCTTCCCGGACTATCCAAAAACAAAACGGCATAGTAAATAACCAACACCCTGAGACAGGCTTGTTGAAAATGAAACCACTGACTATACTAACAGTCATTTCTATTTACTTCTGAGACTTCAGTTACAGGGACTATCTGGGAATAACTGGGAAAGAGTTACTAAGTACAACCCGAGCCATAATTGCATCTACCATAAAATACACTAGAAGTTCTATTCACACACACTTTTTAAGTGTTAAGTCTTTTAGTTTTAGAGCAAATTATTTTGAAAAAATGAAATCTTCTGAATGTCTTTTTTGATAATTCCAGCTCTCAAAACTTATTTGGCTGGGATAACAAAATAAATAAAGTGAAATGAATGAATAGAAGAACATGACAAGAACAAATGTAAAAGAATACATAATTCCTCCCAGCGGGTGCTGCTCAGTGGTTGAATGTTGACCTATGAATCTAGAGGCCACAGTTCCATTCCCAGTCAGGGCACATGCCTGGGTTTCGGGCTCGATTTCCAGTGTAGGGCATTGCAGGAGGCAGCTGATCAATGATTCTTTCATCATTGATGTTTCTATCTCTCTCTTCTTCTCTGAAATCAATTTAAAAATATTTTTTTTAAAAAGTATATATAGCCCCAGCCAATTTCGCTCAGTGGATAGGTAGTCGGCCTGCGGACTGAAGGGTCCTGGGTTTGATTCTGGTCAAGGACACAATGCCAGGTTGCAAGCTTGATCCCCAGTGGGGGACATGCAGGAGGCAGGCAGCCTATCAACGATTCTCTCTCATCATTGATGTGTCTCTCTCTCTCCCCCTCTCCCTTCCTCTCTGAAATCAACAAAAATATATATTTTTTTAAAAGAATATATAATTCAGAACAGTTCTCTGGTTGGAATAATAAAAATACTACAAAGTGTCAGAAACATGTTTTCACAGTTTTAAGTTAGTATCTTCTGTTCAAACATGTAGCTATCAGAAAGCAAGTCTCATTGGCCAGGACCTAAGTAATTTTGACCAGAAGAATAAACATCAATCTAGAAATGCATTCAATTAAGCAGATATGAATATAATTTTAAAAATGGTAAGAAGCATATTTTTAGCTGATAGAAGAAAACAAGGTAAAACACAACTATATGGGATATGAGGTTTATTTATAACTTAGAAGATTCAATTAAATATCTGTTAGTGGAAATTAATTAGATCAAGAAAATGTTTTTTAGTTTAACAATTTTAAAGTCAATCCACAACATTGCAGCAAAGATAAAAATAAGCAGCAAATTCATGATTATTGAAATAAAGTATTGCTAGCCCACACCTACTGCGATAATCTATTTTCTGGTTCATCTTTTTGATGTGAATTCTGTAAAACGAAATAAATACTGTTAAAAAATTCAAAAACTATAGACTACTGTGGCAGAGATACCACTTTCCCCCCTAAATCCACTCTCCCTTCTTCCCTGGACATGAGAGCACTGGTATGTGAGCTGGGCCCAGGCCTCTGTAAACCAACGTTCTATTTCTGAACCTCCCTTGCAGTCAGGTGTGGCAGGTGCAGTCTGGCCTGAAAAGGGGAGACGTACTCCCACCCTTCCCAGGCACCCCCTTTTGGATGGAGATAGTGAGCAGGCAGAGACCCAGCCAGATTCTGGGACGCTGGAGGGAAGTTACCTCTGTCTTGCTAAAACTACAACTTCTGAATCTGATTCTTAACTAATGTACTTCATCTCTGAAAAAGTAGCCACTGATTCCTAAAAACTTATAACATTTATAAGACCTTTTTAAAAAAAAAAACTTTCTACTTTGAAAGCAATGAAATTCACAATTGCTGACCTTATATACCTGCTTTTGGGGAAATCGATATTGTGGGAATAGCTACTTCCTTAGCCCACTTAGCTTGCCTCCATTTTCTTTCTGTGCATGCATGTGTGTGACACGGTGGAAATCTGTTTATCCTAAGCCTAAAAGGTCTTTAATAAGTATGAAATACACACTACTGACATGTTTTCTTTCTTTGAGGTACATAATGATGTATCTTAAAATAAATGACATTTTAGATTCCAAATCAAAAAGTTTTCTACTATGATTCCACATTCAGCATGACTCAGAGACACAGATGTCATGAAACTAAGTCACAACTTCCCTGAACTTACAGCTTAGCTCCTTAACCCTTGATTAGTGAGTCCCACAGTTTATCTACTTGAACCCTGGTTCTCAAGTCTATAAAATGGGCATGATACCATTTCCAGAACCCAGCTGTCAGGCGTAAATGAGGTTAAGTAATAACAATTAAAATGAACATATTGGACTAGCTGCATGGAACTCTTTCCATGCATGAACCCATTTAATGTACTCACTACTCCAGCAAAGAAGACACTGTCACTTCCGTCCTATAAATTATTAATTCATGCTGGACTCCAACCCAAGCTGTCTTTAGTTCTCAGCTCTGTGCTAAACATAAGATAGAAATGGGGAGGAAAGCCTGTTGATACACTCCTTACAGTATTTCAAATACTGCGAACAAGGTGCAGCAAGGACTTAATAAAAGTTACATCAAAGCAGGTTTTATCTGCCCTGGCCAGTCTGGCTCAGTGGATAGAGCATCAACCTATGACCAAAAGGTCCCAGGTTTGATTCCGGTCAAGGGCAGGCTCCTTCCTAGCCTGGGCCCTGGTCAGGGTGCGTGTAGGAGGCAACCAATCAATGTTTCTCTCATATCAATATTTCTGTCTTTCCCTCTCTCTTCCATTCTCTCTAAGACTCATTTGAAAATTATCCTCGGGTGAAGATTAAAACAAAAATAAAACAGGCTTTATTATTTTTATTAGTCTTCCCCACTTTTCAGATTTAACTTATCCTCTCAGATGAAACTGATTTAGAAACATCCCTGACTCCTTTCTATGGAATTTTCTTAAAATAATTACATTTAAGCTCTCCCATCAAATATTTAAGTCTAGAATGTTCAAAGAAATCAAAGAAAAAATAATAAAATATCGTAAGTCATGGAAAACTTTAACAATTTAGCTGGGAAATACACGTTCCTGGTGTTTTAGGGAGTGCAGCTCAGTTTTCAATAAACCTCACTGAATGAAATGGAAAGCTTCTCCAGAGACCTGGCCCCCATGCCTGCAGCCCCAAAGCCCTCAGAACACCAGCGGAGCCAGCCGGAATCAGCATACTGGAAGAGGTGATGTGTAAACAGACAGCACTGTGACAAGGTGCATCTGCCAACCAGGTCTGAAGACTGGTTAAGATTTTAAACACAACTTCTAGTTCATCATTTTCACAAACTGAAATCCAACTAAAACAGATCATGTAAAACCACCTTAGATATTGCTACCCAAGGCTGACAATAGGATGTCTAATTTATCATACTGGAATTTTATAAAATTTACCTTTAGAGCTGACTTAAATTCTCTACTAATTCTTGGTCAACAAAAGTAGGCTCTCTCCAGCTACCACTAATTACTGATTAGTAATACACCGCGAGGGTTGAAGCATCATCTCTTTCAATATGTCTTCATGAACTTGCAAAAGGAAGCCATTGGTTTACCTTTAAAGCTTTCTGAACTGCAGTCTTCTTCAAGACACCGGGGTTAAACCCTAACGGGTTACTCTTTCCCGCAGAGGATGGACACACCAAGGGTTAATCAAACATGCAATGAGGAGATTATGTAAGGTTAACAACATGAAAACTTATGCAAACAAACAAAAAAAATCTTTAGACAAAAAACACCAGCAAGAATTACACAGAAAGAGTAAAAAACCATTTGTAAAATTTTCCTGTATGCTCACAATTTTATCTTAGAAGGAACCTTTAATCTGTCAGTTTCAACATACGTGCTTCTCTGTGGATACTCTTCCTCTGAACTTCAGGACTGAAAAATCCAAGGGCTACTTTAAAAAAGGGTTCTATTTACTACCCTTTGCTTGAATAAATCCCTAAAATATCTATCTCAGTTGCCCCAATCACTTTCAAGCCAAATTCTATCCTATCACAGCAGGAGCCACGTTTCTCCTTTCTGAAACTTACTGTCTCTGTGCAGGACCACAGCAGAGCATGGGCCTTCTCCACTTTGTCCCTCATTCTTTCCAAGTATAAACTGGGAGGCAGGTTGGCTCATCAATTTTCTCCTGGCTTTAAAGTTTTGATGTCCTGCTTTTGTTAAATCTGAGTCTGTAAATTTATTACTTTCTGGCCTTCAAAAGGACAAGACTGAGCTGTTTTGCAAGCTCCTTCAAAGACTAACATGTAAGATTAAAAATTTTACCATTTTTGTTGTAATTAACTTCAAATGACAAACTGAATTTTATTATTTTTAATAAAAAGTAGATTTTATAATGAAGAAATGGGACTGTGGCAGGCTGGACCAGGCAAGGAGGTTGAGCAACTGGCCAAGAGGAATGAATGGGACGTGAAAGCCAGCCTCGACCAGGCTGCCACTGTGGCAGGCTGCTCAGCGCTAGGGCGCTGGACCCACCAGGTGCACCTCTGGGGGGAGTCTGGACAAGTGAGGCTGGCTGCTGCTGTCCTGAGGTGTGAGGGATGAATAGCTACCGACATCCCTGAAGTTCTCTAGACAGTGGGCCATGTACAAAATGTTCACATTACTCTAACCTGCATCCATGTGGGCAAGGCGGGGCCAGAGGTTGTGGGGGGCAGCGAAGCCGTGTGAGGTCATGGAAGCTGTGCAAGCCTGGGGGTGACACAGGCCAGATTGTCCAGGTGCACTAGGCAGGGGCCCAGCACGAGGCCTCCAAATGTTACAGCACCTTCTCCCTGGGCCCCTCATCTTAAACGGAGCAGCACTGCCATCTGTGCTCATTAGGAAGGAAGCACGAGCATCCACCTTACAGCCAGCATTTTCCCAGGCAGTAGGTATGAGCTTGAACGCCCATCTCAGATAAACCTCACCCACAATAGGACGGAGCGCAGGGAGGGCACATGCCAGTTCAGCCCCCAGCTCTGCCACTCACTGGCCGGGACCCTGGCTCTCACCTCAATCCCTCAGCTCCCTGCTGTCTCCTACCTGAGACTAAGGGAGCAGTGCACGTAGAACTCCTGGAAAGTGCTGTGCAGACACGAGTTACCAGGAAGCCAAAGGTCTAGAGGGGCCCCCAGGAGTCAGAGGACACGATGGCTTCCCTCTGAAATTCCAGCCCAGGGCTTGAGCAAAAGGAGGAGAGTGGAGGTCCAGTCAGCAATGGTAGGGGCATCTCCAGTCTGGACCCAGTGCTGTTGCTCTGAGCAGGTAGAAGGTAGAATTAAGAAGGGCTGGCAGCTAAGGCCTTTCCTAGAAACAGGAAAGGGCTCAGGCATGAAGGAAGTTGAGAAACACAGATCCAACTGCATAGTGAAAACCAAAAGGTTTAAAAATACAATCACTTTGTTCAAATTTAGTTCACAGAGCACCCTGTAAGCGCCAGTAACTTTGATGACTGAGCAGCGTCACAGTAGAACGTGACAAAGCAACTAGAGCCCTGACACTGGGCACAGCGTTCACAGCGTTTACAGCATGAAAAGATGTAAGCACAGGCTGCTGGCGGAGGCAGCGCTATCACGCAGCTGGCCACACAGCTGTTCTGGAACACTGTAACAGAAAACTATTTCACTAAAGAGGGGTGCAAAACAGATGCCCATGAGCACCACCATGGGTCACACAGTGCAGCTGGAAGGGCATTTCCTGACGGGGTGACTGAACCTTGCCCACCCCGGAGGTCCTGATATTCCTCCTCTATGGCTGGGACAATACACCTGTTCTTAATGTTTTGCCTGCCCCTCTTGTTCAGGTGGAAACAGAAAGAACTCCTTACAGCTGCAAAGCCTGCCCCATCAGCTTCCAGGACCAATGACTTGAAGAGTCTCACCATTTGCTGAGCTACTAGCAAAGTCAGTGATTAGCCAAGAAAGGGTGACCCTCTGGACTAATAACTAAGCCATGGGTGGCTTCCTTTTGCCCTGAAGAAACTAAAAATAACTGTTTGCTAAAGGCACCAAGAGCAGTGCCATGAGTCAAGGTGCCCAGCCAGACCCTGGGAAACAGATAGAACGAGACCAGCTTCCCAAGCAAGGTCAGACCAGCACTGCCCACTCCAAGAAGTGCTTTTGGCCCTTTAGCAGGAGCTGCATCACACACTCAGTACCTGCTCTCCCAGAGGGACTGGTTAGCGGGAGGGAGAAGGCATGCTTTCGGAGACTGAGTGCACGTCTGTCTTCCAGGACCACCCCAGGGCATAGAGGAACTTTAAGGAAAGCCAAGTTCTAAGGCTTCTGCTTGGTCAGGAGGAGAAAGCAGACTTGAGGGAGATTTGTGAAAATTTGCAAAGAAATATACACATCTCACAGAGATATGAACTACAAAAAACCCAATGAATCGCTGCAGTTTCACTTTTTCCATGGAAGAATTTTTATTTTATCTTTTCCTGGGCTTCCTCATGGCTCAGGTTTGTTCATCTCATCATCAGATATAGTCACCAATGTTAGTCACAGCAAAACAAGCACCGAACAAACACACACAGTAACTGAAATCATGCAAGAAAAGTAGAATGCATGCCACGCCATTCCACCACGGAGACAGCACCAGGAGCCAGTCCACATTCCCGCAGTCTCTACTAGCACACAAGGAAGAAAACATGAGAACTCACAAACAGTGCTCTATAGACTGAAGCAGTATTCTCACAGAACACTAGTCCCGACGCTTGCCTCTCTTTTAAATGGCCACACCCAAAGCTTCCCTTGTAGATACTCTTAGGAAGTGGAGATGGGAGGAGAAACCAAAGAATGGTTGTGATCAGCACACACACAAGAAGCACCAGTAACAGAGTGCAAAGGACAGTCAGACAGCCACTGGACGGGGAGCACCCGCAACACTCCGTGGAAGAGACCCGGCAGCAGCGGTGCCACGAAGGCCCTTTGCCCGTTGGCCAGAGCATGCTTCAGGCACCAAGCGCCCTTTAACAGAGGTTAATAGATTCACTTGCTTTTTCTTGCTTCTGTGACATCATTCAAATTTTAATTTAATGTAATAAAACACAGTTCTGAAGAGCAGCCTAGTCCCTTCTGATATACTATTCTGCATATCCTAAAATGTCATGTATTTTTCATGACAGGGCTTCTATCAGGCATGATCAAGATTTGTTAACAAACATTATTGTTGTTAAAAATAACAATTCTATCATACAAGAAATTCTGTAGAAAGGTTAAACAATAATGACACAACTTCCCCCAAATTGAAACTAGAACAGATAAAGCCACAGGCTTCAGACTGGAAGACAGGCCAAAAGGTGAACACTAACAGAAAGTCAGAGCTACGTCGGTAAAGAAACGTCCAAGGTGCACAGTGCAGCTCGCCTGAGCAGCGTGCAGTGGCCCGGGAGCTGCCAGGCTGTGTGGAACCGCAATTCCAGCCAGGCAGGGAATCCTCATCAGCGTGGATTTTCAGCTGGGGGTTGGCAGCTCTCAACCCCATGTTGGTCAAAGGCCAACTATCTATACAATTACATAGAATTCAATTACATGTTCCCAATATAAAAAAAAAAATACATGACTGCTCAGATTGTAATTGTTAAAACTTTAAAGTGTCCTGATATACCAAGTACATGACTATGCTGCTGAGCAAAGCCCAAGTAATGTACAGTTTTGAATCTTGACAGGTGCTAACTGAAACAAGGTGTGTGACTTCATGAAGTAAAGGACACACTGTCCAGCCGCTGAGCTGAGACCAGATGGAGGCCAAGTGAAATGCTAAGGTGCAGCCAAGAGCCGAGCCGCAAGCTGCTCCCTGCTGTCCACAGGAAGGGACGGGGGCACACCGATGACTCGGATGGTGAGCTTTATCATCATCGTGGGAGGGGCACTGCATCTGGGAGCAGTCGACTTTCCGTCAACAAAATCGGCCTCGACGCCAGGAAATAGAGCAAGAATGGCATCTCCTGAACAAGTGAGCGAGCACTCAAAGATTATCATCACAACAGCCTGGCTGGCCGGCTCAGTAGCTGAACATCAACCTGAGACAGGTGGTCATAGTTCGACTCCCAGTCAGGACACATGCCCAGGTTGTGGGCTCATCCCCAGTAGGGAGGCATGCAGGAAGCAACTGATTAAGGTTTCTCTCTCATCATTATGTTTCTCTCTCCTTTCCTCTCTGAAATCAATAAAACATATTCTAAGAAATATATCAAAACAATAGGACATTATATTGAGCAGTACGGTCAAATTGTGGTGGTGGGGGATCAGACCAGGCCTCCCACAACTGAAAATATATATATGGTTTTTCTTCTTCAAGTTATAGTCACTACCTATAAAAACTGTACTTTATGGCTTTTTCTTTTTTTTTTTTTAATATATTTTATTGATTTTTTACAATGCGGAAGGGAGAGGGATAGAAAGTCAGAGACATCGATGAGAGAGAAACATCGATCAGCTGCCTCTTGCACGCCCCCCACTGGGGATGTGCCCACAGCCAAGGTACATGCCCTTGACCGGAATCGAACCCGGGACCCTTCTGTCCTCAGTCAGATGCTCTATCCACTGAGCCAAATCGGTCTCGGCTATGGCTTTTTCTAAGAGCAAAACAATTCTGATGCTCACAAGGTGCTCTGGGCTGTGGAAGCCATGTGTGTGGCAGGGGCAGCGTATGTCTGCCTGCCAGGCAGTGTGTCCCCACATCCAGGGCACTCAGAGCTCAGTCCTCCCACCACTAGGCCGCCCTCCATCTGGCCAGGTGGCTGCAGGATGAATCTGGGTTTGTCATCAGAGCTGCTTCATTTTATTCCTATGCCAAGTAGAGAATGAAATGTTACTACTCAGTGATTGCCTATAAAACATCCTCTTCTCTAACTATTAGGGAGTTGGATGAATCTCCTCTGTATTAGAGATTTCTTCATAAAACATTTCAGAGTAAAGGGCCATTTGATGTAAAAAAGTTTAACACACTTTTGCACCACCCACTCCATGCCGCTCTGGGCTGGGGTGAAGAGAACACACAGCAACAGGAACGGTGACAGTGTGGACACAAGCACGCACATGAGTTCCCACAGTGCTACCTACCGGAAGGTTCCTCGCTGAATCCAAATACAAGATCAGCAAGGAAGAGGAAAGGCCATCGTTGGCTTGGTCTTTGTCAGCCCTGATGTCTGTCAGCACCTACCAGGAAAGAGAAGAGTCTCAACAGGCACATTTCCACATTGCTTTAGACTCTCGCTACCCATTATGACTGTAATGCTCAAGCAAATGGGAGAGAGGAAGCAGAGAACCCCAATATGTGCAAGCAGAGTGGAAATAGGAAAGATTCTTTACAAATCAAAGGAAGGACCTTGATCTGTGGCCCTCCAAAGCCCTGCTCTGCATCAAGCACAAGTCTGAAGATCTTGTAAAACAGGTGTAAACGACCTTCAAATCTCTTTTTAAAAATGGCATCATCTTTAACTTATCCCTGAGACCACTGTAGTGACTAGAGCACAACAACCCGAGGTCCTGCGGTAGTCCTCTGCAAGGCATGCAGCGATGGGAAGGAGGGGTCTCAGCACAGCAGCAGCATCACTCACCTTGTCCAGGTGGGCAGCGTGTGGTGTCAGTGTGAGCCACTCCAGTTTCAGGTGCAGCTTTCCTCTGGGAACCTCGTCCAGGGTGAACCACTGAAGACAAACAGTGTGGGATTAGCAGTCCTCCTGAACTGACGTTCAAGTCAAGAGTTTGCACAATGTCCCAAGAGGCTTACTGTTTGTGGCACCAATACTGCTCACCGAGGACTAGGATGGAACCTCCACACCCAGCCCCGAGCTCTCTCCACGAGCACATGGCCCACACCCATGGACCACGCCCATCCCTGCCTGCTGCCTGGAACCATCGAAACGCTTCACAGACACTAACTCCTCGAGCCCATCAGAGCCCTGTAAGGTAACGCTCACCCTAATTTACATGCAAGGATTCAAATGTCTACCAGCTCCATCAGCTTCTATGCACCGGCTTTAATAGAACTTATGGGCCTAATAAAATATCAAATCCAAATGCTGAATTTCAATAACAAGTTAACATGTTTGTTTTTATTCAACACTACATATTAATAACAAAATAGTACATGGTGATTTCAACTTAAAAACCACAAAGCAATGAACCAAAGGCAGCTGGAACCCTGTGCCAGAAGAGCCGCTGTGACCCAGGCCATGCACACACCGGCGGCTCCCCCCCCCCGAGGAGCGATGGCCACGAGCGCTTGGCCGCTCTGACCGCAGCACTGGCTTGGTGTGTGACGCTTTCTTTGGCCAAATCTCACACATCCTTTTCAAGCTGCCACAAACTCTCCCTCGTCATACTTCATTCCAATAGCAGTATCCTGCTTGAAGGGGCATCTGCTCGCTGCAAGTCCCTCTGCCTTTACAGACACCTTCACGTGACAACCTCCCATGGACAGCACAGCGCTGCCTGCCCTGGCACCAATGTCTTTAAAATGGTGCGACCTGACAGCTGACGGGCCTGCTCTGCCCCGAGGAAAAGCACCACCTGCCTGAAGGAAAGTCGGCTTGTGCAGGTGTCGTCGTCAGGAAATGTCCAGCATATGTGGTGGGTACTCAGCACACACGCTATGATTTGGTTCTCAGACTGCTTTTCACTTTGCTATTACGAACAAGCGTAAGTCCTCATATCTGAGAGGCAAATGCTGAGTTTTCAGGATGGGGGTTGGGGGGCAAGAAAGAGCCAGTGTTCATAAGTAGAACAAGATTCGCAGAAAACTTACTTCATCTAGAAGGCGCTCCTTTTCCACTTCGGCCAGATCGATCATGAGACTAGAGAAACAACACGACAACTTCAGCGCACAGAAGCACACTTCTTACAGCCAACCTTAGGCATCTGTCTATGAAAGAGGACTCCAGAAACGCAACAAAATGCTAGTCTATCAAGAAGCAGACTGTTGGCTATTCTGCACCTATCTAAGTATGGATCTATCATTTTACTTTTTATCCAATCCCATAGTTTCCCCCCACGTTGCTTTCTCCCGCCTCTCTAGTCTACCACCAATGGATTTCATGTGATCCACCTAAGTCTCCTCCTTTGATTGCAATGTATAAAAACAGATGAAAACCTGCCATTCTCCAGAGCATTATCTCAATCTGTTAAGATACTGCTTCCTAGCAACTGTCGACAGCTTGGCTCAAATAAACTCACAAAAATTCTTTACAGGTTTGAATGTTTTTACATTAACAATAATGTGTAAAAACCCATTCCAAAAAGCCACAGCAAGGCTGCCTGTCTGGTGCAGAGAGCTCTCCTGGCCTGCAGGGCCAAAACCACACGGGGCTACTGAGCACTGAAAAGGGGGCAACCGCAACAACAAAAATGATTTTTGAATTGTTTTTCACTTCAGTCAGTTTAAAGTAACTGGCTGCTTATGCTGGTGGCTGCTGACAGATACAGAGCTAGAAGCGCGCCTTCTCTTACACAAGAACTTGTTTAGGCACAAGAACTTGTTAGGAAGCCTAAGTGAGGCAAATGTTATATCTAAGAGCCACTTAAAAACCCACTCAACATGTACACAAATCTGTCAGTAAAGTTAGTTTAACAAGATTTTAAAAAACAAAGCGTGACCTGTGCTCAGCTCAGTCACCAAGGACTTACCTTCCTAGAAAGTCGTCTTTGTCTGGGTCTTCATCAAAGAGCTCAATCTCCAGATCCTGCCCAGGATGCTCATAGACCAAGGCCTAGAAGGTTAGTGATGGCAGTGACTGACATTTTACCAACAGTGCACGGTGGTTACAGCGACAGCACCCGTGCTGTCTCCAGTGCCAGAACTCAGGAAGCCCTTCCTTCCCTTTTCTCAATGCGAACCACATCATCTCCCACATGGAAACATGCACCCATACAGCACCAGCCCATTGTGTTTGTTTCAGGTGGGGGCGTCACAGAGGGCCAAGTTAAATGGCTCCAGCATAGGACAGGCCTGCAGAGGTGCAGGCCCCATGCAGACGCTGTCCTTGGGTAACCAGCCACCACAAGCACCACTAGAAGGTAAGGAATTCGGTGACAGGCAGAACTGAGGCGGAGAAGCTGGTGGAGCGTGACCCACACTAGTCCTGGGGGACACTCTGCTCTCAGCTGTTGCTTATGATGCAACAGTTCCACGCTGAGGAGCTTTGCCTGGGAAAAAGTGGCTGACACTTGCACACTACCAGTTAGGTCCCTACTGAATTAGCAGCTGAGCTTTCTCCAGGAAAAGAAATGGAAGCATCTACTCATGAATGGCTATTGTAAATCAGGTCCGTCTTTATCCTATACAATAAAAGCATAGTATGCAAATTGTCCCCTTGACCATGAGACAATTTGTCTGGGAGTTTGACCGGGAGGTAAGGCCAGCCATGGGACGGGAAGGAGGCTCTGGCCAGCGGCAGTGGCAGCAGGCAACTGGGGGAAGGGAGTACCCAGCCAGCAGTTGGCAGCTGCTGGCAGCCACTAGGGATCCTACCAGTGCATGAATTTTGTGCACCAGGCCTCTAGATCTGTACGTGTACATATATTTAATCCTCACCTGAGGACATTTTTCCATTGATTTTAGAGAATGGAAGGAAAAGGGAAAGAAAGACACGAGAGAGAAACATCAATGTGAGAGAAACACATCAATTGTATGCCTCCTGGTGCTCTTGACTGGAATCAAACCTGGGACCCTTCGGTGCAGAGACCAACATTCTATCCATTGAGCCAAATCAGCTAGGGACAGGTCTGTCTATATTTACTGGCATATATCGATGTTCAGGTGTGTTAAGTGATAATTTACGAGACAGCACCTAATCTCATTTTTGTATATGTAAGTGTTAATAACATAAAGCATTCACATTATGAGAACTTTTACCAATTATTCATTGTGATTGTTTTATGTAATTAAGATCTAAAATCTTAAGTGTTGGTATGACAAGAATGTTGTGCAGGGGAGACAGAAGGTGCAATACTTTTTAAAGATAGGAATTGAAGTGGAGAGAATTTAAGTCGCCACCTAAATGAATTAAAAGCCTGGGTCACCCTGTCACAGGAGTGGAAGAGCAGTTCAGGATGAAGCTGTGGCAGCCAAGGTGAGCCTTACCTCGTACACCTCATTCCACTTTGGACTCAGGTTCTCTTTGATGACCTTGCTTTGGAAGATCTGGTTGCCAACTCGAATAACTCCATAGGGGTCTGACTTTCCCTTGACAAGTCCCTTAAGGTATGTATCCTTCCCCTGAAGGTCCTGAGCTTCAATGAAGTGTATCCTTAGAACACCCTGAAAAAGACAAGAGCACCACCTGCTCACTGGGTCATCCCAGACAGGATTCGGCTGGTGCTGACCGGCCGAGACAGGAGCACAGTGCAGAGGCAACAGCTATGTGACATATCAGGAAACACAGTGGGCAGGCCAGAGTGCCCGGATGGGACTCTGCAGACAAGAGGCAGAGGCAGAGGGAGTGAGCAATTTCTGCAGAGGCCCCGAGGGACACTGTTCTTCAGAACCGAGCGGGGTCAGAGCAATCTGATCTGACAGGCTTCGTGGGCCATGGGACAGTCCAGCTTTGACCCCACATAAGTGACAGTAACATTACAAGTCAGACCTGTGCCCAGGCCATGATGTGTAGATTACTTTGTTCTGTTTTTAGAACAACCCTATGAAATACTGTCATTAACCCTATTTGTAGGTGGGAAACTAAAACTCTGAAATACACACTATTCACGGACTCTTTTCCTAAAATGTTTAATTGATAAAGTGAAATATTCACTCATTCCTTTCAAGGCAAACCAAGATGGGAAGGTCACCTTTTGGTCGGGCAGCCTTTCCCCGAGAGCCCTCTGTAGAACATGCTGGGCCATATTCCTGTCTGGCAGCACAGGAAGGTGTGCGTTTTTATCTTCTACCTCCCAGACTAAGAGGAACCATCCCCATCGCTGAGACAAAGCTGTTAGGTTTTGTCAGTACAGACAGGATGCTGGCTGAAATGACAGTAGGTGCTATATTGTTCCCAGCTGAGGTCAAGCTGCACACTGAGTGTGCAACAAGCAACCTATCGCACACGATCCGTGTGGCAGGGCTGTGAGGAGAAACATGCGAGTGGCAGGAGGGTACATATATGTGTAAGTGGTAACAGAGGCCAGGACATGCTTACCTTTGGTATTGGAAACCGCAACTGGGCTATTTGAACTTCACTGATGAGAGGAACAGTGATTCGATTGGGAAGAACCAGATAGTTTGATATTATATCCAAAATGATGGTATCTGATAAACCACTGTTAGGTGGGAGGAAAAAAGAACCGAACAGTCAGTCATCAGACACTTCCACTCTCGTTATCGCCTTTAGCAGTAAGCACATCACAAATGTGATACAAACACCCGCCCATTTATAGGGTAGGTTTAAAACCAGCAGGTCAGGGAGAACTAAGATGGCGGCAAAGGCAAAACACCTATCTTGCCGTCATAATCAGCAATTTTAATACTACAACTTAACGAAAGAACAAACACCTTCCAGAATCACCAGAAAGCTCGCCGAGTGAAAATTCCACAAATAAAAGTGAAGATAAGACACTGTGACTCGGAGGAGCAGCGGGAACAGCGTTGAAAGATTCGCCCGGAGAGAGGTTTGGAGTGCGCGCCGCGAGAGGGCGGGCGGCTGAAAACCGGCCAGTTTTCACGAACGGGGAGACAAAGACGTCCCACTGGACTGATTCTCCAGCTCTGGGCGAAGTCCAGAGAACCCACTATCACACGGGGAGAAAACTGGACAGTGGGAGGGCACGCTGAAGCTCAGGTGCTGCCGGGTCCGCTGGCTTGTGGAGAAGGCAGCTTTCGAGCGAACAGCTCAGCTGCGTGACGGCACAGAGAGCTCTCTGTGACTTGTCTCTCATTCGGAAAACCGTCAGTCTGCTTTGTTTTATGACCCTGGGTGAGACATTGCTCGTGCAAAGTCATTTGGGGAGAGTCTGAATTCCCCGGCAGCTGGTAGAGCTCGGCAGCGGCTCTCTCTCAGAGGTGCTGGCGGCCATTGTCCCCGGCACAGAGTCCCCAGGGCCACATAGGGCGGAGCTAACGCTGTCTGCTTGGCCCGGAGACTCCGCCCATCCAACCTGAGCACAGCTGAGCTTCACAGACAATTGGCCTGGAGGTCAACCCTCCAAGTGCTAACAACGATTAACTGATCTTAACTTCAGCAAGACTGTGCAACCCATAACCACCTCAGGTAACCGGGGAGGCTGAGCCACTGTCCCTAGTAGGAAGTCTACCACACAAAGCTAATTGACCAACTCAGGGAAGCAGCCACCATGCAGCGACATGGAAGAAATCAGATATGAAAGAAATGGAGGAAAAAAAACGACTGGACATGGAATTCAAAACCACGGTTATAGGGTTTTTCAAGAGGCTCCAACAAAAGGTCGAGGCCTATAAGGAAATAAGCAAGACCACAAAGGAAATGAATGAGTCCTACAAGGAAATGAACAAGACCCTCAAGGATATAAACGAGACCTGCAAGGAAATAATAAGGACCAACGTGGAAATGAATGAGTCCTACAAGGAAATGAAGGAGACTCTCAAGGATATAAAGGAGACTCTCAAGGATATGAAAAAGGACCAACCAGAAATTAAGCATACACTGACTGAAACAAAAAATATTATACAAGACCTAAAAGTGCGCTGGAGCACCCCAAGAACCAAGTTCAAGATTTGAAATACAAAGAGGTAAAATCCACTTAGCTGAAAAAGCAAGAAACCAAAAGAATCCAAAAAATTGAAGATAGTGTAAGGGGCCTCTGGGACAACCTCAAGCATACCAACATCCGAATTATAGGGGTGCCAGAAAAAGAGAGAGGCCAAGACAATGAAAACCTATTTGAAGAAATAGTGACTGAAAACTTCCCACACCTGGTGAAAGAAATGACTTAGGAGTCCAAGAAGTGCACCGAACCCCAATATATAGGAACCCTAAGAGGACCACACCAAGGCACATCATAATTAAAATGCCAAGAGCAAAAGACAAAGAGAGAATAATAAAAGCAGCAAGAGAGAAACAGTTGGTTACCTATAAGGGAGCACCCATACGATTGTCAGCGGATTTCTCAACAGAAACGATGCAGGCCAGACGGGAGTGGCAATAAATATTCAAAGTGATGAACAGCAAGAATCTACAACCAAGATTACTCTATCCAGCAAAGCTATCATTCAGAATTGAAGGTCAGATGAAGTGCTTCGCAGATAAGAAAAAGCTAAAGGAGTTCATCACCACCAAACCAACATTATATGAAATGCTGAAAGATATTCTTTAAGAAGAGGAAGAAGAAAAAGGTAAAGATGATAATTATGAACAACAAATACACATCTATCAACAAATGAACATAAAAATCAAGTGAATTGGCAGGCTGTTGATCAGGATAGACTGGTGAATATAACAGAGACATGGACATAGAGAGGGAATGGACTGACAATTCTTGGGGAGAAAAGCGTTGTGGGAAGTGCAGCAAGAGACTGGACAAAAATCTTGCAACAATGGGAGAGGACAGTGGGGAGGGGAGGTGAGGGTGGAGGGTGGGATAGGTACAGGGTGGAGGGGAGCTATAGGGGGATAAAAAGGGGAAACAATGTAATTAATAAACTGAACAATAAAGATAAAAAAAAATAAAATAAAACCAGCAGGTCAGTCCATTAGATGCGGTCCTGCCACCGTTCTGGTTATGGAGGGTTTATTCTGGGAACAGAAGGCAGCATCGGCTGCATCTGGTAAGTCCTAAATGACATTTCCTACATAACTCTATCACTGATTTAATACTGAGTAACTAATATGTTTCATTAAATTTCTTTAACATAAAATATTCCAAACATCCATAAAAGTTCAGATAATACTATAACATCATTACATAGTCTATGTTTATTACATTTAAGTTTCTCTCTTGTAATATACTAGAGCCCTGGTGCACGAAATTTGTGCATGGGGGTAGGGGGATAGGGACAGGATGTCCCTCAGCACAGCCTGTACCCTCTCCAGTCTGGGACATCCCTCTCACAATCCAGGACTACTGGCTCCCACCCACCTGCCTGATTGGCCCTAACTGCTTCTGCCTGCCAGCCTCATCACCCCCTAACCACTCCCCTGCAAGCCTGATCAACACCTAACTGCTCCCTGCCAGCCCGATTGGCCCCAACTGCCCTCCCCTGCCAGCATGGTCACCCCTAACTATTTTTCTCTGCAGGCCTGATCACCCCCCACTCCCCTCCCCTGCAGGCCTGGTCACATCCCACTGCCCTCTCCTGCTGGCCTGGTCCCCTTCAACTGCCCTCTCCTGCAGGTCTTGATCCCCCCCAATTTTCCTCCCCTGCAGGTCTGGGTCCCCGCCAACTGCCCTCCTCTGCTGACCCGGTCACCCCTAACTGCCCTCCCCTGCTGGCCCAATCATCCACAACCGCCCTCCCCTGCTGGCCATCTTGTGTCCACATGGGAGCAGCCATCTTGTGTTGGGGTGATGGTCAATTTGCATATCCCCTCTTTATTATATAGGACTAGAGGCCTGGTGCAGTGGTTGGCAAACCATGGCTCGCGAGCTACATGCGTCTCTTTGGCCCCTTGAGTGTGGCTCTTCCTCAAAAGACCATGGGCTGGGCGAGTCTATTTTGAAGAAGTGGCTTTAAAAGAAGTTTAAAAAATTTGGCTCTCAAAAGAAATTTCAATCGTTGTACTGTTGTTATTTGGCTCTGTTGACTAATGAGTTTGCCGACCACTGGCCTGGTGCACGAAATTCATGCATGGGTGGGGGTTCCCTCAGCCCAGCTGTACCTTCTGCAATCTGGGACTGATGGCTCCTAACTGCTTACTTGCCTGCCTGCGTGCCTGGCTGCCTCTTACTGCCCCCCTCTGCCGGCCTGGTCACCCCTCACTGCCCTCCTCTGCTGGCATGGTCGCCCCTAACAGCTCGCCCCGCCAGCCTGGTCACCCCAAATGCCCCCCTATGCTGGCCTGGTTGCCCCTAACTACCCACACAGCCTGCTTGCTCAGTCATTTGGTCTTCCCTCACTAACCCTCCTGCCAGCCTGGTCATCCCACGCAGCCTGCTGCTTAGTTGTTTGGTCGTCCCTCACTAACCCCCCTCCCCCTGCTGGTCTTATCGCCCACTCAGCCTGTTCGGTCGTCTGCTCAGTTGTTTCAGTTGTGAGGGTCCCTTGCTCTTTATATATGTGGATATGCAGAGTGCCTAGACCAGTGGTCGGCAAACTCATTAGTCAACAGAGCCAAATATCAACAGTACAATGACTGAAATTTCTTTAGAGAGCCAAATTTTTTTAACATAAACTATATGGGTAGGTACATTGTTATTAACTTAACTAGGGTACTCCTTTAATCGCACTGTATGTGTGTGCCCGCACGTGGTATTTTGTGGAAGAGCCACACTGGAGGGGCCAAAGAGCCACATATGGCTCGAGAGCCACGGTTTGCCAACCACTGTCCTAGGGTAATAAAGAAATTTACAGGTTTTTCACACTGCATCTGGAGATTCAATACTGTAATAATCTTGAAATACTATATTCACTGAACAGAGAACCCAGGGATTTGAATAAAATGGCGGAGGCTTAAGAAACGAACACACTTTTAGTATGTTTCTTGCCTACTCTTTGGGGGTAAATGTGAGAATCGGGTAACGTGCAAGTGCATGCCTCTGGAAGCTA
Source organism: Antrozous pallidus (assembly GCA_027563665.1). Classification (NCBI taxonomy): domain Eukaryota; kingdom Metazoa; phylum Chordata; class Mammalia; order Chiroptera; family Vespertilionidae; genus Antrozous; species Antrozous pallidus. The sequence continues at coordinate 2,082,190 of CM050521.1, forward strand.
CACAAGTGAGCGTCCTTGTGACAGAAGTCACCTCTGGGCCTGCTAGGTGTTAAGAGATTGCACGTCTCAGATGTAAAGTAACTGTGCCTATAAGAGCACCCACTGGGCAGTGGGAAGGCCACCGCCACTCAGTGGGCAATAGGGCGGCACTCACCGCAGGTGGGTGTCCAGGGCAGTGGTGAGACCGCTCATGTGAGAACCAGGGGTCACGCTAACATATCAGCAAGGACCTTTAACCTCCAATGGTGCCCCCCTTCGTAAAGCCAGCAGAAGCAGGTTTGGAGGCTCTAATCACAGCCCACTCAGCGTGGTAGAGATGAACAGGTTTGCTGCAATCACCTCCCACCAGGTAAGACTGGTGGACTGTGACCCAAGCAGAACCTCTCCAAGGAGTGATGTGATGCCTATGGATTCTGTGCTCACATGGCAAGTCTCCCGCTAAGACCCTGCATGGCTAACGTTGAGTGGAGGGACCCCCAGGGATGATGCGGAAACATGGGCTTTCCCTCCCCCTTGGCTCCCAGGCCCAGGACTGACATCCAACCCCCAGGAGGCATCAAAAGAACTGAGAAAAGGCTAGTTTTAAAACATTCATTCACTTTTTAAGTTGTCTGTATCTTTCTGGGGAAAGAAAAACCAAATTTAAAAATTGATTTGTGGGATATTAGAAGGCTGCCACTATTCTGAAACATTTATACTGAAAGGCAGCTTTGTGATGAACAAAAGGTAAATGGAGCTACAGAGTCTGACATCCTATGACACTTTGCATAAGCACGTTTGAGCCCAAAGGCACATCGCAGCATCAGTAAGCTAACCACCGCACATGGCAGCATACTTACTTCAGTCCTGGGATATCCAGAAGGTTAGTCAGTCCTGTCCAGTTAATTTCTAAAAGCTGTTTAAAAACAGGGCAAAAAAATGTTATCCAAGTTATTTCTAATTATTATCAAATCAAATCAAGATTTCTTTTTTTAATATATTTTTATTGATTTCAGAGAAGGGAAAGGGAGAGATTGAAACATCAATGATGAGAATCACTGTTCAGTTGCCTCCTGCACGCCCCCACTGGGGATTGAGCTGCAACCCAGGCATGTGCCCTTGACTGGAATCAGTCCCCAGGCCAACACTCTATCCATTGAGCCAAACCAGCCAGGGCAGAGATTTGTTTTTTTTCCCACTGTTCTGCACTTTGTTTTCATTTTATAAATCATCAAGGCCATTGAGCCCTGTGAGTACACGAAGAGCTGCCTGTTGTTTTATTTTTCAATGTCATAGTTTTCCCCAGTAAAATCATACAGTAATTTACACATCTGCCCTCCAATGGATGGGCACTTGAGATATTCAGTGAATTTTTCCCCCATCATGTTCTGATGTGCGCACACAAACTGGCATTTAAAAAGTAAACATCCTGCCGAGACCGGTTTGGCTCAGTGGATAGAGCGTCGGACTGCGGACTGAAGAGTCCCGGGTTCGATTCTGGTCAAGGGCATGTACTGTGGCTGCGGCACATCCCCAGTAGGGGGTGTGCAAGAGGCAGCTGATCGATGTTTCTCTCTCATCGATGTTTCTGACTTTCTATCCATCTCCCTTCCACTCTGTAAAAAATCAATAAAATATATATTAAAAAAAAAAAAAGTAGACATCCTGGTCAAAGATACTTGTTCACTTTGTTATTTGATAGTGCCACCTAATTACCATAAAGAAAGGCTATCCCTCCTTATATTTCCACCAAAAGTATATGAAAATGTTTCTTCTTTATAACCTCAACAAAAAGAGATATTAAGAATCAACCTATTTGGCAGTTAAAAATGGTACTTTATCACTGTTTCAAATTGCATTTTCCTGATATTAGTGGAGCATGTTCCATTTATTCAACATTTGGGGGGTTTTGCTCATTTTTCTAATGGATATTTATCTTACAATAATTCTTACACAGTTGGCTATGATTCCATTAGGTGGATGGGGATGGATAAAAACTATTGATTAGAAAAACAGCTTTTCCTATCAAAATGGATACTGCACTTACTTGTGTTTATATTTGTGGGGTGGGGGAAGCTAAGTGAAATTGCATAATCTCATTACCCACATAGCTAGAGTATTGAATTCTGGCTCCAATCTCTTTGGAAAGTGGTTATAAATAAGCATGAACTAAAGGAGTTCAGGTTCTCTTGAAAAGACCAAACTAAAAAGCAACCAGTTTTAAAAGTCTTGAAAGACTGAGATTTTTCAGCAAAAGAGAAACAAGATATAAACTTGCAAGGTTAATAGCAGTAAGGATCATGCTCCCCTCCTCCCCACCCTCAGGTCCAGAAGTACAACCCAGAAGTAAGCACCCTGCCCCCACCCTCATCATCACCACAGACCTTTCCCACTAAGAGGACCAGGGACTTGAGGAACAGCCATTCTAGGCCTGGCCCATGATGTAGAACTAGAAAGCTAAGGACACCCTCCTCAGCTAACAGCCAATGAGAGGCCCTGTCAAGGGCGGGTCACCTGGCAGGACGATACTGAAAGATGAACTCCTCAGGCCACACAGGGTCGAATCCCATGACCCCTGTCAAAATGATGAGATCCGCTTGTGCAAATGCTGCCCAAGTTCAGAGAAACAACACACCAGAGAGGCAGTGTAGGATTTGTGGAGGAACAGGACCCAGCTGGTTTGAGAAGAAAGTTTTGTGTGTAGACAGAAGGCCCCTGTCCAAGGCCCTGAAGAGGGAGGTGGGACAGGAGAGCGCAGAGAGGATAAAGGAGGGAACAGTGAGTGAGGACGAGGGAGTGTGTGAGGACAAGTGTGAGGGAATGAGAATGAGTGTGAGTGCGTGTGGGATCCAGTGTGAGAGAGGTCTGAAAGCTGAGGCTTGAGAGTCCACACAGGAACACAGGGAGGAACCCACAAAAAAAGACTAGCAACTAAAATTAGTGCCCATCCCGCTGCGCCTGGATGACTCAGCTGTTTTGGGAAACTGAAGAGCCAGGGAGTCCTGTTTCCAGGCAGGAAACCACCGAGGGCTGCTGCAGCACTTCCTCCAGACACAGAACAAGCAGTGTGCAGGCCACGTCTCACCTACAAGGTGACCCTGTGCGAGCTTCATGAACAGACACACCCGTCCTTCTGCTCTCCTATCTCCCGTACCTATGGACACAGTTCGACAACAGCAACTGTTTATTTCAGCACTGACTGCTCCAGCTATCCTACATGAATTATATCACAGACTGTGAATCACCGGAAGTTCCTTAAAAATACAAACTGGTGGCTCCCGCCCTTTTCCAGTGTTTCTGAATTAGTTGGTTTTGGCTAGGCGTAAAGGTCAAGTTATTTTCCTTGTTTTAAAGCTCCCAGGATTTGCAGCTTCCACTTGGGATTCAGAAAACCGGAAAGTGTATCACCCTTCAATATACAGGAGCCGTGGTGGCAGGCGCCACCAGCCTGAAACCCTTCCTCACAGGCAGCTCGAGGTGAAGACCGGCCCCACAGCCCACTGGCAGGTGGGCTATTCCAGTTATATCGTAACTGCTAAGGCAAAGTGTGGGTAAGACAGTGTAACCCTCTGAGATCCAGACACAAGGAATGTGCAACCACTTGGGCTGCAGAGTGTGCCGGCTGCAGAGCCTGGGGCCCAGGCAACACTCGCTGCAGGGGTGAGGCCGGGCAGGAACCGCCACTGCTGGAAAGACACTACCCACTTTCCACTGTAAGAAGCCAAAGCCACAGGGGAGGGACACATAGGCCAAGCCCACTGCAGCTGGAGGACAGAAAAAGAGAAGACATGTGTATGCCTTAGGGAGGCTAGGACACTATCACAGGCCCTGTCCACCAGAGGTTCCGTGTTGCTGGACCAACTCGTGCAAACCCACCTGCACACAACCCACCACAGACATGGCACGAGGAGGGCGCTCACCAAGAGACACCAGCCTGAGAGCCAGCAGGGGCAGGACGTGCAGAGCTCCCGTCCCCCCACTGGATTGGCCAGACTGTCCACATCCATGAGAGTTGTCAGAACCACAGACCCAGAAGCTCAGAGACCTGGCAGATTAATACTGCCAAAGCTCCTGGGAGTTAGTGTGAGGGGTGGGTGGGACCCTCCTGGCCTGGGGATTCCCGTGGGCCTGTCTCCCTGGCCCTCCACTTTACTGCTGCCTCCTCCTCAGGGTTGTTGGACTGGCTTCCAACACTGCAACCTTCCCGCTCCTGCCAGTCTAGGGCCCATGTCTAACCCGCTCGGCAGAGAGGGATGGAGGGAGAAGTGGGAAGACACATTGCCTCTTGGGAGCGTTGGCAGCCATGACTCTGGCATGTGGACTGGAGACCAGAGGCCGCTGGCCTCAGCAGGAGAGAACGGAGCCAAGGTTGAATATGGGTGGGGAGATGTCACATGGCTCCTTCACCTGCAATCCCTGCAGAGGTTTCCTGAGACACCAATACAGGCTACCTTGTTAAACAAAGACCTTTTGCTTAAGGCACCTTAACTGCTGGAGTCCCAGCTAACAGGACTCAATTTCTTCTCCCGCTCACTCTGACAGGAAGATGTCACTTTCACCTTGAAGATGAAGAAAGGAAGCTCTGGTTCAAACTTGGAAGGCTTGCCTTCTACTGGCTGGGAGCCCCCTAAGGGTCAACACGCTCAGCGCACACGAATCGTCTCCTGGACACGTTCTGGACTCACTCTGGTCTGATCAGTCCTCCTGGGGCAGGGGCCGTAGACCTGAGGATTTCAACACCCTTTGAGCATGCTGGGGTCATCCCAACAACGGTCCTGATGGCAAGAGAGAATGGCTACCAGGTCTACGGATGTGCAGGGGTAGACACTGGCTTGTTCTGGCTCTTACCAGAACCTTCACCCAAGCATGTGTGCTTACCAGTACTTGATCTCTGATGTCAGGACCTCACCAGAATGCTAAACCTACAAAAATGTGTAATTTCTTAAAAATCTGAGGACTTGTATGGGCCAGGCACTGTATTACATGTTTTACATTCATTGACATTTATTCAATCTTCACATTTAATATTCTGACACAGGTATTACTGTAATCCCCTTGTTACAGATGGGAAAACTGAGGCTTAGAGAAATGAAGTAAGTTGTTCAGAGCACAAAGCGGGAGGAGCAAGAAGCAGGAGGAAAACCAGGTTGAACGACAGCTGCACCATCAGACAGCTGTGCTCCACAGCTCAGCACCTCACTGCTCTGTTTAGTTTTCTGGAACAAGCAACACATTATCAAAACTAGTCTAAAGATGTGCAAAGGCTTTGTAAGGTTCTCTGACACTGCGCTTCTAAATCATCTGGATAATAAAAAACTGAAATCTCTCTAGCTGGACTGCACCAGTGAGAATTACCTGTTAGCAGGCAGTGGATTCTGTTCCTTATTTTTCAGCTGAAAGTAACTGAAAATACACTCCCTCTCTTTGAAGCATGGGTGGTGACCTTACTCACCATATAAGGAAACTTGAAGCCCAGTGTACAAAATTCATGCATGAGATTGGGGTGTGTTCCTCAGCCCGGCCTGCACCCTCTCGCAATGCGGGACCCTTAGGAGGTATTTGACCATCCCTCTCACAATCTGGGACTGCTGGCTCCTAACTGCTTGCCTGGCTGCCTGCCTGATTGCCTGTAAACTCTCTCCCTGATCACCCCTAAACATTCTGCCTGCCTGCCTGCCTGCCTGCCTGATTGCCCCTAACTGTCTCCGCCTCGGCCCCCATCACAGTGGCTTCATCCAGGATGATGTCCAGTAGGTTGTTCAGCTATACAAACTAATTAGCACACTATGCTTTTATTATAATAGACGAGAGATTCGGTGCATGAAATTCATGCACGAGCAGCGGGGAGAGGGTGGTTTCCTCAGCCTGGTCTGCACCCTCTCCTCTGGGACCCCTTAGGGCAGTGATGGGCAACCTTTTGAGCTTGGTGTGTCAAAATTTGCCAAAAAACCAAGCATAACTAGGGTGGTGTGTCACTTCAAGAAAAAAACCATAATTCTGCAATATTTATAGTTTAAATAAAAAAATGTATAATTGTAACATATAACTGGATTTAATAAACCAAAAACTAATTATTCAACTTACCTGCTTAGTGAATTCTTTGTTCATCTGTCAGTCGGTTTCTTTTGATATTATTTAACTTGTGTGGGGTGCCATGAAATAAGATAAGTGAGGGGGAGGGGAAATTCTTTAACCAACCTACCTATTAGTGACTTTTTTGTTGCTGAATTTCATTGGCTAAACTTTCAATTGAAGGTTGGTATTTTGTACACTTCAAGCCCAAGCAAGCACTACTAACTTCATCTGTCAATCTGTTTCTTTTGTTGGTTTTGATATTATTTAACGCTGAGGATAAGGTCTCACAAAAGTACGTGGAGGGAAAAATTTTGAGTAAAGCCATTGCTATACTTTTCAGGGTGCTAAAAGTGTCTGGTAATCGGTTCCAGGCACTCCAACAAATTTCCTGTTCGTAGTGGCATTCCTCTTGATTCTCCAGATTCTCAAGCTTTGACCTCAAGTCGAAAAACACCTGAGCCCAGATGCTGTCTTGAAATTCTGCCAATTGCATCTCCAAATCACCAATTTGCATCCATTGGAAGCCATTTAATTCCAAACTACTGTAGACTACTCCATCAGGATACTTAATTATTTTTATGGTCTGTTCTAGGCTTCTAAATTGATTAAAATTATCAATGAACTGGTCAAGTAACGAGTCTAAAACATGCTGGTACTTTATATGCAAGGGTTCCATTTCATTTTGTACAGCTGCACTGGCCTTCTCAAAATACTTTGTTACTTCAGGAAAATACTTATAAGTTTTAGTTTCTACATCTCACTTGAAAATTTTAAGTTTCCTTTCTAAAGCTTTTATGTATCCAAACATAACGTCAATTCTTTTGCCAAAACCTTGTAACTTTAAGTTCAATTCATTAATATGAAAAAGAGAGATCTGTAAAAAATATCAGGGTGTTGACCCACTTATCATCATTGAGCTGAGAAAAGTTTCCCAGATCCTTATCCTCAAGAAATACCTTAATTTCTTCAAAGCACTCCACAAAGCGCTCAAGAACTTTGCCTCAGCTCAGCCTACTCACGCTATCGTACATCAGCAGTCCACTGTAGGTGGAATCAACCTCCAGCAAAAGTGCAGAAAATTCTCGCTTGTGAAGGGGGCGAGCAGCTATTAACTATTTTTGTAACAACTGACATTAAGTCGTTTAAGTCAGTGAATCCTGCCTTGGCACATAAAACCTCCTGATGGATAATACAATGAAAAGGCACAATTGGATGTCCAATAGCATCTCTAAACAATTTGACAAATCCGACTTTTTTCCCCACCATGTTTGGTGCCCCATCTGTTGTCACTGACACAACTTTAGAGATATCAGTGCTTAGGTCACAAAATGTTTGTATAACAACCTTCCATATTTTGCTTCCTGATGTACTTGTTGGCACTGATACTAACTTTATCAACTCTTCTCTCAATGTGAGATCCTCAGAATATGGACCAATAATGGCCAACTGAGCATGTGATGTGACATCAGTAGTTTCATCAAGAGAGATAGAAAAATATTTACAATTACTTATGTCTCTCTTTAATTGATGTTGTACATTTGTGTTCAGTCTCATTATTTGGTCTTTTATGATATTTCTACTGAATGGTAACTCAGATATTCTCTTAATTGCATCTTTATTATTCTGCATATCGTGAAATAGAACTGGTGCACATTTTAGGAGAGTTTCTTTAATAATTTCTCCCTCACTGAGTGCTTTTCCATGCTGAGCTATAGAGTGAGTAATGCTCATACTTGCAGTTGTTAAATGTGTATAGCCTTTTATAAATTTAAGGATGTAATTAGATTGGCTCTTATAAAGGTGTAGCTGCCTGGAAATGTACTCCTTCCTTTCATCCTCACTTTTTTTCAAGAGCCAGGAATGATTAATTTCAAAATGTCTATTTATAGTCCATGTTCTGCTTACTACCATTTCAGTACATAGAATGCAAAATGATCTGTCGTTTTTTTTTTTTTCTATAATGCCATACATCTTGGTCCATGTCTCTTGAAAGGGTCGGCTACTGCTATTACCACTTCCTTTACTTAACCTTGGTTTTTTATTTTTTGGGTTCTCCATCAGGGCGGCAGTGACAGAAGGTAGAACTATAGATAGCCTGTTAGCCCTGCAGGCAATTAGGAGTTAACTAGCCTAACTGACCACAAGATGGCACATGTAACTGTCTTTTAGGAAAGGGCAGGGTTAATAAGGATGCACAACAGTAACAGTGGTGAAATGGAGTCTGCACTATGCTTTAAAATGATGTTCCTTATATAAATTAAGATGGCTGCTGCTATTTCTAATGGCGGGAAATGGCACCCTTAGCACAGGCCCTCGCCTCTCCCAGCCTTCCCCTCACTTATCTCAGTAATGATGATGGATCAGAAATCCACGACATCCCAGAACAGTAGATTGGATGATGGTTGCTGTGGTTATGTGGTTGTTGGTAATGGTGATCACAGGGCCCCCAGAGATGAGTCCCCCGTGGCATTTCCCTGCTCCCTGTTCTGCCATCTGGAAGTGAGGTCAAAGATCCCCAAATGGCCTAATTGGAAGTCCCAGAACTAGACACTCTGTGCTGGAGTTCTGTTGTTTTGGCTGATAGATCTCCAGCACAGAGTGTCTACACGACACTACAGCAAATGTTTCATCCTCGTGAAATGTCCTTCTCGGCATGCGGCCCCATCCTTCTCTGTATGCGACCCCATGCGGCTGCATGTCATCAAAAATAGCTAAGCATGTCAGTGCTGACATGGGTGTCATAGGTTCACCATCACGGCCTTAGGGGATGTGTAACTGCTGGTTTAAACTGGCCCTCGGAGATCCCTCTCGCAATCCTGGACTGCTGGCTCCTAACAGCTTACCTGCCTGCCTGCCTAATTGCCCCTAACCCCTCTTCCTGCCTGATCACCCCTAACTGCCTCAGCTTGCCAGCCTGATCTGCCCCTTCCTTGCCCCCCTGCTGGCCTAATTGACCCTAACTTACTCCCTTGCTGTCTTGATCAACCCAAACTTGTTCCCACTGCCAATGTAATTGCCCCTAACTTGCCTCTCTGCTGGCCTGATCACCCCTAACTTGCCCCCTGAGGCCTGATTGCCTCTACCTTGCCCCCCGGGTAGACTGATGGCCCCTAACTTGTCCCCCTGCCAGCCTGATGGCCCCTAATTTGCCCCCTCCCTGCTGGCCTGACAGACCCTAACTTGCTTCCCTTTCAGTCTGATCACCCCTAACCACCTCTGCCTCTGCCTCCACCCCCAGCCTAAGCCAGTCTGGCCTCCCTCTGTGGGAGACTTGGTGGATCAGGGTAAGGCGCCATTCCCATTATCCTGCTGCTACTGCTGCCACTGCTGGCCCGAGCTCGGGCCCTTCGCAGCCATGCCTCGGCCCTTTGCATCCTCATGCTTGCTGCCACCTGCTCTGGAGCAGCCAGCCTTGCTGCGATTGGAGCCTGTGGGCCTTGGGGGAGGGCCCGAGAGGTACTTCATGCACCTCATGGTGACCGGTTGTTTGGTTGTTTTGGTCGTCCCTCACTGCCCTCCATGCCAGCCTGGTCACCCCATGCAACCTGCCTGTTTGGTCGTGATGGCTCCTGGCTCTTCATATATATATATGGAAGAGCAACTGACTTTTCACAGCCTCCTCCTTCTCTCAGCACTAGAACTTTCCTTGTAAGTTAATAATATGATGTTATTTTTAAGGTAAACACACCTAGAATATCCACACTAAAGAATAGTATTACTAAGTTTTGAGGGAGATTTAAACATTTTGATTCTGAAATTTAAACAAAAGGGAGATCTTTGTTAAATTGTTAAAAATTCCTTATAAATTATAAGTACTCAGTAATTTGCTAAAGGTTAGGTTTTTTATACTTATTGATGAAAGTTTCTTAAATACACTGGCTTTTATATAATTTGTATATGAAAAACAACATGGATATAAAATCCTTTATGGATCTCATTTCTCAAAATTTTAATAAGTTAAAATTTAATACAAGTTCTTTAGTAGCTTATGAATTTCACCATGTTCTGTGTATAGTCCGCCCCTAATCTGAGGAGACTATGTTCCAAGACCCTCAGTAGATGTCTAAAAGTGGCTACCACTGACCCCTGTATATACACTATGTTGGCTCAGCTGGTTGTGCATCATATCATGCACCAAAAGGCTGCCAGTTTTGAACTCTATATATACTATGTTTTTTTCCTGTATATAAATACCCAGGAGCCCACCAGGTGGCTCCACTGGTTGGTACATTGTCCCTTGAACCAAAGGTTTCAGGTTCAATTTCTGGTAAGGGCACATAGTTGGATTGTAGGCTCAATTCCCAGTCGAGGAAGCAACGAATCAAGGTTTCTCTCTCACATAACTTGTTTTTCTCTCTATTCTTTCCTCTAAGAATGTCTTCAGGTGATGATAAAAAAAATACAAACCTATGATAAGTTTAATTTATAAATCAGGCAAAGAGGTTAACAACAATAATGACTCGAATACGGGCACTATGACAGCTGATCTGATCACTGAGACGGTTACTAGGTGACTAGCGGTTGGGAGCTATGCAGCCTGGAGACCTGGACAAAAGATGATTCATGTCCCAGGTGGGACGAAGCAGGCAGCATGAGATTTTATCACACTGCTCAGAATGGCACGCAGTTTAAAACTTATGACTTGTTTATTTCTGGAATTTGCCATTTAATTATTTTCAGATCAAGGTTGACCACAGGTAATTGAAACCATAGAGAGTAAATCCATGTATAAGGGGGGATTATAGTCATTACAATACATTCAAAATAAGCCCATTATTTAAGCAATAGAAGGCAAGTGAGAATAATAATGTTAGTGGAAATAGAAAGTAAAGATACTTCTTTTTGTTTTTATACAGAAAAAGTACCACTTATAATTTGTCTAGATAAACCCAACAATAATTTGTATTTATTTGCATCAAATTATATAATAAAGATTCCCATTTAAAACTATACATGATAGCAATGGTGCCTCCAAAGGGCTCATCTAAACAGTACAGCATTTGTGAAGAGCTATTTGAGAAACAGATCAGTTCATCCATCAGACGCTTAATGAGCTGTGTGGAGACAGACCTGCTGTGCTTTCCAAAAATTCACAAACTGTGTGCTACCTGCACAGGACTGTGTGGGCTGAGGAGGAAACTGACCATCTGTCCTGGAAAGGACAGCCCAGGGCCAAGGGAAGCATTCTGCAGAAGGACAGGTAAGGAAGGTGGTGAGGGGTGATGGGGTTGTACTATCCCCGATTACAGTTCTGCCCTGCAATTGGAACTTGGATCCTCATGGGGCAGTGGCAGGAAAGGAAGACAGAGACCCCATTTAGAATACGATAACTGTCTGCATGAGAGACTACTCCTGTGGTCAGTCTGCACTTTGGAAAGATGCCCTAGTTGTGAGCAAAGCCTACTGAGGACAGCTGAGTCAAATGCCATTCAGAGGCTTTGGACCCAGGAGGAGGACCTATGTAGGTGAGGAGCCACCAGAAGAGGGAGGGAGCTCCTGAAGGGGAGGAGCCTGGGTGAGGAAGAGCCTAGATAAGAATGATATTTTTGTTGTCTTATTTTTGTGGCTAATAATATGCATTGACTACTTATAACAAAAAAATGGATTAAGATACAAATCTAACCATGTGAAGTGATAACATTTTTTATGGTTTATCCAAGTGTTAGAATATAATTGAGTAAAAAGAATCTTTATGGCTGTAGCTGGTTTGGCTCAGTGGATAGAGCATCTGTCTGCAGACTGAAGGGTCCTAGGTTCGATTCTGGTCAAGGGCACATGCCCGGGTAGCAGGCTCAGTCCCCAGTGGGGGATGTGCAGGAGGCAGCCAATCAGTGCTTCCCTCTCATCATTGATGTTTCCATCCCTTTTTCTCTCTCCTTTCCTCTCTGAAATCAATAAAAACATATTAAAAATAAAACAAAACATCTGAGACAATCCTTTAAAAAAAAAAAGACTCTTTATTACTTTAACCCTTCATCCACTAACTGCAGTTCATAAGCAGGCTCTGGGTCAGGCAGTGCCAAGTGTGACAGCAGCTCTGCCTATGGGCAGCACTGAGGATGGTGAGGGTAGCCTTTAGGCAGGCTGGGCTGGGTGCAGGCTCCCGGACTACTGGTTTGGAGATTTGGACAAATTAGACTCAATTCCTGGTCAGTAAAATGGAAACTGTGTGGTATTCACTATAGAGAATGAGGGATCATTGAGCAAACACCTACAAATCATACTCAGTGACAATGTTAATTACAACCCTACACTAAAAAAAAGCAGTCTATTATTTTCAAATTTTTGTAACAAACATTCTTTTTATAGTCAGGAAAATAAGTTGTCTATGGGAAGTGACGAAACCTCTGCCAGGGCATAAAGTGGTAGGAACTTACAAGACTCAGGCATCAGAGGGAAGAAGTGGGCTAAGGAAGGGATTGCTCCTTCACTGTGTGTATCTCTAGTATGTTCATGTTCTTGCCAGTGAGAGGGCAGACAAACACGCAATAAACATCAACTTACTGGCTTCCTAAGGAAGAAGACAGACAAGGCTCCCACTAAGGGCATGTCTCCAATCAGTGGCTCCAGGATCACTCGCATTGTGCCGTGGATCTAAGTGCGAATGGAAACCAAAACATGTGACAGCCAGTCAGTCCCTGATACCAGACGGAGATGCAAATGGCCCAGTGCTGCATCAGGCAGAGCCTACAGAAAAATACTTAACTTCAAAGAAATTCTTGGTTAATAAAAGCTTGCCACTTTCTTTTTAAATAGAGCATTGGATAATTTTAGGAGACTGAAATAAAAAAAAAACACCTTACCTGTATACTTTGCACACCGGCTCTACAAAAATATCGCTTGATCTCCAAATCAATCTCACAATTTCCTACAAAACTAGCAAAGAAAAAGTTCTGTATTACATTCTCCTCATCACCACAGACTTGCGAAGCATACATTAGTAATCTGACTAAAACAATGACCAGTAAAGTGATCGGCACAGGCTGCAGGCACAGCTGCACCGTGTGGCCGCTTCCCTGCAGGCAGCAGACACACTGCTCTGGGGAGGCCTCCCGCAGATTACGGGCTTGCTACAAATGTCCCTTCCCACATGCAGGCCAGAGCAGCACCTCCACGGAATGTAGTTTTCATTTGTTTTATAAACAGCTATGTTTGTTTAATACAGGGAAGATGATCTGCTCCCCAGTTCTGAGAGAACCAACAGAGCTCGGAGACTTTGAGGTGAAGATTAGAAATGTAGCCCTAGCCAGTGTGGCCCAGTGGATAGAGCGCTGGCCTGCAGAACAAAGGTTCCCGGGTTTGATTCTGGTCAAAGACACATACCTTGGTCTCAGGCTCCTCCCCAGCCTGGACCCTAGTTGGGAATTCATGCAAGAGGCAACCAATCGATGTGTTTTTCTAAACACATCAATGATTCTCTCTGTCTTTCCCTCTCTCTTCCACTCTCCCTAAAAAATTAATGGAAAATATCCTTGGGTGAGGATAAAAAAATTAGAAACGTATAAAAACTATCTGTTTGAGGCATCATTTTTCTCACTAATTAAAACATTTCAGAGTGGCTCAGTGGTTGAAAGTCAACCTCTGAACCTCCTCCAGGTCATGGGTTTGATTCCCGGTCAGAGCACATGCCCAGGTTGCAGGCTGGACCCCCAGTGGGGGGGCATGTTGGAGGCAGCCTATCAATGTTTCTCTCTCATAACTGATGTATCTATCTCTTCCTTCCTCTCTGAAATTTAAAAAAAAATTTTTTTAGAGACATTTCAATCATTAATATGAAATACATGAATGAGTGTGATGTAGAATGTAAGAATTGCACCTGTGTTTTTCGTTGTTGTTTTTTCCTTAATCCTCACCTAAAGATATTTTCCCCACTGACTTTTAAAGAGAATGGAAGGGAGGAAGAGAGTGAAAGAGAGAGCGAAACATCGATGTGAGAAAGATGAATTGATTGGTTGCCTCCCACACATGCCCTGACCAGGGCTGGGATCAAATCTGCAACCCAGGTAAATGCCCTGGCTGGGAATCAAACCCTTGAGCCTTTTGTGCGCAGGCTGATGCTCTGACCACTTAGCACACTGTGCAGGGCTTACATTTGTTTTAAACACAACCATGAAATGGCAGCTGCCTTTGGGTGGAATATGCATGAATTGACCCGCAACCCTGAGCTCCAGGTGCAGGAGGTCACGCCTGACCTGAGAGTGTCTGCAGGAGGCTTGCTGAGCACTGCACAGAGTGTCTGAGCACTTGAGCACAATAACTGGGTCTTCATCAAGATTTTAGTCAAACCCCCAACATCAGGTATATCTACCTTACGGGAATAGCTAAGTGACACTATATCATCAACTATGACACAAATAGAACACAAATAAAAACTTACCTAATCTGAAGGTCCAAAATAATTTGCCTTTTGTCCACATTTTCGGTATATACCTTGACACCATTGATTCTGAGGGGCTGGAGCGAGAAGTGATTTTCAATGCAGGGATGGTAAAAACACAAACAATGGCAAAACAGCCAAATGGCAAAATGACCAGGCAGCACCGAGCTGAGGAGATGTGCTTTGGCACAGGCTGTGGGAATCACAGCTCTACCCCTGGGTGTGCCAACTGGCTCACTATCAGCGAGTTACTTCACCTGTTCTTCAAGTGCGGACGAGGTTACCATAAATCACAGACATGAGGAACGTGGTCACAGGTTCGAATCCCTGTCAAGAGCACGTACCTGAGTTGTGGGTTCACTCCCCAACCCTATTGGGGCGAGTTCGGGAGTTCTACATGTGTCTCTCATATAGAAATTTCTCACCCCACCCCTCCACTGTCTCTGAAAAGCCATGGAAAAAATATCCTCAGATGAGGATTAATAAAACAATGTATATACCTTAACTAAAAAATACTTTTTTTGCTTAAAAACATGATGTCATTGGTACTGATGGACTTGCTTGACTTAGGGTTGACACAAACCTTCAATTTTTTTAAAAAAAAACCTCACACTATCTGCAAAGTGCAATAAAGCAAAGAGCAATATAATTAGGTATGCCTTAATATTATTCCAGTAACAACACCTACCTATCCCCTCCCCTATATGACTAAGGTGATGCCTCCAAGACTGGCACTGGAGTCTTTACTTGTTTTAAACAACTTGAGGGTAAATACTTCATGCCTGTCATCAACTTTTGAACCTTTAGTGTGAGTTCACATGTTGAACTCCTTTCCAACAGAACAGATTGTTGAAAATGTGCAAAGATAATTCTGACAGAAGAGTGTGAGTAGAGAGACATGCTGGAACTAAGGGAAATGCCCCAGTGAACCTGAACTGGCCAAAAGACCACCCTGGACAGATGAGGGCAGGCGAGGCCAGGAGAGAACACCACATGAGAGGCAGAACCTGGAGTAGCTGCACCACCCACCCCAAGATCTTCTTCCCAAGGAAAGAATGGGGAGAGGTTTAACATGTCTTTTAATTTCCACAGCAACCTGACTGTGCACACATGTAAGGATACTTAAGAAGAAACTGACCTGCTGACCTACGTCGACTCTCGTGAAACTAAAGGTGCTAAGGTGGGTGTTTGCTCCCCGCACAGCTGGCTCTATGGTTTCTCGAAACAACTTCTCTATAAATTGGCAAATAAAAGGCCACATGTGTTTTACAGTCTGAAAGGAAAAAGAACTCATGTAAGACAAAACATTTTAATACACAGTGTACTTAAGTCATGGTAAAAATTATGCCCCTTCAGCTTATCAGAAATTTTTAAAAATTAAAGGGAGGGCTTTTTTGTTATGCAAAAATAAATACAATTTTAAATTTTAAAATGTATGGCAACAGTAAACTACTAATTAAGTATATATTGCAGGAATTAGTTATTCTCAGCACATTCAATGATTGCTAAAAAAAAAAAATCATAAAATCCTGTGGTTTCAACTCATCCTATCTAATGAGAGAATATTCTAATTGACCATCACGGCATCACAAAGATGATTGTGCCCACAGCCAATGAGGAGGGAATATGCTAATTAAACACCAAGCCCTCAAAGATGGTGGCACCCACAGCCACAAGATGGCAGTGCCCAGGCTGGCAGGGGGGTTAGTGATGACCAAACGACTGAACTGCAGGCTACATGGAGCGACCAGGCCAGTGGGGGGGCCATGTGGGGTGACCAGGCTGGTTGGGGAGGCAGTTGGGGGCAACCAGCCTGGCAGGAGGGGCATTTGAGGGCAACCAGGCCAGCAGGGGGGACAGTTGGGGGCTATTCTGCTGGCATGGGGGCAAGGAGGGATGACTAGGTTGATGGTTGGGGGGGCAGTTGCGGGGAGACCTAGCCAGCAACAAGGTGTAGTTAGGGGTGACCAGGCCAACAGGAAGGGCAGTTAGGGGTGATCAGGCCAATAAGGGGAGGGCAGGTGGGGGTGATTCAGCTGGCATGGGGGGCAATGAGGGGTGACTAGGTTGATGGGGGAAGGTAGTAGGGGTGACCTGGCCAGCAGAGGGGGGTAGTTAGGGGCAATCAGGCCGGCATGCAGAGGCAGTGAGGGATGATCAGGCTGGCAGGGGGTGGGGAAGAGTGTAGGTAGGGGCAAATAGACAGGCAGGCAAGTTATTAGGAGCCAGTGGTCCAGGATTGTGAGAGGGATGTCTAGACCAGCAGTCAGACACCCCCTGAGGGGTCCCAGATTGGAGATGGTGCAGGTTGGGCTGAGGGGATTCCATGTACAAATTTTATGCACCGGACCTCTAATTGCTAAATAAACTGCTAAAACTGTAGAGCTTTTAATAAACATTAATGAGTTTTCCTCAATGATGAATTAGCTTCCCATGCTGCAAGGTGACCCCTGTCTGCACAGCTCTGAGAATATTACATAAAATATGAGGGATCGGAGATCCACTTCAAACTAGACTGATCTAAAAACAGAAGCTTTTAAAAAAAAATTTAGATAATTATTTATTACTAGGATTCTTGGGAGTTATTTGTTCTTCATAATGTTTTCATCAGTGGACAGACGATGGGGAAATAAGACAGAAGACCAGATACAACTATGAATAGCTCATTAATCTTCTCACTGTTTGGAAAAGGAAAGTAATGTCTCATTTATGACTGAGCTCTTTTGGGAGCAGAAGCCAAATCCAGAGGAGTTCACACAGTGTCACTATCTCAACTCCCAAATATGGAAGGATGCATCCCATCGCAATTCCCACTGCCAGCTGGTATTTGGTACACTGTTCTCTTACCTTATTTAGCCATTCTGCTCTTTCAGTGTCTGGAAAGTGAACCTAAGAGGAAAGCACACGGATGTGACTGACTGTCACGTAGGCCATGGCTGTTCTCAATGCAGGCCTACTGTTCACAAACAGATTCTTTAAACACCCTGCCCTGAAGCCTGGAAAACGGCATATGAGGGGACACTGCCGTGAGGCACTCTGCTTTACACTTTAGGAACAGCTGCAGCAAATGCCCCAGGCCCTCCCCTCAGCCTTGCTGTCCAGAGGAATGTGTGTGGATATCTGGAACATCCAAACAAGCATTTCAAATGGAGCCCTTTCTACAGGATCACTTTCCCATGGGGTTCAGCGCTGTCCGTGTTCCAGAGACTAGACCAAAGCCTTCAAAACCCCACCTTCCCTCTGCCTTCCTTTGGTCCAACCCAGTCTTTGGTGCGCTGCTGTCGCCCACATCTCCCTCCCTTTCGCCCTGGGCTAGGATGGGGAACTGGAAGGGGGTGATGGCAGATGTCGTCCCTTTCCCAGAGGGGCCAAGGGCTGGTGGCCAACCTCCCACACCTTGTCCCTCCCTTCGGCCAGCAGGCCCAGATCAGCCCCGCCCTGATTGGCCCTGATCGCCAGCCAGGCCTAGGGACCCAACCCGTGCACGAATTCATGCCTCAGGCCTTTAGTATTACCATAATTACTGTTTGGGCACTACTATAAAAGTCAGCCCAGCTGAAAACGGTGTGGCTCAGTGGATAGAGCGCCGGTCTGTGGACTGAAAGGTCTCAGGTTCGATTCCGGTCAAGGGCATGTACCTTGGCTGCGGGCACATCCCCAGTGGGGGCCGTGCAAGAGGCAGCTAATGGATGTTTCTCTCTCATGGATGTTTCTGACTTTCTATTCTTCTCCCCTTCTCTCTGTAAAAAATCAATAAAATATTTAAAAAATAAATAAAAGTCAGCCCAAATCTATGACCTCTGCACGCTGTCACTGCACATTAAACGATATCACAAGCAGACACTGTTTGACCACCTGTGCCACAAGTACAGAGAGCAGGGCCATTGGGTGAGAGGGTCTGAAAGGCAGTCTGTGACATCAGCTCTGGAAAACAAAACTGCTACTCTACTTTGTAAAGAAATATCCCAAAAATCAAGAATCTTTTGATAGAATTACAGCAAAATGAGTTTAATCTGCCACAAAAGCCTTCCTTTTACCTATTTTCAGATCCTTTCTTCTCTGAAAATACTAGTAAATAATAGGATGTGTCCATTTCTACCTTAAACCCAATAAACAACTGAGAAACCATGTCAAAACAATGGTGGTTCTCAGTCTGCGGCTCAGTGGAAGCAGACACAGAGGCCTCTTGGCTGCACTAGCGTCTCTGTGATAGACAGCCCTGTGCCCAGTGCCCAAGGGTCAGGGCGGTCTCGGGGCCTGGCAGACAGGCTGGGCTGAAGCTCTGCCCAGTGAGCAGGGCTAAGTGGTCAGCTCCTCTCTGCTGACTGGTGGGAACAGCTATGAATCCTACAAGCCTCTGGGAGACCCAGCTTCTCTGGACTTTCTGTGCACAAGGATTTTCTTCCTCCTTCTCCAGAGGGCAAAGAGTGTTTAGAGTGGCTTTCATTATTTTAAAAAAGATTCCTTGTGTGTGTGTGTGTGTTTAAATATATTTTTACTGATTTCAGAGGGGAAGAGAGAGGAGGACATAAAAATATCAATGATGAGAATCATTGATCAGCTACCTCCAGCAGGCCCCATATAAATGTGTGTGTTTTATGTTATGATCAGGAAGCATTTTTTTCTTTTTTTAAATACATATTTTATTGATTTTTTACAGAGAGGAAGGGAGAGGGATAGAAAGTCAGAAACATCGATGAGAGAGAAACATCAATCAGCTGCCTCCTGCACTCTCCCTACTGGGGATGTGCCCGCAGCCAAGGCACATGCCCCCGACCAGAATCGAACCCGGGACCCTTCAGTCCGCAGTCCGACGCTCTATCCACTGAGCCAAACTGGTCTCAGCATGATCAGGAAGCATTTTATTGCTCCTCCAAGTTTAAGAATTTTCACTGACAGAAAACCAACACTTTCAGAAAACCACCTGCACAATCTTGTTCAGCTGCTGAAGCTTGGTTTGTTTGTTTTTTCTCTCCACTCCACCCATGATTGACGAATCAATCTTAACTTCCAATTTCAGTATTTGGCTTTTGCTTAGGAAGTTCTTCATGACCATTTTTAATTGAGAACAAGGCCTCTTCCTCCAGAGATGCAGTGGTCACTGCATGGCATGCTCCCCAAGGTCATCGCCGATTCAAAAGGGGTACTGTTTTGAGACAGCAACCTGATCAGGTTGGACAGGAGGGTACAGCAACCTGATCAGGCTGGACAGGAGGAATCTTCAGTCTTTTCACTGAACGTTTTACATAGAGACTAGTATTGGACAGCCGTTCTGGGTTCCTTCAAGATTTCTGCTGCTCTCAACAATTCCTTTCCTACTTGCTCCAGTTTATTCCGCTGGATACAGTAGAGTAAAGAGCAATGGCTCACTGCCCTTTGACAGCACACGACTGAAAAGGCGGTCTCACAAGTCTGGAAAGGGCTGACCACAGAAGCGCTGAAGCATCACACCTGCTGGGGGAGCCCATACACTGACAGGGGAGCCTGGACACTGCTGGGGGGTCACCATCTCCAGGCAGTGTAGGTCACACCCACGCTGGAAGAGCAGCCTTGGTTGCTCTGAAGAACTGGGTTCTTGCTCACTTCTGAAAGCCCATAACCTGTATCCTAAGTGGTGTGCCCCACACAGAGAAAGCTTTGACTAACCCAGATTTTCTACCGCTTCAAACCAAGCAAGGCTCACAGATTGGTTCTTGTCTGGGAGCCCACATACAGAAACTGTGTATGCAAACCAGCTTGGAGACCAAACCATTAGATTTTCAACAGGGTCCAGAAACCACGAGGTTAAAATAATGACATCAGGTGGTCAGTTAAGGCTGAGCTCTTCAAAGCTTCTCGTGTAAAAGGGGGAGACGTGGGAAGACCAGCGAGGGCAACGAGTCTTTATATCCAACTCCACTGTGTGAAAGAATAAAGGAGCGACCACTTTCCGAGTGTACCGCAGGCATGTGCAAGTTCTGTCATATCCATTACCTGACAGTGTCCACACAGGAACTAATAATGTCCACACTCACAGGACACCTATTCAGTGGCAGAATGGGGATGAAGGCCACTTTGTTACTGAGAACCAGGCAAGGCTGTGGAGACAGACAGTCCACACAGCCCACCACGTTCTCACAGGGACATGCCAATCAAAGAGTGAAGCCTGACATGCCTTAAATTGTACGAGGTTCTGGTGACAGCCAGAGGTAGGAAATTCTGCATTTAATAGTGATCTATTTATCTAGACTCTAGAGGTTAAATATAGTACAAGTCCTGAAAGAGCTGATAAAGTCCAGCAAACATAATAGCAATTCACACTAAAACACTGTTATCAGACCCAGTCTTTCACCCAAAACTACAAGAAGGATTTAAAGACTGGTTTTACTTAATATCCACACTCCTTCATATGAAAGGGCTATGATAAGTAGTAATATCAAAATTCCATATGCATTCACCTTAGGACCCAGCAATCCCATCTCTATGAATTCATCCTAGAAACAGACTGGCAAAAATATGAGATGACGTGTGTGCAGCGCCATTTGTAATAGCAAAGACCAGAAATGACCAAACAGCCACCCACACTGGGCCGGCTGAACAAGCTGTTATGACACACTTGATGAAATGCTGCCAGCAGTGAAAGGGGCAAGGAAGGCCTCCATCATAGTATTTTCTAGGATTGTTTGGATAATGCTATGGAAGAATTTCCAGGGCCTGTTTTAAAGTGAAAATAGAAAATGGAGAAAACCATGTACATACCATTCATCTCACAAGAGGGGAAGATGTGCGCATGTGTGTATTAATATATGCTTGTAATTTTTAGAAATAAAAAATTAACAAAAACTTAAAAAAACTGTTTACCTTGAGGAGGGAGAGGACATGGTAGGAGAGACAAGTATATAAGTCAGGGAATGAAATCTAGTTGACCCTCAACTCACAAGGAAAGAGTTTGTGGAAATTGAAGAAAGTAAACCTGTTACCAAATCTTAATTTTGTTCCACTATGTTTAAAATCAGCTTCTTACTAATATATATGCATAAACATCAGCTTATGTTCCACAAAGCAGAATTTAAAGTACTAAAAACATTACAAAGACGGGCATATACAGAAGAAATAGAAAATAACTTTCTAAACCATGTAGAAATGCATGAACACGTATTACTTGGTTTTAAATTTTAACCTTTCAACTAAAAAAAGAAAGAAACCAAAAAAAAAAAAAAAAAACCCCACTAAATATCCCTTATAAGTCCACTTATAAAACAAGTTTTCATGTTTATTTATATTGGTTCCAAAAAGTCAAAATAATCAGTTTGATTGTTCAAGTTTTGATTATATTTAAGAGTTGACACTACCCAAGAAATCTTTTAAATCTTATCTTAAAAAAAAACACACAAATGCATACTTGTGATTCTAATATGTTGATATTACCAAAGTTGTTCTGCTTAGAAAAAAATTTATTAAATATGCAAAGACAGAACATTAACTGTATGCCAGGAACTCTACATGCAATATCTTATTTCATCTTCACAACAAACATCTGAACAATTTAGTGGCTCATCTGATAGATAATTAAATATATCTGTTCAAACTAACAGGGGAAATAAGTGGATTAGACCCAGAGGGCTCTAAGGTCCCCTGTTAAACCTTGTTGAGGTATAAAGAATGAAACAAACTTACACATAAGTAATATTTTCTAATTAAACCATGTTTCCCATTTCTGAACATTAAAAAATAATATGGGATAACATTTAAAATTAAAATTTTCACAGCACCCCCCTAAAAACGACATCAACAGCACTTGTGTGGACTTAACTGAGTACCTCCAGCTACAGGCAGGACAGCGGGTATGTCGCGAGGAGTGGGCATCCTTTAAACATCTACCTGCCACATAAATTAGTGCTGTCCGCACACTCCCTCACTAACAAAATCTAGAACAGGGCAATCCACGTCTGGAAAAGTATGAAGATACATTATCTTTCACACCTGAAGCATTAATGATTTAATACTTCCAAAAGAAAGATGGATAAAATGATCACTTTAGAAACCAAATGTCATTAAACCTCAAATAATAAACTGGCCTATCGAGTTCATTTATTTGTATTTTTCCTTGTTCCAAGAAGGAATGGAGCTCTGCTCATGTCTGCATAGTTCTTTAGTTGCTCATCCGAGAAAAATAAACCAAGAGTTGGTTTGGCTCAGAGGTAACAGCATTGGCCGGAGGACTGAAGGGTCCCTGGTGAAGAATTCTTTTACTATCTTGGGGAGAAGGAAGGATGAATTCATTTCACCTGATACAGCAATTTTGAGTGTGTCCTCTGAGCCTGGGATGGGCTTGGGGGTCCCAACCAGCACAGTACCACCTGCCAGCTGGGCCTGGGAGCTCTGCCTCACCAGCCACCAAGAACACCTGAGGGAGGACTGTCCCCTCGTCATCAATCCCCAAACACCAACCTTTCTACACCACGAAATGAATTATACACAAGTCGACAAATGAACTTATGAAGCAGGATGAGCTGCCGCTGCTCACTGCTCCCCTGGTTGCAAGTCTCATGGGGTCCCTTAGAGTTTAGGACATACATCCAGTGATGAAAGAAGCAGGGGAAGGAAATGGCACGGGTATGTTCCCCAGGAGAGCACATGCTGGGTTCTTTGTCTGGAGGGTTTTGGTCTCTCTCTCTCTCTCTCTCTCTCTCTCTCTCTCTCTCTCTCTCACACACACACACACACACACACACACACACACACACACACACACACACACAGATGGGGATCTTAGGGGAGGTCTCAGGGAGGGTTGCAGCAGAACATCAGCTTTCCAGGGGTGCTCTTTCAGGGTCATGGTCTCTAATGACTGGTCAGTGCCAGGGCAGGGCCTTGTCAGTCACTGCAGCTGGTCCTGGTGTTGCCCACCTGATTCTGTTGCCTTTCTGGTCCTGGAACGGAAATACAACCGAGGCCTAGATGTTCTCTCAGGACGTGACCTCTGTACCCGCTGTAATTGCTGGGCCATTAACGAAAAACCTACCGCTCTCTACACTGGTGCTTTCCATGCAGACAGACAGTTTTTAATTATTTTAAAAAATATATTTTATTGATTTTTTACAGAGCGGAAGGGAGAGGGATAGAAAGTCAGAAACATCGATGAGAGAGACATCGATCAGCTGCCTCTTGCACGCCCCCTACTGGGGATGTGCCCGCAGCCAAGGTACATGCCCTTGCCAGAATCAAACCCGGGACCCTTCAGTCCGCAGTCCGACGCTCTATCCACTGAGCCAAACTGGTCTAGGCAAGACAGACAGTTTTTAAAGACATTACCTGTAGATTGTAATTTCACAGGTAGCATTATGTGTGTGACTTGCTGAGATAAGCTGGAGGGGACCTGGAGAAAGTCATTACAATTTCTTCATATCGTGTAATTATGTGTATTAAATAATGACATTGGCCAAAATCCTCAAATAAAAGGCTTTTTTTAAATTTTAACTCTAAGCCACTGGCACTGCGCATGCAACCTCTCTGTGGCACACAGGGGAGAGCTCTGAGCATTCCTACAGGTTCGCTGTTCGAGTGTATCAGGAGAAAAGGACTCAAATGTAAATTGGTAGCAACATAAATTTGTGCCCTCTGACCTTTTTATACTTAAACTTCTTTACCCATTTCCCATAGGAGTAATGTAAGGCATCTTTCTCTTTCCTCAAAACCCCCAATCCCAGTCTGCCCCCTCACCTTTTCCATAGCTTTAGGGTACAAGGAAAGTAGAAAAACAGGGTCAAGAACTCTCAATACCGTACTTTTTCCTAAGACACTGGGATGCTTTCTCCTAACAGCTACTTCTATAACGAGTAAAGTATTCAAGGTCTAAAGGGTGGGAGAGAGTGTCTTTCTCAGAACCTGTCAATCCTGGAATAAAATGTTAACAGATGATCAAATTATTGCTATGTATGGCAAAAAGAAATTGCACAAAATAACTAGATTTCTCTATTTCAAGTCTATATAAAGTAGACAATCAATTCATGAGTAAATAAAGCAATTAATCTTTTTCAAAATCCAGTTATCATTTCCTCAATGGTTCGTGACAGCCTCACTGACCCGGTCACTCTGGACTGCTGAGGACACAGCACCAACAATGGAAGCAAAGACCCTGACTCCAGGGCCAGTGCTGCAAATCCATCTGTGTGAGATTTTCCTAAGAACACTTTCAAAACTCCCAGCTGCTTTTTATGTGAGGAAAAAAAACACAAGAAATTCCACTAGGGAACTGAAGAAGCACTAACATCCCTGCAGTCTTTATCTGAGACTACAGGTGGTAACCACGAACAATCTCTCCCCTTTAGGTGCTGACCATAGCTACCAGTTAGGGTAAATTTGACGCTTTCTTTTGTCATCTCAAACTAACAGCTCAAAGTCAGCACTGGCTGCTGATGAAGGAGAGCTGGCTGCGACCAGTGCAGAGCCACAGAGGCCAGGCTCGAGGCCCCTCCCGGCTCAGGGCGCAGGAGTGGCGAGGGGAGCACGTAGGTGCTGCCCTGACAAACGCTGTTTGGAGTGAGTTCAACTTCAATAATTCACTGCCGTCTCTCTGTGGTGTGAAGACCCCGTCTATTTCTGTCAACTGGGAAGGAGTAAAATAAAAATTAAAAAGTAGGGCATAGTTATCCCAGCATATCTTCTAAAAGTAACAGAACTGTCTGAATTATCTGCAAAACAATTATTTCTAGTTCTCTAAAAGAATGGACACGTCTAAGGAATTTTATGGAGGCCTTCTGTAATTTCAGAGAATGTATCTGCGATGCTAGATGTATGTCACCCATCCATTTGTTTTTGAAAGGTGGCTCAAGTTTTGGTGCATGTGTGGGAGGAGCTTAAGTCAGGACTAACATTCAATGGCACAGTAAACATAGGGACACATCTTAACTTTACCCCAGAGAACCATCAAATCCCTTTATCACAATATTAAGTCAAGAGACTCACTTACCACCTTACTAAAGATGCATGTCTACAGATGTTTTTCAAAGACTTGAAGCGTTTTTTTAAGATTCTAAAGTCATTTGGACATTCTGTAACTGCTGAAAGAAAAAAACTCATATAGCCGAGACGGGTTTGGCTCAGTGGATAGAGCGTCGGACTGTGGACTGAAGGGTCCCGGGTTCGATTCCAGCAAGGGCATGTACCTTGGCTGCGGGCACATCCCCAGTGGGGGGCGTGCAAGAGGCAGCTGATCGATGTCTCTCTCTCATCGATGTTTCTGACTTTCTATCCCTCTCCCTTCTGCTCTGTAAAAAATCAGTAAAATATATTTTTAAAAAAAAAGAAAAAAAAAAAGAAAAAAACTCATACAATTATTAGACAGTCTTGATTTAAAGGGGAGGTTCTGGCATGAGTTCCATCGATCTCACAAGTTAAATGAGGCCAAGAACAGGAGATCTGTCTTCTCATCTCCTTTACTAAAACACGTAAGATAGTATGGTCACTTGTCATTTTAAATCCAAATCAAATGCTACTATTCAAATTTCCATACTTAGGTTTTAACGGGAACGAACTAGATTAGCGATTTTCAATCTTTTTCATTTCATGATACATATAAGCAAATCACTAAAATTTTGTAGCACATTGGAAAACATACTTTTTGCCAATCTGACAAAAAATAGGCATTACTTTGATTGATTTACAAAATAACAGTAATAGTAACTACCTTCCCTTTTGGCTCCAAAAATAAATCAGGTGCCTACACTTGCGTAAGGATTTCTGGGACCAAGAATTAACCAATTAGCACTAGCCCAGGTTCAATTGCAGTCAAGGGCATGTACCTTGGTTGCAGGCACATCCCCAGTAGGAGGTGTGCAGCAGCAGCTGATTAGTGTTTCTCTCATCAATGTTTGACTCTATGTCCTTCTCCCTTCCTCTCTGTAAAAAAATATCAATAAAATATATTAAGAAAAAAAAGAATTAACCAATTAGATGCAACCTTATTGTATGATGTGACAAATAAGATCCAACCCTATTATATGACTTACATATTTATGGTTTAAAACAGGGTGTTCACACCAAACAGTTATTGTTGTGTTGGCTGCTGTCATTTTTAAATTTGACAATCTCAGGGAAAAGAGGCCAGTACCCTTTTGGACAGGTATGCATCTTAATATTCTTGGAGCACACTGGTTGAAAATTGTGGGAATACAAGACAGATGTATAATTGTAGCATTGAAGTAATTACACAAATTCTGTATAGTGTGTGAAATTAATCCAGCTATGTTCTATTATAAAAAATAGAAACTATACGAGACTGAAGTTGGGGTTAAAATTCTCTAGAACAGTAGTTGGCAAACAGAGGCTCCCGAGACACATGCGGCTCTTTGGCCCCTTGAGTGTGGCTCTTCCATAAAATACCATGGCCTGGGTGAGTCTATTTTGAAGAAGTGGTGTTAGAAGAAGTTTAAGTTTAAAAACTTTGGCTCTCAAAAGAAATTTCAATCGTTGTACTGTTGATATTTGGCTCTGGTGACTAATGAGTTTGTCAACCACTGCTCTAGAATTATAGAACCAACAGGAATACCTAACACCTACATGGATTCAGAGGTCACATTTTTTTTTAAAAATATATATTTTATTGATTTTTTTACAGAGCAGAAGGGAGAGGGATAGAAAGTCAGAAACATTGATGAGAGAGACATCAATGAGCTGCCTCTTGCACGCCCCCTACTGGGGATGTGCCCGCAGCCAAGGTACATGCCCTTGCCGGAATCGAACCCGGGACCCTTCAGTCCACAGTCCAACGCTCTATCCACTGAGCCAAACCGGTCTCGGCCAGAGGTCACATTTTAAATTTTACAGTTAAATTTTTCATTTTAAAGAAATCAGTTTAGCCCTGGCTGCTTTGGCTCAGCGGATAGAGCACTGACCTGTAGTCTGAAGGGCCCCGGGTTTGATTCTGGTCAAGTGCACATGCCCAGGTTTGCAAGCTCAATCACCCATAGAGCGCCAGCAGGAGGCAGCTGATCAATGATTCTGTCTCATCATTGATGATTCTCTCGCTTTCCCTCTCCTTTCCTCTCTGAAATTAATAAAAATATTTTTAAACAATCAGTTTGTATGATATCTATAAGAGCTTAATATTTATCCTCACATGCAGACAGTAAATATCTCAAGACTTTTAAGAATTAACTCAGAGAAATTTGCCCACTTAAAATCTACTTGTGCCCAGTTGCTGTGGCTCAGTGGTTGAGCCTCAACCCAGGAACCTCAAGGTCATCACTTCGATTCTGGTCAGGGCACATGCCAGGGTTGTGGGGAGCATGCAGGAGGCAGCCTACTAATGTTGTTGTTTCTCTCTCATCGATGTTTCTCTCTATTCCTCTCTCTTCCTTTCTCTCTAAAAATCGACTTGTTTCTCCTTTGTATTTGTATACATAAAGAATAGGTAATCATAGGACTTTTTCCTGAATATAATCATCTACCTTTAATGGATTTTGGGAACAAGATTTTGGTACATACCCCTTGATGCTGATTTGTCATTAACTGGGATCATACAATACATCACAGCCAGGGGGCAAACATGGCATCTACCGATGGCCACATCTTACACAATGACAGCACAGCATCGCAGCAGGGAGATGGCCACTACCCATCTACCTGGCATTTAACATCTCTCGCAGTCTGTCATCTATCTCTCTACCACGTCTCTGTCTTCTGTTTATCAAACAAGCAAAGTTACAAAGACCCCAGACTATCTGCCTCATGTCATGGCATGTCCAGAACAGGAGCAGCTATGAGACAAAGTGACTCAGCAGTTACCCGAGGCTGCTGTGAGAAATGTGAAAGGAACGGGCAGTGTAGCAGGGATGGAAGGAGTCTTTGGGAAGATACAAATGTTCTAAAATTACATTCTGGTAATAATTACAGTCTTGTGAATATACTGAAAACAGTAAGCACAGTCCTCCAGACTTCTAGGTTTAGCCCACAGTGATGGATTTCAAACTTTTGGTCTCCGGTTTTTGGTTTTTGATAAAATTGATAAATTGGTGGTTTTTTGAGCCACCGAGTTTGTGGTACTTTGTTACCCTGGACCTAGTGCAGGCAGTAAGCAAAGACAGGTTGTAATCTTTCCCCTCTTGTTCCATTCACTGTGAAATTACAATCTACAGGTAATGTCTTTGAAAACTATCCTTTGTATACATAGCAAAGTTCACTCCCTTATTTTCTCCAATATAAAACTAAAATCTGAGACCCTGGAAGGGTGGCTCAGCTGGCTACAGTCTTATCCTGTACACCAAAAAGGTTTCGGGTTCGATACCCCAACAGGGCAATACTGAGGTTGAGGCACATATGAGGCAACTGACTGATGTTTACATCTCACATTGATGTTTCTTTCTCTCTCCCCCCTTCCTCTCTCTGAAATCAATAAACATATCCTTGAGTGAGGATTTTTTTAAAGTTAATTACATTTTTAAAAACACAAGATCTGACTCAACTATTAAGTAAAGCTGAAACCTGTTTGGCTCAGTGGATAGAGCATCAGCTTGCAGACTGAAGGGTCCTGGGATCGATTCCGGTCAAGGGCATGTACCTTGGTTGCAGGCACATCCCCAATAGGGGGTGTGCAGGAGGCAGCTGATCAATGTTTCTCTCTCATCGATGTTTCTAGCTTTCTGTCCTTCTCCCTTCCTCTCTGTAAAAAATCAATAAAATACATCTGAAAAAACAAAACTATTAAGTAAAAATCAACCCTTTCTATTAGCTACTGGATAGATTTCAAAATCTTAATGTATGTGAAAATTAACTAGCAGTGGTATTGTAATTTGTTTTGGATTACATTTGGGTTTTTGGTTTTAAAAACCCAATCCTCAGTAATTTAGGAAGTATTAACAGATCTTATGCATTCACTTGCTAGGTATTTAAATGTTAACAGCACAGCCCTAACCGGTTTGGCTCAGTGGATAGAATGTCAGCCTGCGGACTGAGGGGTCCCAAGGTTTGATTCCGGTCAAGGGCAAGTACCTTGGTTGCGGGCACATCCCCAGTGTGTACAGGAGGCAGCTGATCAATGTTTCTGTCTTACCGATGTTTTTGACTATCCCTCTCCTTCCTCTCTATAAAAAAAATAAATTAAATAAATTAAAAAAAATGTTAACAGCACAAATATGATTTCAGTAGGCAGTTCACCGAAAATCTATTAGTATAGATGGTAATCTATACTAATAAAAGGGTGGTCACAATACCCTCACAGTAACAACTGAACAGCAGGCTGTGTGGGGGCAACCAGGCTGACAGGGAGGTTAGCGATGAGCAGAGGGGGGCAGTTGGGGGTGACCAAGCTGGCGGGGGTGGGCAGTTAGGAGCGACCAGGCCAGTAGAAGGGGCAGTTGGGGCAACCAGGCTGGCAGGGGTGGGCAGTTAGGGGTGACCAGGCTGGCAGGCAAAGGTGGGGGGAGTTAGAAGCGACCAGGCTGGCAGGCAAAGGCGTTTAGAGGTGATCAGGTTGGCAGGGGGGCAATTAGGGGCAACCAGGCAGGCAGGCAGGTGAGCAGTTAGGAGCCAGCAGTTCTGGGTTGTGAGAGGGCAGTCAGACACCCCCTGAGGTATCCTGGATTGGAAGAAGGTCCAGGCTGGGCTGAAGAGACCCCACCCAATGCATTAATTTCATGCACTGGACCTCTAGTGTATAACAGCAATGCAGGGCAGGAGCTGTGAGGTGGCTAAGAGAAGCACTGGGCAGCAGGAAACTGGCAACACCAGGAAACTCAAGAGGGCAAACTCGCCACAAGGAGCACTCGCCTGGAGGCACCATTCCCTGCAGCCCAGCACCAGCCAGTCCAGCCTCCAAAGTTCACCCTGGGACAGGCTCATTTCAATGCCTATCTAATGAGAAACAAACCAAGTTTCTAAAAGGTGTGACTGACCCACACAAGCACAAGCATCAGGAAGGGGCTCTTAGACAGAAACCTCCATCTATCAGACGAAGAGCCAGCTTCCTACATGTGTGCCTGAGCAGTGACACCTCATACATGAGCCTGGTACCAGGTGTAGCCGGTGCCTGTGGCACTGACACTAGTCACATGGCCAGTTACTATCTTGTAGGCCATCTCCAAAGTAGTTAGAAGGACAGAGCTACTTCAGTGTGAAGTATTTCTCCTATTAATAAACCTCAATGTTGCAACTCAGCCCAGAGGGAGGAAAGCTATTAAACCTGTGAGTCCGCATAGGATAAATGCTTTTTCTTCAAAAGATGACTTACGTAAGAGGAGGTCTGGATATATCTACCCATTTTAACGACCATACCATTCAAATCAGCACTAGCTGCTTTGGCTCAGTGGGTAGAGTATCAGCCTGTGAATTAAAGAGACCCAGGTTCAATTCCCATAAAGATCACATGCCTCCATTGCAGGCTTGGTCTCCTGCAAGAGGCAACCAATGGATGTGTCTCTCTCACACAGATGTTTCTCTCTGTCTCTTCCCTCCCTTCCATGGTCTAAAAATCAATGGAAAAAATATCCTCGAGTGACGATTAACAAAAAACAAAAACTGCCCTTCAAGGCTTGACTTCTGCTTACAAAATTATCATTCTACTCATTAGTTCAAAAATAGTTCCTATAGCCTAGATCTGAATACTATGAATATCAGCTCAAGCAAATAATCTTTCATAACTTGAAAAGAGCAGAAAATTAAGTATCTCAAACTCTATAGTTAATCTTTTCTGAGCACAGAATATCTAAACAATCAAGATTGTTCTGGGAATTTGTCCAGCAAGCATCATTTAAATAAAGCACCGTCTCCTATAAGGTGGGTAATATTGTAATAACAAAGTCATATTTATAAAGAATGACAATGTCCATAATGTAATGCTTAATGAAGGTGGACATAACACACACGTGAATGCATCCACATAAAGATTCAGAAAATCACCAACATGTTAATATTGGTTATTACTAGTTAGTAACGTTTTCTCTTTATTCCTCTCCGAAGCTTGAAACATTCTACAATGAGCATACATTCTTCTCATATTGGGAAAAAGTGTTTTTAAAACCTGTCTAGCTATAAGAAATAAAAATCCAACTGCATGTTTATTAAAAATAGAAAGATAAGGGGGACTTCACTAAGTGACTGAACAAACAAAAGAATTCAAAAGCCCAACTTTTATGGCAGGTTTACAAATACAAAAGAAAGCGCAAGAGCACCCTTGGTCAATTTCCAGGGTTATCACTGACTCGGTGTCCCCAGGCACAGAAATTAGTTATTTTAAAAATTAAATTTCTGCTGCTGACACACAGAGTGCACTTGAGATATGCTGTTACTTTGCATAGATACTGTCATCAGACAGCCTTTTGTGAGCCACTAAAATCGCATCAGACAGCCCTGGCTGGGTGCTCAGTGGTTAGAGCACCAGACAAAAAGGGTCTTGGGTTCGATACCCAGTCATGGGCACATTACCTCAGTTGCAGGTGGGGGTGCATGCGGGAGGTAACCATTGATGAGTATCTCTCCTTCTCACTCTTTCTAGAAATCAATGGGGAAAATATCTTCGGGTGATGATTTAAAAAAAAAAAAAAAAAAACATGGGCCTGGCCAGCATGGCTCAGTGGTTGAGTGTCGACCTATGAACCTGAAGGTCACAGTTTGATTCCTGGTTGGAGCACATGTCTGCATTGCAGGCTGGATCCCAGGTAGGGAACGTGCAGGAGGCAGCCAATCAATGATTCTCTTTCATCATTGATGTTTCTACTAGTATCTCCTATACAGAGCACCTGGGAAGGCACATGAGCTGCCAGCTGAGTCCAGTGGCGTTGGCAGAGCTAAACCTGGAAACATAACTTGCCAGAGGCGGGTATCTTGTTGGCCTGACCTTTAGCTCAGGTGCCAGGGTGGGTTTCATCATCTAAGTTCAGCCAGGCGCCAGGAAGGGACAAAATTATTGAGACTCAGCCAGGAGTGACAATTACAAAGAAGCCACAAGAATGGAGACTCGCCACTTGATCTTTAACCATGACTTCACATAATTTCCTTAAACTCTAGTAAAACTTCCTGGTATCATGCTGTATATAATAAATGCGTTGCACTAGCTCTGGGTCACTGTCTCTCCATCAGAGGGCAGCGTCCCACCTGGTCCCAGCTTTCCCTGATGTCTCTCTTTCTCAATTCCTCGTTGCCCCTTCTCAGGACTCATCTGCTCTCCAGCTGTGATGGTCCCAGTAAAGAGATAACACTTAAGATCTCCCTCCCTCTCTGAAATCAATAAAAAAAACAAAAACAAAAAAAAAAACAGGAAACGGAACTCAGGGCTCAGAGGCACCCTTGAAGAGCAGTTGTAAAGTGCCTTCCTTTAGGCAAAGACAGAGCATGTAACTGGACTCTTAGGGATAGCCAGATCTACAAGCTCAAGAAAAGAGTTCATCCTTAGCAACAGAGTCTGTTTTTATAAGAGGCTGATTTAAAGAGTTGGCTATTACCTTTGTAAGTGTATAAAATGCTCTCAATGTCATAATTTTTAAAATGAACATACCATTACATCAACTGAAAGGCCTAAGCCCTAAGGTAAATTCTTGAGTTTAACACCTTGTCTTACTCATGTTTGTGTCTCTAGCACCTATTACAATACCTGGAACATAGCAAGCGCCTAAAAAATGTTGGCTGAATATGTCCACCATCCAGATACCATTGCTGACATGCACACATAAGGAACTATTTGACATTGAAACTGGGACTCAGAACAGTTGGACATTGAAACTGAGACTCAAACATTTTTTGTTCTTATATATTTATTTCCAGTATGCAGATGCAAGATCTTTTTAAAGAAAAGAAACAGGGGGAAAAGACTGATACAGAGGTAAAGAAGCATTGAACAGACTGTCAAACTACAGGGGGAAGGCAGGGGAGGTTGGGGGCGGGGGCTGTAAGAGATCAACAGAAGGACTTGTGTGCATGTATATAAGCATAACCAATGGGTACAAGACACTGGGCGGGGAGGGGCAGGTGAGGGCATGTGCTGGGGGTAGGGGAGGCTGGGGGGAGGACAATGGGGGAAAAAGGAAAACACATGTACTACTATTTGTAATACTTTAAAGAATAAAATAAATAAATAAATAAATAAATAAATGTTGGCTGAGTGAATAGATGAAACAAAGGCTGGTTTGATTTAAGAAAAATAAATGAGGAAGAAAAACCAGTGACAGACCAAGAGTAAACTTGTAAATTAAAACATGTTAAGTGAAAAGGTATTTCCATTAACATTATTTGTGTAAGAACTAGGCCCCATCCACTTCCTAAAGAACAGGAGGTGACTCCGTGTTTAAGGCACAGAAGGAAAAAGTGTATTGGCAGGAAGGTGGCTGTGACACCCGATACCTCAATGAAGCAGAGCACAGCATCCAGCAACAACCTTGGCTGCACATTTTTTGGCAACTGAAGCAAGATGAGAACTCTACTGCATTGCACAGGGGTTTCCATTTTCTGATTTCACAAGCTTAGTTCTGAGGATGTTACTCTCTCTCCACCTCCAATGACCAGACACTCTATTCTACCACTCAAGAGTCGTTTCTGGCCAAAACCGGTTTGGCTCAGTGGGTGGAGTGCCGGCCTGTGGACAGAGGGGTCCCAGGTTCGATTCCGGTCAAGAGCATGTACCTTGGTTGCAGGCGCATCCTCAGTGGGGTGTGTGTGCAGGAGGCTGCTGATCGATGTTTCTGACTTTCTATCCCCCTCCCTTCCTCTCTATAAAAAAATCAATTATATATATATATATATATATATATACATATATATATATATATTTTTTTTTTTTTTAAAGAGTAATTTCTGTACGCATGCCCAGGGCGGACTCCTTGTGAACTGGGAGGGCTGCCAGTCTGGGCACATCCACTCCTATGCCCTGGGTTCTAAATAAGTCCCGAGCCTCATGCAATACTGGCACATGACCCTGATTTCCCAATCCTAGTAGAATGGCATGCCCTTCTATTCTTAAATGTCTGGAAACGTGTCTCTATGCACCCCTCACACTAGGGTAGTGGTGGGGAGGTCTATCCACCTGAAAGAGCACACTGAGGCGGGAGGACTCTGTACATAATAAAATTCAAAAGACCACACACAGTGCATTCTAAAATCATGTTATATTCTAATGTATCTAAAATAAAACAAACCAACTTCTCAAATAGACATGATAAGTATGTACTGATAACCTAGAATTAAAGGTAAGAGTTTAGAATAACTCACAGAAAAAAACACACTCACACATTTAGGCTGTTTATACCTACAAAGCATGATTTCTTGTTATTCAATTAGAATTTGTTTAGCCAATATAATAATGTTTTAAGTAACATTAGGTCTAATCCTATCTAATAAAAGAGTAATATGCAAATTGACCATACCTTCACTACACCCGATAAACCACACCCACAAGCCAGTCACAGGGCAAGAGGTGGCTGTGGGCAGGGCTGGCCAGCCATGGCGGGGCCCCGTGAAGGCACCCACGGTTAGGCTGGGGTTAGGCCGAGCCTGGCTGAGGGAGGCAAGGACACAGAAGGGGTGAGCCAGACACCCTGTGAACATGGAACACCCTCTGAGCCACGAGCAGCCAGTGAGATATGTGCCTGTGGTGGCTTAGCTGCAGAGCAGCGGGGGTCACAAGTTGAATCCAGGTGCATCTCTGCCCGCAGCTCATCACCTCTCCACTGTGCCCGGCCGGGCTTGCCAAATGATGCCACCTGCGGATCGTGATGCTTGCCAAGTCTAAGCTGGGTCCTGAGGTTGGGGAGGGCGGCAGAGGGGAGCATCCCAGCTCCTGCCTCCCAGAGCTCCCTGACTCCAGTGTGAGGCCCAGCCATGGGGGCAGGAGAGGAGTGAAGACACTGCCCCTGAGACAGAGGAGACCGAGCCACACAACCCAGCCCAGTCTGTGTGCAGAGCGGCGGCAGAGAGTGCGGGAAAGGAAGTGAGAAAGGCGAGGATGTCTCCATGGGCCAGAAAGGCACTGGACCCAGACCATCTGCAGACCCAGGCCTGGACTCCACCAGGCGTGCGTGGCCCCACTCCTGGGGTAAATAGACGAGAGTTCCTCTCAGAACAGGACCCTGGAGCTGGGCTGACTGCCCGCCCTTACGGGACAGTGATGGTCTGGGTCTGTGGGGCACGCTGTGACCCAGGATCCAGAGCCGCACTCAGCCTGGGCACGTGGCCTAAGCACCGGGCGAAGGAGCCCTGTTCGCTGTCCCCAGTGCTGGTTCTGACCCTGGGCCTCCCGCCCTGTAACATCCAGAAATCCAGGAGACAGAGGGCTGAGCTCAGAGGCAAAAGCAAGCCCCAGGCCTCGGGCTGTCTGACTCAGGAAGAATTCGCAAGCTGACACCTGGGAAACCTGTGGGCCCAGGGCGCTAAGGAAGAACCGGTAAATAAAAGCCCCCACCTACGTGTAGGATGAATTCATCACAAGTAACGGGACCAGGTGGAGTGGTCCGACAGTGTGGAGTGGTCCGACAGAGACTTTAACACAAATCCACAGAGGAGACGCCAAGAGCAAAACCAAGAAGCAGCTTCCACTCCCTCATCATTGATGCTTCTATCCCTCTCTCCCTGTCCTTTCCTCTCTGAAATCAAATTTTAAAAAATCGATCGATCGCAGGGCCTTGCGATGGCTGTGTGCCGGGCCAGGCTGTAGTCAGAAGAAAAGAGACACACTATACACAGGAATAAACATAAAGATTACAAAATATTTCTCATCAGAAACAGTGTAAGGGAGAAAATAGTAGAGTAACATCATTAAAGTACTCACAAGGGGGAAAATCCTCTCAATTTATAATTCCAGACTGAGTGAAAATATTTTTAAAATAGTTTAAAATATTTTTATGTGTAAAAGATTGAATTTTTTTAATCACCAGCAGATTTGTACTGTAAGAAATGTTAAAAGAAGTCCTGCAAGCAGAAATAAAATTTTGCCAGATACAAATAATGATCTATACCAAGAAATGGAAAACACCAAAGACATTATATGCATAGGAAAAAACATAATATAAGTTCCTTATTATTGAAATATATTTAAAGGTAATTACCATAACTATTTAAACAAATAATAATGTAATGTCAATTTTATAACATCTGTGTAAATAAAACACATGACAACAATAGCACAAAGATTGCCTGGCAAAAATGAAATTTTGTTACAGTGAAGTTTCTATACAAGATGTGAAGTGGTAAAATATCCACTTGAAGATAGACTGTGACAAGTTAAAATCCTATATAAGGAAGAGCTAACATGCAAATATTCATCACACCTTCATGCCATCATGCCGTAACGGCTCAGACACTCAACACTGAGGAGAGAGGAATGGGGACCAGACAGGCTGCGGACTGGGAGAGGAACAAGCCACCCACTCCACGGTCCCGGATGCCAACAGCTGTGCCTGCCTCTCTGGCCCAGGAGAGGGACAAGCTACCTGCCTCGCAGTCCTGGGCACCAGCAGCTGCACCTGCAGGAGAGGGACAAGCCACATGCCCTGTGGTTGCCTGCAGCTGCCTGTGGCTGCGGGCGGCCTAAATGAAGCTGGTCTGGGTCCTGGGTGCCTATACCTGGCCAGAGGGAGGGAAGCCTAGGTCTCAGGTGTGGGGCAAGGCAGAGGCAGTTAGGGGCAATCAGGCCAGCAGGGAAGCACTTAGGGGCGATCAGGCTGGTAGGGGAGCAGTTAGGGGGCAATCAGGCAGGCAGGCAGAGGTGGTTAGGGGCGATCAGGCAGGCAGGCCAGTGTGCAGTTAGGAGCCAGTGGTCCTAGATTGCGAGAGGGATGTCTGACTGTCAACAGTCAGAGTGCCAACAGTCAGACATCCCTGAAGGGGTTCCTGATTGGAGAGGGTGCAGGCTGGGCTGAGGGAACTCCCCCTTCGTGCACGAATTTTGTGCACCAGGCCACTAGTGTAAAAATATTTACATATTTACTTTTTAATTCCTGAGCCTATCCCTTAAATATTCTCTAAAATATAAATGTCTCCAAATTTAAGTTGGAACAATAAATTTTTTTGAGAGAGAAAAACACAGACACATCTATTTGTTGCTCCACTTATTTACACATTCATTAGTTGATTCTTGCATATGCCCTGATCAGGTATTGAACCCACAGCCTTGAAGTATCAGATAGATGTTCTAACCCAGTGGTCGGCAAACTCATTAGTCAACAAAGCCAAATATCAACAGTACAATGATTGAAATTTCTTTTGAGAGCCAAAACTTTTAAACTTAAACTTCTTCTCATGCCACTTCTTCAAAATAGACTCGCCTAGGCCGTGGTATTTTGTGGAAGAGCCACACTCAAGGGGCCAAAGAGCCACATGTGGCTAGTGAGCTGCAGTTTGATGACCACTGCTCCAACCAAATGAACTACCAAGCCAGGGTAGTAAAATCATTTTTAAAAGTTTTAATAGTTTTAGCTGGAATTCTATAAGCAAGAAGGTATGTGTGGTTTTATTTGAACTATAGTTGGTCACTCTTTTCACTTCTTTATTTTTAAAAGAAATCCAATGCCTACATCTTTAACAGTGATATTAAGATATAATTTAAATATCATACAATTCACTCATTGAAAGCATACAATTCAATAGTTTTTAGGATAGCCCTGACCAGTTTGGCTCAGTGGATGGAGCATCGGCCTGTGGACTGAGGGGTCCCGGGTTCAATTCTGGTCAAGGGCATGTACCTTGGTTGTGGGCACATCCCCAGTGGGAAGTGTGCAGGAGGCAGCTGATCCATGTTTCTCTCTCATCGATGTTTCTAACTCTCTATCCCTCTCCCTTCCTCTCTGTAAAAAATCAATATATATATATATATATATATATATATTTTTTTTTTTAATAGTTTTTAGTATAGTCACAATGTCTATTCAAGGTTCAGTGCTGTGACCAACATAGAAATCATGGAAAGTATAGAAAAGAGAAGGTTCATGAGGCCTAATAAGAACACTAAATTACTAGTTGGCTTTTCATAGTCGGTTCTTCACAGGATTGCTATCTATCCTATCTAATAAAAGAGTATTATGAAAATTGACCATCACTTCAAGACACAAGATGGCTGCCCCCATATTTACACAAGATGGCCACCACAAGATGGCCTGCAGGGGAGGGCAGTTGTGGGCAGTTAGGGGTGACCAGGCTAGCAGAAGAGGGCAGTTGGGAAAGACTAGGTCAGCAAGGGAGGGCAGTTGGGGGGACCAGGCCTGCAGGGGAGGGCAGTTGCAGGGGACCAAGCCAGCAAAGGAGGGCAGTTGCGGGGGGACCAGGTCTGCAGGGGAGGGCAGTTGGGGGGGGATCAGGCCAGCAGAAAGGACAGTTAGAGACAACCAGACTGGAAGGGGAGGGCAGTTAGAGGTGACCAGGCCAGCAGGGGAGGGCAGTTGGAAGCAATCAGGCTGGCTAGGGAGCAGTTAGGCATCAATCAGGCTGGTAGGGGAGTGGTTAGGGGGTGATCAGGCTGGCAGGCAGAAGCGGTTAGGGGCAATCAGGCAGGTAGGCAAGCAGTTGGAAGCCAACAGTCCTGGATTTTGAGAGGGATGTCCAACTGCCCATTTACATTATTTGTGTAAGAACTAGATGGTCAGACATCCTTCAAGGGGTCCCAGATTGGAGAGGGTGCAAGCTGGACTGAGGGACACCCTCCTCCCCCGCCACCATGCATGAATTTCATGTACTGGGCCTCTAGCATATTTATAAAATATGCTAGAGGCCCAGTGCACAAAATTTGTGCATTGGGTGGGGGGTGATGTATATGTCCCTCAGCCCAGCCTGCACCCTCTCCAATCTGAGACCCCTAGAGGGGTGTCCAAATGCACGCTGGGATCAGACCTGAACAGGCACTCGGACATCCCTCTCACAATCCAGAACTGCTGGCTCCCAACCCACTTGCCTGCCTGCCTGATTGCCCTCAACTACTTCTGTCTGCCTGATTGCCCTCAACTGCTTCTGCCTGCCAGCCTGATCACTGCCTAACCACTCTCCTGCCAGTCTGATTGACACCTAACGGCTCCCTGGACAGAGCGATCCTCCCCTGCCAGCCTGGTCACCCCTAACTGCCCTCCCCTGCAGGCCTGGTTCCCCCCAATGGCCCTCCTCTTCAGGCCTGGTCCCCCCCCAACTGCTCTCCCCTTCGGTCTGATCCCTCCAAAGTTCCCTCCCCTGCTGGCCTGGTCACCCCCAACTGCCCTCTCCTTCAGACCTGGTCCCACCAAACTGCCCTCCCCCGCTGGCCTGGGCACCCCCAATTGCCCTTCCCTGCAGGCTTGGACCCCCAACTGCCCTCCCCTTCTGGCCATCTTGTTGCGGCCACCTTGTGTCCACATGGAGGCAGCCATCTTTGACGACATGGGAGCGGCCATCTTGTGTGTTGGAGTGATGGTCAATTTGAATATTACTCTTTTATTAGATAGGACTAGAGGCCCAGTGCACAATTAGGGCAGATTGAGGTCAGGCCTGTTGGGAGGAGATGACAAGAGGTTGGCTGACCAGCCCACCCCAATCAGGGTCTAATTGGTGCCAGGCTAGCCAGGGAGTAGGGGCTGTGGGCAATTAGCCAGCAGGCCCCACTCCTGATTGGGGTGGGGGACACAATTTGGGACAGGGCCAGCTGTCAGGAGGGGCTGTGGGTGGTGGGCCAGCCAGCCCCACCCCCGATTGGGGGGGCAGCTGAGGAGAGGGGCAGCCCCTAATCAGGGTCGGGGGACCTATCTGGGGTGGGGCAGGTCGGCCACACCCCTGATCAAGCTCTTCATTGGCTGCAGTGGGAGTCACAGCAACTGGTTGTTTTGGTGGGTCGTTCTGGTTGTTAGAGCATTCTGGTCACTGGCTTTTTATATATATAGTTTATGCAATATGTTAATTTAATATAAACATACTACATGTGTTCAACTCATATTTATTTAAATTATTTATAGTTCAGTCCTAGCTCTATATTCTCCCATTTTGAAATGTAAAGTGAGGCAGATGTTGACTGCTTTATT
The DNA here is from genome assembly GCA_027563665.1 of Antrozous pallidus. NCBI lineage: Eukaryota > Metazoa > Chordata > Mammalia > Chiroptera > Vespertilionidae > Antrozous > Antrozous pallidus. The sequence continues at coordinate 2,122,555 of CM050521.1, forward strand.
CTTTTCTACCTTAGTGAAGCATTTAGGCCATGCAACACAAGCAATGCAATACTCAGTTACTACCTCTCTGAACTGCAGCAGTAGTGTGGGTGTGAACAAGAATCCAAAGAGCATCCGTGTCCCCTTCACAGCCTTGAGGAGGAATCTAATTTTTTCTGAAAGCACATTATCACTCTAGGATCTAAGTGGTAAAATTGCAACCACAATTTAAAATAGCTAAACTGGTTCCTGATTTAGCCACACCAACTATTTTGTCTTCACAAAATTTCCGTAACATGTAAGTCAATGTTTAACACTGAGGATAAAAATAAATATTTGTCCTTCTATTACATGAGACCAGAGTATATTCTTTTGTTTTGTTCATTTTGTTCTTAGACTATACATATTCAATGTTGGCTAGAGTTAAATTCTCTTGAACATCACAGAATGAGGATAAGAAATCTCCCTCCAAAGAAGAGCTTGTACACAGTATAGAAGAGCATTAAATCTCAATCATCGAAGTGTCAGATAATGAAACCAACTGTCCAAAAAACTGAGTAATACTAACAGGACAGGTTTGAGTCTCTACTTATCTGCAGCCATAGAATTAACATTTATTCGCAGCAGGAAAAAAAAAAAAAACAAAAACAGGAAAGGGGCAGAATGCATCCTACCAAGTTCTAATTTTTCAACTAAATGAAAATACATACTGTTCTTATATATCTCCACAAAAACTTCAAAAATATTCTTCACCCATAGTCTTAACTTTACAACACATGTTAGACACTGGTATGTTCAACAAAAAAGGCCAGTCCTCGCTGAAACCGGTTTGGCTCAGTGGATAAAGCATCGCCTGTGGACTGAAAGGTCCCAGTTCGATTCCGGTCAAGGGCATGTACCTTAGTTGCAGGCACATCCTCAATGAGGGGTGTGCGGGAGGCACCTGATCGATGTTTCTGACTTGCTATCCCTCTCCCTTCCTCTCTGTAAAAAGTCAATAAAATATATTTAAAAAAAAAAAAAGGTCAGTCTTCAACCCATTAATACAAACTTGCCAGGCCTTTTCCATTTATGAATTTAAAAAAAAAAATGGAGCGATGAATGAATAATACAGTTTACACAGAAGCTGCAGGACCAAAGTCTTACAGAATTATCATATGTTAAATGAGAGGTATTTTTCACATCCTAGTAGCCTTAATTCAAAACAATATATACTTTTTCTCAAAGTAATATTCTTCAATTACCTCATTTTTCATATCCAGTGTAAATTTTTACTTTACTAAATAAAATGGAAAACCGTAAGTGAACATATCCAAAGCGGAGCTGGAAGTGGGTACCACGTGGATTCATATTTTCCTCTGCTTCCAGCTCTGCCAGGAATCAAACTATTGCGAAAAGAAGTGTAGACCCACCAGGTGTGGCTCAGTGGTTGAGCATCAACCTATGAACCAGGAGGCTACCTTTGATTCCTCTTCAGGGCACAGGCTGATCGTAGGGGGTCATTCAGAAGGTGCCCACCCATGATTCTCTCACCATTGATATTTATCTCTCTCCCTCTCCCTTCCTGTCTGAAATCAACAAAAAGTATTTTTAAAATATTAAAAAAAGAAAATGTGTACAAATATCTCATTCAAAGCAAAATACCAGCCCAAAGTTCAGAACCCCAAGAATCTAAGTATGCACTTAAAAGTCAATACTACTAATATAGAAATCTTCTATTGTTGCTTTGCTCTCTAGCTAAAGCAGAATAACAGCTATATTTATAGACAATGTAATCCACTGGTTTTATTATGAAAATAACATGATAATAAAAAAGGTATAAAATTATACATGAACTATAAATAAAAGTAAAAATTGTTTAAATGTATAAAAAATATTTTCCTTAAAAAAAAAAAACCCTCAAATTCTAAAACCTTAGTGCTTTTCTTGGATGTGATCACTGTAAAGTTGCATGTGAATCTTTCCAGAAGTTTCCTAAGCAATGAGGGTATGTTGAAGTGTGTGTGTGTGTGTGTGTGTGTGTGTACATACATATATATGTATACTTATATATGATACCAGAGGCCCGGTGCACGAAATTCGTGCATGGGGGATAGGGGGTGTCCCTCAGCCAAGCCTGCACCCTCTCCAATCTGGGACCCCCTCAAGAGATGTCTGACTGCCTGTTTAGAGATCGGGCCTAAACGGGCAGTCAGACATCCTCATAATCCAGAACTGCTGGCTCCAAACTGCTTGCCTGCCTGCTTCCCTGATTGCCCCTAACTACTTCTGCCTGCCAGCCTGATCACCCCCTAACCACTCCCTGCCAACCTAATTGATGTCTAACTGCTTCCCTGCCAGCCTGTTTGTCCCCAACTTCCCTCCTCTGCCAGCCTGGTCACACCTAACTGCCCTCCCCTGCAGGCTTGATAGCCTCAACTGCCCTACCTAGCAAGCCTAGAACCTCCCAACGACCCTCCCCTGCATCTTGTGGTGGCCATCTTGTGTCCACATGGGGGCAGGATCTTTGACCACATGAGGTCAGCCCTCTTGTGTGTGGAATGATGGTCAATCTGCAAATTACTCTTTTATTAGTTAGGATAGAGGCGTGGTGCATGGCGGGGGTGGGGGGTGGGGGGGGAGAGGGCGTGGTTTGCCCTGAAGGGTGTCCCGGATCAGGGTGGGGGCCCCTTGGGGCATGGGGCTGCCTGGGCGAGGGACCTGTGGTGTTTTGCAGGCCAGCCACGCCCCTCAGCAACAGAAGCAGAGGCCCCTGGAATCTGGGATTAATTTATGTTCTACAGTTGAAACTTTGCGGCCTGGAGCAGAGCCAAGCCTTCTGCTGGCTCCATGGTGGTGATATAATTGAAACTTTGTAGCCTGGAGTGGAGGCCTAGGCACTAGAGCTGCAGAGGTTTGGCTTCCTTCATTGCCTGGGCAACCTTAGCCTCTGCTCTCTCCAGCTCCGGGGCTGCTGCCATTTCTGTTGGGATTATGTATCTTCTATAATTGAAACTTTGTAGCATTGAGTAGAGGCCTAGGCCGGCAATAGCAGGTGGAAAACTTGGCTTCCTCCATTGCTGAGGAAACCCAAGCTTCCCTTCTGCTCTCAGTAGGGCAGCCATCTTGGCTGGAGTTTATTTGCATAATTTGCTTCTGATTGGCTGGTGAGTGTGGCTTGATCGGAGGTATGGTCAATTTGCATATTATTCTTTTATTAGATAGGATAAGTGCAAATGCAAATTTGGAATAAACAAGTGAAAAATTTTGGAGAAAATATAAATTCCTCCCTCCCTTCCTCCCTCCCTCCCTCCCTTAATGTGTCTTGTCCCCAGTACAGTAGGAACTGTTATTTGTTCATTTAGTATGTGAAAACTGCATTTCACAAGGATTTTTATAAGCCAACTAATTATTAGCCAACAGCTCGATGACCAAATACTTATGAAAGTCAGCACATGGGTTCCTGTGAACTTCAGCCCGATGAGGCCTGCTGTTTTGGTGATTAATCTACTCTCTGTATTTAGCTTCTTTTCTGGCATCACTTAAGTAGGTGTGACACACATACTAGAAGCCATCTGGAGTCCTCTTGCATATCCAAAGGGCACCCCCCTCCTTCCTGCTTCTAGTGACTTGACTCTCCAAAATATTGTCCGACATGCCCACCCCTCCCCCATGGCGATTCCTCCTGCAGTTCCTGTCAGTTCATCCGCAGGCAGTGCAGTGCCACTCCCTTAATGCCTGTGGCCCTGGGCACTGCGCCTTCTGACCTCTCTCGGCCTCTGGCTCACTCTTGGTCTCCAGGCCCTTTCTCCTCCAAGAGGGAATGACCCTTTTGACAGACGGCTGGCCATTTTCACTAGAAGTTTACACCAACCCTGATGTGAGCATTATTTATCTTAAAATACTGCTATTTCCGGTAAGTCTGAAACTGTGCCACCAACTCATGGTTAGGAAAGCATTAAGAAACAGGAGAAAAAGATGAGGAAGCCAACCAACCCCATTAGTTTTAATTCTGCATAAACAGCTTATGCAGAGAATAGCCCGAGGTAAAAATAAAACCCATCAATACCCTGCCGCTTCCCAATAGCGAAATTCTCCCAAAACTTCCCGCCCCAGCACACTGGACCCAGTTCACCTTACATAAAAGTGCTCTTACAATGCTATTTCCAAAAGAATTGAACTTTCCATTAACTTAACATCAGCACCTTTGGGAAGACCCACTCACTGCTCTTCAGTTAGTCAGAAACGACCAAGAAATGAATCTCCTGGGGAAGAAGGAAAACCGACTTCTCTGGAGGAACCCGAGGCCACTCCTTTTTCTCCGCTGGCGCAGGAGGGGCCGGGCTCCGGGAAAGCCACCCACTTCCCGCTGCCCCGGAGAGCTCCCCCCCGCCCAACACACACCCACACACCCAGGTCCAGCAACGGCGCGAGTAGGAGAAGCGAACGAGGGAAGGCGCCTTCGGGAGGGGCTGCGGGTCGCCCGCGCGGAAGGGGACTTATACCCGGCGGGCACGCGAACAACGATCCGGACCGACACCAGCCCCTACCAGACCCGGAAGCAGGCGGTGGTCAGGACACACCCGAGTGGGCAGGTGAAGGTGGCAACTGTGTAGACACCCAATCTGCACAGGTAAGCAGCAGGAGCAGGGCAGTGCGCACCTAAGGGCGGCGGGGCGGGTCGAGGCGTGGCGCACACCTGACTGAACAAGTAAGCCTGGGGCGGGCAGGGCGGCGCGTGCACTAGAGCCCACAAGATAAGCCGAGTCTACATTTGGGTCCGGGGCTGGACCCGTGCCGGCACTCACCCAGGCCGACAGGTCGCAGGCGCGCACCCGAGACCCAGGCAGGAATGGAGGTAGGAGCAGGGTCGGGGCAGGAGTGAGGGTGGGGAAGAAAGCGGGTCGTGCACGTCCGCGGGTTCGGGCGCCCTTACTCACCCAGGCCGGCAGGTCGCCGGCGCGCACTCCCAGGCGCACAGTGCGCTCCTCGTCTTCCAGCAGCGCCAGCGCGCGGCACAGGCGCATGGCCTTGAGACCGCGGCTGCGGCGGCACCAGGCGAGCAGCGCCAGCGCCAGCAGCACCCAGCTGAAGCTCAGGCCCAGGTAGCCCAGCGCGTACACCGGCAGCAGCAGCACGAAGCTGCGGGCCAACTGCGCCAACAACCCCACCACATCCACGCTCAACGCCGCGCCACCCGGCTCGGCCCGTGCAGCGTCGGCCACCGGGCCCGGGCTCCCCGTGTCTCCCATCGTCTGCGGTCCAGACGCACTGCCAGCGCGTCCAGTCCCGACCGAAGTGCCTACACCCGAGCGCCAGCGCCCCTCTGAGGGGACTACGCCTCCCCTGCCGCCCGCAAGCGGCGTATGACGTCAGCGCGCAGGACGGCCGGGCGCCGCGGCGGGCGGGGCCGCGGCGGGCGGGGCCGCGGCGGGCGGGGCCGCGGCGGGCGGGGCCGCGGCGGGCGGGGCCGCGGCGGGCGGGGCCGCGGCGGGCGGGGCCGCGGCGGGCGGGGCCGCGGCGGGCGGGGCCGCGGCGGGCGGGGCCGCGGCGGGCGGGGCCGCGGCGGGCGGGGCCGCGGCGGGCGGGGCCGCGGCGGGCGGGGCCGCGGCGGGCGGGGCCGCGGCGGGCGGGGCCGCGGCGGGCGGGGCCGCGGCGGGCGGGGCCGCGGCGGGCGGGGCCGCGGCGGGCGGGGCCCCGGGCTAGGGGCACGTCACTCCTGGGGTTGGAGGGGCCGCTGCGTAACGCCGTTGCGTCGGTGAGGCAGGTGTGGGCGGGGCTTGGGTGGGCGGGGCAGGGTGGGAGGCCCTTGGCGGGGTTGGCCGCTAGGTCTTCACCGAGTGGTGGGCCGGCCTCTGGGAGTGGGCGGAGCCCAGCGTGGGAAGCACTTCCGGGAGTCTCTGGCTGCTTTGCAGGATTGCGTGCTGGGCTGCTGGCAGGGCAGTGGTCTTTGAGGCACTGGCTGCAGAGCGCCTGGCGGGAGGGACGGGGGGGGGGGGGGGGGGGGGGGCGGGGACACTACACGGTTGGATGGATCAGCCAGGGCGCGGCTCCTGGAGGGCTGGTGTGGAAGAAGTGCGCGCTCCTGTGGGTTCCTTTCACCTGCAGGTTTGGGGAAGTGGTTGTTTCATATACTTTTAACGTGTTAAAAACCGCACTGCTGAGTGGTTGATAGTGCAGCACCATAAAGCAAAGCAGTTACCGCTCTAGTAGTGCGGATGATGCCACAGCATAAAGATGTGTTGTTTTTGTTGGGGGGTTTTACATATATATATTTTTTTACTTATTTTAGAGAGGGAGAGGGAGAGAATCATCAATGATGAGAGAGAACCATTGATCGGCTGTTTCCTGCAGGCTCCTACTTTGGATCGAGCTCTCAACCAGAGCATGTGCCCTTGGCCGGAACCTGGGACTTTTCAGGACGAGGCTCTATCCACTGAGCCACACCATTTAGGGCAAGATGTGTTGTTTTGGAAATTGCAGTCAGCTTAGACATGAGGAAAACGGAACAGGATGGGGCCCTTTTACTTGAGTGTTAGACACAGGAATTTCGGCCCCAGCTAACGTATAGAGACCATGCTGACAGGAAAGTGGGATTCTAGCTCAAGGCAGGATGCTGCTCAGCTTCCCTGGAAGATGGTCACGTCCTGGCTACTCTGCTGAAAGGACTCGCTTACACCTGGATTGTGATTTCTGAGAAGCACAGCAGCCTCTGATCACTTTATTTTCCAGGAAACTCAACCAGTACTTCCTAGTTAACTGTCCTTCAGCATATGCACTGACTAACAAGGAAATTTTAATTAAATTTATGTAGACAGGGTTGTTTTTTAACCCCTCTTTTACTCTTTAAACCTTGTTACTAGTAGCCTTGAATTACCAACTTCAGGAAAAGCAGGGACTATAGGAGAAAAATGGAGCATGCCTACTTGTTTTTACATTCGTGATTGATAATGTGTTCTTCCTTGCTATATTGTAGGGATTCTGGAATGATAACCTGATTACTACACAGTGGCTGCAGGACAAAGCCTGGTGCCTTCAGGACAAAACAGTGCTATCCCACAAACCACTTGCTGGGTGAGATGAAGAGGACTGCCAACTAAAGCAGTGATGGGCAACCTTTTGAGCTTGGTGTGTCAAAATTCGCCAAAAAAACCGAGCATAACTCGGGTGGTGTGTCACCTCAAGAAAAAAACTATAATTTGGCTATATTTATAGTTTAAATAACAAAAATGTATAATTGTAACATATAACTGTATTTAATAAACCAAAAACTAATTATTTAACTTACCTGCTTAGAGACTTCTTTGTTCATCTGTCAGTCAGTTTCTTTTGTTGGTCTTGATATAATTTAACTTGTGTGGAGTGCCATGAAATAAGATAAGTGAGGGGGAGGGGAAATTCTTTAACTAACCTGCCTATTAGTGACTTTTTTGTTGTTGAATTTCATTGACTAAACCTTCAATTTGAAGGTTGGTATTTTGTACACTTCAAGCCGAAGCAAGTGCTACTAACTTCATCTGTCAATCTGTTTCTTTTGTTGGTTTTGATATTATTTAACACTGAGAATAAGGTCTCACAAAAGTATGTGGAGGGAAAAATTGTGAGTAAAATCATTGCTATGTTTTTCAGGGTGCTAAAAGTGTCTGGTAATCGGTTCCAGGCACTCCAAGTTTCCTGTTCGTAGTGGCATTCCTCTTGATTCTCCAGATTCTCAAGCTTTGACCTGAAGTCGAATAACACCTGAGCCCAGATGCTGTCTTGAAATTCTGCCAATTGCATCTCCAAATCACCAATTTGCATCCATTGGAAGCCATTTAATTCCAAACTACTGTAGACTACTCCATCAGGATACTTAATTATTTTTATGGTCTGTTCTAGGCTTCTAAATTGATTAAAATTATCAATGAACTGGTCAAGTAACGAGTCTAAAACATGCTGGTACTTTATATGCAAGGGTTCCATTTCATTTTGTACAGCTGCACTGGCCTTCTCAAAATACTTTGTTACTTCAGGAAAATACTTATAAGTTTTAGTTTCTACATCTCACTTGAAAATTTTAAGTTTCCTTTCTAAAGCTTTTATGTATCCAAACATAACGTCAATTCTTTTGCCAAAACCTTGTAACTTTAAGTTCAATTCATTAATATGAAAAAGAGAGATCTGTAAAAAATATCAGGGTGTTGACCCACTTATCATCATTGAGCTGAGAAAAGTTTCCCAGATCCTTATCCTCAAGAAATACCTTAATTTCTTCAAAGCACTCCACAAAGCGCTCAAGAACTTTGCCTCAGCTCAGCCTACTCACGCTATCGTACATCAGCAGTCCACTGTAGGTGGAATCAACCTCCAGCAAAAGTGCAGAAAATTCTCGCTTGTGAAGGGGGCGAGCAGCTATTAACTATTTTTGTAACAACTGACATTAAGTCGTTTAAGTCAGTGAATCCTGCCTTGGCACATAAAACCTCCTGATGGATAAGACAATGAAAATGCACAATCGGATGTCCAATAGCATCTCTAAACAATTTGACAAATCCGACTTTTTTCCCCACCATGTTTGGTGCCCCATCTGTTGTCACTGACACAACTTTAGAGATATCAGTGCTTAGGTCACAAAATGTTTGTATAACAACCTTCCATATTTTGCTTCCTGATATACTTGTTGGCACTGATACTAACTTTATCAACTCTTCTCTCAATGTGAGATCCTCAGAATATGGACCAATAATGGCCAACTGAGCATGTGATGTGACATCAGTAGTTTCATCAAGAGAGATAGAAAAATATTTACAATTACTTATGTCTCTCTTTAATTGATGTTGTACATTTGTGTTCAGTCTCATTATTTGGTCTTTTATGATATTTCTACTGAATGGTAACTCAGATATTCTCTTAATTGCATCTTTATTATTCTGCATATCGTGAAATAGAACTGGTGCACATTTTAGGAGAGTTTCTTTAATAATTTCTCCCTCACTGAGTGCTTTTCCATGCTGAGCTATAGAGTGAGTAATGCTCATACTTGCAGTTGTTAAATGTGTATAGCCTTTTATAAATTTAAGGATGTAATTAGATTGGCTCTTATAAAGGTGTAGCTGCCTGGAAATGTATTCCTTCCTTTCATCCTCACTTTTTTTCAAGAGCCAGGAATGATTAATTTCAAAATGTCTATTTATAGTCCATGTTCTGCTTACTACCATTTCAGTACATAGAATGCAAAATGATCTGTCGTTTTTTTTTTTTCTATAATGCCATACATCTTGGTCCATGTCTCTTGAAAGGGTCGGCTACTGCTATTACCACTTCCTTTACTTAACCTTGGTTTTTTATTTTTTGGGTTCTCCATCAGGGCGGCAGTGACAGAAGGTAGAACTATAGATAGCCTGTTAGCCCTGCAGGCAATTAGGAGTTAACTAGCCTAACTGACCACAAGATGGCACATGTAACTGTCTTTTAGGAAAGGGCAGGGTTAATAAGGATGCACAACAGTAACAGTGGTGAAATGGAGTCTGCACTATGCTTTAAAATGATGTTCCTTATATAAATTAAGATGGCTGCTGCTATTTCTAATGGCAGGAAATGGCACCCTTAGCACAGGCCCTCGCCTCTCCCAGCCTTCCCCTCACTTATCTCAGTAATGATGATGGATCAGAAATCCACGACATCCCAGAACAGTAGATTGGATGATGGTTGCTGTGGTTATGTGGTTGTTGGTAATGGCGATCACAGGGCCCCCAGAGATGAGTCCCCCGTGTCATTTCCCTGCTCCCTGTTCTGCCATCTGGAAGTGAGGTCAAAGATCCCCAAATGGCCTAATTGGAAGTCCCAGAACTAGACACTCTGTGCTGGACTTCTGTTGTTTTGGCTGATAGATCTCCAGCACAGAGTGTCTACACTACACTACAGCAAATGTTTGATCTTTTGCTTCTGCACCTGGCCGTGCAGTAGCCGAGAATGAAACGTCCTTCTCAGCATGTGGCCTCGTACTTCTCTTTATGCGACTGCATGCAGCCTCGTGTCATCAAAAATGGCTACACATGTCAGTGCTGACACGTGTGTCATAGGTTCACCATCACGGAACTAAAGACTAAGTTGCAACCAGCCTTGTTAGATTGGAGGAATCAGACTTCCTAATATGACTTTGAGGTTGGGGGATTGTTGGTATCCATTCCTAAGTTTACCAAGTCTCATTAGTAATTCCACTGGGCTTTAAGTTCCTTGAGAACAAGAATCACATTTATTAGGGTTATCAGCATATCTTCAGGCTGACATAGTGCCCAGCATAGCAAGTACTGAATGAATAAACCTATCTCATCCCTCTGTAAGTCTGTATATAATATGTGTGCATGTGTATGTGTTGTTATGGAGACATAAATACATATCTCATAAAAACCTTGCTCTAGGGTCTAGAACGCTCAACTTCAGTGGAAGGTGCTAAGTCTTAAACAAAGGAAGTAGCTTTCCCTTGCTCTTCACCGAATTGCATTATGTAAGCTATAAATGCAGGGGATAGGCAATAGTAAGGCTACAGTTGGGAGTAGGAGAAACAGTTTGTTCTTGTATTATTTACTAGGGGCTTGGTGCCCGAAATTCGTGCACTGGGGGTGGGTGATTCTTCAGCCCAACCTGCCCCCTCACACATATTGGGAGCCCTCTGGCTGAGGCTTTAGGCCTTGGGCACCCAGCCATCGCCCTGCAATGGGGCAGATGGCTGGTTCCATCCCAGCCCCGCCTCCCCACCCCTCTGGCCAGGGCCTTAGTTCCAGCCAGCTTGCCCTCAGGTAGCATGGGCCTTGGCCCCACTTGCCTAGGCCCAGACCACCTTGGACATGCCCCCCCTCAGGCTCTCCCTGCCCCCCCCCCCAGGCCTGGGCTACCTCAGACATTCCCCCTAGGTCTCCCCAGGCCCGGGCTGCCTCGGCCATGCCCCCATGCTTCTGATTGGTTGGTGGGCGTGGCCAGTGGATGTAGCAAAGGCACAGTCAAATTTGCATATTACTATTTTATTCGATAGGATTAATTATTGTACTATTTCCCACATGAAAAAATATCAACCTACTTTTGCTCACTTCTGTGTGTAAAATGGTGAGTCTCAACTCTTCCTATGCAACAGTTTAGTTAATGCTCAGATGCCACCCTCCACTCATGACTCAGTTGCAACCTCACCAGCAATTGCCTTTGTTAACCCAAAGGAGCATGAGCCTTTCCTCTGAAGAGCATAGAATCTCATCCTATAGATAAGACCTGTAAACACAAGCCACAAGGAATCCTGCACATCTGCAATGAAGTCTTTGACCCGGAGCTTAGGGATGTAAAATACATGGAAGAGAAGTATCCATCAGCCTTCTGGCCTCGGCTGCCTTTGTGAGCCCACTTCCCTGTATTTGGTCATGCCAGAAGGCAGAATACATCTCTCTGCATGGAGTCAATAATAGGCCCAGCTCAGTTCTTAGGTGCTTGCTAGTATTTTATTCTGTATGCGCCTCAATCACTGTGACCTTCACATTACCTGTTTCCTTCTCTTCGGTGCAAACAGTTCTCCAATGAAAGGCTCTGGTTTCTCAGAGGAAAGGGGAGTATGATTGTGCATATTCTAGAACAAAACTGTGGCCCTCACTGGGTTGGCTTCATTCTTAGAGTGTACACCCGCAGAATGAAGGGTCCTGGGTTTAATTCCAGTCAAGGGCAGGTACCTCAGTTGCAGGCTCTATCCCTGGGCCTGGGCCATGTAGGAGGCATCCAATCAATGTGTTTCTTTCACATCAATGTTTCTCTCTGTGTCTCTCTCCTCCACTTTTCCACTCTCTCTAAAAATAAAAAATAAAAAATCAATGGAAAAAATATCCTTGGGTGAGGATTAGCAACAACAACAACAAGCTGTGAAGTTCAGTGTCTGCTCTCATTCCTTCCTGGTTTCAGATTAAAGTGCCGCCTTCTGGCCCCAGCTGATTTGGCTCAGTGGATAGAGTGTTGGCCTGTGGACTGAAGGGTCCCAGGTTCGAATCCAGTCAAGGGCATATGCCCGGGTTGCAGGCTCGATCCCTAGAAGGAGGCATGCAGGAGGCAGCAGATCAATGCTTCTCTCTCATCATTGGTGTTTCTATCTCTCTCTCCCTCTACCTTCCTCTCTGAAATCAATATATGTATATATGCGCGCGCGCGCGCACACACACACACACACACACACACACACACACACACACACTCTAGGGGCCCAGTGGGCTGCAGTAGGCACAGGGGCAGGTCTCTGCCCATCCTCCACAACTCTGCTCAGCCCCTCCCACTATGGCCTCTAGTCTCCTGTCTGCAGGCAGCCCCACTCTCGCTGCTGCAGCTCCCACACACCGACAGTGCCGACCCTGCTCCCACCCGCTGATGGTGCAGAGCAGGGCCGGCACCAGCAGCAGGTGCAAGCACCAGGTGGGACTGTGGTGAGCAGGAGCAAAGAATTTTCAGTAACTACCAGAGGCTCGCTGATAACAGCAAATGACAGTGACTGTCTCCCTGCCTTGGTCTGGTGCCCCTGCTCACCTGCTCCACTATCCCATCATGCCCAATGCCTGCCATGTTCTGCACACACTTCTTGGTGGTCAGAGCACATGATAGCCACTGATTGTTCGTTGTTCTGCCATTTGGTCTATTTCTATATTAGCCTTTTATTATATGCTAGAGGCCTGGTGCACGAAATTCGTGCAGGGGGGGTAGTGGGGTGTTCCTCAGTCCAGCGTGCACCCTCTCCAAACTGGGAAGTCTTGAGGGATGTCTGACAGTAGGATTGGGCCTAAATGGGTAGCTGGACATCCTTCTCACAATCCAGGACTGCTGGCTCCAAACTGCTTGCCTGCCTGCTTCCCTGATTGCCCCTAACCGCTTCTGCCTGCCAGCCTAATCACCCCTAACCACTACCCTACCAGCCTAACTGATGTCTAACTGCTCCCCTTCCAGCCTGTTTGCCTCCAACTTCCCTCCTCTGCTGGCCTGGTCACCCTAACTGCCCTCCCCTACAGGTTTGATTGCCCCCAACTGCCCTCCCTTGTAGGCCTGGTCCCTCCCAACTGCCCTCCCCTGCTGGCCTGATTGCCCACAACTGCCCTCCCTTGCAGGCCTGGAACCCCCCAATAGGCCTCCCCTGCTGGCCATCTTGTGGTGGCCATCTTGTGTCCACATGGGGGCAGGATCTTTAACCACCTGGGGGCAGCCCTCTTGTGTGTTGGAGTGATGGTCAATCTGCATATTACTCTTTTATTAGATAGGATAGAGGCCTGGTGTGTGGGTGGGGGCCAGCTAGTTTGCCCTGAAGGTTATCCCGGATCAGGGCGTGGGACCACTTGAGCAAGGGGCATATGGTGGTTTGCAGGCTGGCCACGTCCCCCAGTGACCCAAGTGGAGACCCTGGGATCTGGGATTGACTTATATTCTACAATTGAAACTTTGTAGCCTGGAGTGGAGCCAAGCCTTCTGCTGGCTCTGTGACAACAGCCATTTCTGTTTGGGTTTATTTAAATTCTATAATTGAAACTTTGTAGCCTAGAGTAGAGGCCTAGGAACTAGGACTGCAGAAGCTTGGCTTCCTCCACTGCCCAGACAACCCTAGTTTCTGCACTTTCCAGCTCCGTGGCTGCCACCATTTCTGTTGGGATATGTCTTCTATAATTGAAACTTTGTATCATTGAGTGGAGGCCTAGGAGGGCAAGGGCAGGCGGAAGGCTTGGCTTCCTCCATTGCTGGGGAAACCCAAGCCTCCCTCCTGCTCTCAGTGGCCACAGCCCTTTTGGTTGGGGTCTATTTGCTCCCGATTGGCTTGTGGGCATGGCTTGTGGGTGTTTCATAGGTATGGTCAATTTGCATATTACTCTTTTATTAGATAGGATATAAAAGTGCTGCCTTCTGTTTAAGTTCAATTCTTTTCACTTTGTTGTAGATCTCCTCCTGCCTAGATCTGGGCCTTATCAATTGTTCTGTCCATCTCTACTACATCTCCCTATCCAAGCTGCATCCCCTGTATCCCTGCAGAAGTTTCATTGTAGAGCTAGAGGCCACTCTGACTCTCACTCAGGTTATTTGGTCGTTGTGTGCATATTTCTCTCTCCTAGTAAGTACAAGCTTCTGGAGGCCCATGCTGTGGTTTAGCTATCTCCAGCACTCTATAGTGCCCATGTCATCACATGACCTCATTAAGGTAAATATTATAAGATAAATGTAATATTTGATTGGCAAGTGAGTTATTTAGAAAATAATTGTTTTAAGAAGTCTAAACAAAGATTGTTTTATCTTCATCTATAGCTATTTATTTTGCAAACACGGGGGAGATAGTGAGAAAGAGGAATGAGCATTTGCAAAGCCTGTGAACATGGTGCATTTGGGTGACTATAAGTTGTCCTGTTTGGTGATAAAAAAGATAGAGGAGGAGTGATATGAGATTCATGTGCTTAAGTGGCTGGCTGCAGTGCAGGATGGATGGGTAGGGGCTAGAATGAAAAATATAGACAAAGACATATTATCTTGACAAGAGTTAGTGATTGCACTTGGGAGGTGAGGGAGAAGGGTCATTCTTGCAGTATGGGTGTGGGTGTAAACAATATCCATTGTTTTCTTGTTGATGAAAGGACACACTGGTTAAGAGGATGATTTAGCCTCAGGTCATCCACCAGCCCAGCTGTGCACCCTCAGGCAAGAAAACTAACCTTTCTGGTCCTCAGACTCCTCATCTAAAAAGTTGTAACATGCCGAGACCGGTTTGGCTCAGTGGATAGAGCCTTGGACTGCAGACTGAAGGGTCCCCGGTTCGATTCCGGCAAGGGCATGTACCTTGGCTGCGGGCGCATCCCCAGTAGGGGGCGTGCAAGAGGCAGCTGATAGATGTCTCTCTCTCTCATTGATGTTTCTGACTTTCTATCCCTCTCCCTTCCGCTCTGTAAAAAATCAATAAAATATATTTTTTAAAAAAAGTTGTAACATGCCTAGCTGATGCGGGATACTAGGAGAATTAAATGAATTATTAAATGCCTCATTTAGAGCAGTCCCTGGATAAAACATAGCTATCACCAATATTACCTTTCCTAATTTCCTTCTATGTTCTTTCTAAGTTCGGATGAGTACAAATGAAAAAGGTAGGAGCAGTATGTTAAAAACTAGAGTATCATTAAATACAAAAGGCTTAATGGGTTTGTTAATTTCTCTAATGCAAGGAACTGAGTAAACGGCCTTTGCATCTGGAATACATAGATGGGCCCATAACACTGTAACCGGTTCATAATAGTATATAACTAAAAAATACAATGTCTGAAAAATAAAATTTGTATATATAGAAAAACCATATCAAAAGCACAGACTGACGTATTGCTTAACACATGATTTATAAATTTACTTTTTTAACATTTTTATTTATGAATTTTAGAGACAGACGAAGATGAGAAAAACATCGTTTTGTTGTTCTTATTTATACATTCATTGGTTGCTTCTTGTATGTGCCCTGAGAGGGGATTGAATCCGAAACTTTGGTCTATCTGAACCATGCTCTAACCATCTCATCTTATCCCGCCAGGGCAATTTACTCACAGGCGTGTAAGAACATTAAGTGTAATATTTTGTCAGCATCATTTGTATACTAAACAAATGCAAAGTACTGTTGGAAACAGCTGGGTGTGAGTTACACGACACCGCTGGACTGGGACCTGCACCGCTGCACCCTGCACATGATAAAATAAACCTGAGATAGAACATTCGCCTTCATGATTCAACTCTCATTTCTCATGTCTCATGAAGTCATCCTTTCAAGACTGCTTTTTCAAATGCATCGATTCTTGGCATTCTTACAAGTGTTTTATCAAATGACAACAAACGGAGAAATGATCTGTAAAGAGCAAAGCCTTATACAGATGAAAAGCCCTTCCATCACGGACGGTAAATCTGTGAGGTCTGGCGCTTCCATAGCCTGGACACACTGCCTTTCCAAGAGCAAGGTCGGGGCCTCCTATGATCCAGGGGCCAACAGGCTAAGTGGAGCCGGTTATGCGGCAGCTGATGCGGCAGCTCAGCCTCATTTTTCTCTTTTAACTCCGCTCCTTCCGGGGTCAGCCCAGAGTCGTCGGGCATCTGGCCCCGAGCTTCAAGCGCAGGAAGTCCCAGCCAGCGATCGCTCTGCCCTCTGCTGCTCGCGCCTCCCGACTGCCAGGAGTCGGGTCGCGCAGGCGCTAGGGAGGCCGCGGAGCATGCCGGGCCAACGGTAGCTGGGCTCTCCCGCCTCAGCGTGCTGGTTGCTAGGAGTCGGTGACGCACCTCCGGAGGAGAAGGTGGCGCCGCGGGCCCTTCCTCCTGGGGCCGCGTCTTCGAGCAGCGATGGAGCCCGGGAAGGTGGGTCTGGGAAGTTCACGTAACTTGCTTAATTGGTCCAGTCTCCACAGTGTCCAGTCACCCGGCGGCCCTGGGCCCGGGCCGGACCCCCGTGACCGCTTAGCCACCTTTCACCCGCCGCTTAACGCTCACAGACTCCCCTACGTCTGTCTTCTATCCGTTTCCCTCACGTTTAAAGTTATCCTGTAGCGTAAGTTTCCTGTGATTTGTTAGTAGGTTGATTTTTAAATCTGAAAGCCAAACACTGTTATATGACGACATGAGCAGTATTCACTGCAGACCTAAGCGTTGATTGGGCCGATAATGTCGTTGTTGACATTTGGTGATCACTTTCAACGGAAAGCTCTCCTTTACCTTCACTTTAGGGCTCTCTCTCTCTCTGAATGGGTGTTTCTCCCTTTCTACTTTCTCCATCCTCTCTTTCTAGAACTCTGATTCAATCTCTTGGTAAGTGTTGGACTGGCGGCTTGTTTTTTCCATCTCTTTGCCTTTTTAAAAATATAGACATATTGATATATTAGGGGGATTTCTCCAACTTTATCGTTAACTTTATTTTTTTTTACTTTGTTACATTTAATATTAAGAATTCTTGTTCTCATATTGCTCCTCAGGTAGTATATTTTAATTTGTGCTTAAACAATTTTTAGTATCTTCCAGAGGATATAACTCTTATGCCTTTAAAAAAGAAAATAAATACTTCTGTTCATTTTATTGTGTCATTTTCTCTATTTGTTTGTCTTGATTCTTTTCTATTTTTAAAATCCTCACTGAGGATGTGCTTTTATTGAATTTAGAGAGAGGAAGGGAGAGAGAGAGAACATCAGTGAAAAACATTGATTGGTTGCCATGCCAGGGCCAGGGATGAAACCCGAAGCCTAGGTATGTGCCTTGATAGGGAATTGAACCTGAAACCTATTGGTGTACAGGACAGTACTGTCACCAACTGAGCCACCTAGCCAGGGTGATTCTTCTCTTTCTTATGTTGGTTTTTCTTAAATGCCAGATTGACCCTTCATATTTATGATTGAAGCACCAGCTTGAGACTGGCACTGATAGGCTGCGCAGGGACCTGGAAAAGGAAGGACTGTGTTGCCTATGCTTAGCCTGAGCCTTGAGGCAATGTGGACATTTAAGACATGTCCAAAGAAAAATATTCTGTAATAATTTGTAAGTAATTTTAGCCTAGCGAATAATTTTTAAAAATCTGTATATCTGTTACCATTTATTCTGGTAGATAGACAGTAAATTCTTGCGTATTCAGGACTCATTGCCATTGACTATAATGGTCTAATGAAAAGCAGCTTAGTAGAGCTTGTAATATAATTATTTTAACTTGGAAAATTCCAACTTTATATTTTTCTTTTTAGAGAAGAACCAAAGATGAAACATGGACAGCAGATGACCTCCGAAAACACCTTTGGGTAAACATATTTAAAATATTTGAGCTGGGGTCTGATTGGACAGTTTTTCCTGATTCTTAGCCCTATACAACTTTTCTTCCATGTGGCTCATTTCAGGGGTGTTCTTGACTCATGTGGGTAGTAGCTTTGGTTCTGTGGTGAGAAAGGGGGTTTCTTAGCCCAGCCCGAATGTCACCAACTCTGTCTAGCTTCTTTCATGGTTCAGAACCCAGGCTGTGTGTGTAAATATGTGGTGTGCATTGTGTCTGTCTGTCTGTGTGTGTGTATGTGTACGTATGTGGAGGGAGGTTTGGTGATTGAGAGAAATCCCCTGAGAGTTTCATAAGGAAGGTCCTTGTATTTGAGTGGGACTGGGATGGGCCTCAGACACTGTGACACAGCTTCAGTATCTTGTTCTCTCTATTTTTAAAAAAATATATTTTATTGATTTCTTACAGAGAGGAAGGGAGAGGGATAGAGAGTTAGAAACATCGATGGAAGAGAAACATCGATCAGCTGCCTCCTGCACCCCCCTACCCACCACTGGGGATGTGCCTGCAACCAAGGTACATGCCCTTGACTAGAATCGAACCTGGGATCCTTCAGTCCGCAGGCTGACACTCTAGCCACTGAGCCAAACTGGTTTTGGCTATTTTTTTTCTTTATGAAAATCTAAACTGAAAGAAGCTTGTGTGTTTTCCAGGCTTACCCCAGGGCCTCCACAAGCATTCCTTCTGTGCCATTTAGTCATTGATTTGCATATTTATTCTGCTATTTCTTTTTCTTCTTCTTCAGTATCCTGTTCATGTTCTTTCTAGTCTGGGTAGAGTTTTAGATTTGACTTGATAACAAATGGGAATGTGTCTCCCAAGTGGGCGCTGGTCTGCAATCATAGAAATGCCGTGACACTTCTGTGTCTGTGAAGGCTTCTCCTGCCTTTCCTGCTGGTGGGGGAGCAGGACACAGTAGCAGCTGGTGGTTTTAAGGCTGTCACTCTCAGAAACCCTTTCCTTTCTCTTGCTTTGGCTGCACAGTCGGCACTTCCTAGGGAAGATAAGAAACACAAGGAAAAGAAGCTACATAAGGACTTGGAAACGGATGCCCCAGAGTCCAAGGAGCAGAAACCCAGGGACCCAGACCGGGATGCCAAGCGCAGGGAGAGGGTGGCAGACAGAGAATGCCATGGCTCCAGGGAGCATCCTCGTGTGGACAGAGACAAGGAGAAGCCACGGGAGAGGAGAAGGGACACCCGGGACCTTGACAGAGAGAAGCTGAGGGACAAGACCGGAGAACATGACACAGAGAAGCACCACAGCCGAGGCAAAGACCGGGAGAGGGACCGGGAACGTGAGGGAGAGCACCGGGTGTGGAGGGAGGAGCCCAAGCCTACAGCCAGGCACCAGAACTGGCCTGAGCACAGGATGCGGTCAGGTACGTGTCTGGGCTGTGGTCCTCCCAGGGCCAGGCATGTGGATGAGCCCCTCTGAAATGCTCACTCCCCACGTTGTCCTTGTCCTTGGTTTTTGGAGGCTCAGCTTTGCATTTGGTTGTGCCCATGCTGAACTGTGTGCTTTGCAAGATGGTTTTCTTTTCAGTATTTTAAAACTCATTCCAGTGAATGAAAGGAGTAACGATTCTCTCATTTGTTAGAGTTTTACTATTGAAAACATTCCAGATTAATTATTTTCGTAAATCTTAATCCACATTGTAGATAAACCAAAGTTAAGCTCTTTGGTAAAAGAATTTCTCAGAAGTATTCATTTTATTTTAAGCAACGAAATTCATGCACCAGGGGAGGGAGAATTCCCCTCAGCCCAGCCTGGACTCTCTCCAATCCGGGACACCTTGGGGGATGTCCAACTGCTGTTTTCGGCCTGATCCCAGGGACATGCCTCACAATCCAGAACCTCTGACTCCTAACTGCTCTACTGCCTGATTGCCCCTAACTATCCCCTCCCCCCTGTTGGCCTGGTCACCCCAAACTGCCCCCCTGCCAGCCTGGTTGCCCTTTACTGTCCCCCCTGCTAGCCATGTTGCCCCCAACTGCCCCCCTGCCAGTCTGGTCGCCCCACACAGTCTGCTGGTCAGTCATTTTGTCGTCCATTGCTAACCCCCCTGCCAGCCTGGTCAACCTATACAGCCCCGCTGGTCAGTCATTTGGTCGTCCCCCGCTATGGCGGTGTCTCTCTTTTCGGCATTCAACACGGAAAGAGAGATGATCTGGTTCTTCGAGTAGAGGTGGCTGGGGATTGAGAAAGAAAAGAAAGAAAGAGACAAGATACGAAATGGAAGGAAAAAACTAGGAACCGAGTAGGACCACTGCCCTCTTTCTGCTGGAGAAACACTGACCCAAAGGTGATACAGCACGTTTATTTTATACTCCCACATACCAGAAAGTTTCACCAAAAGTCAAGACAAAGGAGATTATTTTCATTCTTGAGTAGGCCCGAGCATTCCTGGTGCTTGACTGGATTTACACATCAAAAACCCACTACCCAGAGAAACCAAAATGACGGCGTAGGTAAACACCTAAACTGCTGCCTCACACAACACTTTCAAAACTACAACTAAAAGACAAAACAGACATCATCCAGAACCACAGGAAAGCTGGCTGAGTGGAAACTCTACAACTAGAAGGAAAGAGAAAAGCACACGGAGAATCAGAGGAGCTGCAAAAGCCTGAGTTATGGAGACATGCGCGCAGAGAGGAGGAGCAGGTGAGTGCTTGGCTGGCTTTCTCTAGCAGGAAGGAGACAAAAGCTCCCGACTGCGCTAAACCCCAGTTCCGACTGTACTAAACACCAGTTTCGGGCGAGACCCTGGGGACCCAGGAACATACAGGGGAAATCTGGACTATCAGGTGGAAACTTAGGGGAGCCGCGAAAAGCTGAGGTCTGGAGGCGTGCGAGCAAGTGCACACAGAGAGGACTGACTGTTGAGTGTGCTGCAGGCTTTCTCTAGTGGGAAGGAGACAAAAGCCTCCAACTGCGCTGAACCCCAGTTCTGACTGTGCTGAATTCCAGTTTCCAGTGAGAATCTGGGATTCAGGTTCATTGGGGGAGAAACTGGACTGTCTGGCAGTGGGCGAAACTTGAGGGTGGCTCTCTCTCAGAGGTGCTTGCAGTGATTACCAAGGGACACTGAGACCCAGGGGACTCTTAGGACAGGTCTGAAAGGAAGCCAAGGCTGTCTGCTTAGTCCTGAGACTCCGCCCCATCCAAGCCTGAGCACAGAGGCTTTGCAATTTTGCAAGGCTTGTCCCATAAGGCTGTTTTCAGGACAGAAGCTCTCTTGTTGTAGACACAGCTGGTCCTCACAGCCAATTGGCCTGGAGGTCAACCCCTCTCATTGATACCAACAACAATCAAGACTTAACAAGAACAAGGCTGTACACAGTCCACAAAGGGGTGCACCAAGAGTGTCCACCTCAAGTAACTGGGGAGGCCGAGACACTGGGCAATAAGGACACCTAGCACACAAAGCTACCCCACCAACTCAGAGAAACAGCGAAAATGTGGAGACAAAGGAACAGATCACTAAAGGAAATGGAGGAAAACAAATGACTGGATATAGAGTTCAAAACCACGGTTATAAGGTTTTCAAGAGGTTCCTAGAAAAGCTGATAAATTTAGCAAGACCCTCAAGGAAATGAAAAAGGACCAACTAGAAATTGAATATACAATGACTGAAATAAAAAATATTATACAGAGATTCAACAGCAGACTAGAGGAACACAAGAATCAAGTCAAAGATTTGAAATACAAAGAAGCAAAAAACACTCAACCGGAAAAGCAAAAAGAAAAAAGAATGCAAAAATTTGAAGAAAGTGTAAGAAGCCTCAGGGACAACTTCAAGCGTACCAACATCAGAATTATGGGGGTGCCAGAAGAAGAGAGAGAGCAAGATACTGAAAACCTATTTGAAGAAATAATGACTGAAAACTTCTCCCACCTGGTGAAAGAAATAGACTTACAAGTCCAAGTAGCACACAGAACCCCCAACAAAAGGAATCCAAAGAGGACCATACCAAGACACATCATAATGAAAATGCCAAGAGCATAAGACAAAGAGAGAATATTAAAAGCAGCGAGAGAAGAACAGTTAATTACCTACAAGGGAGCACCCATACAATTGTCAGCAGATTTCTCAACAGAAACGATGCAGGCCAGAAGGGAGTGGCAAGAAATATTCAAAGTGATGAATAGCAAGAACCTACAATCAAGATTACCCAGTAAAGCTATCATTCAGAATTGAAGGTCAGATAAAGTGCTTTGCAGATAAGAAAAAGCTAAAGGAGTTCATCACCACCAAAACAGTATTATATGAAATGCTAAAAGGTATCCTCTAAGAAGAGAAAGAAGAAGAAAAAGGTAAAGATAAAAATTATGAACAACAAATACATGTCTATCAATAAGTGAATCTAAAAAAAAGTGAGTTAAAAATCTGATGAACAAAATAAATTGGTGAATATAATAGAATCAGGGGAATAAAAAGAGAGTGGACTGACAATTCTCGGGGAGAGGAGTGTGGAGGGTGCGGGAAGAGAACGGACAAAAATCGTACACCTATGGATGACAGTAGTGGGAAGGTAAGGGCAAAGGGTGGAATGGGTACTGGGTGGAAGGGAGCTATGGGGTGGGGGGGGGGAGAGGAACAATTGTAATAATCTGAACAAAAAAGATTTATTAAATTAAAAAAAAAAAACCCAATATCCAACACCTGGGCAAAGGTAAAAGTCAGTGCTGATAACACATCTACCTTTTTAGTAAATGTGTATCCAAGACATGGCTGTGCCTGTTGCCTTGGGTTCAGCTGACAATAATTAAAGAATACCCATGTCCCTTCCCAGGCACTGTCTACACCTTGCTAAACCCCTGCTGGTCTGGTCACCCTATGCAGCCTGCTGTTCGGTTGTTACTGTGAGGGTGTCGTGACCAATTTGCATATTACTCTTTTATTAGTATAGACTAGAGGCCTGGTGCATGAAATTCGTGCATGGGGAGTGGGGGGTGTCGCTCAGCCCAGCCTGCACCCTCTCCAATCTGGGACCCCTAAATGGGCAGTCAGACATCCTTCTCACAATTTAGGACTGCTTGCTCCCAACTGCTCGCCTGCCTGCTTCCCTGTTTGCCCTAACTGATTCTGCCTGCCAGCCTGATCACCCTCTAACCACTACCCTGCCAGTCTAATTGATGTCTAACTGCTCCCCTGCCAGCCTGTTTGCCCCCAACTTTCCTCTTCTGCCAGCCTGGTCACCCCTAACTGCCCTCCCTTGCAGGCCTGGAACCCCCTCTCCCCCCGCTGGCCATCTTGTGGTGGCCATCTTGTGTCCACATGGGGGCAGGATCTTTGACCACATGGGAGCAGCCCTCTTGTGTGTTAGAGTGATGCTCAATCTGCATATTACTCTTTTATTAGATAGGATAGAGGTCTGGTGCATGGGTGGGGGCCAGCTGGTTTGCCCTGAAGGATATCCTAGATCAGGGTGGGGGTTCCCTTGGGGCATGGGGTGACCTGGGCAAGGGGCCTATGGTGTTTTGCAGGCTGGCCATACCCCCCCCTCCCCAAGCAACCCAAGTGGAGGTCCTGGGATCTGGGATTAATTTATGTTCAATAATTAAAACTTTGTAGCCTTGAGCTGAGCCAAGCCTTCTACTCGCTCTGTGGAGACAGCCATTCCAGTTTGGGTTTATTTAAATTCTATAATTGAAACTTTGTAGCCTGGAGTGGAAGCCTAGGCACTAGGGCTGCAGAAGCTTGGCTTCCTCCATTGCCCAGGCAACCTTAGCCTCTACTCTCTCCAGCTCTGTGGCTGCCGCCATTTCTGTTGGGATTATGTATCTTCTATAATTGAAACTTTGTATCATTGAGTGGAGGCCTAGGGTAGCAAGGGCAGGCGGAAAGCTTGGCTTCCTCCATTGCTGGGGCAACTCAAGCCTCCCTCCTGCTCTCAGTGGTCACTGCCATCTTGGTTGGGATTTACTTGTTCCTGATTGTCTGGTGGGCGTGACTTGATCAGAGGTATGGTCAATTTGCATATTACTCTTTTATTAGATAGGATATTTAACTATTTGTCTGAATATTCAATTTGGTCCTTATCTTTGGAAATGTTGATTCTCTTCATTTTAAGCCTAATGACTTGTCTTGGCAGATTCAAAAGTGAAAATCTAGTTTTCACTATTGGAGGGAGCTGTGTGTATTGTCACTGGTTATGTGTGGCTCTGCTGGTCCCTTTGGCTTCTCTCACAGGTGGGGGGCCACGACCGGCTGTAGGTCATATCCTCCTCCACTTGTCCCAAGGTCGCATTGACTCTCTTGCAGCTGAGCACTTGGCGGAAATGTCCACCCAGCAGGGCATTTTTCTGAACGGGCTGTGCTACCCCAGCACCTCTGTTGGTGACACAGGGCCCGAAGGTGTGTGCATTAGGCTGGTGCCGCTGAGTTCCAGCAGCGAGGCTGCCCCTGCCAGGTTGCCTCCTTAGCAGTTGCTACTGTCATCTCCTTTATTCCATTTTTGTATGTGATTTTAAAATTTTAAAATTTTAATTTGTCTTTATTGTTGAAACGATTACAAAGTATTACAGTTGTCCTTCTTTTTTTCCATTTTTTTCCCACCCCTCACTCCAGGCCTTCCCTGCACTATTGTCTGTGTCCAGGGGTTATGCATCCAAGGTCTTTGGTTAATCTCTTCCCAGCCACCCACCCCTGCTGTCCCTCTGAGATTCATTTTTAGTTTAGATTCCAGAACTTTTCATTCTTGAGGTTATAGAATGTAGTCTAATAGAAGAATATGTTTTCATGTGTTAATACATAATTTTATAATGCAGTATTTACAAAAAAGACTGCAGCAAGATGTTAGGGGGCCTTTTGGGTGTCTGAAGTTTGGGAATGTTAAAAGTATGTTTTCTTGCCTTTGCCAGTTTGGCTCAGTGGATAGAGCATCGGCCTGTGGATCGAAGGGTTTTGGGTTTGATTCCAGTGAAAGGCATGTACCTCGGTTGCAGGCTCAATCCGTGGCCCTGGTTGGGGCACATGTTCTCTGTCCCTCCCTCTCACTTCCACTCCCTTTAGAAAAAGAAAAAAATCAATGAGAAAATGTCCTCTGGTGAAGATTAACAACAAAAAACAAACCATAAAAGAATGTTTTCTTTTTATAGTAAGTAAAGTAAGAACTGAAGAGAAAGAGAAGAAAGATGAGAACTCTGAAAGAGGAGATGAAGAGAGAGAAAGAAGATACCGAGAAAGGAAGGTACGCATACGAGGCCCCAAACACTGCAAATCGATGATGTGGTGGTGTTAGAGGCATTGGGGAAATTTTGTAACATAGACTTCGAGGCTTGGGAAGATACCCAGGGGCTAAGTTCTGCATTAAATTATAATTATGTCCTTATCATTTCTGGAAGAGAACTTGCTAGATCAGGGTAAATGTAGATGTCCCCCATTTGCCTTACATGAAGGCTTTAGTTACTTATGTCCTCAAGGTGCTGTCCCTGTGTCCCCAGCAAATGTGTCCCAGGGGGTGTGCTGACTCAGGAGGACATGTGCACGGTGGTTGTAGGCCTGTGGCAGGTGTGTCCTGCACGCTGATACCTGATACCTGTCGGACATCCTTCTCACAATCTGCTGCATTTGTTCCCTTTCTAGTGGAGTCCTTCCTAAAAAAAAAAAAAAATCTTTATTGTTGAAAGTATTACACCTGTCGTTTTTTCCCCCATAGATCCCTTCCAGTCCACCCTCCTGCCCCCCAGGCCCTCACTGCCCCATTATCTGTGTCCATGGGCCATGCATATATGTATACAATGCCCTTGGTTGATTACCTCCCATGCACTCTCCCCTACCTTCCCTCAAATGTTCCACACACTGTTCCATGCTTCTATGTCTCTGGATTCACTCTGTTTATCAGTTTATTTTGTTACTTAGATTCCACATATGAGTGAGATCATGTATACTTGTCTTTCTCTTACTGATTTACTTCACTTAGCATGATACTCTACAGGTCCCTCCATGCTGTCTCAAAGGGTAAGAGATTCTTCTATTTTACTGCTGCATAGTATTCCATAGTATAAAGGTACTACAGTTTTTTAATCCATTCATCTGTTGATGGGCACTTGGGCTGTTTCTAGATCTTAGCTATTGTAAATTTTGCTGCTACTAGAGGCCTGGTGCATGAAATTCATGCACAGGGTGTGTGGGGGGTCCCTCAGCCTGGCCTGCACCCACTCCAATTTGGGACCCTTTGGGGGATGTCCGACTGCTGGCATTGGACATCCCTCTTGCTATCTGGGACCACTGTCTCCTAACCACGCACCTGCCTGCCTGCCTGCCTGCCTGATCACCCCTAACCACCCTCCTCTGCCAGCCTTATTGCCCCTAACCCCTCTGCCTCCCTGCCTGCCTGATCGCTCCTAACCACTCTCTCCTTCTGGCCTGATCGCCCGTAACTGCTCCCCTGCCAGCCTGATCACCCCTAACTACCTCTGCCTCAACCCTTGCCTCTGTGGCTTTGTTCGGAAGGAGGACCAGATACCCAGAAGATGTCTGGTCGACCCGGTCTAATTAGCATATTACCCTTTTATTAGTATAGATGAACATAGGGGTGAATATATTTTTTCTGATTGATGTTTTGGGTTTCTTATGATATATTCCTAGAAGTGGGATTATTGGGTCAAATGGAAGTTTCATCTTTAATTTTTTGAGGAAACTCTATACTGTTTTCCATAATGGCTGCATCAGTATGTGTTCCCACCAGCAATGTACTAGGGTTCCCTTCTTGCCACATCCTTGCCAGCACTTGTTTGTTGATTTGTTGATGATAAACATTCTGACAGATGTGAGGTAATACCTCATTTTGATTTTAATTTGCATCTCTCTGATGATCAGTGATTTTGAGCATTTTGTCATGTCTCTTGGCCTTCTGTGTGTCCTCTTTGGAGAAGTGTCTATTAGGTTCCTTGCCCAGTTTTTAATTGGGTTGTTTGTCTTCCTTCTGTTAAATTGTATAACTTTCTTATATATTTGGATATTAACCCCTTATCAGGTGTATCATTGCCAAATATGTTCTCCCTTACATATGGGCTTCCTTTTCATTTTGTTGATAGTTTCTTTTGTTGTGCAGAAGCTTTTTATTTTGTTGTAGTCCCATTTGTTTATTTTCTCTTTAGTTTCCTTTACCCTAGGAGCTATACTATAAACATATTGCTAGGAGAGATGTCTGAGATTTTGTTGTCTATGATTTCTTCTAGGATTTTTAGGGCTTCATGACTTACATTTAAGTTTTTTATCCATTTTGAGTTTATTTTTGTGTGTGGTGTAAGATGGTGTCTAGTTTCATTTTCTTGCCTGTATCTGCCCAATTTTCCCAGCACCATTTATTGAAGAGACTGCCTTGACTCCACTGTATGCTCTTGCCTCCTTAGTCAAATATTAATTGAGCATAATGGCTTGGGTCAATTTCTGGGGTCTTTTTTCTATTTCATCCTATATAATAAAAGTGTAGTATGCAAATTGTCCCTTTGTCTGGGAGTTCTACCAGGGAGCCAAGCAAGCTGGGGGAAGGTAGGTTGTACCCGGTGGAAGCTAGCAGCTGCTAGGGATCCCATCAGTGCATAAATTTCATGTCCTGGGCCTCTAGTTGGTCTATGCCTGTTCTTGTGCTAACTCCAGGTTGTTTTGATTAAGGTGGCTTTGTAGTTTAACTTGAAATCTGGTATTGTGATTCCTCCAACTTTGTTGTTCTTTCTCAAGATTGCTGCAACTATTCAGGGTCTGTTTTGGTTCCATATAAATTTTTGGAGTATTTTTTCTAAATCTGTGAAATATGCTGTTGGTATTTTAATAGGGATTGCATTAAATTGTAGATTGCCTTGGATAGTATAGACATTTTCATGATGTTGATTCTACCAATCTATGAACACAGTATAGTCTTCCACTTGTTTGTATCTTCTTCTTTCTCTTTTATAAACATCTTACAGTTTTCTGAATACAGATCTTTTGCCTCCTTGGTTAAGTTTATTCCTACATACTTAAATTTTTTTCTGTTGCAAGGGTAAATGGGGTTGCTTATTTACTTTCTATTTCTGAGAATTCATATCTTCTATCTATAAAAGGCTACTATGCAAAGTGTCCCCTCAGGAGTTCGACTGGGAGACCGGGAGTTCGATCATTTGCTATGATGTGTGCTGACCCTGGGGGGTGGTGCGGAACGAAGGAAAACCCTAATAGGCCCTAATCTCCAGCCAGGCCTAAGGACCCTACCCAGGCACGAATTTCGTCCACTGGGTCTCTGGTTGGTGTGTAAAAATGCAATCAATTTTTGGGTGTTGATTTTGTATCCTATATTGCCAAATTCATTCATTAAATCTAATAGTTTTTTGGTGGAGTATTTAGGTTTTCTATGTATAATATCATGTCATCTGTTACTAATGACAGTTTCACATTCTCCTCATTTGGATGCCTTTTATTTCTTATCTGATCGCAGTGGCTAGGACTTCCAATACTATCCTCCTATCTAATAAAGAGAGAATATTCAAATTGACCGTCATGCCGTCACAAAGATGGGGGCACCCAGTCCCCTCAGTCCCACCAGAGTCCCACAGTACTTTTAGCCCAGCATGGCAGGCGCACGGTTCAACCGGACTCATCCTCAGCCCCCCAACCCCCCAAGGCTGGCCCGAGGTGCAGGTACTCCTCAGATTATGGCTGTCCGCCGGAGGGTCAGGTAACCAGGGCTGGACAAGGCTTGCACTGCTGACAGTGGCAGCAGCAGCTTCAGAGGTGTGATGGGGGCATTACCTTCCCCTGACTGCTGAGTCACCTTCTGCCCCTGAGGGCTCCCGGACTGTGAAAGGGGGCAGGCCAGGCTGAGGGATCCCCCCACTCCAATGCATGAATTTTCATGCACCACTTCTTTTTTTTTTTTTTTTGATATGAAGATAAGCTTTTATTTTTATTTTTTTAATCTTTATTGTTCAGTTTATTAATTACATTGTTCCCCCTTTTTTATCCCCTTATAGCTCCCCTCCACCCTGTACCCATCTCACCCTCCCCCCTTAACTCCCCCTCCCACTGTCCTCTCCCATTGTTGCATGATTTTTGTCCAGTCTCTTGCTGTACTTCCCACACCCCTTTTCTCCCTAAGAATTGTCAGTCCATTCCCTCTCTATGTCCATGATTCTGTTATATTTGCCAGTTCATCCTGTTCATCAGATTATTAATTCACTTGATTTTTGTGTTCATTTGTTGATAGATGTGTATTTGTTGTTCCTAATTTACACTTTTATCTTTTTCTTCTTCCTCTTCTTAAAGAATATCTTTCAGCATTTCATGTAATATTGGTTTGGTGGTGATGAACTCCTTTAGCTTTTTCTTATCTGCGAAGCACTTTATCTGACCTTCAATTCTGAATGATAGCTTTGCTGGATAGAGTAATCTTGGTTGTAGATTCTTGCTATTCATCACTTTGAATATTTCTTGCCACTCCCGTCTGGCCTGCATCGTTTCTGTTGAGAAATCCGCTGACAATCGTATGGGTGTTCCCTTATAGGTAACTAACTGTTTTTCTCTTGCTGCTTTTAATATTCTCTCTTTGTCTTTTGCTCTTGGCATTTTAATTATGATGTGCCTTGGTGTGGTCCTCTTAGGGTTCCTATATATTGGGGTTCGGTGCACTTCTTGGACTCCTAAGTCAATTTCTTTCACCAGGTGTGGGAAGTTTTCAGTCACTATTTCTTCAAATAGGTTTTCATTGTCTTGGTCTCTCTCATTTTCTGGCACCTCTATAATTCGGATGTTGGTATGCTTGAAGTTGTCCCAGAGGCCCTTTACACTATCTTCAATTTTTTGGATTCTTTTGGTTTCTTGCTTTTCCAGCTGAGTGGATTTTACCTCTTTGTATTTCAAATCTTTAACTTGGTTCTTGTGGTCCTCTAGAGTACTTTTAGGTCTTTGTATAATATTTTTTATTTCATTCAGTGTATGCTTAATTTCTGGTATGTCCTTTTTCATATCCTTGAGAGTTTCCTTCATATCCTTGTAGGTCTCGTTCATTTCCTTGTAGGACTCATTCATTTCCACGTTGGTCCTTATTTTTTTTTTTTTTTTTTTTTTTTAGTTAGAAAGTATTTTATTTATTTTTTTATTTTTTTTATTTTTTATTATTTTAAGCTTTATTGTTCAGTTTAATTACATTGTTTCCCCTTTTTATCCCCCTATAGCTTCCCTCCACCCTGTACCTATCCCACCCTCCACCCTCACCTCCCCCTCCCCACTGTCCTCTCCCATTGTTGCTAGATTTTTGTCCAGTCTCTTGCTGCACTTCCCACAACCCTTTTCTCCCCAAGAATTGTCAGTCCATTCCCTCTCTATGTCCATGTCTCTGTTATATTCACCAGTCTATCCTGTTCAACAGCCTATCAATTCACTTGATTTTTATGTTCATTTGTTGATAGATGTGTATTTGTTGTTGCTAGTTTGCACTTTTACCTTTTTCTTCTTCCTCTTCTTAAAGAACATCTTTCAGCATTTCATATAATGTTGGTTTGGTGGTGATGAACTCCTTTAGCTTTTTCTTATCTGCGAAGCACTTCATCTGACCTTCAATTCTGAATGATAGCTTTGCTGGATAGAGTAATCTTGGTTGTAGATTCTTGCTGTTCATCACTTTGAATATTTCTTGCCACTCCCATCTGGCCTGCATCGTTTCTGTTGAGAAATCCGCTGACAGTCGTATGGGTGCTCCCTTATAGGTAACCAACTGTTTCTCTCTTGCTGCTTTTAATATTCTCTCTTTGTCTTTTGCTCTTGGCATTTTAATTATGATGTGCCTCGGTGTGGTCCTCTTAGGGTTCCTATATATTGGGGTTCGGTGCACTTCTTGGAATCCTAAGTCAATTTCTTTCACCAGGTGTGGGAAGTTTTCAGTCACTATTTCTTCAAATAGGTTTTCATTGTCTTGGCCTCTCGCTTTTTCTGGCACCCCTATAATTCGGATGTTGGTATGCTTGAGGTTGTCCCAGAGGCCCCTTACACTCTCTTCAATTTTTTGGATTCTTTTGGTTTCTTGCTTTTTCAGCTGAGTGGATTTTACCTCTTTGTATTTCAAATCTTTAACTTGGTTCTTGGGGTGCTCCAGGGCACTTTCAGGTCTTTGTATAATATTTTTTGTTTCAGTCAGTGTATGCTTAATTTCTGGTTGGTCCTTTTTCATATCCTTGAGAGTCTGCTTTATATCCTTGAGGGTTTCTTTCATTTCCTTGTAGGACTCATTCATTTCCACGTTGGTCTTAATAATTTCTTTGCAGCTCTCGTTTATATCCTGGAGGGTGTTGTTCATTTTCTTGTAGGACTCACTCATTTCCTTTGTGGTCTTGCTTATTTCCTTATAGGCCTCGATCTTTTGTTGGAACCTCTTAAAAAACCCTATAACCGTGGTTCTGAATTCCATGTCCAGTCGTTTTTTTTCCTCCATTTCTTTCACATCTGATTTCTTTCCATGTTGCTGCATGGTGGCTGCTTCCCTGAGTTGGTCAATTAGCTTTGTGTGGTAGACTTCCTACTAGGGACAGTGGCTCAGCCTCCCCGGTTACCTGAGATGGATATGGGCTGCACAGTCTTGCTGAAGTTAAGCTCAGTTAATCGTTGTTAGCACTTAGAGGGTTGACCTCCAGGCCAATTGTCTGTGAAGCTCAGCTGTGCTCAGGTTGGGTGGGCGGAGTCTCCGGGCCAAGCAGACAGCGTTAGCTCCGCCCTATGCGGCCCCAGGGACTCTGTGCCGGGGGCAATGGCCTCCAGCACCTCTGAGAGAGAGCCACTGCGGAGCTCCACCGGCTGCCGGTTGCCGGGGAATTCAGACTTTCCCAAAATGAGTCTGCATGCGCAATGTCTCACCCAGGGTCGTAAAACAAAGCAGTCTGACGGTTTTCCGAATGAGAGGCAAGTCGCGCGCTCTCTGCGCCGTCACGCAGCCGAGCTGTTCGCGCGAGCTGCCTTCTCCACAAGCCGGGAGACCCGGCAGCACCCGAGCTTCGGCGTGCCCTCCCACTGTCCAGTTTTCACCCCGTGTGATAGTGGGTTCTCTGGACTTCGCCCAGAGCTGGAGAATCAGTCAGTGGGATGCCTTTGTCTCCCCGTTCGAGAAAACTGGCCGGTTTTCAGCCGCCCGCCCTCTCCGCGGCGTGCGCTCCAAACCTCTCTCCGGGTGAATCTTTCAACGCCGTCCGCTGCCGCTCCTCCGGGTCACAGTGTCTTATCTTCACTTTTATTTGTGGAATTTTCACTCGGCGAGCTTTCTGGTGATTCTGGAAGGTGTTTGTTCTTTCGTTAAGTTGTAGTATTAAAATTGCTGATTATGACGGCAAGATAGGTGTTTTGCCTTTGCCGCCATCTTAGTTCCTCCACGTTGGTCCTTATTATTTCCTTGCAGGTCTCGTTCATATTCTTGAGGGTTTCATTCATTTCCTTGTAGGTCTTGCTTATTTCCTTTAGGTCTCGACCTTTTCTAGGAGCCTCTTGAAAAGCCTTAGAACCGTGGTTTTGAACTCTGTGTCTAGTCGTCTTTTTTTCTCCATTTCTTTCACACCTGATTTCTTTCCATGTCTCTGTATGGTGGCTGCTTTATGTGGTAGATGTCCTTTAAGGGACAATGGCTCAGCCTCCCCAGTTACCTGAGGTGGGTACTCTTACTGCAATCTTTTATGGGCTGTACAGTATTTTTGAATTTAAGCCCAGCTTGTTGTTAGCCCTAGGAGGGTTTGACCTCCAGGCCAATTGGCTGTGAAGGTAGACTGTGTTCAGGTTGGATGGGCGGAGTCTCTGAGCTGAGCAGGCAGCCT
This sequence comes from Antrozous pallidus, assembly GCA_027563665.1. Lineage (NCBI taxonomy): Eukaryota > Metazoa > Chordata > Mammalia > Chiroptera > Vespertilionidae > Antrozous > Antrozous pallidus. The sequence goes on from CM050521.1 coordinate 2,155,091, forward strand.
CAGCGTCAGCTACGCTCGCGTGCGCGGGTCTCTGTTGGGTGGTAATTGTTGCAGGCACCTTCAAGAGAAAGCTGCTAGTCTCCACCCATTGCCAGACAACTCTGCCTCTCCCCAAATGAGTCTGCACACCCAAAGTCTCGCCCAGGGTTGTAAAACAAAGCAGTCCAGTGGTCTCCGGGACCAGGGAGCAAGTCGCGCATCTGTGCTGTTGCACACTTTTTGCGCTCAAACTGCTTTTCCAAGCAACCTGGTTTCTCCTCAGACTAGGAGACCTCTGCCGCGCCCGGCTTCCAGGGTGCATACCCCGGACCTCAGACCTCGCCTGGCGTTGAGGTATCCGTGCAGTGGGACGTCTCCGCCCTCCCCTTGGAGAAATCCAGCCGGGGTTGCTGCTGCCAGCCCTACAGCCCGCGCACGCGCGGCCATGTCTCCTAACCTCTGTTTCCAGGCGTATCTTCAAGGCTGCACTCTGCCGCTCTTCTGAGTCTCAGTGTCCCACTTTTACTTTTATTTGTGGAGTTTTCACTCACCCAGCTGTCTGGTGATTCTGGGTGATGTTTGTTTTGTTTTTTTGTTGTAGTTTTTGAATTGTTGTGCGGGGCAGAACAATAGGTGTTTACCTATGCCGGCATCTTGGTTGCTCCTCCATGCACCTTCTTATTCATGAAAAAGGGTGGTAACCATGGACATCACTGTCTTGTTCCTGTTCTTAGGGGAAATGGTTTTAGTTTTTGCCCATTGAGTATGATGTTGGCTGTAGGTTTGTCATCTATGGCTTTTATCATGTTGAGATATGCTCCCTTTATTCCCACTTTGCTGAGAGTTTTTATCAAAAATGGGTGTTGGATTTTGTTGAAGGCTTTTCTGCATCTATTAATGTGATCATGTGATTTTTGCCTTTCAATTTGTTTATGTGAGGTGTCCCGTTTATTGATTTGTAATTGTTGTATCAGCCTTGTATCCCTGGATTAAATCCCACTTGGTTATGGTCTTTTTAATGTATGGCTGGATCCAATTTGCTAATATTTTCTCGATGATTTTATCATGTATGTTCATCAAGGATATTGGCCTATAATCCTTTTTCTTGTAGTATCTTTATCTGCTTTTGGAATGCGGGTAATACTAGAATCATAAAAAGAGTTTGAAAGTGTTCCTTCTTCTGAGAATTTTTTGGAATAGTTTGAGGAGTATAGGTGTTGGTTCTTCTTTGAATGTTTGGTAAAACTCTCCTGTGAAGCTGTGGACCAAGGCTTTTATTTTTTGGGAGTTTTTTTTTTTTATCACTGCTTCTATTTCATCAGTTGTTATTAGCCTAATCAGGTTTTCTGATTCTTCCTGTTTCAGTTTTGGGAGATTGTGTTTTTCTAAGAATTTGTCCAATTTATCTACATTGTCCAGCTTGTTGGCATATTAGTATAGTTGTTCATAGTATTTTCTTAGAATCCTTTGTATTTCAGTGGTGTCAGTGGTTACTTTTCCACTTTCGTTTCTGATTTTATTTATTTGGGTCCTCTCCCTTTGTTTTTTTGATGAGTTTGGCTAACAATTCATTAATTTTGTTTATCTTTTTCTAAGAATCAGTTCTTGGTTTCATTGATTTTTTTTATATTGTGTTTTTTTTTAGTCTGCATATCATTTATTTATTTATTAATTATTTCCTTCCTTCTACTTACTCTGGGCTTTTCTTTTTTTCTTTTTTCTTTTTTTAATCTTTATTGTTCAGTTTATTAATTACATTGTTTCCCCTTTTTTAATCCCCCTATAGCTCCCCTCCACCCTGTACCTATCCCACCCTCCACCTTCACCTACCCCTCCCCACTGTCCTCTACCATTGTTGCAAGATTTTTGTCCAGTCTCTTGCTGCACTTCCCACAACCCTTTTCTCCCCAAGAATTGTCAGTCCATTCCCTCTCTATGCCCATGTCTCTGTTATATTCACCAGTTTATCCTGTTCATCAGCCTATCAATTCACTTGATTTTTATGTTCATTTGTTGATAGATGTGTATTTGTTCTTCATAATTTATATTTTTACCTTTTTCTTCTTCCTCTACTTAAAGAATATCTTTCAACATTTCATATAATATTGGTTTGGTGGTGATGAACTCCTTTAGCTTTTTCTTATCTGCGAAGCACTTTATCTGACCTTCAGTTCTGAATGATAGCTTTGCTGGATAGAGTAATCTTGGTTGTAGATTCTTGCTGTTCATCACTTTGAATATTTCTTGCCACTCCCGTCTGGCCTGCATCGTTTCTGTTGAGAAATCCACTGACAATCGTATGGGTGCTCCCTTGTGGGTAACCAACTGTTTCTCTCTTGCTGCTTTTATTATTCTCTCTTTGTCTTTTGCTCTTGGCGTTTTAATTATGATGTGCCTTGGTGTGGTGCTCTTAGGGTTCCTATATATTGGGGTTCGGTGCGCTTCTTGGACTCCTAAGTCAATTTCTTTCACCAGGTGTGGGAAGTTTTCAGTCACTATTTCATCAAATAGGTTTTCATTGTCTTGGTCTCTGTCTTTTTCTGGCTCCCCTATAATTCGGATGTTGGTATGCTTGAGGTTTCCCAGAGGCCCCTTACACTATCTTCAATTTTTTGGATTCTTTTGGATTCTTACTTTTTCAGCTGAGTGGATTTTACCTCTTTGTATTTCAATTCTTTTTTTCTTTTTTAAAAAATATATTTTATTGATTTTTTACTGGGCAGAAGGGAGAGGGATAGAAAGTCAGAAACATCGATGAGAGAGAGACATTGATCAGCTGCCTCTTGCATGCCCCCTACTGGGGTTGTGCCCACAGCTAAGATACATGCCCTTGCCGGAATCGAACCTGGGACCCTTCAGTCCGCAGTCCGATGCTTCATCCACTGAGCCAAACCGGTCTTGGCTGTATTTCAATTCTTTAACTTGGTTCTTGGGGTGCTCCAGAGCAGTTTTAGGTCTTTGCATAATATTTATTTTTTATTTTATTTATTTTAAAATATATATTTTATTGACTTTTCACAGAGCGGAAGGGAGGGGGAAAGAAAGTCAGAAACATCGATGAGAGAGAGACATCGATTAGCTGCCTCTTGCACGCCCCCTACTGGGGATGTTCCCGCAGCCAAGGTACATGCCCTTGCTGGAATCGAACCCGGGACCCTTCAGTCCGAAGTCCGACGCTCTATCCACTGAGCCAAACTGGTCTCGGCTGTATAATATTTTTTATTTCAGTCAGTGTATGCTTAATTTCTGGTTGGTCCTTTTTCATATCCTTGAGAGTCTCCTTTATATCCTTGAGGGTCTTGTTCATTTCCTTGTAGGACTCATTCATTTCCACGTTGGTCTTGATCATTTCCTTTGTGGTCTTGCTTATTTCCTTATAGGCCTTGACCTTTCGTTGGAGCCTCTTGAAAAACCCTATAACCGTGGTTTTGAATTCCATGTCCAGTAGTTTTTTTTTCCTCCATTTCTTTCACATCTGATTTCTTTCCATGTCGCTGCATGGAGGCTGCTTCCCTGAGTTGGTCAATTAGCTTTGTGTGGTAGACTTACTAGAGATAGTGGCTCAGCCTCCCCGGTTACCTGAGGTGGATATGGGCTGCACAGTCTTGCTGAAGTTAAGCTCAGGTAAATCGTTGTTAGCACTTGGAGGGGTTGACCTCCATTCCAATTGTCTGTGAAGCTCAGCTGTGCTCCGGTTGGATGGGCTGAGTCTCCGGGCCAAGCAGACAGCGTTAGCTCCGCCCTATGCAGCCCCGGGGACTCTGTGCCGGGGGAAATGGCCGCCAGCACCTCTGAGAGAGAGCCGCTGCCGAGCTCCACCGGCTGCCGGGGAATTCAGACTTTCCCAAAATGAGTCTGCATGCGCAATGTCTCACACAGGTTCGTAAAACAAAGCAGACTGACAGTTTTCCGAATGAGAGAGCGAGTCACAGAGTGCTGTCTGCGCCGTCACACAGCCGAGCTGTTCGCACAAGCTGCCTTCTCCACAAGCCGGCAGACCCGGAAGCACCCGAGGTTCTTCGTGCCCTCCCACTGTCCAGTTTTCACCCCGTATGATAGTGGGTTCTCTGGACTTCGCCCAGAGCTGGAGAATCAGTCCAGTGGGACGCCTTTGTCTCCCCGTTCGAGAAAACTGGCCGGTTTTCAGCCCCCCGCCCTCTCCGTGGCGCACGCTCCAAACCTCTCTCCACCGGAATCTTTCAACGCTGTTCGCCGCCGCTCCTCCATGTCACAGTGTCTTATCTTCACTTTTATTTGTGGAATCCTCACTCGGCCAGCTTTCTGGTGATTCTGGAAGGTGTTTGTTCCTTCGTTAAGCTGTAGTTTTAAAATTGCTGAGTATGATGGCAAGATAGGTATTCCACCTATGCCGCCATCTTGGTTCTCACTCTGGGCTTTTCTTATTGTTCTCTTTCTAGTTCTTTAAGATGTAGGGCTAAATAGTTCATTGTTGATTTTTCATGCTTTTTGAGGTAGGCCTGTAGTGCTATGACTTCCCTCTCAGGACTGCTTTCACTGTGTTCCAGAGATAATGTGTTGTTGTGTGCTCATTTTCATTGCTTTCTAGGAAGAGGATCGTGTTGGTAACTCATTTATTGTTTAATAGCATACTGTTTAGCCTTCTTATATTTGAATATTTTTGAGTGTTTTTACTGTAGTTGATTTCTGATTTCCTGCCATTGTGATCTGAGAAGATGCTTGATATTGTTTCAATCTTCTTGAACTTGTAGACTTGTTTTGTATCCTAACATGTGGTCTATCTTTGTGAATGATCCATGTGCACTTGAGAAGAATGTATATCCTGCAGCTTTGAGCTAAAATGTTCTGTAAATGTCATTTAAATACATGTAACCCAGTATGTCCTTTAGAGTCACTGTTTCATTGATAATTTTTTTGTCTGAAAGATCTATCCAGTGAAGTCAGTGGGGTGTTAAAGTCCCCTACTATGACTGCATTGTTGTTGATCTTTCACTTAAAGTTTTCTAGAAGTTTTTAAAAAATATTTAGGTGGTCCTATATTGGGTGCATATATGTTGACCAGGGTTATGTTCTCTTGTTGAATCGATCCCTTTGTTGTCTCTTGTGATGGCCTTCATTTTAAAGACTTTTTTGTTGGATATGATTATCGCTACTTCAGCTTCTTATTCTTTTCTATGCGCCTGGCAAACTTTTTTCCAGCCCTCATTCTCATCTGTGTGTGCCTTTTGTTTTGAGGTGGGTCTCTTGTAGACAGCATATAGTTGAGTCATGTTTTTGTGTCCATTCATCTACCTTACACCTTTTGATTGGAGCATTTAATCCATTTACATTTAGGGTTATTATTGAAAGTTACTTATTTATAGTCATTTAAATTCTGCTTGGCTAGATTTCTCTCTCTGTTTATTCTTCTTAGCAGTCCCTTTGGCATTTCTTGTAATGTTGGCTTGTTCGTGATGAATTCCTTTAGCCTTTTTTTTTTGGTCTGGGAAGCTCTTTATTTGACCACTTGTTTGGAATGATAGCCTTGCTGGATGTAGTAATCTTGGTCTCAGACCCTTGCTTTCCATTACCTTGAGAACTTCATGCCATTCCCTTCTGGCTGTAGCGTTTCTGATGAGAAATCAGGGGTCAGCCTTATGGAGCTCTTTTGTATGTAACAGCTTGCTTTTCTTTTTCAGCCTTTAAGATTCTCTCTTTGTTTTTAATTTTTGGTATTTTAATTATGACGTGTTTGGGCATGGGCTTGTTAGGCTTCTTCTTGTTTGGGGTTCTCTGCACACCCTGAACTTGTATGACTTTTTCCTTTACCAGATTAGGGAAGTTTTCTTCAATCATTTCTTCAAACACGTCCTATATATCTTTCTCCATTTGCCACAGTCTTTCCGCAGGTAGGGTTCAGGAATCTGGAGAGGGCTGTGCACAAATGGATGGAGACTAGACAGGAAATATAAATCCGGAAGGCATGGGGGACCAGATGGAGGCTCCACTCTAGTGAAGTGGGCTCCCTGAACCCGGACCAGGACTTTTCATTTGCTGGAAAACACTTTGGCCCTTTAGGAATGCAAATAGGCATATCAAAGGTAAAGTTTGGTAACTAGGAAAAGATTATCAGGTTAGAGGAAATGCCTACAGTTGTTCAGCTAGGATAATAATATGCAGATTTTCAGTCCTGCTGAAGATGTCCATCAGCCTTCTAATAAACTTCTTGCATTTATTATGCTAACTACTGTTCTTACCCTCCAGCACATCCCCTTTTTTTGATTTAATAAATTTAACGAGAATGTATGCCATTTGCAGAGCTTAGGTCCTTTTAAGATTTTTAAATTCAATGGAAAGGATTGAGTTCTTTCATATCCTTTTAAATTGCTGCCAGGCATCAAAAGAATCAGTCTGCAGTAAGCTCCTTTCTGGGCCAACAGTTCTTTTAGTCCTCTTCCCAACCACTGTTCAACAGTGTTTTGTGAGTTCCTTTCTCAATCACTGTCCTCTGTGACATGACAGCAATGATATTCTAATTCTGGATGGTGGACAAATGGTGAGCAATGGAAATTCAGGTCTGACATTCTTTGTTTTGGTCCTGGGCAACTTGCTCTGATCCACAGCTAATGACTGCTAGCATGGCAAGGCATCTTCACTATCCCCCATCTCTGGACTGTTTTTTCTCTCTCTCCTCAGTGTGTTCCTTGGGACTACTGCTGTCTGTGGCTGGAGTAGTCTGGTCAGTTCCCCTCTTGGATCCATTGTTGCAGGAATCCACACAGGCTTGGAGTAGTTTTCTGGAAATATATAAGCATATCCTTGATCAAAGGTTAATAAAGGGATCCTTTTTATAAACTAGACTTGGGATCTTTTTATTTTTATTTTTATTTATTTATTTATTTTAAATATATTTTATTGATTTTTTACAGAGCAGAAGGGAGAGGGATAGAAAGTCAGAAACATCGATGAGAGAGAGATATCGATCAGCTGCCTCCTGCACGCTCCCTACTGGGGATGTGCCCGCAGCCAAGGCACATGCCCTTGCCGGAATCGAACCCGGGACCCTTTAGTCCGCAGTCCGACGCTCTATCCACTGAGCCAAACCGGTCTTGGCGGGATCTTTTTATTTTGCCAAACCATTTTCTTTTGGCTTATTCTGACACCCATGTGTGTCTTCCTATCAGCATTACAAATGAAAAAATTTCAGAGTGAAAAAATTTAAAGTAATTAAGGCTTGATGTAGTTTACTTACAGGAGATTACTTCACTATCCCCTTTTTTGTTTTAAATAATATAAAAAGGCTTTTGGAAATTCTGTAATGCAGACTTGATAGCTTTTAATTTAATTCTTTGTACAGATACATGTCTGCTCTGGATTCATTGCATGATAAGCAGTTTTTACTATGAGATGAACTATCAGTAAAAAATAGTTAATGCTCCAGGAATAGATTCCTGCCTACTATAACTAAGTCTCCCTGAATATTCACTTATTTCAACCTGCCAATTTAAATCAGTCTGAAATAAGGCTTATTTTCTAACTTCATTTGTCCTTGGGTGTGGACAGTAAATGATACTAATTGAATTTCTGCTATCAGTTTTTTAGTGTATTTACATAAACTTTGTTTAAGGAGGATTAAATGCAAATTATTTACTATTAGGCCTAATATATTGACTTTTAATTTCAGCTTTTCAGACATTGGAAGGAAACCTCCCTTTATTTCCACACAGAGTAATTTCCAGGTCACATTTAGGAAGTTTCTTTTAAAAATCATTTCTCTTTTTTTTTAAACCAAGCAATACACTTGATTGCTTTTCAGACTGGATATGCCTATATTTAAGTAACTCTCTTATTATGGTGACTTTATTAATGATCAGATTTAATGCTCGAATAATAACCTTCAGTTTATCCTGTAAATAGTAGCAGAAGAGATTTAAAAATTTCTCCTTTTCATTAAGTTTAAAATTTACTTTTAAACAGCATTTTTTTGGCTAGTGCTCATTTGCATACACAGAGAGATTATAGTTGGTCTTAGGAACTATTTCAGAGGACTGGCAGTATGCAAATTTTTACCTTGGCCTTTGTTAAAGCCAATTGCTTATAAACATATTAACTTCTCATATAACTACACACTGACAACATGTCCTGCATACTAGCAACCTGAGATGGGAATCATGTTACCACTGAGCATCCATGTGGTCTGGGGTACAGTGTAGACAAAACCATGGTGCCTGGTCTTAAACATCCCTGTGGTTGGGCCCAGGGGTGTGAACAGCCTAGAGACAGCCTGTGGGGCAGCCTATGGAGAGATTGTAAAATGTGCTGGAGTTGGGGGAGGATGACAGGTGTGATGAGGGGGCCATAGAGAAGTCCAGACTGGACAGGGATTTGAGCCTTGTTCCCACATCAGGAGGACAACAGTGGGCTACAAGGTTGGGTTACCCTGCAGGTGGGTGGCCAGTAAAGCAGCAATCTTTCTTTTTGGAGAGTGTCATCAGGGACTGTATGGAAGGTCCCTACAGCAGATAGAGGACGACAGGGAAGTGGTAGTTTGGCCTTCCTCGCCTTTGTTGGAACATGCATGAAAGCGTGTGCATCTCCTGTGCTCACACACCTTTCCCTGGGCTCTTTTTAGTTGCAGTACGGTGATAGCAAGGACAACCCCCTTAATTACTGGCTTTATAAAGAGGAGGGTGAAAGAAGACACAGGAGGCACAAAGAGGCTGATCGAGGAAAGAGGCATCCTGAAAAAAGCAGCACCAGGGAAAAGAGAGAGAAGTACTCCAAAGAAAAAAGCAACCCTCTTTCTAAAAATGAAGGGGAAAGAAGACACAAAGAGAAAGTACATAAAGAAGGCTTTCCTTTGAATGACGAGAAGCACCGAGGCAGCATGGACAGAAAAGAGAGGTCATCGAAAGAGGAGCATAGGAAAAGGGAGCTGAAGGTTCGTGTCCTGGTGTTGCTTGCCCTGGGCCACCCTGGGCGCCCCTGTAGCAGGAGCATGGCTGACTGTAGCCTGGGCGGGACTGTGCTGAGACATCACCATGTAAGACATGGTTAATGTCTGTGTTCCATAGTCAGTACATAGAGATTCCTGACCTAGGAGATAGGAAGCTTTTTTGACACATTCAGAAATCTGTCATAAAAATTTTTTTTAATACATTTTATTGATTTTTCACAAAGAGGAAGTGAGAAGGATAGAAAGTCAGAAACATCGATGGGAGAGAAACATCGATCAGCTGCCTCTTGCACACCTCCAACTGGGGATGTGCCCGCAGCCAAGGTACATGCCCTTGACCGGAATCGAACCTGGGACCTTTTAGTTCACAGGCCAACACTCTATCCACTGAGCCAAACCGGTTCGGCTATCATAAAACTTTGAAATTTAAGAGAGGAAGCTGATATTTGTTTATTTATTTAATCCTCACCTGAGGATATTTTTTCCATTGATTATTAGAAGGCATGCAAGGGACAGGGAGAAGGGGAGAGGGAGAAGAGAGAACCATTGATCTGAGAAAGACACGTTGATTAGTTGCCTCCCTGGGTCCATGGATCAAACCTGCAATCAGATGCATTCCCTTGACCAGGAATCCACCCAGAGACGGACCTTTTGGTCCATGGACCAACACTCTTAATTACTGAACAACATCATCCAGGACCCTGTCAGCTTGCCTATCCTTGGCCATTTCTATAATCTAATGCATTTTGTTTAAGCCATTTATTAATGTAAGAGAAGATCATTAAAAATTTTTTTCTTCAGCCGAGACCGGTTTGGCTCAGTGGATAGAGCGTCGGACTGCGGACTGAAGGGTCCCGGGTTTGATTCCGGCAAGGGCATGTACCTTGGCTGCGGGCACATCCCCAGTGGGGGGCGTGCAGGAGGCAGCTGATCGATGTCTCTCTCTCATCGATGTTTCTGACTTTCTATCCCTCTCCCTTCCACTCTGTAAAAAATCAATAAAATATATTTAAAAAAAAATTTTTTTTTCTTCAGATGCATAGATCTGTGAAATAGCCACATTCCATATGTTTGAAAGTTTAATTTTAAGCAGTGTAAGGAACTAGTCCTACTTTTCTAAAAAGAATATGAAATTGATAAGCATAACTTTCACTTACTGAGCTACTGCATAATCAGTCACCTTTTAATATATCTACTTTTGTTCATCCTGCTTATATAATTACCTGACTAAAAATACATATGGCATAGCTGCTGCTGCTAAATTTTGAGTCCATGCTTGTATAGTTAATTCATTTTGATTTACTAATTAATGGTTATGAAATTTTTTTCTTTTACAGAATGTTGAACACAGAAACCAGGGTGGCAGTTCAAAGAGAGATGGGACTGGCAACCAGTAAGGAATGCGTGTCTTCTGACGGATTATTATGCATAACACGTAGAATGCTGAATTTTTCTTATTGGGCCTAATTATAGCCAGAAATGACAATAAGTGATAGATATGCTTTTACTTACTCAACCCTCCAAATCATATCCGAAGTACACTAGGGAACTGAAAACTTGCTACAAGTTATTGATCTTATTCTGCCTTTTTGTATTTGCTCATGCAAAATTAGAAAATCAGAACTCACTTTGGGGAAGTAGCTCATTTGGAAGATGGCCCCTCCAGCCCTGGAGGGAAGAATGTCTGTGGGAGGGCTCTTGGTCCACATATGATAGCTATGATAGCTGGGACCAGGTCTGCGGCTGCAGTGAGGCCCCGCAGGACTCAGAGCAAGGGTGTGGGCACCAGTCGGCACGAGTGGCCTATCCGCCTCTTTCTGGGCTGTCGGGAGACCTTCAGAGCCTTTTCTTTACAAAAATAACACCCATTTGAGTGGGTTTTGTGAAGATTAAAGATTAGAGTGTATGAATAACCTCATTTTGTACATAAGCTGTAGATTTTAGTTTGTTCTTTATGGCAGCCACATATGGCAATTCTTTTTCACAGATTAGGAAAAGGCAGGCTAAATGCCTTGCCCAAATTCTCACAAGTTTGAGCAAAGTTAGCACTTAAACCCAGGGGGTGCACATTCCTGGTCTTTGTATTGCCAGTCTGCTGGAACGCACTGGGAAGCTATGCTCAGCTGTGGGCCTCCTCGACCACATGCTACAGTAAACTGGGATGAATGTAAGTTCCGAAAATTGAGAATTAATTTGAACATTTGAAAGCCCTAATTTTAGGCCCCAACTATCATATAGTACCATATAATTAACAAATAGAACATTGTAAGATAAATCTTTCTGTTGGAAATCCAAATATTATATTAAGCATAAAGTAACATTTAGGATTGACTAATAAAATTGTAAGAATTTTCTAGAACTCATATAAGGATGTAGATTCATACACAAGTTTGTGAAAACCCAGTTTCTTCTCTCCACTGAAGATGTTTTGTGTTTTGGATTATTGCTGAAATAGTAAAAGTGCTTGGAACACTTTAGTGTTCACAGTTCTGATAAAGCACACTTTGGAAACTCACCATTTACAGCAGTACTCCATCTTGTCAAATACTGAGAAGAGACTTTGCTGACATCTGAAAGAATCTATTTTTTAAAAATTAATTTTGGTTTTGATCATATTTTCTTTCTAGGCATGCAGAGGATGTAGTGAGGAGCAGTGGAAAAGATAAAGACTCGAGAAGGAAGGTAAGATTGTCATGCTGACCATACTGTGCAGGAAGGCTAGCCAGGCACTTGATTTGCCTGATGGGTCACTGGAGTGCTGGCTTCTGGAGGCACCTAAGAAACACGCCAGGTTAAAAGTCTGAAATAGATTGAAAGCTATGGGGTGTGTGTGTGTGTGTTTTTTCCTCTCTCTCTCTCTCTCTCTCTCTCTCTCTCTCTCTCTCTCCCCCCCCCCCCACGTCCAGTATGGAGAGAGACTGGGTTTAGTTTCTGAGTGGAGGAGCTGAGGATTAAGAAAAATGAAGAATAAAAGAGAAAGACACAGAAATAGGATTAAAAAGCTGGGGCCAGGTGGGTATCTGTTCTCCCTCTCATGGAGAAACAGTCATGTGCACTGAGCTCACGAAGCTGTGTTTATTCATATTCCACAATACAAAGGGGTTTTTCCAACATTAGGATCAAAGGAGTTTTGGTGAGCCCAGGCCCTATTCATTCACCCATTCCAGGGTGCATTTACATATCAAGGCCCTCTCCCCGACACCTGAGGCCAAGCTGATAGCATTGGTGAGTATGTTTTTCCAAGACCTGGTTTTTCCAGGAGCCTTGAATTTAGCCTGGCAAAGATTTAAAGAATGCTCAAGGTGTCTTGCCTGGGGCCGCCCCCCACAGAAAGCAAAAAGATGGACAAGAAGCCATCAAGCAGCAGCTGTCAGAGCTGGAGTGGCTGTGCTGGTGCTACAGAAGGGACTGGACATGGAGTGTCAGGAAGCGGAGGGAAATCTCAAAAGGATAAAATAATAAGCTCAGCAGGAAGGTTAGCAATTACCTGTGAACACACACCTAACAAAGATACAGGAAGCAAAAGTGATAGAGGGAGAAATAGAAAATTGTGTCATTGAGACTGCAGCACCCACTCTTTTCTTTTTATATTCTTTTTTTAAAAATTTAATCTTTATTGTTCAGTTTATTAATTACATTATTCCTCTTTTTTCCCCCCTATAGCTCCCCTCCACCCGGTACCCATCCCTCCCTCCGCCTTCACCCCCGCCCCCACTGTCCTCTCCCATAGTTGCATGATTTTTGTCCAGTCTCTTGCTGCACTTCCCACACCCCTTTCCTCCCCAAGAATTGTCAGTCCATTCCCTTTCTATGTCCATGATTCTGTTACATTCACCAGTTTATCTTGTTCATCAGATTATTAATTCACTTGATTTTTAGATTCATTTGTCAATAGATGTGTATTTGTTGTTCATAATTTACACTTTTATCTTTTTCTTCTTCCTCTCCTTAAAGAATATCTTTCAGCATTTCATGTAATATTGGTTTGGTGGTGATGAACTCCTTTAGCTTTTTCTTATCTGTGAAGCACTTTATCTGACCTTCAATTCTGAATGATAGCTTTGCTGGATAGAGTAATCTTGGTTGTAGATTCTTGCTATTCATCACTTTGAATATTTCTTGCCACTCCCGTTTGGCCTGCATCGTTCCTGTTGAGAAATCCACTGACAGTCGTATGGGTGTTCCCATATAGGTAACCATCTGTTTTTCTCTTGCTGCTTTTAATATTTTCTATTTTTTTTTTTTGCTCTTAGCATTTTAATTATGGTGTGCCGTGGTGTAGTCCTCTTAGGGTTCCTATATATTGGGATTCAGTGCGCTTCTTGGACTCCTAAGTCAATTTCTTTCACCAGGTGTGGGAAGTTTTCAGTCACTATTTCTTCAAATAGGTTTTCATTGTCTTGGTCTCTCTCTTTTTCTGGCATGCCTATAATTCGGATGTTGGTATGCTTGAAGTAGTCCCAGAGGCCCTTTACACTATCTTCAATTTTTTGGATTCTTTTTGTTTCTTGCTTTTTCAGCTGAGTGGATTTTCCCTCTTTGTATTTCAAATCTTTAACTTGGTTCTTGGGGTGCTCTAGAGTACTTTTAGGTCTTTGTATAATACTTTTTATTTCAGTCAGTGTATGCTTAATTTCTGGTTGGTCCTTTTTCATATCCTTGAGGGTCTCGTTCATATCCTCGTAGGTCTCATTCATTTCCTTGTAGGTCTCATTCATTTCCTTGTAGGTCTTGTTCAATTCCTCGCAGGTCTTTTTCTAAAATATTTTTTATTGATTTTTTACAGAGAGGAAGGGAGAGAGATAGAAAGCCAGAAACATCGATGAGAGAGAAACATTGATCAGCTGCCTCTTGCACACCCCCTACTGCGATGTGCCCGCAACCAAGGTGCATGCCCTTGACCGGAACCGAACCCGGGACCCTTCAGTCTGTAGGCTGATGCTCTATCCACTGAGCCAAACTGGTTTCAGTTCCTTGCAGGTCTTGTTCAATTCCTCGTAGGTCTTGTTCATTTCCTCATAGGTCTTGTTTATTTCCTTATAGGTCTTGGCCTTTTCTAGGAGCCTCTTGAAAAGCCCTATAACTGTGGTTTTGAATTCCATGTCCAGTCGTTCTTTTTCCTCAATTTTTTCCACATCTGATTTCTTTCCATGTCTCTGCATGGTGGCTGCTTCCCTGAGTTGGTCAATTAGCTTTGTGAGGTGGACTTCCTACTAGGGACAGTGGCTCAGCCTCCCCAGTTACCTGAGGTGGATATGGCTTGCACAGTCTTGTTGAAGTTAAGCTCAGGTTAATCGTTGTTAGCACTTGGAGGGGTTGACCTCCAGGCCAGTTGTCTGTGATGCTCAGCTGTGCTCAGATTGGATGGGCGGAGTCTCCGGGCCAAGCACACACTGTCAGCTCCGCACTATGCGGCCCCTGGGTCTCTCAGAGATAGCTGCTGCCGAGCTCCACTGGCTGCCGGAGAACTCAGCCTCTCCCCAAATGAGTCTGCACAACCAAAGTCTCACCCAGGGTCGCAAAACAATGCAGTCTGACGGTTTCCCGAATGAAAGAGCAAGTCAGAAGTGCTCTCTGTGCGGTCACGCAGCTGCGCTCACGCGCACTCTGCACAAGCTCGCCTTCTCCACAAGCCCACAGACCCCTGAAGCACCCGAGCTTCGGCATGCCCTCTCACTGTCCAGTTTTTACCCTGTATGATAGTGGGTTCCCTGGACTTCACCCAGAGCTGGAGAATCAGTCCAGTGGGACGTGTATGTCTCCCCTGTTCAAGAAAACTGGCCTGTTTTCAGCCGCCTGCCCTATCCGCTGGCGTGCACACTCCTCCAAACTTCTGACTCCAAACTGTCTGGGTTTTCAGCCGCCCGCCCTATTTGCTGGCGCGCACACTGCTCCAAACCTCTCTCCACACGTATTTTCAACGCTGTCCGCTGCCGCTCCTCCGAGTCACAGTGTCTTATCTTCACTTTTATTTGTGAAATTTTCACTCAGCCAGCTTTCCGGTGATTCTGGATGGTGTTTGTTCTTTTGTTAAGTTGTAGTTTTGAAATTGCTGTGTATGGCAGCAAGATAGGTGTTTACCTATCTTGGTTTTCCTGGCCTATGTAGTTTCTGTTGAGAAATCAGCTGATAATCGTATGGGTGCTCCCTTATAGATAACTAACTGTTTTTTCCTTGCTGCTTTTAATATTCTCTCTTTGTCTTTTGCTCTTGGCATTTTATTTATTTATTTATTTAAATTTATTAATTTTTAAATCTTTATTGTTCAATTTATTAATTACATTGTTCCCTTTTTTTTTCACCCTATAGTTCCCCTCCACCTGGTACCCATCCCACCCTCCGCCGTCACCCCCGTCCCCCGTCCTCTCCCATAGTTGCATGATTTTTGTCCAGTCTCTTGCTGCACTTCCCACACCCCCTTTTTCCCAAAGAGTTGTCAGTCCATTCCCTTTCTATGTCCGTGATTCTGTTACATTCACCAGTTTATCCTGTTCATCAGCTTATTAATTCACTTGATTTTTAGATTCATTTGTTGATAGATGTGTATTTGTTGTTCATAATTTACACTTTTATCTTTTTCTTCTTCCTCTCCTTAAAGAATATCTTTCAGCATTTCATGTAATATTGGTTTGGTGGTGATGAACTCCTTTAGCTTTTTCTTATCTGTGAAGCACTTTATCTGACCTTCAATTGCTGGATAGAGTAATCTTGGTTGTAGATTCTTGCTGTTCATCACTTTGAATATTTCTTGCCACTCCCGTCTGGCCTGCATCGTTTCTGTTGAGAAATCCGCTGACAATCGTATGGGTGTTCCCTTATAGGTAACCATCTGTTTTTCTCTTGCTGCTTTTAATATTCTCTCTTTGTCTTTTGCTCTTGGCGTTTTAATTATGATGTGCCTTGGTGTGGTCCTCTTAGGGTTCCTATATATTGGGGTTCGGTGCGCTTCTTGTACTACTAAGTCAATTTCTTTCACCAGGTGTGGGAAGTTTTCGGTCACTATTTCTTCAAATAGGTTTTCATTGTCTTGCTCTCTCTCTTCTTCTGGCACCCCTGTAATTCGGATGTTGGTATGCTGAGGTTGTCCCAGAGGCCCCTTACACTATCTTCAATTTTTTGGATTCTTTTTGTTTCTTGCTTTTTCAGCTGAGTGGATTTTACCTCCTTGTATTTCAAATCTTTAACTTGGTTCTTGGGGTGCTCCAGAGCACTTTTAGGTCTTTGTATAATATTTTTTATTTCAGTCAGTGTATGCTTAATTTCTCTTTGGTTCTTTTTCATATCCCTGAGAGTCTCCTTTATATCCTTGAGGGTCTTGTTCATTTCCTTGTAGGACTCATTCATTTCCACGTTGGTCTTGATCATTTCCTCGTTGGTCTTGATCATTTCCTTGCAGGTCTCGTTCATATCCTTGAGGGTCTCGTTCATTTCCTTTTACGACTCATTCATTTCCTTTGCAGTCTTGCTTATTTCCTTATAGGCCTCGACCTTTTGTTGGAGTCTCTTGAAAAGCCCTATAACCGTGGTTTTGAATTCCATGTCCAGTCGTTTTTTTCCCTCCATTTCTTTCACATCTGATTTGTTTCCATGTCTCTGCATGGTGGCTGCTTCCCTGAGTTGGTCAATTAGCTTTGTGTGGTAGACTTCCTACTAGGGCCAGTGGCTCAGCCTCCCCAGTTACCTGAGGTGGATATTGGTTGCACAGTCTTGCTGAAGTTAAGCTCAGTTAATCGTTGTTAGCACTTGGAGGGGTTGACCTCCAGACCAATTGTCTGTGAAATTCAGCTGTGCTCATGTTGGATGGGTGGAGTCTCCGGGCCAAGCAGACAGCGTTAGCTCCACCCTATGTGGCCCCAGGGACTCTGTGTTGGTGGCAATGGCCGCTAGCACCTCTGAGAGAGAGCCGCTGCTGAGCTCCACTGGCTGCCGGGGAATTCAGACTCTCCCCAAATGAGTCTGCATGCCCAATGTCTCACCCAGGGTCGTAAAACAAAGTAGTCTGACAGTTTTCCGAATGAGAGAGCGAGTTGCAGAGCGCTCTCTGCGCGATCATGCAGCTCAGCTGTTTGCGAAAGCTGCCTTCTCCACAAGCCGGGAGACACCTGCAGCACCCGAGGTTCTTCGTGCCCTCCCACTGTCCAGTTTTCACCCCGTGTGATAGTGGGTTCCCTGGACTTTGTCCAGAGCTGGAGAATCAGTCCAGTGGGACGTCTTTGTCTCCCCGTTCGAGAAAACTGGCTGGTTTTCAGCCGCCCGCCCTCTCCGCTGGCACGCGCTCCAAACCTCTCTCCGAGCGAATCTTTCAATGCTGTCCGCCGCCGCTCCTCCGTGTCACAGTGTCTTATCTTCACTTTTATTTGTGGAATTTATCTCGGCGAGCTTTCTGGTGATTCTGGAAGGTGTTTGTTCTTTCGTTAAGTTGTAGTACTAAAATTGCTGAGTATGACTGCAAGATAGGTGTTTTACCTATGCCGCCATCTTGGTTCCCCTCTGCTCTTGGCATTTTAATTTTGTGTCTTGCTGTGGTCCTCTTTGGATTCCTGTAGTTTGGGGTTCTGTGCGCTTGGACTTTTAAGTCAATATCTTTCACCATGTGGGAGAGAAGTTTTTGGTCACTATTTCTTCAAATAGGTTTACAGTATCTTGCTCTCTCACTTTTTCTGGCACCCCTGTAATTTGGATCTTGGTATGCTTGAGGTTGTCCCAGAGGCCTCTTACACTATCTTCAGTTTTTTGCATTCTTTTGGTTTCTTGCTTTTCTGGCTGAGTGTATTTTGCTTCTTTGTATTTCAAATCTTTGACTTGGTTCTTGCGGTCCTCTACATTGCTTTTAGGTGTTTGTATAATATTTTTTATTTCAGTCAGTGTATGCTTAATTTCTAGTTGGTCCTTTTTCATATCCTCGTAGGTCTCTTTCATTTCCTCGTAGGTCTTGTTCATTTCCTTGTAAGTCTCGGCTTTTTCTAGAAGCCTCTTGAAAAACCTTATAACCATGGTTTTCAACTCTATGTCCAGACATTTTTTTCCCTCCATTTCTTTCACATCTGATTTCTTTCCATGTCTACATGGTGGCTGCTTTCCTGAGTTGGTCGATTAGCTTTGTGTGGTACATGTCCTCTAAGGGACAGTGGCTCAGCCTCCCCAGTTACCTGAGGTGGATACTCTTGCTGCAGCCCTTTATGTGTTGCATAGTCTTGTTGAAGTTAAGCCTAGATTTTTGTTGTTAGCACTAGGAGGGTTTGACTTCCAGTCCAATTGGCTGTGAGGGTCAGCTATGCTCAGGTTGGATGGGCAGAGCCTCTGGGCTTAGCAGGCAGCATCAGCTCTGCCCTATGCAGTACCTGGGTCTCTGTGCCGGGTGGTAATGGCTGCAAGCACTTCTGAGAGAAAGCTGCCGGACCATTCAGCCTCTCCCCAAATGAGTCTGCACACCCAAAGTCTCACACAGGGTTGTAAAACAATGCAGTTCGGTGGTTTCCCGAACAAGAGAGCAAGTCACGAGTCCTCTCTGCACACTCGTGCAACTCTGCTGTTTCCAAGTGTATGTGCACTCTCCACAAGGTCGCCTTCCTTACAAGCTCGCAGATCTTTGTAGTGCTGTCCCTTTTCTCCCCATATGAGTGTGAGTTCCCCTCGACCTCGCCTGGAACTTGGGAATCAGTGCAGTGGGATGCCTTTGTCTTTGCAGCCACCCGCCCTCTCTGCTTGCTTTTGTGCATGCACAGCTCCAAACCTCTGACTCTGTGTGTATCTTCAATGCTGCCCTCTGCTGCTGCTCTGAGTCACAGTGTCCTATCTTTACTTTTATTTGTGGAATTTTTACTCAGCCAGCTTTCTGGTGATTCTGGATGATGTTTGTTCTGTTGTTAAGTTGTAGTTTTGAAATTGCTGTGTGGGGCAGCAAAATAGGCGTTTACCTATGCTGCCATCTTGGTTCCTCTTCAAAATATCTCACAGCACCCACTCTTAATACTGGATGCAGTGACAGCCTTCCAGTCTAGCCCCAACAGCCAGATGAAAGAGATATTCCTGGAAGGTGTAAGTTATTGAAACTGCCTCAAGAAGAAATAGAAAGTCTGAGCAGCCGTATGCTGAGTAAGGAATTACATTGATGTTGAAAGTCTTCCCAGATAGAAAACCTGGTCAGATGACCTCATGGCCCACTCCTCCTGGGAATGAAGTGCTTCCTCTCATCACTGTGGTGTCAGCACTGTGAGAATCAGAGACCACACTCTTCTCAGTCCTCCATGTTGGTGCTGTCAGAAGAGTAGACACAGAACAGTCTTCATCATGATTATTATAACTGCAATGGTGCACCAGTTATAATGCCAGGAAACCATTTTTCTGGGATTCTTGTTATCTATATGGTAGAGGCATATAGATATGAAAATCATGCACACGTAGGGTCCCTAGGCCTGGCTGGCAGTCAGGCTCATCAGGTTCCCAGTGGTGGCCCGTGGGTGGCGAGGGGAGGACGCCCCGGCTGGCAGCTAAACGGAAGGCCCTGACTGGCAGCTGGCAGCCAGGGAAGGGAGGCCCTGACCAGTAGCCAGAAGGCCCTGACTGGCCCTGATAGCTGGCCAGGCCTAGGGACTCTACCCATGCACGAATTTTGTGCACTGGGCCTCTAGTTATAGATAATATGGCAGATTTTAGTCTCTGTTATTTCACACATGTACACAGAAACACACAATTTTACATGAATTAGTTTGTGCAGCGTGTGGGCCCGTTGTATTTGTTCACTTTTTGGGGGTGGTGGGTCACTCACTCTCCAGCAATGACCACACCTGAGGAAAAATTGGCCTGACCCACACTTCTTCCCATAGGATCTTTTTTTTCATGAAATCGCTTTCAATCATGTTGATGTGTATTTGGTTACCTTAGCACTTTTTTCTGTCTCACCCTCCCTCCTGTCCCCCATGCAGCAGGCTGTTCCTAAGTCATGTGGAAATTCTCCATTTCTAATGGCACAGCTCCCCATACTCTCTGTGGATAAACTTATTGAAGTAGAGTTGTTGCATGAAAACATAGATTTAATGTTTTCTTTATGTCTCCCAAGTTTTTGGTAAGCTCTAGATTAGTGTGGGTCACTGGAATTATAATGTGAGCCATATTTGTAATTTAAAATTTTCTAGTACTTCTAGTAAAAAATTTAAAGAGGAAACAAAATTAATTTCAATAATATATGATCCACTATTTCTTTTTTAAAATACATTTTTATTTCAGAGAGGAAGAGAGAGAGGGAGAGAGAGAGAAACATCAGTGATGAGAGAGAATCATTGGTTGGCTGCCTCCCGCAAGCCTCCTACTGGAAATCAAGCTGAAATCAAACAGGGCGTGTGCCCTTGACTGGAATTGAACCCAGGATCCTTCAATCCCCGGGCTGTTGCTGTATGCACTGAGCCAAATCAGCAAGAGCGATCTATTTCTTTAATACTATTCTTTCGACATACAATCAACATAAGAAATGATCAGAGAGACATTTACATTCTTCTTTAAGGAGGAGTGGCCCAAATGCAGGAGTGACCTTGGCGACCCAGGCAGCTCCTTTGGCTGTGGGGGTCTTGTGTCTGTGGCATTGCCCTGGCGGCCTGGGGAATTCCTGTGCCTGCAGAGAGCCTACAGTCTAGGCTCTCCCTTTCCTGGTGATCTTCAGTCGTTTGGGGAAGTGGTGCTTGGAGTCCTGCCTTCCTCGTACCAGTGACCCTAGCAGCTGTTCCCATTCTGGAAAGTTTCACTGTACCCACCCCCACACTGGCACTAGGCAGTAGGCGCCACTATCCCCTCACTTCTGAGAGGAGAGACCAAGGCACAGAGAGTCACCTCATCAGTACCACTAAAGGCAGGTTCTCCAGGGAGGAGGGGAGTAGGTGGGCCTGTGGGTGCCCGGGAGACCATCCCTTGGTTGCTGATCTGGCTATGCTCTGTCCCCCAGCACAGCCATGATGAGGGCCCTGCCGTGTGGAAGCTGGCTCCGAGGCCAGGAGGTGAAGACGCTGTGGTAAGGGGTGCGTCTTGTGATAAAGACATACCTCACTTGTGTTTGCTTACCCCTCAGCATCATTTCATTTAAGGGAATGAGTGAAGGGGAAGAGGTCTGACATGACCTTTGTGCTCACACTTGTCTGAGAATCTGTCAGTGGGTCGTAGGTAGCCTTGGTCTCAGGGCTTGAGGAGGAAGAGGGGCTTGCTGAGTGTGATGCCTTCCTCCGCAGGTCACAGGGGAGGCTATGAAGAGTGCTTTGCAGGGAACAGATTCAGGATGCATGAGTGGCTAGCCTTCTCATCCTTGCTGTACATTTAAATGAAAAGTTTGTGGAGAATTGAAGCAAGTGAATAGAGACATCACACAACATGAGGTTCAGGTCAGGTCAGGGAGTGAGACTCCAGGTCGCAGGTCACTTGGGAAATGGATGCTGTTCCAGAGATCACAGCAGCAACATGGCCTCTTACCAGCGAGGACTGTGATTACAGAAGTTCTTTCAAAACACGGGAAAACACTGCAGACATGGCAGACTCCTGTGATGGCACATCTTGTCACTGTCCCCAGCTGGTTCTAGCTGTGCAGAGAAGATGTCACCTGTTCTCCCTGGCAGAGGGTCTGGCACACGGTGGGGCACTGTGCATGTTTGCTGTCTTATGGTCACTAGGGTCACAGAGAGCTTGCACCTGGGTCAGCAGGGCAGTGCTGGGCCTTGTTTTTCCTCTGGTGTGTTTGACCAGGCAGCAGGGATCCTACTTCCTTGAGCAGCAAATGTGTGCTGTGCCTATAGCGTAGTGACTACACATGACTATGTGCCAGGAGGACCTTTGCATGGGCAGTTTTTCCGCTACATTATTTGCTCTGGATAACTCCACAGCCCCAGGTATTGAGGTATTCCTGCAGCCCTTGCTTATCCTTAAGACCCAAACCAGGTGGCCTTCTGGTGACCTGTGCAGGCTCCAGGACATGACTGAGCAGGCCTCTCACTGGTAGATCCCTCTCTTTATCCCCAGGTTGCAGGTGCTGAAGTTGGTGCTGAAGGACAGCCTGTCTTCCCTGATGGAAAGGGTGGCGGGAGGGTGAGAGGGCGTGCTGAGTAAGCCCCACATCGGAGACCTCATTCTTGTATTTCAGTCACTGGAGCACGCGGCAGTTCACATGGGCTGCCGAGTGTGTATGAGTGTGTGAGCGTGTGTGTGAGCGTGTGTGTGTGTGCGCGCGCACGCGCGTGTGCACGCATGCACATTCCTGACTGCAAATGTAGGGATGTGTTCATGGATAGGACATAGACTAGGAAGAGGCAGTGCTAAAGTTTGGAATTTATTGGTATAATACTTTTTTTCTTTAGCCACCAGAATTACAGAAGCTTCTCAAAAAGGATATGTTTATTAACTGCTTTCTCTTTTTGGTCATACTAATTAATTAGCAAATTCTTAAAGAATTTTGAGGTAGGTTGTTAGTTTTATGAATACTCACATTTTTAAAAAATATATTTTATTGATTTTTCACAGAAAGGAAGAGAGAGGGATAGAGAGTCAGAAACATCGATGAGAGAGAAACATTGGTCAGCTGCCTCTTGCACACCCCCTGCTGGGGATGTGCCCGCAGCCACGGTACATGCCCTTGACCGGAATCAAACCTGGGACCTTTCAGTCTGCAGGCTGACGCTCTATCCACTGAGCCAAACCCACTTCGGCAAATACATTTTTAAGTTAGCGGTTTCAAGTAAATGTCAGACAACATGTGGTCTCCCAACCTGTTTGCAAAATTCAAATTTATGATTGATTTTTTTGTTATGTGTTTGATTTTTACCTCTAGGAAATTGAAAAGAAAGATATTGACTTAGAAAATGTTGACTACATGGCCAATTTTGAAGATGATTTTGAAGTATGTATAAACATTAAAATTTTTCTTGGCTTAAAATAATTTGTCCTTAAAATCAGCATAAGTATAGTAACTTACAGCTTTATTTTCTCTCTTTACTACTCTTAAGATTCCATATCTGTTTGATTTAGGTCTGTTATCTATAAAGTTTGTTATATGTCTACTAATGCTTACCAATATGATGTAATTAAATAACATAATTTAATTCATTGTTAAGTACACTGCATCCAAACATTTATATGTATATGCATGTATATAGGTATGTATACATATATGCACATGTGTATTGTGTATATGTAGAGCATATATAATATACACGTCCTCATAGTCTAAGCCTGGGAGTTTGTTTTGTTAGTTCATTTGTTACTTTTTTGTTTTATATTCTAATAAGCCTGAAATCACATGTTTTTGTCCATTTTGTCTGCCTTATTTCACTTAGCATGATACATTCAAGAGCCACACATGTTGTCACAAATGGCAGTATTTCATCTTTGCTTATGTTTGAGTTGCTTCCTATTGTGTACACTCCACCAGGTCTTCTTTCCCCAATTATCCATCGATGGATAGGTGGTCTCCATGTCCTGGCTGTTGTGAATAATGCTTCAACGAACGTAGGGGTGCATATGTCTATGAGTGTGTTTTCATATACTATCTAATAAAAGAGTAATATGCAAATTAACCATCACTCTGCTACACCCCAAGCCATGCCCACTAGCCAATCAGGAGTGAGTATGCAAATTAATCCCAACCAAGATGGCTGTGGCCATGGAGAGAGCAGGAGGGAGGCTTGGGTTTCCCTGGCGGTGGAGGAAGCCAAGCTTTCCACACACCCTGGCCAGCTCAGGTCTCCGCTTAAGGCTACAAAGTTTCAATTATAGAATTTAAATAAACTCCAATAGAAATGGCTGCTGCCATGGAGCGAGCAGGAGGCTTGGCTCCACTTCCAGGCTACAAAATTTCAATTATAGAAGACAAATAAATCCCAGATACCAGGACCTCCACTTGGGTCGCCGGGGGCAGGAGTGTATGTAGCCAGCCTGCAAACCAGCACAGGTCCCTCGCTCAGGCCACTCCATGCCTCAAGGGAACCCCCACCCTGATCCCCTGATCCAGGACACCCTTCAGGGCAAACCAGCTGGCTTCCACCCAATGCACCAGGCCTCTATCCTATCTAATAAAAGAGTAATATGCAGACTGATCATCACTCCAACACACAAGATGGCTGCCCCCATGTAGTCAAAGATCCTGCCCCCTTGTGGGCACAAGATGGCCACCACAAGATGGCCAGCAGGGGAGGGCAGTTGTGGGTGATCAGGCCAGCAGGGGAGCGCAGTTGGGAGGAACTGCCCTTGAGGGGTCCCAGATTGGAGAGGGTACAGGCTGGGCTGAAGGACACTCCTTTCTCTCCCCCCCCATGCACAAATTTTGTGCACTGGGCCTCTAGTTTTTAAATAAATTACCAGAAGTAGGATTGCTGAGTCTTATGGTCTCTCTGTTCCGCACAGTTTTCACTGTGGCTGCACCAATTTGCATTCCTATTATCAGTGCCCAGGGTTCCCTTTCTCCACATCCTCACCAACACCTATTATTTGTGTCTTTTTTATAGAACCATTCTGACAGAGATGAGGTGGTTTCTCATGGTTTTGATTTGAATTTCTCTAATGCCTAGTGACATGGAGCATTTTTTCATATGGCTATGGCCATCTGTGTGCTTTTCTTGGAAAAATGTCTATTCAGATCTTTGCCCATTGTTTAAGCAGATTTTTTTTTGTTGTTTTTGAGTTCTTTATATATTTTGGATAGTAATCTTTATTGGAAGTATCATTTGAAAATATCTTTGATGCATATATATTAGTAAATGTTATGTCTTCTTGATGGATTGTTCCCTTTATTGGTATAAAATGTCCATCTTATCTTGTTATCTTTTCTGTCTTGAAATCCATTTTGTCTGATACGAGTGTGGGTTGGCCCGCTTTTCTCCCGACACTGTTTGCTGGGGGTGTCACCTTCACTTTTAAGCTGGTTTGCGGCTGCAGCTGCGGCGGTCTTTGCATGGCATCGTATTGGTGGGTCTTGTTTTTAATCCACGAGTTTAGGCATTCATGCTTGGGGTGGAGTCTGATACACGAGGACTTCCTGCAGCCCTTTCACTGTGTATGTTCTGGCCGCTCTGTGTCTCCATTCTTTCTTTCCTTTCCTTTCTGTCTGCTGATTTCAGTCATGTGATTTTCTATGATATTTTTCTTCATTTCCTCTTTCTTAATGTTTTGGCCCAGCTCTGAATTTTGTTTTGTGGTTACCATGAGGTTTGTATAAAATATCTTGTAGAAGGAGATATAGTCCTTTTTCTTCTGCTTAGCATCTCCGTCCCCTTACACAATCCAGTCCTTTTCCTCCTCCTTTCTATGCTGATGTTTTATGGCACGTTTTTAACAAATTGCAGCAGCTCTAAGTACTTGTCTTGCTGTTTTTCTTTACTTTTATTATAATTGTTTAGTGCCCTGTTCTGAAGTAGAGGTGCAGTTTCCTGCCTCTGTCTGTCTGTCATCTCACTCACAGATTTAAAAAAAATATTTGTATTGATTTCAGAGAGGAAGGAAGAGGGAGAGAGATAGAAACATCAATAATGAGAGAGGATCACTGATTGGCCACCTCCTGCATGCCCCCCACTGGAGACCGAGCCCGCAACCCAGGCATGCGCCCTCAACTGGAATCGAACTGTGACCCCCCAGTCTGCAGACACTCCATCCACTGAGCCACACCGGCAGGGCCCCTCACAGTGTTGCTGCTGCCGTCTTGTTGCTTCAGTTGGAGGAGCCCCTGTGAGCGTTCTTTGTGATGTGGTCCGAGGTGGTGAACGCCCTCAGCGCCCGGTGGGCTGGGAAAGCCTTTGTTTCTCCATCAGCCGAAAGGATGACTACGTGGATTTATGTTCCTGGGTTGGTGGTTTCTCCCTTTCCATATTTTGAGTATATAGTTTCACTCTCTTCTAGCCTGCAGGGTTTCTACTGAGAAAGACGAAGATAATTGAATGGAGTTTTCTCTTTCTGTTCCTTGGCTGACTTGAGAATTCTTTATCATTAAATTTTGATAGTTTTAATGCAAAGTGTTTTGGAGAAGTCTTTTTGCATTGAGATAATTAGATGTTCTGTTAGCTTCTTGAACTGGAATGGCATTTTCTTCCCTGGGTTTCAGGAGTTCTCATTGACCCCCCTCTCTGTCCTCCTGGGAAACTCATCATCCTTGTGCTGCTCTGCTAATGGGGTCAGATGGTGTTTGTATCATTTCTTTATTCTTCTCGCTCTTAGTTCTCTCTCTTCTCCCACCTGAATCTTTTCTAGGTTTCTGTCTTGGAGCTCACAAATCCTCCTTTCCCTATGTTCTGCTCTATTTCCAGTCTCTCCAATGCATTCTTTATCCCATTTATTGAGTTCTTCAGATCCAGAATTGGTTTGGTTCTTTTTATAGTTTTGGTCTTTTTGGTAAAGTACTCCTTTTGCTCATTAATTTTTATTCCTGAGCTTACTGAACTTCCTTTCTGAGATTTTCTTGTATCTCATTGAGTTTCTTCATGACTGCAATCTTGAATTCTCTTATCATCTGAATCCGGCATTTTGTGGCTCTGACTTGGGTTCCGGAATTGTCGTGATCTTTCTGTGACGATGTTACCTTGTCTGTTCATGGTGCTCGATGAGTTGTGCCTTGGCGGGTATAGTTGAAGTCCGAGTTCTTTTCTTGTTCAGGTAGGTTTGAGCCTGACAGTGAACACCCTGGTGCCCAGAGGACGCTCTTCTGTTCTCCAGCAGGGGGTGCTGTAGTGCAGGCTGTGGTTTCTCTCACCAGTCCATGTAGCACCTGGTGGCCAGGGTGGGGGCTGTTCTCGCTAGGTCTTGGGGCACCACCACTGTGGTGGGGGGATGTGGTGGGTGGGGGTAGCTGGGTTTGCTGACCCACAGCACTGCCCCTGTTGCTGGTGGCCAAAGGAACTGTAGCCAGGAGGCCACAAGTGTGTATCTGCTGCTGTTAGAGGGAGGAAGCCTGATTCTTGGGCAGCAGTGCTGCTTCTGCCCTCTCACCCTTTGCTGGGTCTAGTGTGGAGGTCGAACCTCGACCCTCCCCTATTATTGTGTCAGATGGGCCATAGTGGCCACTGAAAGGCATCTGAAGATACCGTCCCTGCCCTTCCTTGTCCTGCCTGCCTACGTCTCCAGCATGCCCCTGCAGATGTACTGAAGCGTGGGTCTCGCAGCGTGTTTGTGAGCTAGCAGAGGAGCCTGGGTTGGATTACAGCTGTCTGACTGGTAAATGTAAGGGAGATACAAACAAGGGGGTCTTCTTGATCCACCAGGAGGCTGACGTCGACTGTCTATTTTAAATTATAAATTGCACGTTTTACTTTGTGTTCTTTAAAGTCAATTTGTTTTAAAAAACATGATTATTGTTTGTAGGACTATGAAGATGACTTTGAGGTTTGTGATGATGATAGCACCAATGAGCCAGAACCAAGTGAGAAAATAGAAGAACTTCCTCCAGCCAGAAAAAAGGAGATACAAGAAATTCAGAATGCCATCAATGCAGAAAATGAAAGGATTGGCGAGCTGTCATCGAAGCTGTTTCAGAAGCAAGATCGATCGGAGCGTGAGAGGGAGCCAGTGGCCGGTATGTGGTGGGGCTGCTGTCTGTGATCCTGGGAGTTGGGTCTAGTCCCTGGGACCCATGGCAGGCGGCACTCAAACCAGGATGCTGACCAGTGTGCTGTGGGGTGTCTGCAACGGGAGCTCAGACAGCCTTCTGCTCCGGGCCTGGGCCGGTGGGCTGGATGGTGGCTGTGCACGGTCAGTGCAGAGGTGCTCATGTGGGTCACATCCTGCTCCACCTCCCTATGCTGTCGGTCTGCCCACCGATCTCACGTGTCCCTCAGGAGGCTCAGAAGCATTGTGGAGCAGGCACAGTGGGAAAGGTTCAGAATGCGGCCTGCTGCGGGGTTTTCTTTACAACATTAGAATGTGTTTTGCTCAGAAATTCTTGGCATCTTGTTATAATAATGATACTTGTAAGAGCAGGAGTAAATATTTTTAAATTACTTATAGGGAAAACTGTGACATCTTGATAAATTCACACTAAAAGTAATACAATATGTCAACTAGGACAATATTAAAATTATTATTGGATATGCTACTTTAAATTATCTAGTAAAACAAATCATAAGTAATAGGTAAATTAATTATGACTGGTAGTTGATGTGATGCAATAATCCAGAGAAGGGTGGGCAGATGGGTATTGCCCTCACATCTGTGCCTGTTGCAGAGGATTATAGAACATTCTCCTAATGTGCAGCTAAATACACCCTGGTGGCGGTGGTGACGCTTGCTGCGGAGCCTCAGGTGTGGGGTTGGGGGCCTGCTGTGGTGTTGCTGGGATTCTGTAAGATTTTATTCTGAAATTTCTGGTTTTCTCAGGAGAAATTTGAATTATCTTTAAAAAAAATTATTCATGTCCTTCATTGTTCCGGTAACTACGGCCTTTTATAGCTCGATTTACAAGAATTTAGAACCCTTATTAAGACATTTTTGTTGTATTTTTTGTTTGAAAGAATTATTCACTCTGATTACACTGCTACCCAGACAGGTGGCATTGCCTTCCAGGACCCATTTAACACTGAGCCAGCCTGACCCAGCAGAGTGTCGTCCTACTTGCGGGAGGGGCCTCGGTGGCCCTGGCTCTGTCACTAGCTGTGCGATCCTGAGTAGGACCTTACCCTCTCTGTGCTTCAGTTTCCTTCCTGTAAAATAAGGGCATGGCCTTCCTTAGATTGTGTGGGTTAATTCAATAAGCTAATACATGTAAGGTGCCCCCAGCACTGTCAGCATGTCTTCAGTATAGTGACTGATAGTGCGAACAGCTGCTGCCGCTTGGCCTGAGAGTGCTCGTGCACTGGGTCCTGCTGCCCAGCCCCAGCTGTCCTCGCGTTATTTCTGTGTACTGCCCTGCTGCACCTGTGCTGACTGACTGTCCTAGTTGCTTATAAACTGCAAACCTGCAGTTTTCAGGGCAATTGGAAACCATTTCCCAGGGCATGAGGTTATGCCGAGGTATTTGAAAGCGTTTCTAACCTCTGAAAGGTGAACTGTGTACTTGGTTGGTGAGGGTATATTTCCCGAGTGCTGACACGTGGCATTTGCGAGCCGTGATAGGGTGTTAGTCGTTATTCCAGCCTTAACCCTGTGCTGTGAAACATCGTCCAGTTTCCTCATTGTTCAGCAGGCTCCTGGCATCTGCATGTGCATACAGCTGGCAGAACTCACTCGTCCACACGGCCTGGGTCACCCTTGTGCCGCGCTATCCTGTGTTGATGTCGCGCAGCACAGGCGATAGGGGCCCTGAACAGCCTGCTCAGAGGCCCAGCAGGTGAATGGCAGAGCTCCCAGCCAGGATCCCTTGAATTCCCATCCACTGGCCCCAGGGATTCAATAAAACGGCATGAGGGCATGAGATACAATTAAAATAAGCATTTGAACAAACAAACGTGGCTTTACATCAGCACAGGAAACCACAGAAATTCTTGGAGGGCAGAGGAGAGTTGACATCCTGTGCGGAGGAGGGCAGTGGGCGGAGCTTCCACCAGGAAGCTCAGTCTGGGCACTGCCTTGGACCTGAGCCTGTATAGGGTCAATGCTACCTTGCCTCCCACTCTCTTTTAGCTGCTAGTCTGTTCGTGTCCCAGCTCCCTGACTAGAGTATACATTTTGGAGGGGTCCGGGGAGAGTGGGGAGGAATGCATGGTATAGGGGTTCTGAAATATTTCTAACTCTCCCTGGTGTGATTGGTGTATACACAGTAAGTTTTGCTTTGTTGCCTGAAAGTTTTACATGAAAGTAGCAGAGGCGGCCTCTTAAGTGCTTGTGAACGATGTTTATCAGTATCGTTAGTCATGGGCTATAATTTTTAAATATGCTTCTAATAGTTTTACTCTTGACATTTTTTGCTTGAAATAATTTGTTTCAAAAAAATTGTTGTTGTTTTCTGTACAGATGCAAACAATTCACCTTCCAGGGCCCCTGTTTGTGGAATTTTTGTGGATTTTGCAACCGCCTCACAACGCCAAAAGAGTCGGACTCAGGCCCTTAAGCAAAAGTAGGTGTCCTGGGAATTGGCAGAAGGTATTATGGAGTTTTAGTGCATTTTTCTTCAGTATACTTTTATAAATAGAGCTTTTGTTTCACTACTGACTGTACATTCTTTAATCTGTGCTATGTTTCTCTGCGTCACTGTCATGTTAGAGGAGGTGTGTGCTGGTCCAGATGCTCTGCATCTAATGCGCTAGATTTGAATTTACCTAGTTTGGCTGAGGCAGAATCCCACTCATGCATATCACATGAATTATTGTGGGTCAAAAATTATATTAAAGATTTAAAAAGAAAACCTAAAAACTCAAAGGCTGAAACTTGAATAGATTAATGATAAATAATAATTTTAAAGTTTTGGGGAAAAATATAGGGATACTTTATAGATATGTGTCAGTGTGTTGTAAGGAAATAAGGAACAAAGCCCTAACCGGTTTGGCTCAGTGGATAGAGCGTTGGCCTGCAGATTCAAGGAAATAAGGTACAAAGGAGAAAAATACAAACTGCAGAGCACCGATACCACTAGATGTAAATTTGGTACATTAACTTGCAATGTGGGGCAAATAGATACCTGCTTTACAGTATATCCAAGACCAGTTCCAAATGGAGTAAAGAGAAAGGTGAATAAGAAAGCATAGGTAACATAAGCGGTTTTCTCAGTGATAGGAAAGGAGTTTCTGAGAATTAAGTCCAGCCAGTGAGGCTCAGTGGTTGAAGCAGGACGTCACAGTTTGATTCCCGGTCAAGGTACATCCCAGGGTTGTAGGCTTGATCCCCAGTGTGGGGCGTGCAGGAGACAATCCATCCATGATTTTCTATCATCATTGATGTTTCTCCCTATTTTCCCTCTTCCTTCCTCTCTGAGATCAATAAAAAATATATATATATTTTTAAAAAACAGACAAAATGTTAAATTTCCATAAGGTGCAATACTCCATAAACTTGATAAATTTAAAGGTGATTGACTAATTGGGAAAATATGCTAGCAAAATGATAGGGGTCTGCTATCCCTCATGCACAAACCATTTTAATAATTTAGTAAGCAAAAGCTAAATACAACCAGAGGTCAGTTCAACTGGAGACCCAGGCAGAAAACAGAAACCCTGGGAGCACTGAAGTGAGGGTGTGATGCAGGTGGCCACATGGTGCTGGAGATCAAGCCTCAGAGCAGGACTGTGGGCTGGCAGCCACTCCAGCCAGAGGGGCAGAGAAACAGTGGCTTCCCTGCCTTCACCAGAGGGACCTAGGATGGTGATGACACAGTAGAAAATTCTGGGCAGTCAGTAAATGTATGAAAATAAGTTACATCTTCTTTATTTTCTATTTATTGTTTATTGGAGGCAGGTTCTGTGCTACATTCTTTGCATATGTTACTTCATTCAATATATTTTTAAATTCTTTATTGTTAAAGGTATTACATATGCCCTCTACCCACCTAGTTGTCCTCTCACAGCCACCCCCAGCCTCCCAGTCCCAGTCTTTACCCTTCCCCCATTGTCTTTGTCCATTGGTTATACTTATATGCATACAAGTTCTTTAGTTGATTTCTTACCCCCTCGAGTCCTTCTCTCCCCCCCCCCCCCATCCTCCCCTGCCATCCCTCTGAGGTTTGATCGTCTGTTCCATGATTCTATGTCTGTGGCTCTATTTTTATTCATCAATTTATGTTGTTCATTATATTCCACAAATGAGTAAGATCATGTAATATTTATCTTTCTCTAACTGGCTTACTTCGCTTAGCATAATGCTCTCCATGTCCACCCATGCTGTAACACTTATGGTAAGAGTTCTTTCTTATTTACAGCCAAGTAGTATTCCACTGTGTACATGTATTATAAATTGTGCTGCTATGATCATAGGGGTGCATATGTCCTTTCTGATTGATGTTTCTAGCTTCCTGGGATATAGTCCTAGAAGTGGGATCACTGGGTCGAATGGGAGTTCCATTTTTAGTTTTTTTGAGGAAATTCCATACTGTTCTCCACAGTGGCCGCACCAGTCTGCATTCCCACCAGCAGTGCACGAGGGTTCCTTTTCGGGTTCCTTTTTCTCCGCATCCTCTCCTGCACTTGTCATTTGTTGATTTGTTGATGATTGTCATTCTGATAGGTGTGAGTTGGTACCTCATTGTTGTTTTCATGTGCATCTCACGGATGATTAGTGACTGAACATTTTTTCATATGTTTCTTGGCCTTCTGTATGTCTGCTTTCAAGAATTATCTTTTAGGTCCTTTGCCCATTTTTTTAAATTGAATTGTTCATCTACGTTTTGTTAATTTGTATGAGTTCCCTATAAATTTACAAGATTAAACCCTTATTGGTATAACATTGGTAAATATATTCTTCCGTGCAGTGGGCTCGCTTGTTGGTGTGTTGATGGATTCTTTTGCTGTGCAGAAGTTTTTAATTTTGATGTAGTCTCATTGGTTTTTTTTTTTCTCCTTAGTTTCCATTGTCCTAGGACAGTGGTCGGCAAACTGTGGCTCGCGAGCCACATGTGGCTCTTTGGCCTCTTGAGTGTGGCTCTTCCATAAAATACTATGGCCTGGGCGAGTCTATTTTGAAGAAGTGGCATTAGAAGAAGTTTAAGGTAAAAAATTTGGCTCTAAAAAGAAATTTTAATCATTGTATTGTTGATATTTGGCTCTGTTGACTAATGAGTTTGCCGACCATTGTCTTAGGGTATGTGTTGATAAACATATTGCTTCGAGATATATCTGATATATTGCTGCCAATGGATTTTTCTAAGATTTTTATGGTTTCTCATCTTACATTTAAGTCTTTTATCCACTTTGAGTTTTTCTTGTGTATGGTGTAAAATGGTGATGAAGTTTCATTTTTTTGCATGTATCTGTCCAATTTTCCCAGCACCATTTATTGAAGAGACTTTCTTGACTCCACTATTTACTCTTTCCTCCTTTGTCAAATGTTAATTGAGCATAATAACTTGGGTCAACTTCTGGGTTCTCTATTCTGTTGCATTGGTCTGTATGTCTATTCTTGCACCAGTATCAGGCTGCTTTAAGAACAGTGGCTTTGTAATATAACTTGATGTCTAATTTTGTTGTCCCTCCAACTTTGTTTCCACCCCACCCACTCCCAGTATTTTTGTGGCTATTCGGGTTCTCTTTTTATCCCATATAAATTTTTAGAGAGCTCATTCTAGATCTGTGAGATATGCCATTGATTTTAATGGAGATTGCGGTGAGTTTATAGATTGCTTTGGGAAGTATGGACATTTTAATGATGTTGATTCTACCAAACCATGAATATGGTATATTCTTCCACTTGTTTATGTCTTCTTCTATCTCTTTTTTCCTGTAGTTTTCCGAGTATAGGTCTTTTGTCTCTATAGTTAAACTTATTTCTAGGTATCTTAATTTTTTTGTTGCAGTGGTAAATGGGATTTTTTTAAAGTTTCTCTTTCTATAAGTTCATTATTGCTGTATAAAAATGCTATTCATTTCTGAGTATTAATTTTGTATTCTGCTGCTTTGCCGAATTCATTTATTAAATCAAGTAGTTTTTTGATGGAGTCTTTAGAATTTTCTATGTATAATGTTGTGCCATTAGCGAATAATGTCAATTTTACTTCTTTTCCAATTCATATGCCTTTTATTTCTTTGTCTTGTCTGATTGCTATGGCTAGAACATCCAGTACTATGTTGAATGGTACCAGGGTATTTCTCAGCATCTAGAAGGGTTCAGAAATCTGAAGAAGGGGCTATGTGTAAATTAATAGAGAGACTAGATATGATATAAATTTGGAAGGCATTTTGGGGAGCCAGAGGAGACCTAGCTTTAGTAACCAAGTTCTCCAAATCTCTGGACCCCTAGCTCTTTATTAGCACAATTTGTCCTAAAGCAAAGCAGATATACAATATACATATTAAAGGTAAGCTTTGGCACACAGTAGGCATTGCCAGGTTGGAGGAACTGTTTGGCCAACAGCAGGTAATAACATGTAGATTTTTAGGTTTGGGGAAATGCTTTCAGCTATTCTAGCAGGCCATAATATGATTCGGCCCTGCTGATTATAGAAGCCCATCAACCTTTTGAGGATTTCTTTCATTTTATTATGCCCTGCTGGAATTAGCTTCCAGCAGAACAGGAGTGGTGAGAGTGGACATCTCTGTCATGTTCCTGTTTTTAGGGGAAAAGGTTTTAGTTTTTGCCCAGTGAGTATAATGTTTGCTATAGGTTTGTCATATAAGGCTTTTATATGTTGAATTGTGACTCAGTATTCCCACTTTCCTGAGAATTTTTTTTTTTTAATCAAAAAAGGGTGTTGGGCCCTAACCAGTTTGGCTCAGGGAATAGAGTGTCGGCCTGCAGACTCAAGGGTCCCGAATTTGATTTCGGTCAAGGGCATGTTTCTTGGTTGCAGGCACATACATACCCAGTAGGAAGTATGCAGGAGGCAGCTGATCGATGTTTCTCTCTCATTGATGTTTCTAACTCTCTATCCCTCTCCCTTCCTCTCTGTAAAAAATCAATAAAATATATTTAAAAAAAAGAAAGGGTGTTGGATTTTGTCTAATATTTTTCTGCATCTATTGATATGATTGTGTGATTTTTGTCTTTCAGTTTGTTTATGTGATGTATCACATTTATTGATTCCCGACTGTTGTCTTATACTTACATCCCTGTAATAAACTCCACTTGGTTATAGTGCATGATCTTTTTAATATATTGTTGGATGCCATTTGTTATTATTTTATTGAGGATTTTAGCATTTATGCTCATCAGGACTATTGGCCTATAATTTTCTTTCTTTGTTGCATCTTTATCTGGTTTTGGGATTAGGGTAATGCTGGCTTCATAAAAAGAGGTTGGAAGTATTCCTCTTGAGTTTTTTTGGAATAATCTGAGGAAGATCGGTATTAGTTGTTCTTTGAATGTTTGGTAAAACTCCCGTGAAGCTGTCTGGACCAGGGCTTTTGTTTGCTGTAAGTTTTTTGATGACTGTTTCAATTTCAGTAGTTATCAGCCTATTCAGATTTTCTGATTCTTTCTGATTAAGTTTTGGAAGGTTGTATTTTTCTAGGACTATGTCCATTTTGTCTAGGTTGTCCAGTTTGTTGGAATAAAGTTGTTCGTAGTACTTTTTTTTTTTTTTTACAATCCTTTGTATTTCTATGGGGTTGATTGTTACTTCACTTCTGTCATTTCTGATTTTGTTTATTTGGGTCCACTCTCTCTGCTTCTTGGTGAACCTGGGTAGAGGTTCATCAATCTTGTTTATCCTTTTAAAGAACCAGCTTTTGGTTCTGTTGACCTTTTGTATCATTTTTTTCGTCTCTATGTCATTTATTTCCATTCTAATATTTATTATTTTCTTCCTTCTACTTACTCTGGACTTTTCTTGTTGCTCTATTTCTAATACTTTAAGTTGTAGGGTTAGATAATTTATTATAAAATTATTTTTTTTTGAGGTAGGCCTGTAGTGCTATGAACTTTCCTCTTAGGACTGCTTTCACTGTGTCCTATAGATTTTGGATTGTTGTGTTTTTATTGTCATTTGTGTCCAGGATGTTTTTTTATATCTTCTTTGATCTCTTTGGTAACCCAGTCATTGTTTAATTGCATGCTATTTAGCCTCCAAGTATTTCATTTTTTTTATTGGTTTTATTATAGTGGACTTCTAATTTTATGCCATTGTGATCTGAGAAGATGCTTGATATGATTTTAGTGTTCTTGAATTTGAAGAGATTTAGCCTGTATCTTAATATGTGACCTATCTTTGAAAATGTCCCATGTGCACTTGAGAAGAATGTATATTCTGTGGCTTTAGGGTGAAATGTTCTGAAGATATCAATAAGTTCCATTTGATTTAGTGGGTCATTTCGGATTGCTGTTTCTTTGTTGATGTTTTGTCTAGAAAATTTATCCAGTGATGTCTATAGGGTATTAAAGTCCCCTACTGTGATTATATTGTTGTTGATCTCTCCTTTGATATTTTCCTGAAGGTTTTTAATGTATTTTGGTGGTCCTGTTTTGGGTGCATATATGTTTACCAGAGTTATATCCTCTTGTTGTATTGCTTCCTTTAGTAATATGATGTGACCTTCCTTATCTCTTGTATGGCCTTCACTTTGAGATCTATTTTGGTCAGATATAAGTGTTACTATCCCAATTTTTTTCCATTTCCTTTTGCCTTAAAATTTTTTTCCAGTCCTTCACTTTCAGTCTGTGTGAGTCCTTATTATATGTGGCTTGTTTTCTTATCCATTCAACTACCCAAGCCTTTTGATTGGAGCATTTAATCCATTTACATTTAAGTTTATTATTGATAGGTAGTTTATTACCATTTTAATTTTCTACTAGAGGCCCAGTGCACAAAATTTGTTCACGGGGAGAAGGGGGCACGGGTGTGTGTGTGTGTGCCTGTATCCCTCAGCCCAGCCTGCACCCTCTCCAACCTGGGACCCCTCTCACAATCCAGGACTGCTGGCTTCTAACTGCTTGCCTGCCTGC
The DNA here is from genome assembly GCA_027563665.1 of Antrozous pallidus. Classification (NCBI taxonomy): domain Eukaryota; kingdom Metazoa; phylum Chordata; class Mammalia; order Chiroptera; family Vespertilionidae; genus Antrozous; species Antrozous pallidus. The sequence continues at coordinate 2,191,452 of CM050521.1, forward strand.
CTTCCTGATTGCTCCTAGCCACTTCTGCCTGCCAGCCTGATCACACCTTAACTACTCCCCTGCCAGCCTGATTGATGCTTAATTGCTTCCCTGCCAGCCAGTTTGCCCCTAACTGCCCTCCCCTGCAGGCCTGGTCACTCCTAACTGCCCTCTCCTGCAGGCCTGGTCATCTCTAACTGCCCACCCCTACAGGCTTGATCACCCCCAACTTCCCTCCTCTGTAGGCCTGGGGTGCCCCCCCCAACTTCCCTTCCCTGTAGGCCTGGGGTGCCCCCTCAACTTCCCTTCCCTGTAGGTCCAGTTGCCCCCAACTTCCCTCCTCTTTTGGGCTGGTCACCCTTAAGTGCCCTCCCCTGTAGGCCTGGTCCCTCCCAACTGCCCTTCTCTGCTGGCCATCTTGTGGTGGCCATCTTGTGTCCACATGGGAGCAGCCATTTTTGTGTGTTGGAGTGATAGTCAATTTGCATACTGTTTTTTTGTTAGATAGGATTAGATAGGATAGAGGCCTGGTGCACAGGAAGGGCCAGCTGGTTTGCCCTGAAAGGTATTCCAGATCAGGGTGGGGGTTCCCTTGGTGTGTGGAGTGGCCTGGGTGAGGGGCTCGTGGTGATTTGCAGGCCAGCTACGCCCCCTGGTTACCCAAGTGGAGGCCCTGGTATCTAGGATTTATCTTCTATAATTGAAACTTTGTAGCCTTGAGCAGAGCCAAGTCTCCTGCTTACTCTGTGGCCACAGCCATTTTTGTTGGGATTTATTTATCTTCTCTAATTGACACTTTGTTGCCTTGAGTGGATGCCTGGGCTAGCCAGGGTGTGTGGAAAGATTGGCTTCCTTCATTGCCAGGGCAAACCAAGCCTCCTGCTCGCTCTGTGGCCACAGCCATCTTGGTTGGGTTAATTTGCATACTCACTCCTGATTGGTTTGTGGGTGTGGCTTGTGGGTGTATTGGAGTAATGGTTTAATTTGCATATTATGCTTTTATTAGATTCCTGTGTTTCTTCTTCCCTTTCTATTTTTTTCTTTTTATACCATTCTCTTTTAACATTTCCTACATTTCTGGCTTAGTGGTAATAAGCTCCCTTCTCCTTTTTAAATGTCTGTGAAGCTCCTGATTTTCCCTTCAATTTTGGATGATATCCTTGCTGGATTGAGTATTCTTGGATTCAGTCCCTTGCTTTGCATCATTTTGTATACTTCATCCCATACCCTTCTGGCCTAATGTGTTTTTGTTGAGACATCAGTTGATAGTCTAATGGGCGATCTCTTGTAGGGAACTCTCAAGATTCTTTCTTTGTCTTTAACGTTTGCCATTGTAATCACAATGTGTCTTGGTGTGGTCTCTTTTGGGACTCTGTGCTTGTGTGATTTTTTCTTTCCCAGGTTAGGGACATTTTCTGTCATTATTCAAATAGGTTTTCTATTCCTTGCTCCTCTTCTTGTCTTTCTGGCACTTCTATTATGTAGATGTTGCTTCGTTTCATGTTGTCTTAAAACTCCCTTAAACTTGCCTACTTAAAATTTTTTTTTTCCAATTGCTTTTCAGATTGGGTATTTTTCTAACCTATTTTCTAACTTGCTAATTCAGTCCTCCACTGCTTCTAGTCTGCTGTTGAAACCTTCCATTATGGTCTTTATTGCAGCGATGTCATTCTTCATTTCCTCTTGATACTTACACATGTTGGTGAATTTCTCATCCAGATGGTTGAGCATATTTACCTTTGGTCTGAATTCTTTCTCTGACATATTGCTTGCCTCCATTTGGTTTAGTTTCTTTTGTGATGAGTCCTCCTTTCCTTTGGGGATTGTTTCTTTCTCTCCCCATTTTTACTGTCTCTTTCTGGCCCTGGGTACCCTGATTGAGGTCCAAGAGGTTAAAGTCCCTAGAGGTCCAATGGTCTGGGACTAGTTAGCCCAGAGGCTGGGTCTGCCTGAGCCTCACATATTTTTTTAAAAATATATTTTATTGATTTTTTACAGAGCAGAAGGGAGAGGGATAGAAAGTCAGAAACATCGATGAGAGAGAGACATCTATCAGCTGCCTCTTGCACGCCCCCTACTGGGGATGTGCCCGCAGCCAAGGTACATGCCCTTGACCGGAATCGAACCCGGGACCCTTCAGTCCACAGTCCGACGCTCTGTCCACTGAGCCAAACCAGTCTCGGCCTGAGCCTCACATATTTATTGTCTCTGCTTTGAGCTGTACCCTCTTCTCCCATGGTTCTGGTCCCGCAGTTGTCTGCTGCAGATGCTCTGGGTTGTGGGGGCATGTGCACAGTTCCTCTATTTAGTGTGACTCCCTGTGGGGGCCCAGAGCCCTCTGGCATGCAATTCACTGTGCCACCTTAGCACCTGTGGCAGTGTGGCACCCTAGGTCCTTCTGAGAGTGCACTTGCAAAGTGGTTCTGTGACCAGTGGCTGGGTGCACTGGGTTGTACTGGCAGCACAGTCCTGTGGCCCAGGATGGGCCTGTGCTGAGTGCTCCAAATAGTAATGAGAGCAGTGACCTGTGACCTGGGGCTGAGCCCTCCATGTGGTTCCAGGTTGCAGTGGCATCACTCTCCTTGGTCCTGGTGTAGGGGTTGTGTTGGGTGGCTTCGGGTCAGACTCGGAGCATGGTCCTAGGGTGGGGGTGTGGTCCAGGGTCCTCCTGACTTGTACTGGGTCCTGGGTTGCAGGGTGTGGGCACATGTGCGAGGTGTGATGTAGGAAGTCTCTCTGTTGTGCACTCACTGCAGACATTTGGGAGTTGTGGAACCATGCCACTCCCTGCCAGGGTGTGGTGGTATACCCACATGGGTTATGGCTGGTAAGCAGCTCCCTACACTGGTCCGGGATGGTGTCTGAGGCCAGTCCTAGTATTGGTGTGGCTGCATTCCTGGCCTCTGCTGCTCCCATCTACTAGATGACTTTGGCTTTATGCCAAAGCCGTGCCTGGCCTGGGAGTGCCTGTGGCAGAGAGTCTGATCTGCCAGTCTCTGAGACTCCTGTGAGATCTAACTGTCCCTCAGTCACCCCATCACACACATCCTAAGTTACATCTCTGAGTAGTCAGAGAAGTGGGTATTCAAACAATAATGAGGTGAGTTTCTTCTCTAGAAATAGGTGAGGTTTTAAAAACTGACACTGCTTATGTGATTAGAGTACAGAGAAATGGTTGCTTGTAGCACATTGGTTCAACTAGGAAACAATTGGCAAAAGAAAGGTCAGCGTGTGTAAGTAGGAATTTATGTCACTGCATGTGGGTTTGAAAGGTGTGTGGGACTAAATTACCTTGATGTAATTCAAGAACTTGAGCAGGGTAAGGGTGACAGTAAATTGTAATGAGATCCTGACAGGAAGAGGTAAAAGTATTTAATTTAATGTAGACTTTAATAGGTCAGGAATGCTTGTTGAAATGTATAGGATAACCATTAAGAGATAATGAAAAAAATGTATAACTAACAAGCAAGTAGATGACTTAATGGAATTACAAAAACAAACATGTGGCTAATCAAATAGTAGTCAGGAACCCAGCTGGTGTGGTTCAGTGGTTGAATGTTGACCATGAACTAGGAGTTCATGGTTTGATTCCCAGTCAGGGTACATGACTGGGTTACTGGCTTGATCCCCAGTAGAGGGTGTGCAGAAGGCAGCTGATCAATGATTCTCATCATTCATGTTTCTGTCTCTCTCCCTCTCCCTTCCTCTCTGAAATTAAAAAAACTCTATTTAAAAATATATATACATATATTTTTTAAAAAGTAGTCAGGAAAGGAGCAACAAAGGAACAGAGGTCATGGACAACAATAGAAAGATGGGAGATTAAACCAGAACCACAAGTTTCTGCCTTACATGTAATGAACTGGAGAAAAACAACTGAGCACAGTACTGCCTCACTTCACATCATCATCAGTAACTGTGACTTTAGTGAAATGAGGTGTAAGGAAACCAGTTCCCCACAGCCTTGTCAAGATGGAGAAGTGTCAGGTCCTGTGGCGTCTCAAGGGTGTGATACAAAGATGTTGAATGGGACCTGCCAAATATGTGACTTTTAAGAGACAAACCTTACATATCACAGAAAGGTTGAGAAAGGATAGAGGAAATATACCAAGCAAACACTAACTAAACACTGCTGATGTCACTGTCTTCAAGGGAAACTTGAAAGCAGGAAGAGCACAAGAAAGTCACTTCATAACAATGAAAGACAGCTCAGCAGATGAGCCCGCCAGGCAGTCTGAATGTACCCAGAGCTGGAGAGCAGAGTGGACAGAGCACACTGGGCAGCACTAGAGGACACAGGTGCCTCAGACACAGGTGGCATTGGCAACACGTGTCTCTTGGCAGCTTATAGAAATTTAGTGGAGGTACAAAGGTTTGAGTGCATGGTTAAACTATATCTAACACACATCTAAAAATATACCTGCATGGTCTTTTGAAAAATACAGAGAACAGTTCTCAAAAAGATCATATGTTCTGAACATGGTATTAAAAAAATACATAAGATCTGTTCTGACCACAGTGGAATTAAAGCTAGAAATCAACAATAAAAAGGCAATCAGAAAATACTTAAAAGTTTGAAAATCAAGTAGTATACTTTTATTTTATTTATTTTTATTTTTTTAAAGAAGTAGTTGAGTGTTTATTTTTTTTAATAGTAGCACATATGTTTTCCTTTTTCCCCTCTAGTATCCTTCCCCCAGCCTCCCTTACCCCCCAGCACATGTCCCCACCTGCCCCCCTCCCTGCCCCAGTGTCTTTCATTCATTGGTTATGCTCATATGCATGCATACAAGTCCTTCGGTTGATCTCCCCCAGCATCCGCCTCCCATCCACTCCAGCCTTGCCCCTGTAGCTTGACAGCCTGTTCAAAGCCACCCTGCCTCTATATCAATCACTCCCCCTTGTTTCTTTTCTTCAGAAATATCTTGCCTCTGCATACTAGAAACAAACGTATAAGAACAAGAAATGTTTCAGTCTCAGTTTCAATGTCCAACTGTTCTCAGTCCCAGTTTCAATGTCAAATAGTTCTTCATGTGTACATGTCAGCAATGGTATCCAGATGGTGGACACATCGTGGCAATGCAAGATCCATCCTCTCTGGTATGGTTCTGGGCCGCCTGCAGCAACGCACAGCTGCCGACTGCTAGCATGGCAAGGTGTCGTCAGTGTCCCCCATCTCTGGACCGTCCTCGTGGCTGGAACAGACCCGTCAGTTCCTCACTGTCTCAGGAACCCACATGGTCTTGGAGTTGTTCTCTGCAAACACACAAACACATTCTCGACCAAAAGTTAACAAAGGGATCCTCTCTGCAAAATAGACTTGGGATTCTTTTATTTTTGCCTAAATGATTTTCCTTTGGCTTATTTTGACACCATGTGTGTTTTTTCATGGATGTCCTGCAGTTGGTTTTACAAATGGAATTTTCTTTTGTGGAGTAAGAATTTTCTAGATGTATTTTACTTACTCGATATTTTTCCTTACATGATATTACCCAACTGTCCCCCCCTTTTTTGATTAATGGGGGCTTTGGGAAATTTTATCTTGCAGTCTTGGTCATTTTAAATTTTAATTTTTGCACACAAATATGACTGCTTTAGGTTCATTGGATCTTAGGCAATTTTACCGTGAGATGAGCTACTAATAGATTTTTTAGTTAATGTTTTAGGAAAAGCTTTTTGTCCAGTACACTTAGATTTTCTTGAGTATTCACTTATTTCACGTGGCCAATTTAAATTAATCTGAAAACTTGATTACTATTTTACTGTCAATTTTAATACTCAAGCAGAAATCTTAGTTTACCCTGAAAATACTAGTGGAAAGGAATATTTGCATTTTTGAGTAGGTCCTCAGCATTCCTGGTAATAAACTGAATTTAGATATAGAGCAGCTATTGCTGGCCGAGTCTCTGTCTGCCACCTGGGTCAAGTAGTATACTTTAAAAAAGCTGTGGGTCAAAGAAGAAGTCAAATGGGAATTAGAAACTATTTTCCACAGCGATAATGGAAACCAGCATTTAAAAGCTCCGAGATGCAATTAAAACTATTCTGAGACACATTGGAAATGGAAAGGGCTGCCAAACCATGTCCACATACCTATCTCAATAGGGCAAAGAACAGTAAGAAATGAGAAGGAACAAAATAAATAGAAGATAATGTCAGAAACCCATAAAGTTGAAAGCTGTGAAGTTCAACAAAGTCAAAACATTCATATAATTTATAAGCCCTAAGAAGTCTGAAAAGAGAAAGCCAGATATGAAATTTAACAGAAAGAATGTAAAGGCCGTTATCACACACACTGAGAGGGTAAAAGATGACGCTGTGGACCACACATGTCCACGAGGGTTTACATAAGTGGCCGTGGATCCATCTGTTGGGGGTACCATGTGGTGGGAGATGTGTGTGGATGGCGGACTGGAGCTGTAAGTTGGGAGGATGGGAAGGTGGTGGTTTGGGTAATGGTCCTGAGTGAGTGGGAAGGATACCTGTGGGTAGAGCACCAGCTGGGAGGAGAGCAGAGCTTTTGCGATGGGGTGACAGAGAGCCTGGTGCTGGCATTAGCATCCGGAAGGAAAGGAGACCAGCCTGGCAGTCAGATAGGAGTCTGTGAGCCGAGGAACACCCAAGGGCAGGGTTTGGGCGCCTTGCTGGCAGCAGGGTGGCTGGCTTGGCAGCGGCGGCTGTACGGGCCAGTCCCATGGGACACAGGACTGTGCTTCAAGGACTGTGGGCTGCACGAATATGACACGCCCTTTCAGGTCACAGCGCAGCGACATCACAGAAAGGCAATGCTGGTCCAGGCCCATGAAGTCGTTAAGTGGAGAGAATTGCTTTCCGTGACAGTTCTAGGGATGTAGCCTGACTTGGTTCTGTGTTGACTCGAGAGCGCTGACTTAGAACAATCGGAAGCATGGTTTATGATGCTCTCACGTTGGTCTGTGTGTGACTGCTAAATGCCTCAGACAGGCACTGACAGGTGAGTCCCGGACAGCAGCTCCGTCTCACCCGAAGGCTCCCCACATGGCCCTGTGCATTGCTCAGTTTAACTTGTCTGTTTCCAATTTATTTTCCAGGACACGCAGCACAAAGTTGCTTCGGCTCCTTGATCTGGACTTTTCATTCACATTCTCTTTCTTGGATCTGCCACCAGTAAATGAATATGATATGTACATCAGAAACTTTGGGAAAAAAAACACCAAGCAGGTTAGTACCACAGGTACTGACCGTGTGACAAAACGCCAGGAAAGCACGAGGCAGCTTGGTGCTGTGCTCTGGACATTGAGGCCTGGGATGTGCTGAGGAGGAGGAGGGAGAGAGAAGGGCCTCTCCCTCACCACCTGGGGCATGTGAACCTGAACATTGTGCAGGGGTCCACAGAGGCCCACTCAATGGCGGCTCCCAGTGTAGCTGCATGGGGAGCAGAATGTTTCCTGGATCCCTTGCTCAGGTCCCAGTGAGGGTGTGACTGTCACAGTGCAGGGTCTCCAAGTGCTGTGCACCCAGTGATTCCCAAGCTCCCCCTGAAGTGATTCACCTTCATCCCATCCTTCTCGTTCCATTGTACCCCCGCTCCCCCGTATGCCCTGACTCTGTCACCTGCCAATGTGCCCGCTCTCACTGTGCCAGGCCCCTTCTTCTGCCTGTGTTTTCTCTGTCACCCAGTCCAGCCCTCCTGTCACATGTGTGTTCCTCAATGTTCATAGCCTGGTTTGAGGTCTGAGATGAAGCCTCAAACCACTGAACTCTCCTATTGCAAACTTTCCACCCTTCATGCCATACTTCTTTAGACTTCCCTGTTGTGCTTGTAGTCACTAATTATGTGATAGTGCCACTTCCAAAATTGAAGGCAGGGATTGCTTCTTGCAGTTTTCTTATGTCTTGTTAGTGCGATTGGGTACATGCACTGGGTTCATTCAGTCGGTGACAGTCTCTCAATAGGAGGAGGTTACGAGATGGCCCTCCAGGAGCTCTCATCTCAGAGCTGCTAGCAACAGAACTCTTTACTGCAGTGTGCACCTGTTTTGCTGTGGCTAATCCCGACTCAGGATATTTCCCACTGATTTTTATAGAGACTGGAAGGAGGGGAGAGAGAAACATTGATGTGAGAGAGACACATCAATTGGTTTCCTCCTGCATGTGTCCCGACCAGGGCCTGGGATCGAGCCTGCAACCAAGACATGTGCCCTTGACTGGATTTGAACCCAGAACCCTTCAGTCTATGGGCTGATGCTCCATCCACTGAGCCAAACCACTGGGGCTGCACAGTCCTTTCTGAAATTGCCTCTGGTTTGCAAAGTCAGTATGATCTTGAAAAATAGATGTTAGTGGGCTCCTCAGTAGTTTTTTACACCAAAGCTGAATTATTTGATGTGACTTTTTAAAAACACTTTAGAGCTGAAACCGGTTTGGCTCAGTGGATAGAGCGTCGGCCTGCGGACTGAAGGGTCCCAGATTCGATTCCAGTCAAGGGCATGTACCTTGGTTGCAGGCACATCCCCAGTAGGGGGTGTGCAAGAGGCAGCTGATGGATGTTTCTCTCTCATCGATGTTTCTGACTTTCTATCCCTTTCCCTTCCTCTCTGTGAAAAATCAATAAAATAGATTAAGAAATAAAATAAAATAAAAACACTTTAGAAAATCAAGCATATTAAACACAGCAAACATTTAAGATCCAAACTGTCTTTGCTTGATGGTTATTTATACCATGATCCTTGTTCTTGACAAAAGCAAGAAGACTGCTATTGATAACCAACATTTTACTTTTCAGCAATGAGATATTGCTCTGAGGTGGAGTGCTAATGGCAGCCCTTTGTTTTTAAGGCATATATCCAGTGCAATGAAGGGAATGTGGAGCGAGATGTCCAGACAGAGGAGATGGAGACCAGGGAGGCATGGACCCAGCACCCTGGGGAAGGCGCGGCCGTGTCGGGTGGTAAGTAGCTCTCAGCGGCTCCCCTGAGAGCCGGGCTCTTCGAGTTGCCTCTGTGCTATGCTCAGTGCATTTCTTGTTCTTTCTCCTTCTGTCTTTCTCTTGGGGGTGGTTGTTTGTACCTGACTGGAAGTGCCACACCCTCTTTGTGGGGCAAACCAGCAGCCTGAACACCAGCTATAGGGCAGAGTTCACCTCCAAACACGCAGCTGCATGATGGGCTTCTGAGCGCTCTTTGCTTTTAACTTGGGATAATCTGTTCTCCTTAATAGAGATTTGTTTTTAATTTTTAAAACAAAGTCTTTTTTATTGATTTTTAGAGAGAAAGGGAGAGGGATAGAGAGAGAAAAACATTGATGAGAGAGAAACATCATCCATTATCACTCAGCTGCCTCCTACAAGTCTTTACTGGGGATCCAACCCACAACCTGAGAATGTGTCCCGAACGGGAATTGAACTGTGACCGCTTGATTCACAGGTCAATGCTCAACCAGCTGGGCAATAGAGATTTTATACAATAGTGTGGTTGCCAGATACGTTGCATCAATATAGATGGCAGGTCCCAGAGGAGTGTTTCACCTTCACACTTTCTTCCGTGATCCATGTGCTCAGTGTCACCTTCCCTGTTGCAGCTTATTCTGCGGAAGCCTCACCCTAGGAAATCAGGCATGAATATGTGACACATCATGATTGATGCCGTTAGCTACAGGGATGGGCAAAGACAGGTTTACAGTTGTGCGTATGCAAACAGTTTCTTATATTATTGCTTATTGATGATTGGATTATTTGTATTACAACTGTCAATCTACTTTTGTCCACCTGTGTTTTCCTTATTGTCTTTAAGTAGGTTACATTCACAGAATATTCATGTAAAACAAGATGCCATTGGTTTTCTAAATTATATGTATTGCGGACCGCGGTCCATGAGGTTATGAGTTACAGGTGAGCGGTGCTGTGACCCAGCACCTGTGTGCTCATCACCCGAGCCTCCCTCCATCAGATGCAATTTACAGTAGATCCAGAGTGAACGTGGACTTTCAGAGCTCCGCTTCTAGCTTCCTAATGTTCGTGTGACCTCTGCCCTCTGATGTGGCTGCGTGGCTGCGTGGCTGCTTAGAGCCCAACTGGTGGTTTTCTGTGACTCTTCAGGGAGTGAGAGCAGAGAGCTCTTGGATGCAGTGGCTGTGCTCAAGGTGGACACGCTGAGACTGTCCAGCTTCCTCCGGGCGGCCTGCCAGGTAGGTGCCTGAGACATGGCCGTCACGTGGGTCACCACCAGCTATCATAAACACAGGCTGAAAAACACAAATGAAGTTGGCAAGGCAGACATACATCTCGAGTATTTGAAGCCAAGAAACTTGGGACTTTTAAACTGACCATGGGAACTTGAAGTGGCACGCAGAGACAGGGAGCATGTGGAGAACTCGTGGTGCCTCTGCAGTTGCAGGTCGCAGCCGCTGTCTCCTCTGAGCCCCCACAGACCCTCCCCATTACTGTGAAACAAGAGCAGTGCTCACACGGCCTCATGAGCCTCTGTGCGTCTCTAAGGAAAAGGACCCACATTCCTACTCTTTCGAGTGTCCTCAAGGGAGGGGTCTGTGTTCATGGTCCCACCACACCTCCATTTGTGTAAAGCAGCTCGCGTGGGGCTCAGTCTGGTCTACTCACTGTTCTCCTCCAGCTAGTCCTGCTTCCACTCACTGATCAGATGGCTTTCCTGGGGGTGCGTCCTGGGAGGCTGAGGGGAGCTGGCAGCACAGGGCGGAGCGGCAGGCGGTGAGGACGTTGTGGGTCGCAGTGACTGGATCACTGCGCCTCCTGGGTCCTCGTAGCGCAGGGAGAACGTCTAGGCCCTAGGGGGCCTGCGCTTGATGTGTCCTGTTACTCTAGCAGAATCTCTGCCGTAAACAATGGCATGTGCCCTGAAATCCCAGCTTCCTGAGGGGTCGTCCCCCTGCTGTGCCCCCAGGACCGTGTCCTTGCGGCCCCATCGTTTCCATGGTGCCTGGCTGGGAGGAGCTCCTGTAAAGCGTGGGTGAGTGGTGTGGGCAGCATGTTGATCAGGGCGCTCACTGTCTTTGGAAGGTGGTTGCAGTTTTGCTGGAAGAGGACCACGTGGCAGCCGCCCCCAGCCGGGACCCTGGGACCCAGGACAGCACCCTGCCCTTCAGTGACAGCGCCTGGCATCTGAACACCAGCCTGCCCTTCCTCCAGCGTAAGAGCCTCCTGTTGGAACCTAAGTGGAAACACGTGTGGTACTGATGTCATGGTCTCGGGCCCCCTGTGTGACATGAGGTGCAGCTGTGCGGAGCTCAGCCTGTAGCTCCGCCTCCCCAAGTGCTTCCGGGTGGGACAGGCAGGCTCCTGAGATCATGGGGCTGCAGAGTGTTGTGTGCATGTTTGCTTAGGAAACACCCCGCGCCCAGGACCTGTCCCTGCTCAGTCCGCTGCTTGGCTCCTTTGCAAGCCAGCGAGCAGCGCGCTGAGAGGCTGAGCGACCTGGCGCGGGTCTCAGCAGCTCAGCCTGCGCCGCTCCGTAGACCCACAGGTAGCCCGTGGTTTCAAAGCATGAAATGCCGTTTGTCAGATGTGAATTGTGGTCACATGTAATCATTTAGTTCAGTTTTAAAAACAGCATTTGTGCGGCTCAGCCAGTGCCTGAGGCTGCTCTGCTGTGAAAGGGTGGCTGCAGGCGGCCATGCAGGAGGGAGGGCTCAGTGGTGTACAGTGGGAATGCTTCTGTCCTTTGCTGTGTGGGCATTTCACATGAACAGAAATGGCATTTTAGCTTAAAAAAGCTTGTGTTTTCAGAGGGGGGGTGCTTTTATTTTTAAAGGGTAAGAGTTATCCTGTCAGGAAATAGCAAATCAATGTATCTGTGGAATTCAAAACGCAGGTGTGCATGCACCACACCACCCCTTCTCCTGGAGCGGCCCCGCAGGTCTGGAGGCACGTGTACAAGGGCCACAGGCACAGAGACCCTCTTGGGAGACATGAGCGTGCGTGTCCTCACGGGACTGGCCTCTGGAGGTTGTAGGAGACCTGCCTGAGGACGGAGGGTATCCTTGTTGGTTTGCATTTTGGTAAAATGTATTCTAAGGTGACAGAGGAAGTTTGGTTGGATGACAGGTGTCTGAGGCTCGCTGGTAACACCTGTGAGCCGAGGCCTCAGAAGGAGTGATGCTTCCGCTGTCCAGAATGCTCGCCCATGCTGCAGAGTGGCGCCAGCGGGCTGCTCCTCGTTTCTGGGTTCCCCCATGTGCAGCGTGTGACCGGGCCCTGGTGAGAGTAAGCAGTGGACCCTTGTGGGTCAGACTAGGAACTTGCTAAATGAGTGATATGGACAGTAGATTGAACAGGACAAGCTCTTGGGAAGAAAAAAAGGGGGGCAGGGCCCCCAGTGGAGCAGCGTGGCAGTGTGACACCTTGGGGGACTGCAGCACCCACTGAGATGGCCTGGCTCTAGGCTGTGTTGTAACAAGTTTGGAGGATCACTTTTTAGCAAAAGCACACTACAACTTAGACAGTTTTCTTGTAGACCTATGGCCATTGGCCAACCCGCATCTTAGGCATGGGATCTTCGAAAGGACCGTGTCTGTTTTTCACTATGTTGAAATGCATTCACACGTTTGTAAGTGTGTTAGTTTAACCTGGTTCTGGCAGACCACTCAAATGCTGCAGCACTTTCCTTATTCTGTCCCCAGATCGGAAAGTGTCCAGCTTGCACACCTCTCCAGCGCGGAGGCAGGTGGTGGTGTCCGTTCACGGGATTCCTGGCCAGGCCTGCGTGCCCCAGCTGGACCGAAGGCACCTGCTCTGCGTGTGGGACATCTGGCAGCCCTCAGGGCCGCAGAAGGTCCTGGTGTGTGATTCGCAGGTATAACTGGGGTACAGGGCAGGCAGGTGGGCACAGTACTAGGCGCAGGCAACAGGAGAGTGGGACTTGTAAGGCCCTTTCTCTTTCCTCTCAGCCTCCCTCAGCTCTGTCTTTGCAGCTGTGACAGGACACGGACAGGTCTGTTTTGACTCTAAAAATTGTAAATTCAGAGGAAACCCACAGTGTGAGGCCTGGTTTGCACATCTGTTAGTCCATGGGAGTTGGGTATCAGGGCTCTAGGCAGAGTGGACACACAGCCCCAGGGAATGGCTCTGGTTCAAAGTGGACTTGTTGCTTGTGCTTTCTGGGTCCTGGACATGGTAGAGGTTTCTTAATTGATTGAGATTCCAGTATGTAGTCTCATGTGTTTCCTGGCCCCTGGTTCGTAGGCCATGTTCTGGTGGCCACACAGGTCACCTTGTTTACATGCTCCTTGACCTCAGAATCATTGATTCTACCCAAACTCTAGAGAACAATAACTTTTACTGGTGTCAGTTTTGTGGCTAAAAGATAACTTGGTGATGCAGGCTATAAATGGATAGACAGAAGTTGGCTTTGCTTATGGGGCTGAGTGGGGCCTGGCACACACTGAGAAAGCCGACACAGACATGCCTCAGACCTGCTTTGTGTCCCACAGCTTCTCGGGGAGGTCCCGGGTGCCATGGCAGCAGAGCTCTCTGTCCTAACAGGTAACCTGTTGCTGCCTGAGCCCCTTCAAGGCCTTCCTGCTGTTTGCTGGAACCGTGCATGGCTCGGTCATCGTGTGGGACCTGAGAGAAGACTCTCGGATGCATCGCTATGTGAGACTGAGCAACTGCTTTTGGACATTCAGGACAGCAACGTTTTCCACTGGTCAGTGAGGCCCGCTTGCCTTTAGGTGTCTCTAAACGAGTGTGATGGACTCCAGGAATGTCTGAATGTCTTGGCATTTATTGTTCAGGTTACCCCAGAGAGTGTGGTCTGACCTATGAGCAAAAGATGATGCCTTTGACAAAAAGGAAACAAAAATTCCTTCAGGCCATGGTTAGCCCGTGGCCAGCAGATCATAACGTCTTTCTTGTCAATGTGCGGATTCCAAATCCTCAGTGAGATGACATTTCTAGTTTTAAATTAGCTTAAGACGTGTTGGTATGTCTGTTCCTGGCTTAGTTACCTCCACCAGTGGGGACAAGAGGAACTGGAACAACAGGACCTGCAGCATCCTTTGTTGGACCCCTAGAATCTTCATGCCAGGCAGCTGTAGTTGCAACCATAATCATGACCACATTAAGCAAGCACAGCCAATCAGCACAGCCACCACTACCAACCAACACCAAGCAACACAGCCGCAACCAACCAATACAGTCACACAACCACCACCAACCAACACAACCACCACCAACCAACACAGCCACAATCAACATAACCACACAACCACCACCAACCAACACAGCCACAACCAACCAACACAATCACACAATCACCACCAACCAACACAGCCACAACCAACATAACCATACAACCACCACCAACCAACACAGCCACAACCAACCAACACAATCACACAATCACCACCAACCAACACAGCCACAACCAACATAACCATACAACCACCACCAACCAACACAGCCACAACCAACACAATCACACAACCACCACCAACCAACACAGCCACAAACAACACAATCACACAATCACCACCAACCAACATAGCCACAACCAACATAACCACACAACCACCACCAACCAACACAGCCACAACCAACATAACCACACAACCACCACCAACCAACACAGCCACAACCAACACAATCACACAATCACCACCAACCACACAGCCACAACCAACATAACCACACAACCACCACCAACCAACACAGCCACAACCAACACAATCACACAATCACCACCAACCAACACAGCCACAACCAACATAACCACACAACCACCACCAACCAACACAGCCACAACCAACATAACCACACAACCACCACCAACCAACACAGCCACAACCAACACAATCACACAATCACCACCAACCAACACAGCCACAACCAACATAACCACACAACCACCACCAACCAACACAGCCACAACCAACATAACCACACAACCACCACCAACCAACACAGCCACAACCAACACAATCACACAATCACCACCAACCACACAGCCACAACCAACATAACCACACAACCACCACCAACCAACACAGCCACAACCAACACAATCACACAATCACCACCAACCAACACAGCCACAACCAACATAACCACACAACCACCACCAACCAGCAGCCACAACCAACATAACCACACAACCACCACCAACCAACACAGCCACAACCAACATAACCACACAACCACCACCAACCAACACAGCCACAACCAACACAATCACACAATCACCACCAACCAACACAGCCACAACCAACATAACCACACAACCACCACCAACCAACACAGCCACAACCAACACAATCACACAACCACCACCAACCAACACAGCCACAACCAACACAATCACACAATCACCACCAACCAACACAGCTACAACCAACATAACCACACAACCACCACCAACCAACACAGCCACAACCAACATAACCACACAACCACCACCAACCAACACAGCCACAACCAACACAATCACACAATCACCACCAACCACACAGCCACAACCAACATAACCACACAACCACCACCAACCAACACAGCCACAACCAACACAATCACCACCAACCAACACAGCCACAACCAACATAACCACACAACCACCACCAACCAACACAGCCACAACCAACACAATCACACAACCACCACCAACCAACACAGCCACAAACAACACAATCACACAATCACAGCCACAACCAACATAACCACACAACCACCACCAACCAACACAGCCACAACCAACATAACCATACAACCACCACCAACCAGCAGCCACAACCAACATAACCACACAACCACCACCAACCAACACAGCCACAACCAACACAATCACACAATCACCACCAACCACACAGCCACAACCAACATAACCGCACAACCACCACCAACCAACACAGCCACAACCAACACAATCACACAATCACCACCAACCACACAGCCACAACCAACATAACCACACAACCACCACCAACCAGCAGCCACAACCAACATAACCACACAACCACCACCAACCAACACAGCCACAACCAACATAACCACACAAGCACCAACCAACACAGCCACAACCAACACAACCACTACCAACCATCACCAACCAACACAACCACCACCAACCAACGCAGCCACAACCAACCAACCACAACCAACCACAGCCACAACCAGCCAACACAGCCACAAACAACCAGCCACAAGCCCCACAAACATCCACACAACCACTATTAAAAAATACCATAGCCAAGCAACACCAGCTAACCAGCTACAGACACAGTCAACTATAACCAAACACTCACAACCACACAACCACACACAACCAACCATATCCACAGGCAAACAAGCACAACTACAATCAAAACCAACAGTCACCCAGCAGCCCCCCACCACTTGGCAGAGGCTCGTGTCCCGGCTCTTTGCAGTGCTCCCTAGGCGCTGTGTTCACTGCCGCCTCACCCTCTACCCAGCTGCTCAGAGACCAGGGCTGTCCACTCACAGGACCTCACTCCTTTGTCTTCACTCTCACTTGTCCCCACCCTGATGTTCCCCCCCATCCACATTGGGTGTTGCATCTTCCCTTTCCCCCATCACTGGTCGGTTTTCTGTCTCTGTGTCTGACTTTTCTAGATGTAAGGCATGAGGGCCATAGGAGCATGCACCCTGGCGTCTGGCGTCTCCCCTCATGCAGGTGTCTGTGGCTCCCCTGTGCTCCTGTGAGTTCCCGGTTCCGCTCCCTCTGCTGAGCAGTCTTTCCTCCAGGAAACACCAGGCGCTTGGTTGGCTAACTTGGCTCCACACACTCACACCACGTTGCCTCCCCACAGGCACCCTGGGTGTCAGTAATGGGTGGCACGCAGCATCAGTGTTTTGCCCGCTGACAGGCGTGGGGTAGCCTCCCATTGTCGTTCTCACGGTGGCTCTCGGATGACACCGGGTGTGGAGCACCTCAGATGCTCGCTTGCTTTCTGTCTGAGACGCGTCTATTCAGGTGTTACACATTTCACAATGGATTCGTTGCTTTCTCACTGCGGAGTTGTAAGGGTTCTTTGTGCATTCTGGGCACCAGCCCTTCATCAGATGTGTCTTTACAAGTATTTCCGCCCCCCTGGGCTTGTCTTCTCGTTCTCTCACCCTCCTCTTCCTGACCAGCCCCCTCGGGAATTTCAGCACCACACATGCATGGTTTGCTTATCTTACTGTATGTGTGTCTGTGTTTTATATATAAAAAGAGCAAGTACTGTTTTTTGGTCTCCCAACAACCAATCTTTGCCCCTTTGGGGGTGGGTGATATCTCTGCAGTTGAGACTGTGTGAGTATATAGCTGGGGGGTGGGGGGGTTTCATCCGTGGCCCCTATAAGGCCTGCAAAATCATTGGGACAGCACTGCCAAGGCATTAAATGTTTGACCCAATACAGCAGCTAATTTTTAAGTTGACAATTTTGTATGCCCACAGATGATGTTATAAATCTCAAATGGTCCTTGGCTGAAAAAGGCTACCCACCCCTGGTCCATAGGCTCCTCATGGGGTTGATGCTGTTGGAATAGATCCTTTCCAATATGCTGCCATGCTACTGCTAATCTCTGAGTTCACCACCACGTCCTGTCCCTAAACCTATAAGGCTTCAGGGGGCTCGGGGAGTGAGGGGTCCACGGACCTCAGTAGCAGCCTGAGCCGTGTCCTGGCGCCACCTGCCTCAGACCTGTCGTTTATGCGTCATCTTTCCTGAGCTCAGCTCCAACTCTCACTTCATTTATTGCTAGTTTTTTAAAAAAATTCTGTTCTGAGTTTCTGATTCCAGGCGTGTCTTTGTGTGTTTGCTTTTCAGGGAGTGAGAGGCAGGGTAGTGTGGGGGTCTCTTTCCTGCCTGTTTCCAGGGGAGGATTTTCATCAGCGGAAATGCTTTGCCTGCGTTTTTACAGGAGCCCCTGCGGACTTTGGTTGTTTCTCCTGGACATTGTGTAGGCTGGGGCTTAGCGCAGGTGTTGGGGTCTGACGGGGTTGGGGCGAGTCTGCCCGGACACCCCTCCATGGCCGCCTCTGTGGCCCCTCCCTCCTGAAGCAGCTGCTCCAGGCCGCCCTGCCCCACATCTCTCCAGCCCTCCCATCCGTGGCTGCCCTGGGAGCTGAGCTGTGTCTCTGGTCTCCGTCCATCCTTGAGACCCCCTCTCCCCCGGGAGGGTGTCCGGGGCCCTCCACCCACAGATGGGACATCCTGTTCCTCTCAAGGGGGTTGGGGGCTGTGGTCTCTGCTCCATGGTCATGTGGAAGGCAGTGGAACCTTAGCAGTGGTCCCCATGAGGAGCATGTGTCCCAGAAGCACCTGTGTTCCCCCACCGGATGGCACTGTGTCTTACTGCTCTCTGGGCGCCTGCGCCCCCTCAGATGGCGTCCTCACCCCTGTGAACCACCGCAGCCCTCTGCGGGCCATCGAGGCTGTCTCCGCGTCTGGCCACAAGAAACAGAGTTTTGTCCTCTCGCCCTTCTCTGCTCAGGAAGGTACGTGATCCTTCCCCGCCCAGGAACCTTGAGCTCAGGCGATTCCCTGGGCGCCTCGCTGAGCCATTTCTCTCTGTTAGAAATGTCGGGTTTGTCGTTCCACATCGCTTCCTTGGACGAGAGTGGGATTCTCAACATGTGGGTGAGTGGAGCACACGGGCACGGCGCCCCTGCATTCCCAGGTTCTGAGAGCAGAGTGTGTGGCTGTCAGGGAGGGGGGTAAAGAGGCGCTGGTCCGATGTCAGGGGGGGCGGAGGGGCTTATTCTGAAGTGAGGCCGCTTTGTCGGGGCAGCTGCGCTCTAGCGCCCACCGCAGCTGGCGTCTCGTCAGGCCTGCGCTGTGCTCTGGCTCTCAGGTAGAACGTGCTCACGCTCGTCTCAATGTTCTGTTTTAGGTGGTTGTTGAATTACCAAAGGCAGATCTTGCAGGCTCGATAAATGACTTAGGTAACTATTAAAGAAAAATGAGTTTCCATGTGTTTGCTGAAACGAATAGATTAAAGATAGCATTAACTACTTTGAAAGTAAGTATTGGCTATCTGAGAAATGAACATTAAGGTCATGTATCTTATAACCTTATCGGCCATTGAATGGGCACCTCAGCTGCAGTGAGGAAAGGATGTGGGTCTGAGGGCTCGTAGCGAGGCCTAGTGAGTTCCCTTTACGTCTGGTCTGGGTCCCTCGGTTCCCTGTGTTGTGCGTCAGACCATTGCTGGGTGGTTCCACGCTCTGTCCCGTGCATTAGATTAGGGGCCGGTAGGAGAGCGCCCACTGTGGTGGGAACCAGTCCTCCACTGATGAGCATTCTCTGAGCAGCCTGGTCCCATCCCAGGTGCCAGAAAACAGGTGAGCGAACAGGGAGTGCAGGCTGAGGGCAGAAGGTGCTGCCGAGGGCAAGCTCAGGCCTGGCTGGCTTCCCAGGGAAGGCGACACCTGGGAAAGCTGGACGCTGCCTCCCACCTGTGACAGCAGCATTGGCAGTCTCCATGCTGCATCTGCCGGTGGAGTTTATTTATGGAAGCATTGAGGACAGTGTCTTGCCCAGAATATGGGTTTCAAGATGCAGTAATTACAAATGGGAGAATGGTATTGGCAATAGACAGGAAGCAAAGCCACTGCGTGGCTATGGGGCAGGTGTGGCCATGATGACGTTGAGGGAAGGTGTGGTGTGTGAGTGGTTGGGAGGAGGCAGAGGCGAGGAGGGGGTGCACCCGGCCTCTGCAGCGCCCAGTAGGGCCCATCGTGCACTGTGCTGCTGTGAGGAGCTTGGGGGACGCTGAGGGCTGGTTTTTATCATCTGTCTTCTGCTCGGTGTGCTGCCTGATTCTGTCTGATCAGGTCTGAAAGGCAAGGGCTTCCTGACAGTGCTCACCAGGCCTTTTCCAAGGCTCTGGCTGCAGAGCCTGATTTCTTGGCTGAGCGTCGAGGGCCTTGCAGGAACTGCACCTGTCCCCCGGGGGCCTCCTGCCTTCTGGTCTGTTCCCTGACGCAGGTGTGGAGCAGTAAAGCATGATTCCAGAGACCGGGTCGCTTGTCCTCAGAGGCACATCTGTTCCTCGTCTCCCTGCTTTTAGGGCTAATCCCTGGAGGGAGGATAAAGCTGGTGCACAGCTCTATGACTCGGCTGAGTGACAGGTAAGTGCCCAGGGGAGGCACAGGTCCGAGTCCCACTCGGGGAGGCGACATAGATGGTGGCCGAATGCCTGGTCATTCATGAGTTAGTGTAAAGGCACATCACAAATGGAGAGCCAACTGCTTCTCTTTGATTAAAATGTTGTCCATCTTATAAATTGGTGCTATTTGACTATTTTTCATTCAGTGTTAATACAACCATGAAGTTAAACAGGACTGGAAACATTGACATGGAAGTTTAACTGAGAAAAGTTTAGATTTTTGCTTTTACTCATATAACCCAAAAGTTCTTATTAAGCATTCAAATATTGTTTGCAGTTTTTATGTTCCATGCTAATCTATTTCTGGAAGAAATCTTCTTTTGCCCTTGGCTCCAGTCAGGGACCATCTCTCAGCATGAGGTTTCCCGGGAAAGGGAAAACGACCTGATCCTTGCCGTCAGACAGAACACCTGGGTGTTCAGAAGGGGCAGCTCTGGGACTAGCTCGCCTGCAGTGCCTGTGCACGCGCACAAGGACTCCGTTATGTTTAAGGAAGTCATCTAACTCATTCGAGCGATGTCTGGGCTGGTTGCGGACCCCAGTCCTTTGTGTCCATGGTTGACCCCTGGGCTGGTGGGACTCTGGGCTCCTGTAAGGACACAGACACATAGTCCCCATGGTCACTGAGGAGGGCTCCCTGTGTCACGGGAATAGCGCTCAATGGGAGGAGTGTTCATGGGGCTTCGGTTCCCCAGGACCTGTGCCTGCAAAGGGGAGAGGCACAGACCTGGCCGCGAGGAGCAGACAGCCCCCAGCCGGGAGCTTCAGAGTGTCCTCACCAGGTCCTGTGTCCTCTCTCCTGTTTGTCCCTGAACTTGGGAGTCTTGAGGAGGGAATGACCCTGGGTGGCGGCATGTCTCCTCGTTCACCGTGGGCATGCCACATGTGTGACTCGCTCTATGGGACATGCACATGTGAGTGGGAGCTCAGAGCGACGGGAGTGAATAGTGACTTTTCAGAGAGGTGACTCTGAGATGGGAGGTGGACTAGAAGCATCTGGCCAGCACGAGCAGGACATGGAAGCTGGGCATGAAACCACGAGATAGGGCAGGGCCAGGAGGCTTGCTGCCAGAGGATGAACCAGTGTGTGCTGTGTGAGGATTCCCACCGTCCTCCATTCCTGTTGGCAATAGGAGCTGTTCAGAGCTTAGACGGAAAGTGGAGCAGAGGCGGGGACTGGAGCAGAGACGCCGGGGCTATGGCAGGGGTCAGTGTGAAGGTCAGGGTCAGGGCTGGCTGGCTGCCATGGGGAAGAAGGTGCCTTCAGTGAAGGTTCTAGGAGTTGAGAGGGAGGCGCTGCCCTCACCAGTGCCTGGCTCGGTCCGGGAGCGGAGGCAAAATCTGGGCAGCCGGGAGGGCTCAGCTCTGCTCTGGGAGTGACAGGTGACAGTTGCAGTCCTGAGTGTGGGTGAGAGGGGCAGTGGCCAGATTCCTGCTTCTGGCTCCGACAGAGTGGTTTCTGCCGTTACAACTGTGCACACGTCTTTAAATGAGAGGAATGGCTGCCAGTGCCAGGTGCAGGGTGGAGGTTGGAGCCAGGGCAGCCCGTGTGTGTGTGTGTGTGTGTGTGTGTGTGTGTGTGTGTGTGTGTGTGTAGGAGGCTGGGCCCCTGAGCCCCACTGCTGCTGTGTCTCAGGGCTGCCTGCTGCCGGCTTGCCCGAGGCTGGAAGGTGGGCTGGACCTCTCACAGCACTGGGGTCCTGGTCCTTTTGTGAGAGAGAAACCCAGAAAGCCCGCCCCAGCCCTTAGATGGAGGAGGAGAAGACTGAAAACTCTGTGCTCGGTCCGCATCACAGGCCCAATCAGTGCAGTGGAAGGAGGGAGTACAGACCCTGCGCACAGCCCGCGGGTGTGCATTTGGAGAGGATGGCACCATCTGAGAGAGTTCTAGAAGTGATGCTTACCTGTGAGATCGAAAGGACATGAATGTTAAGTAGCATGGCATGTGAGACATATCTGAGGAAACGCTCTGAGCACAGAAACAGAAACGGAAGCAGTCACAGGACAGGTGTGACGGGCGCACGTGCTGCCCATCATGTCCAGCCCTCATCTCCAGCCGTCCGCTCACCTCTGCTGTCTCTTCCAGCCTTTCCCACAAAGGCGACGGATGCTGGGGAGCCGCGCAAACACTGAATGTTAAATTTTTGCCTTCAGATCCTAATCACTTTATTGTCGGCACCAACATGGTGAGGAATATTCTAAACTTCATTCTGGAACTCTTCTTTCCTGGAGTTGCTTGATAAATATCATCACTAAAGATGGATTCACTGTTTGCTTTTACAATGTTACTTAAGTTGTTCGAGAAAACTAGCTTTTCCCAGCCTTGTATTTACTTACCCCTTCACTTTAGTCACTGTTGTGTTTTTATTACCAGGGTTTTGTAGGCCATGGCTCCAGGCAGGATCTGAGGGTATTTCCCAAATCCTTCAAACCCCAGCAGTGCGGCCTGCGGTCGGTGAAGGTGACCGTGGTTGACTTCTCGCCCTTTGGAGAGCCGGTGTTCTTGGTGAGAATCTGTATTTAAGGCACCAGTTCTATTTTGGGCCGCAAAGCCCTTGCAGGGACGGATCGGCTTTTAGAATCAACCATTTACTGCGCCTCAGTCCCCACAGGCTGGCAGGACATCCACACTTGTCCCCACGAGGTTTCCTGAAAGTCCCTCCCAGCTGTGCAGGTCATCACATGGCTGCTGTAGACCTTCTTGAAACTTTGTATTCTGACCAAGTCTCTGTGTTACTGAGAACTTCCAGGAGCAGCAAGGGGTCCCTGCCTGCCCATCACTTGGGTGCCCCAAGACACACCTTTGCCTCCCTGCTCTGCCCTCCCCTGCGGGTGCACTTAGTCTGCAATGGTCCAGAGGCACTGACAGGATTCCTACCCTCAGGGGCTGAGTGAGGGTTGCTCTTATGGCCATAAAGCCGCTTCTCAGGAAGCCAGTGCCCTGTGCCCACCTGCCCTGTGGGTGTGGCTGCAGCAGCCTCCCGGGCACGCACCTCAACAGCTAGTGAGTCTCCTCAGTCTCTCACCACCTTCACGTCTTCGAAAGGCACTCGGTGCCCTTAGTTGGAGTGTGTGCTGTTTCCTCACAGTTAGATTCAGGTTTTGCATCTTTACCCATTAATGCGCCTGGGTGAGGTGGAAACAGCACTGAGCAGGCGCTGTCTTCCCTTTCTGATAAGGAAGATTCCACATGGGGACAAGTGGATGTTCTGCCAGGCTCCTACCATTCATCACCTCCCCACTTGCACCCTCCCACGTGCACCCTCTCCACCTGCACCCTCCCCACCTGCACCCTCTTCATGTGCATCCTCCCCACTTGCACCCTCCCCACCTGGACCCTCCACACCTGGACCCTCCCCACCTGCATCTTCTCCACCTACACCCTCCCCACCTGGACCCTCCACACCTGCACCCATCCCCCCCCATCCCTACCAACCTGTGCCCTTCCACCTGCACCCTGCCCACCTGCACCCTCCCCACCTGCACCCTCCTCACCTGCACCCTGCCCACCTGCACCCTCCTCACCTGCACCCTGCCCACCTGCACCCTCCCTACCTGCACCCTGCCCACTTGCACCATCCCTACCTGCACCCTCCTCACCTGCACCCTCAGGCCTTCACCCGCATCCATCTTCACCTGTACCGCTACTTCCGCAACTGTGTCCTCGCATTCTTACCTGCATCCATTCATGATCCTTGCTGGCATCTGTTGTCAGGGTGATTTTATATGGTGGCTTTGCATCCTGTAGTTAATTCCATGTTTACTTGTTTGCTGTCTTTCTTTTCTACTATGTAGGAGTAAATGTTAAATATGTATGTAAGGCGTGTATGTAGGCATGTTTGTTGGCATGAATGGAGGCATGAATGTGTTATGTAAGTGTAGGCACATGGCTCCTTACTCTCCTCAGTGGCTTACAGCCATTTGCTGCCTCTATTCTGCTCAGAGCATTGCTGGGGGGTCCTTGGAACTGGTTCTTTGCTCTCTGACATCATTCTGTGAGCCCCTTTTTGCTTTCTGGTTAAATAAACCCCTGGAGTCAGCCTTTTCTCTAGGGAGTTCTGGCTCCTGTTAGGAAAAAACACGTGGAAACCAAGATCTGGGCAGTGAGAAGTGCTCGCAATGCAGGACACACCGACCCTAGGCCAGGCCCGCCCATGCAGGTCCCAGCAGGGAAGCCTGGCTCCTGGCATCCTGACACGTGTCCACAAGTCCGCCCTCGAGTGCACTGAGCCTCGCGGGATGCTAGCTGTACCTCTGCGTTGGTTATGGACGGACTCAATATGTAGGGTAAAAGCTTCTCTTTTTAGCTAAAAATTTGATCTTTTACTAAACCAGCTAAATTTTATTTTATGGAAATTTCAACCCACGGGGATATATCACTATATCATTAGTGCAAATGTATGTATATCTTTAAAGATGCCTTATTGATTTTCATGGAGCCAGTCTTAATGCTCTGTGTTTGAATCACCGAGATCCAACTTTGCTAAAAATAAATACCTACTTGTGCATTCACTGAGTTCATTGCCTATTAGCCACTTAGGGAAGGGGAAGGAGTACAAAATGTCCCAGAACCTCCCAGGTAAATTCGTATCTTTGTAGTTTGTTAAGACAGATTTAATGTTAGAATTCTATGTTTCAAAAACAAAAAGACATTCTGGCTGTACAAACTGAAAAATGCTGATGCTCTGAAAACGTTCCCACCGGGAGACTGGTTAAAAGGAAAGTAAAGCCGTGATCTGGTCTCCCGCCCGTAGGCTGGCTGCTGCGATGGGAGCATCAGGCTCCACCAGCTGGCGTCGGAGTGGCCGGTGATGCAGTGGGGCCTCGGCACCGAGGGCCGCACCATCACCAGCCTGCAGTGGTCCCCGACCCGGCCAGCGGTATTTTTCGTCCAGGACGACGCTTCCTGCATCTACATCTGGGACCTTCTGAGAAGTGACCTGGGTCCCGTAGCCAAGCAGCCCATCTCTCCAGACAGGTAGGTCTGAGGGACCATGCTGGCCGCCATTCACCCCCGCAGAGCATCCCTGGTTGTGACGTCAGAATGTGGTTATGTTGTTTAAGGAATGTTCTGTAGTATCAATTTAAGTAATATTTTACAAACCACTTTAAGGTATGTTGATTTCAATTTAATCCAGAGTAGACTGTGGATTAAAGAATCCACACGGCACTATTTCCCCATCACTGTCCTTCAGTAAAGAAAAGAAGAAGCTGTTGAGCTCTTTAGTTATGTTCGCCCGCTGGCCCCATTGTTCCGTATGTACCATGTGCAGCCCTCCATCCAGTCTCACAGTCCATGACCTGGGAGTCAGTCATTGACACCCTATCTCGTGGATGCATTCCTCTGCCCAGAGCGGGGGTTCGCACCAGCGTGCGGCCTCTGCTTGGACCCGGTGACATGGAGATGGTCATGGTCAGCCTCCAGCAGTCCCTGTCTTGTTTTATTCACGGAAACTAGAGCTGTTTCTAAAGCCTTCTCTGTGAAGGCTTCTCTCCTGACCCGTTTGTCTGCTCCCTTGTCCTTTTCCCTGAGATTTTGTATTTCTCGTTGGTAATTGCCTGGCTGTGATGGCTCCAGTAGCATGGGGAGGGTGGGACACCCAGTTGGAAAGTGATTGAAACAGAATCATTTGCTGGGTGTTAGGGACACAGTGATAAGATCTGGAAAATACTAGGTTTATACTTTATTTTAATTATTTGAAAAACACATCATCAAAATCCAGACTGTGATTCACTTCTAAGCACATAATATGTATGTAGTTTATTCCAAAAGGCATGCCAGTTATTTAATAAAACAAATACTTATTGAGCACCTACTGCACGCCTGGCACCAGGTATGCAGTGGACCAGTGAGTGGGCTCATGCCCTTATGGGGCCAGATGGTGAGAAACAAAATAAAATAAATCAGGCTCCACCGTGGGAGGGGAAGGAACGAGGAGGCACGGTTGTGCGCCAGAGGGAGTCAGAACTTTGAGTGGGCAGGAAGGAAGGTCTGGCTGAGGAGGGTGCGTCTGGCAGAGACTTGGGAGATGAGGTCTTGGGACGGCGGGCCCACCAGTGCTGGGGCCAACAGTGCCTGACCTGAACCCCCCCACCTCCTGCATGGATGGTGGTCAGTCCCTCATCTGGGCTGAAGCTGCCCAGTAGGGAGCGACTCAGACCAAGGGAGTAGAGAAAAGGCAGCGGTGATCTGGAACATTCTCTCAGATACCACCTGCCTCGGTGGTTAGCAGCAAGCAGTGTTTAAGTTAAAGAAGTAATAATATCACAGAAAGTGCTCAATTATTTTTCTCTAGAGTTTTAAAGGCAGGAGTGTAGATGGAAGGAAGAACTTGCCCCTGTTGGAGTTCAGTTAAAGTGATTACAGACTGCACGCTGTGGCCTGGGCTGCGGTCTCAGCCCAGCGCTGCTTTGTTTTTTGCACTCTTCACCTGGATTCTATTCAACGCACAGATCCGAAGCACATTTTATCTTAATGTGTTTTCAAAGCACATTAACTTGGCCCTGACAGCCCTGGCCAATTTTCGATGGTTGGAGCCGTGCCCTGAGCACCAGAGGGTCTCCGGTTCTATTCCTGGTCAAGAGCAGGTACTTGGGTTTCAGGCTCACCCCCAGGGGCACATGCAGGAGGCAACCCATCGATGTCTTTCTCACATCAATGTTTCTCTCTTTCCCTTTCACTCTTTTCCCCCTCCCTCCCACTCTCCCTAGAAAAAAATCACTGGCAACATGATCTTGGGTGAGGATTAACAACACACAGTAACGAGTGGCCCGGGAGTGGCGAGGGCGCTTCTGTACCAGTCCTAATGCTGCCTGCAGAGTTCAGCGGGGCTGCTGTGCTGCCCTCGAGCTTCTCCTGGTCCCCTTGCCACTCCTTTCTGCTTCGTTCCTGGAGTTTCCAGTTTGTGGCAATAACTTAGTAGCAGTCTTAACATGCTCAGTGGGGTGGAAATTCTCAAGATTTCTAATTTTTCAAGATTTGTTCCTTTGTGGGCTCAGGAGGGCTGAATTCTCCCTGCACCACCCCTCAGTGATGCAGTGGCTCCTGACCTGGGGCCCAGCAGTAGTAGCAGACTGTCTCTGAGCCCTGGATAGATGGGTCGGCGAAGGACACGGGTGCAGGGGGCTGCAGGGGGCTGCAGGTTCTCGCCGGATAGGTCCTTCTCAGGCAGAGCTGCCTGCAGGCCCAGGGCTGTGGGTTTGCCTGTCCAGGAGCAAGTTCTTCATCCTTACCAGTGATGGTAACCAGCGGTCCGTGCAGCAGGCCTCTCGTTCAGGAGTTTTCAAAACTGATTCTAGAGACTTGCCAGTGTTGGCTTCTGTTCTGACCTTTCATTCTGACTCACGGCAGGGGTTAGGCTCGTTCACTGCCCTGGGTGTCAGACCATGAGCCTCGCAGTCATGAAGCCTCTCTTCCAGGCTGGTGGCCATGGCAGTTGTGGGCGAGCCAGAGAGGACCAACGGCGGCTTCCAGGCCCTGGTGCTGGCCAGAGCCTCTGGTCACATGGACGTCCAGTTCTTGAAGAGAAAGTGGGCAACCCCCGTGGCGGACGAGCAGAGGAGACTGCGGCTGCTTCTGCAGAAAGCGCTTTAGGGGGTGAGCAGCTGGCGTCGTGTGGGACAGTGCATGGGGACCCGGCCGTGAAGGGCCAGTCCAGAGGTGCCTGTCACCCATGTGCATGTGTAGTGTGTAGCAGAACACATTTATTCTGTACATAATTAATTCATTTTACAGGATGTCACAGCTATATTCCCAGTAAATAAATTACCATTTTTGAATGGAAACATTTGTAGTGTGTCCTGAATTTCAAAGGAAATACAGTCATGCACAGTACACTCTTCTGAGAATATTTCTGCTTATTTTTAGAACAGCCTTAAAATATTATCTGTTCTCTACCATATTTTATTTACTTACTTCTTGTTATTGATTTCAGAGAGGAAATGAGAGGGAGAGAGAGATAGAGACATCAAGATGAGAGAGCATCATTGGTCAGCTGCTTCTTGCACATCCCACACTGGGCATTGAGCCTGCAACCCAGGCATGTGCCCTGACTGGGAATCGAATAATGACCTCCTGGTTCTTAGGTCCACTGAGCCATGCCGGTGGGGCTACTGCCAGATTTTAAATAGTCTACCATGAAAATGTGTTTCCATGAGTTGCTCTCTTAGTCATGCATGAACTAACATGCAGATGGGACTTAATCAGGTGCAGGCCTTCCCTGTCTGTGGGTCCCTGAGCCTGAGCACCTGCTGCAGAGCCTGGCCCACAGAGGATGCTCAGTCGGTCTCTGTTAAGCTGCGCTGGACTCGGCTCCCACCCTGCCTCTCCGTAATGCTCACAGACAGTCGCTTCCAGACAGGTGAGGTGCGTGCAGATGCCTGGAGCCCACAGGTCAGCCCTCTCTTTCTCTCTGTAACCTGTGCAGTGACTGGTCTGGGCTATTTAAAGGTGGACATGAGTTGTAGGTGTTTCACTTTCGATTCTGCTGTAAAATTGAATGACATTCGGCCCTCTCTCTTTGCACCTCCTGTGTTTGTGCCCATGAAGTCTCGGGGATTGTCCACGTGGCTCCACACCCTGTTCTTTTGTTTGGTTCATTCTCCTGCGAGGTAAACACTTGGGCTCCGGTCCCTGACTTTGCTCAGAGGTGCTAGCTGCATCACGCCACCAAGCCCCGCCCTGACCACAGTGGCAGCATCAGAGATTGCTCTACGTGGCACCTCTGGCGGCTCCAGTGTGTGCTTGGTTCTGAGAAAAGGCGGGAGCCCTTGGGGGTGCAGGTGATTGTAGTCTCCTTCTGGGAGGTGCCAGGTAGTGATGCAACCAGAGAGGGAGCTACATGGGGTCCAATGCTCCCAAATCCTACCGAGGAGGAGGTTTTGTACTAAAATTGCAAGTGCATTTGGGCCGTACAGACATGTGCTGAGATGTAGACTTAAAGTCGTGAGTGAGGTTTCTGTATTTAGTCCATCACCACTGCCCTGCCTCACCCTCAGGCCCTTCAGGCGTGAGCCCTGGTCTCTTCGCCCCAGTGGGCACGCGCTCCTCCGTGAGGTTGGTGACAGGCCGTCTTCCTTTAGAAAGCAAATGAAACAGGAAACATGCCACACGGATGAGGACACCAGCCCGAGGGCGTGGGCCCAGCACAGAGGCACATCTGTATATGCTTGGTGGCTGTGTGATCCCTTCTAGTCACACAGCGATTTGGTCTGCGATTCTGTGGAGCGTCCTCTCAGGAGCCCCTAGGAAACACGGAGCGTGGAGAATCCATCCGAACTGTGTTGCTGGGTTTTGTTGCAGGGCTTTGGGGTTCCCTATATAGTAACGAGCTTATTTGTGTGCTTCTAATTCGTTAGCAAGCTGGGCACTGAGCCGGCCCGTCATGGGTCAGAGGGACTCCCCATTGCATGGCTTGTCCATGTTGCTAGGCTCATCAATTTGGATTCATCTTCTAAAATGACAGAACATTTATTTGCTTTTTCAAATAGAAGGTAACAAACTTGAGTGAAGTCTCTGGCTAGGTTTCTAGGCCAGGCATCGTTCCAGTGTAAACATGGGAGCTCGGAGGGCCTGGCTGGACGAGGTCAGCCTGCAGGGTGGGCCAGTGTGACAGGACGACAGCGTGAGCAGCAGCAGGTATCCCTGGATGGGAGTCCTGGCAGCCAGAGAGCCCAGCAAGTGGCAGAGGCAATTCATCAACATGACAGCTGGTACACAGGACAGTGTCTGGCAAAGAAAACTGGAGGCCCAGCCAGCACCTGCCCCAAATCTCCCGGGAACCCCAAATCCACCTGGGCCAGGCCACTTCTGAGTGGCCCACACCCTGAGGACTTTTCCTCCTGCTGCCAGAGTCTGCAGGGACAGTTTCCCATGGTCTCTGAGGTGTGATGGGTTGGGACCAGATATGGCGAGGCTCTCTCTTTTCCATGTCCAGCACGGAAAGAGAGATGAACCAGTTCTGAGTGGAGGCGGCTGGGGATTGAGGAAAGAAAGAAAGAAAGAAAGAAACAAGACACAGAGATAGAAGGCAAAAGCTGGGACCAGATGGAATCACTGTTCTCTCTGATGGAGGGACAGGGACCTGGAGATGATACAGCAAGTTTATTTTATATCCCAATACCAAGTTTATTTTATATCCCTTTCACCGAAAGTTAGGATCAAAGGAGGTTATTTGCATTCTGGAGTAGACCTGAGCATTCCTGGTATTTGACTGGATTTACATCTCAAAGTCACATTCCCTGACACCTGGGCTGAAATGAAGGCCAAGCTGATAACACTCTTGCCTTTTTGGCAAAGCATGTTCCCAGGGCATGGCTTTGCCTGTTGCCTTGGTTTCCGCTGACAATAATTAAAGAAATGCCCATGTGCCTTCTCAGGCGCTGTCTACATCTCATCCTTTTTTTGTTTTTAAGCTACTATAATAAAAGTAAAATTTAAATATCAAGAACAAAGCTCTCATATTAAAACAATTGCAAACAATGCAAATGCAAAAACCAAACTACATACATGTTATCATTTTAAAACTTGAATGTCAAGAGCAAAACTCTGGCTGTTAAATAATAACAAAACAATGCTAATGCAAAATAGCTGTAAAAGAGAAATCAAAACTACAGACATGTTAACATTTTTAGCTACTAAATGAAAGAAAGTTTCTTTTGCTGATGGTATATATTTACTCAGAGTCTTCAGGCTTGACTGCACAACACTTTGCAGAAGACTAGCAGCTAACAGATGCTAGCATGAGGAGGAGCATGGTTGAAGAAGTAGCTTCAACTTCTTGCTTTTCCATAATCTGCTGTGCTTCCGTTGTTAACTTCTTAAGCTGACCCTATATTGGCACCTCAGTCCCTTGCATAGCTTTCAGTTTTCTTCTTCTTCCGCTTTGCTGTCATCAGGCAATTCTCAGTCCTTTTGAGTGAAGGGACAAGGAGCTTGTCTGGGTCCACTGTGGTGATGGACGTAATGCTCTGGCACCCAAATTGGCTGCGTTGTTCCTTCTGGAAAGATATAAACTCTTCCCCACATTATTACTGAATCTGATAAAACTCCTGTCTGGTTTGTGCTTCCTTCCACCTAGCTAAGTCAGGAGGCCTGATGCCTTTCAGCTGCTGTACGATCATCTGCATCACAGTTCAAAATTTTAAAGTAGAAAGAGCATGACTGAGTTTGTTTTGAGGTGACATATAAAATCCATCTCCCTCCTTTTGTTTTAGTAATTGATTTTAAGAGTACGATTGGCTCTTAACACTATTGAGTGATATCCATTTTGCCAAATTTGATTAGGTTTAAGTCTTCGGAGATTTACCCCGTAAAGTTAACACACTGAGGACATTGCTTCCAATAAAACATGGAAATTGTCGTTTTCAAATGACATTTTGAAGGATAAAAAATAAATGAAAGAGTTCCTCTGAATTAGTGTGCCCTATAGTAGCTGTTTCAATAATTTTGGCCATACTTACCACATAAGCACTATCACTATAGGTTGATGGGCTCCGTAGCAAATCTGTTAAGGCGTAAATAAGAGTTTGTGTTTCTACTGAAATATAAGGGGTTTGCTCCCCTGCTGCAGTAGATCCAGCTTTTCCAGAACTGGATCCATCTGTAAAAATGGTTAATACCTGAGGTATAACATCTCTTTTAATGTGGCAGCTAAATACCATTCCCTGTGTTAGAAATAAGGCGAGTCCCCAAGTCAGGAATCCTGGTAGAACACAAAACATTAAACATTTTGACTTCTGTGCAGAAGGGTGCGCACACATGGTCTGGAAGCACATGCACACCGACCTTCTTTGCCCTTGGTCCTGGGCAACCTGGAGCAACACACAGCTGCTGATGCTAGTATGGCAAGTGTCTTCACCCTTTTTATTTCTGGACTATTTTGCCTCTGTTCTCGGGGGCCACTGCTTTTTGTGGCTGGAATAGTCCTATCTGGTCCTCTCTGGGATCCATTGTTGCAGGAATTCACATGGTCTTGGAGTTTTCTGGAAATATACAAACATATTCTCGACCAAAGGTTAATAAAGAAATCTTATAAATTAAACTTGGGATCCTTTTTATTTTTATTTTTTTCATATATATTTTTATTGACTTCAGTGAAAGAGGGAGAGAGAGATAGAAACATAAATAATGAGAGAGAGTCATTGATTGGCTGTCTCCTGCATGCCTTACACTAGGAATCAAGCCCACAACCCGGACATATGCCTTGACTAGGAATTGAATTGTGACGACCTGGTTCATAGGTGGGTGCTCAACTACTTAGACATACCAGCTGGGCTATTGCAATCTTTTTTTAAAATTTAATAAATATTTATTGTTCAGATTATTACAATGTTGCTCTTTTTTCTCTCCCATAGCTCCCCCGCCCCCCCCCGTATCCATCCCATCCTCTGCCCTCACCTCGCCCCCGCACTGTCCTCATGCATAGGTGTACGCCTTTTGTCCAGTCTCCTCCCACACCTCACCACACCTCTTTCGCCTGAGAATCGTCAGTCCACTCCCTTTCTATGCCCCTGATTCTGTTATATTTACCAGTTTATTCTGTTCATCAGATTTTTTTATATATATATATTTTTATTCAGTTTATTAATTACATTGTTTGCCCTTTTTTATCCCCCTATATCTTCCCTCCACCCTGTACCTATCCCACCCTCCACCCTCACCTTCCCTTCCCCAATGTCCTCTCCCATTGTTGCATGATTCTTGTTCAATCTCTTGCTGTACTTCCAACAACACCCTTCTCCCCAAGAATTGTCAGTCCATTCCCTCTCCATGTCCATGTTTCTGTAATAGTCACCAGTTTATCCTGTTCATCAGCCTATCAGTTCACTTGATTTTTATGTTCATTTGTTGATAGATGTGTATTTGTTGCTCATAATTTATATTTTTACCTTTTTCTTCTTCCTCTTCTTAAAGAATATCTTTCAGCATTTCATATAATACTGGTTTGGTGGTGATGAACTCCTTTAGCTTTTTCTTATCTGCGAAGCACTTTATCTGATCCTCAATTCTGAATGATAGCTTTGCTGGATAGAGTAATCTTGGTTGTAGATTCTTGCTCTTCATTATTTTGAATATTTCTTGCCACTCGCGTCTGGCCTGCATCGTTTCTGTTGAGAAATCCGCTGACAATTGTATGGGTGCTCCCCTGTAGGTAACCAACTGCTTTTCTCTTGCAGCTTTTAATATTCTCTCTTTATCTTTTGCTCTTGGCATTTTAATTATGATATGTCTTGGTGTGGTCCTCTTTAGATTCCTATATTTTGGGGTTCTGTGTACTTCTTGGGCTTTTAAGTCAGTTTCTTTCACCAGGTGGGGAAAGTTTTCAGTCACTATTTCTTCAAGTAGGTTTTCATTAACTTGCTCTCTCTCTTTTTCTGGCACCCCAATAATTCGGATGTTGGCATGCTTGAGGTTGTCCCAGAGGCCCCTTACACTGTCTTCAATTATCTGAATTCTTTTTGTTTCTTGCTTTTCCAGCTGAGTGGATTTTGGTTCTTTGTATTTCAAATCTTTGACTTGGTTCTTGTGGCCCTTTGGACTGCTTTTAGGACTTTGTGTAATATTTTTTATTTCAGTCTGTGTATGCTTGATTTCTAGTTGGTCCTTTTTTTTTTATCAGTGAGGGGCTGGTTCGTATCCTCAGAGGTCTTGTACATTTCCCTGAGGGTCTCATTCATTTCCTTGTAAGTATCATTCATCTCCTTGTAAGTCTCATTCATTTGCTGGTTGGTCTTGTTTATTTCCTGGTAATTCTCATTAAGTTGATCGGCCTTTTGTAGGAGCCTCTTGAAAAGCCTTATAACCGTGGTTTTGAACTCTATGTCTTGTCGTCTTTTCTCCTCCATTTCTTTCACACCTGATTTCTTTCCATGTCTCTGCATGGTGGCTGCTTTATGTGGTGGATATCCTCAAAGGGACAGTGGCTCAGTCTCCCCAGTTACCTGAGGTGGGTACTCTTACTGCAGTCCTTTATGGGTTGTATTCAGTATTTTTGAATTTAAGCCCAGCTTTTTGTTGTTAGCCCTAGGAAGGTTTGGCCTCCAGGCCAATTGGCTGTGAAGGGAGACTGTGTTCAGGTTGGATGGGCGGAGTCTCTGAGCTACACGGCGGCGGCGGCGGCGGCGGCAGCGGCAGCTGGGTCCTATGCGGCGCTTGCGCGCGCGGGTCTCTGTTGGATGGGGATGGCTGCAGACTCCTCCAAGAGAAAGCCGCTAGTCTCTTCCCCTTGCCAGACAACTCTGCCTTTCCCCAAATGTGCCTGCACACCAAAAGTCCAGCCCAGGGCTGTAAAATAGATGGTTTCCGGAACCAGGAGACAAGTTTCCCGGGGGCAAGTCGCGGGTTTGCGCGACCCTTGGGACTAGGAGCCTCTGCCAAGCCCGGCTTCCAGGGTGCGTCTCCCGGACCTCGGACCTCGCCCAGTTCCGGGAAATCTGTGCAGGGGGACCTCTTCCCGTACCCGGGATCTCGGACGTCGCCCGGCTCAGGAAATCTGGGTAGTGGGACGCCTCCGCCCTTCCTCGTCGGAGAAATCCGGCCGGGGGTCGCTGCTCCAGCCCCAGCCCTCACACGCAACCAGGGTGGCTCCTAACCTGTTTTCGTCTGAAAGGCTGCGCTCCCACTGGTCCCGAGTCTTAGTGTCCCACCTCCGCTCCTATTAGTAGATTTTTTATGCAGCCAGCTTTCTGGCGATTCTGGGTGCTTGTCTGTTCCGCTGTTATGTTGTAGTTCCCAAATCGTTGCGCGGGGCAGAACAATAGGTGTTTGCTTATGCCGCCATCTTGGTGTTCCTCTCTTTTTTTCTGTTCATCAGATTTTTAATTCACTTGACTTTTAGATTCACTTGTTGATAGATGTGTATTTGTTGTTTATAATTTTTATCTTTACCTTTTTCTTCTTCTTCCTCTTCTTAAAGAACACCTTTCAGCATTTCATATAATACTGGTTTAGTGTTGATGAACTCCTTTAGCTTTTTCTTCTCTGTGAAGAACTTTGTCTGACCTTCAATTCTGAATGATAGCTTTGCTGGATAGAGTAATCTTGGTTGTAGGTTCTTGTTATTCATCACTTTGAATATTTCTTGCCACTCCTGTCTAGCCTGCATAGTTTCTGTTGAGAAAGCAGCTGACAATCATATGGGTGTTCCCTTATAGGTAACTAACTGTTTTTCTCTTGCTGCTTTTAATATTCTCTCTTTATCTTTTGCTCTTGGCATTTTATTTTTATTATTTTTTAATCTTTATTGTTCAGTTTATTAATTACATTGTTTCCCTTTTTATCCCCCTATAGTTCCCCTCCACCCTGTACCTATCCCAGCCTCCCCCCTCACCTCCCCCTCCCCACTGTCCTCTCCCATTGTGGCGAGATTTTTGTCCAGTCTCTTGCTGCACTTCCCACAACCCTTTTCTCCCCAAGAATTGTCAGTCCATTCCCTCTCTATGTCCATGTCTCTGTTATATTCACCAGTCTATCCTGTTCAACAGCCTATCAATTCACTTGATTTTTATGTTCATTTGTTGATAGATGTGTATTTGTTGTTCATAATTTTCATCTTTACCTTTTTCTTCTTCCTCTTCTTAAAGAATATCTTTCAGCATTTCATATAATGTTGGTTTGGTGGTGATGAACTCCTTTAGCTTTTTCTTATCTGCGAAGCACTTCATCTGACCTTCAATTCTGAATGATAGCTTTGCTGGATAGAGTAATCTTGGTTGTAGATTCTTGCTGTTCATCACTTTGAATATTTCTTGCCACTCCCATCTGGCCTGCATTGTTTCTGTTGAGAAATCCGCTGACAATCATATGGGTGCTCCCTTATAGGTAACCAACTGTTTCTCTCTTGCTGCTTTTATTATTCTCTCTTTGTCTTTTGCTCTTGGCATTTTAATTATGATGTGCCTTGGTGTGGTGCTCTTAGGGTTCCTATATATTGGGGTTCAGTGCACTTCTTGGACTCCTAAGTCAATTTCTTTAACCAGGTGTGGGAAGTTTTCAGTCACTATTTCTTCAAATAGGTTTTCATTGTCTTGGCCTCTCTCTTTTTCTGGCACCCCTATAATTCGGATGTTGGTATGCTTGAGGTTGTCCCAGAGGCCCCTTACACTATCTTCAATTTTTTGGATTCTTTTGGTTTCTTGCTTTTTCAGCTGAGTGGATTTTACCTCTTTGTATTTCAAATCTTGAACTTGGTTCTTGGGGTGCTCCAGCACACTTTTAGGTCTTTGTATAATATTTTTTGTTTCAGTCAGTGTATGCTTAATTTCTGGTTGGTCCTTTTTCATATCCTTGAGAGTCTCCTTTATATCCTTGAGAGTCTCCTTCATTTCCTTGTAGGACTCATTCATTTCCACGTTGGTCTTGATCATTTCCTTGCAGGTCTCGTTTATATCCTTGAGGGTCTCGTTCATTTCCTTGTAGGACTCATTCATTTCCTTTGTGGTCTTGCTTATTTCCTTACAGACCTTGACCTTTTGTTGGAGCCTCTTGAAAAACCCTATAACCGTGGTTTTGAATTCCATGTCCAGTCGTTTTTTTTCCTCCATTTCTTTCACATCTGATTTCTTTCCATGTTGCTGCATGGTGGCTGCTTCCCTGAGTTGGTCAATTAGCTTTGTGTGGTAGACTTCCTACTAGGGACAGTGGCTCAGCCTCCCCGGTTACCTGAGGTGGATATGGGTCCACAGTCTTGCTGAAGTTAAGCTCAGTTAATTGTTGTTAGCACTTGGAGGGTTGACCTCCAGGCCAATTGTCTGTGAAGCTCAGCTGTGCTCAGGTTGGGTGGGCGGAGTCTCCAGGCCAAGCAGACAGCGTTAGCTCAGCCCTATGCGGCCCTGGGGCCTCTGTGCCGGGGGCAATGGCTGCCAGCACCTCTGAGAGAGAGCCGCTGCGGAGCTCCACCGGCTGCCGGTTGTCGGGGAATTCACACTTTCCCAAAATGAGTCTGCATGCGCAATGTCTCACCCAGGGTCGTAAAACAAAGCAATCTGACAGTTTTCCGAATGAGAGACAAGTTGCAGAGCGCTCTCTGCGCCGTCACGCAGCTGAGCTGTTCGCGTGCAAGCTGCCTTCTCCACGAGCCAGCAGACCCGGCAGCAGCCGAGCTTCGGTGTGCCCTCCCACCGTCCAGTCTTCACCCGGTATGATAGTGGGTTCCCTGGACTTCGCCCAGAGCTGGAGAATCAGTCCAGTGGGACGTCTTTGTCTCCCCGTTCGAGAAAACTGGCCGATTTTCAGCTGCCCACCCACTCCGCAGCGCACGCTCCAAAACTCTCTCCGCGCAAATCTTTCAATGCTGTTCGCCGCTGCTCCTCTGAGTCACAGTGTCTTATTTTCAGTTTTATTTGTGGAATTTTCACTCGGCGAGCTTTCTGGTGATTCTGGAAGGTGTTTGTTCTTTCGTTAAGTTGTAGTATTAAAATTGCTGATTATGACCGCAAGATAGGTGTTTTACCTTTGCCGCCATCTTAGTTCTCACCTGCTCTTGGCATTTTAATTATGATGTGTCTTGGTGTGGTCCTCTTTGGATTCCTGTAGTTTGGGGTTTGGTGCGCTTCCTGGACTTTTAAGTCTATTTCTGTCACCAGATGGGGGAAGTTTTTGGTCACTGTTTCTTCAAATAGGTTTTCAGTATCTTGCTCGCTCTCTCTTTTTCTGGCACCCCCATAATTCGGATGTTGGTATGCTTGAGGTTGTCCCAGAGGCTCTTTACACTATCTTCAATTTTTTGGATTCTTTTTGCTTTTTGTTTTTCAGGCTAAGTGATTTTTGCTTCTTTGTTTTTAAAATTTTTGACTTGATTCTTATGGTCCTCTAGTCTGCTTTTGGGTCTCTGTATAATATTTTTTATTTCAGTCAGTGTATGCTTAATTACTAGTTGGTCCTTTTTTATATCCTCCATAGTCTCGTTCATATCCTTGAAGGTTTCACTCATATCCTCAAGGGTGTCATTAAATTTATCAGGCTTTTCTACGATCCTCTTGAAAAACCTTGTAACTGTGGTTTTGAAATCTGTCCAGTCATTTTTTTCCCCTCCATTTCTTTCACTTGTAATTTGTTATCTTGTCTTTGCATTTTGGTTGCTTCCCTGAGTTGGTCGAGTAGCTTTGTGTGGTAGGTGTCCTCTAGGGGAAGTGGCTCAGCCTTCCTAGTTAGCTGAGGTGGATACTCTTGGTGCACCCCTTTATGAGTTGCACAGTCTTGTTGTAGTTAAGCCTGGATTGTTGTTGGTATCACTGGGAGGGGTTGACCTCCAGGCCAATTGGCTATGAGGATCAGTTGTGTTTATGCTGTGAGTGCCTCTGTGCTCAGCCTGGATGGGGTGGAGTCTCTGGGCTGAGCAGTCAGCCTTGGTTTCCCATCAGCCCCGCCCTAAACAGCTCCCGGGTCTCCATGCCCTGTGGCAATGGCTGCACACACCTCTGAGAGAAAGCTGACAGGAGCTTTGCCCGCTGCCAGACAGTCCAGTTTCTCCCCAAATGAGTCTGCACACCCAAAGACTCACCGGAATGGGAAAACAAAGCAGTGCAGAATTTAAAATTTTTTCTTTCCTCCTGAACATTAGAGCCAGCCAGGAGCCCTCTCTGATAGCTCATGTGCTTTGCAGCGCCTGAGTTTCACCGTGCTTCCTCCTTACAGTTCTGTTTCACCCTGTATTAGTCTGGGTTTCCTGAGACTCACCTGGAGCTGGGGCTCAGTGCAGTGGGACGCCTTTGTCTCCCTCCCAGTTCAAGAAAACCAGCCAGGATTGCAGCTGCCCACCCTTTCTGTTTGTGCATAGCTCTGAACCTCTGACTCCGCGCATATCTGCAACTCTGTCTTCTGCAGCTCCCCCGAGTCTCAGTGTCCTTTTATTTTTCCTTCTGTTTGTAGAATGTCCACTCAGACAGCCCTCTGGTGGTTCTGAATGATGTCCGTTTTGTCCTTTAGTTGTAGTTTTGAAATTGTTGTATGGGGCAGCAGTATGGGTGTTTACCTATGCCGCCATCTTGGTTCCTTCCCCTTGATCCTTTTTATTTTTGCTCAAGCGATTTTCCTTTGGCATATTTTGACATCATAAGATTTTATGGGTGTCTTGTTATCAGTATTATAAATGAAAATTTTAAAGTAAAAAATTTTAAAGCAATTAAGGCTTGATGTAATTTATTTACAGGATATTTATTTCAGGATATTATTCTACTAACCTTTTTTGATTTAATTAGGAGGGTTTTGCAGAATTTTTTTAA
Source organism: Antrozous pallidus (assembly GCA_027563665.1). Taxonomy (NCBI): domain Eukaryota; kingdom Metazoa; phylum Chordata; class Mammalia; order Chiroptera; family Vespertilionidae; genus Antrozous; species Antrozous pallidus. The sequence goes on from CM050521.1 coordinate 2,230,769, forward strand.
ATGCAGTCTTGATAACCTTTTATTTTCAATTTTTGCACAGTAATATGACTGCTTTGGATTCATAGCATGTTTAACAATTTTACTATGAAATGAGCCATCAATAAAAACTTTTATTAATACTTCAGGAACAGCTTTTTGTCTAGTACAATTAAGTTTTTATGAATACTCATTTCAATTAGCCAATTTAAGTTAGTCTGAAATAAGGTTAATTTATTTATTAATTTAGTTTAACTTTATTTGTCTTAAGTTATTGACAGTAAATCACATTAATCAAGCTGTTGCAATTAGTCTTTGAGTAACTTTACATAAACTTTATCAAGGAGGCAAAAACTATTTAGTTTAGGAGGCCAAATATTTAGACTTTTAATTAGTTCTTAAGATGTCTGAAGGAAACATGTCTTTATTTCCTTCCAAAATAATTTTCAGTCTACAGAGTGTTCTATTTGAAAAACTTTGTCTTACTTTACACCAAACAGCCTACAGGGCTGCAGCTTGGAATTCAACCCTACAGCCGAATAGCTAGTTATATTACAAGCACTTTTACATTAAGGGTGACTACTAATTTACTGTCAGCTATAACATTTTAACAACATTCTTAGTTTCCACTGTAAATATTAGTGGAAGAGAATTCAAAATTTTCAAATTTCTCCTTTTTATTGAAATTGAAATTATATTTATGAAGTATCCTCTTAGGCTTATTTGCATGATAGAGGCCCAGTGCACAAAATTCATGCACTGGGGGTGGAGAGTGTCCCTCAGCTCAGTCTGCACCCTCTGCAATCTGGGACCCCTTGAAGGATGTTCAACTGCCCGTTTAGGCCTGATTCTACCAGGATTGGGCCTAAACGAGCAGTTGGACATCCTTCTTACAATCCAGGACTGCTGGATCCAAACTGCTTACCTGACTACCTCCATGATTGTCTTTAACCGTTTCTGCCTGCCAGTCTGATCACCCCCTAACCACTCCCCTGCCAGCCTGTTTGCCCCTAACTGCCCTCCCCGGCAGGCCTGGGTCCCCTTCCAACTGCCCTTCCCTGCAGGCCTGGTCACGCCCAACTTCTTTCCTCTGCTGGCCTGGTCAACCTTAACTACTCTCCCCTGCTGGACGGATCACCCATAACTGCCCTCAATTGCAGGCCTGGTCCCTCTCAATGGCCCTCCCCTGTGGCCATCTTGTGTCCACATGGGGCCAGAATCTTTGACCACTTGGGGGCAGCCATCTTGTATGTTGGAGTGATGGTCAGTTTGCATATTACTCTTTTATTAGATAGGATAGAGGTGTGCTGCACAGGTGGGGGCCAGCAGGTTTGCCCTGAAGGGTGTTCCATATCAGGGTGAGGGTTTCCTTGGGGCATAGGGTGGCCTGGGTGAGGGGCCTGTGGTGGTTTGCAGGCTGCCCATGCCCCCGGCACCCCAAGTGGAGGCCCTGAGATCTGGGACTTATTTTTCTCCTACAATTGAAACTGTAGCCTGGAGTGGAGCCAAGCCTTCTGCTCGCTCTGTGGTGGCAGCCATTTCTGTTGAGATTTACTTACCTTCTATAATTGAAATTTTGTAGCCTTAAATGAAGGCCTGGGCTAGCCAGGGCAGGTGGAAAGCTTGGCTTCCTCCATCTGGGTACAACTCAAACCTCCTGCTCTCTCCAGCTGTGGCTACCGTCATTTTCTTTTATAATTGAATCTTTGTAGCATTGAGTGGAGGTCCAAGCCAGCAAGGACAGCGGAAAGCTTGGCTTCCTCTATTGCCAGGGAAACCCAAGCCTACCTCCTGCTCTCTGGCCTGCAGCCATTTTAGTTGGGTTTATTTGCATATTTTCTCCTGATTGGCTGGTGGGTGTGGTTGGTGGGCGTGGCTGGTGGGTGTAGCGGAGGTATGGTCAAATTTGCATATCACTTTTATTATATAGGATACAGAGGGATTATGAGAAGCCTTCAGTAACTTTCTTAGAAGACTTAAATTGCTTATAAAGACATTGGCTTATTCAAAGGAAAGGGGTTAGCCTTTGTTATTTCAAGATGGCAGCCCTAATGGGGGCGGCAAGCCATGTGGCCATCATGGGGGCTTCTTAATCCATTCTTTTAAAATAGTCAAATTTATATTGCAGACAAACAAAAATTTCACTGTTTCTGGTCTTTATTAGAATTGTTTATGAAAATATTGGCTTTTCATTTAGCTGAAAACCTTGATTATCCTATCTAATAAAAGAGTAATATGTAAATTGATCATACCTTTGCTACCCACACCAGCCACCCCCACCAGTCAATCAGGAGCTGGGGCGGGGCCAAGGCAACCAGGGCCAGGGGGTGGGGCTGAGGTGGCCTGGGCTGCGGGAGGTGGGGCCGAGGTGCCACGGGTTGTGGGGGGCAGGGCCAAGGCTGCCAGAGCCGGGAGGGGTGGAACTGAGGCGGTCAGTGTGCACTGGCCAGGGAGAAGGACTGGGCTAGGGTGGTGGGGAGGCGTGGCTGGGATGGAGCTAGCCATCTGCCCCATGTCAGGCTGAGGAGACGGAGGCTGTAAGGCCATGGCCACATCCTGAAAGATGAAACAGATGGCACAGAGAGACCAGGCTACCAGGATTCAGGCTTTATTGAAGAGAAGACCCTGCCGGCTCACTTCCCAAGAGCGAGAGAGAGCACGTGCGGGGTGAAGGTGTCTTTTAAGGGGTAGGGGATGGGGCTTAGGGTACCCGGCACACGCTGATTGGCAGCTTTATATAAGGTGCATGATTGGGTACCCCTGGACCCAGGAGTCGGAGGGGGGGGAGGGGGCTTAAGGTATTCGGCAGGTGCTGGTTACGTCATAACTCCGCCCACCAGTTGGGGAGGGGTACCTATCATTCCAGGCTTCTGATAATGTTAAAAAAAATAATTGAGAGTTCAGGCAAGGTCTGGGGGTCGAAGGTCCATCTTCTGTAGCTACTTCCAGCTGAGAGGGGGCGTCGTTAGGGGCATCTACCCGTAGTCTCAAGGATTCTGGTGTTAGGTTCTGAGTTCAGTGCCAGATAGATCTCTCCCACCTTCTGGTTGGCGAATGCCTGCATTCTGTTCTGCAAGAAACTAGTAAAACAACGCATGAGACAGGGGCCAAAGAACAAAATTTAAGAATATAGATGTCAGTGGGCCTAATAGTGGGAGGATCCATGGAGTAAGTGAGCCAAAAATGGCATACCCCCTTCTAGCTGGTTATGTAGTCTTTGGTCAATCCTGCCCCGGAGGGATTTGATGTGATCTTTGACAATTCCTGATTCATTTACAAAGTAGCAGCATTCTTCCCCAAGAAAAACACAGGTACCCTCTTTTTCTGCTGTCAGGAGATCTACAGCACGCCGATTCTGTAGGGCTACCGCTGCTAAGGAGTCTACTTGCCTTTGAAGGGATTCAAGGGAATTGCTAATGATGGAGATATCTTCAGAAAATTTGGCAGACAATTTGTAGTAGAAATGAACAGAGGAGGAAATGCCTCCCACTCTTGTCCCCACTGCAGTGAGGACTCCCGTACCCACTAAGAGAGGAACAAGGGCTGCCCTTTTTTGGCAGGGTCTGAGAAGACCAAGAGAGGATTCAAGTTATCCCTCTGTTCTGATAGAAAGATTGGGGGTTAGGAAGATATAGAGACAGAGCAAGTGTGGCAGTTTTTGAGGGACGCAGGTGTAGGCTGTAGTCCCGCAGAGGAGAAAAATATCCGGTGGGGGGCAGGCTAAGGGAGGGGGTAAATTTATAGATTGTGCACAGTAGAAAAGTGTAGGAGTGGTTGAGGTAGTAGTTTGAGAGGTATTTGTTAAACAGGTAGTGTTTTCTATATTGAAGAGAGAAACATTGCGTAAAGTGCGATGAGGTCTGGTATAGGTAAAAGTTAGGTTGGTGATCCAATAGGTTGGGGTTGGAGTGGCTATGATGAGGGTTCGAGTCAGTGACAGACAAATCCAGCAAGATGTAGAGAAGGGGGGATTGATATTAGAGAGTAGATGGAAAGTTGTATTGATGAGAGTGGGCAAAGGAGTAGGTTCTGGGTTTGTAGATAGAGAGAGAATGTCCTTTAGTGAGGGAGGGATAGGTCGGGGATTAATATAAGTTTTAACAAAGGTAATTATACCCCCGAGGTCCCTACCTTCTCCATCTATTCTGATTCCTGCTGGCTGAGCTTGGCTCCACAGTGGGTCTGCTGGGTTTGATATGGTAAAGCTGACAGGATTACACGTAAGGGGGCCACAGTCTGAGGGGGGTCTAAGGTTTACCAGTGGACTGCGTAAAGCACCAGAGTGGTAGTAAGAGCACTCACCTACACTGTCACAATCCCCCTTTTGGCGATATTTCATGCATAGATATTTGTGGTTGGTGGCATGGGCCTGATACCACCCCCTGCAGCTGGACCCCCAGGGGCCATGGCTGCACAAGCATCAAAATAGAGAGTGACACTAGAGGACTTCCCATCCCAGACAGTAGAATTGATAACTCCCTCATCATCCCAAGTCCGTTTTACCTGAAAAGACCAAAAACCCTCATTGGTGCATTCACTGTTGGCTGCCTGTAGAAGAATTATGGTGAGGAGACAAGGCATATAAAAAGGAATTTGAAAACCTAAGCTTCTTCCGGAGTAAATAATTGGAGGGTCCCTTGCCAGGTAAGCTCCACTATCCATGAGTGTATGTCTTCTGGGGAAGCAGACCGTGGTCGCCACCAGGACCGGTCCTCCAAGATGCACTGCAGGAAATGGTAGAGTGTAGCCTGTAAGGAATGATGGGCCATCAAGTCCTGGATGGTGTCGTCGAGTCCTCTTCGGGGAGGGCGGGGAGGCATTTGGTGAGTCTGAGGGAGGTAGATCCTGTGGGGGTAGAAGTGTAGGAAGGTAGTGTTTTGTGTTGAGGTGGTGGATTCCTTGTACCTTTGCTGCAGTAGGAGTGGATAATATGTCTGGGAAGGGTCCCTCCCACGTAGGTGTTAAGGATGCCTTTCCTTTTTTCTTGACATAGACCAAGTCCCCAGGGAGGACTGAGAGATGAGTAGAAGTTGTAGGAAAGGGACGGGGAGAAGATTATCAGCATGTTGTTGTAAGAGTGCTCTCATGTGGGCAAAAGCAGGAAAGTAGTCTCCCGGGGAGGGGGAATTGTCTTCCAGGGTTTGGAGGGCAAAAGGCCAGCCATACATGATCTCGAAGGGGCTTAGAAGTAGTGGTTGTCGTGGCATGGCCCTGAGTCTCATTAGTGCCAGGGGAAGAAGTTCAGTCCAAGGCATATGGAGTTCTAAAGATAGCTTGGTTAGATGTGTTTTTAGGAGATGATTGGCCTTTTCTACTTTACCCGAAGACTGAGGGTGGTGGGGATGTGGAGGTTCCATTTGATGTTTAGCGTTTGAGAAACCAGCTGTGTTATCTGAGAGACGAAAGCGGGGCCATTATCAGATTGAAGAGACATTGGAAAGCCAAAGCGGGGGATGATGTCGTGGGTGAGGGCTACCACTACTGTTTGAGCATTCTCCCTGCTGGTGGGATAGGCTTCTATCCATCCTGAAAATGTGTCAACCAGGGTGAGGAGAGAACGGCGTTTTTCGTGTGAGGGCATGTGTGTGAAGTCTACTGCCAGTCCTGTCCTGGGAGGTTTCCTCTTGTTTGGTGTGTTGGGAAGGAGCAGGGCGGGCTCCACCCTGAGGAGAGCAGGGATTGCAGATGTCACAGGTGTCAGTTATCTTCTGTATTAAGGAGGATAAAGACGGAAAGGACAGAAAGTTAGTGGCGTATAACAGGAGGGGTTTTTGTCCTACATGGAAAGTATTATGGATTCCCTGGAGTATCTCCATTGCTTGGGCCTGGGGAAGGATGAATTTTCCTGCTTGAGTGTACCATCCTTGCTTCTGGGGGTACCCTAGGTACTTGAGATGTTCTTCCTTTGAGTATTGTGGGGAGATTGTAGGTAGAGCCAGTAGTATTAAGTTAGTTTGGGTGGTGCCTGACTGGGCAACTCTTTTTGCTGTCCTATCTGCCAGGTTATTGCCAATAGCAATAGGGTCTGTAGAATTCTGGTGTCCTTTGCAGTGTATGATGGCAGCTGCTTTTGGTCAAGTAGAGCCTTGATGTGAGTATGGTTGTGTAGGGGATTGCCTTTGGTGGTTAGAAATCCTCGTTCACGCCATATGCCAGCACCAGAATGTATTATGTGATAATGCATATTTGGAGTCAGTGTAGATGTTTATGGACTTGCCAGCTGAAATGGTTAGAGCTCGGGTAAGGGCTATGAGTTCTGCTTGCTGAGATGTTGTGTTTAGGGGAAGGGAACTTGCTTCTATTATGGATGAATCGCTAGATACTATAGCATAACTTGCTTTATATAGTCCCTCCTTTGTGTGGGTAGAGCTGCCATCGATGTAAAGGGTTTGTTCAGGTGTGGAGAGAGGAGTGGGTGAAATATGAGGAAAGGGAGATATGAACTGGGTAATTGTTTCAATGCAGGAGTGGAGAGGAGGGTCCGTCCCAACAGGGAGGAGAGTAGCAGGATTCAAGGGAGAGCAAGGAATGAAAGAAAACTGGTGGTTTTCAATGAAAATCAGATGGTATGCCTGAAGTCATGAAGGTGAGAGATGTTGTATAGCCTTATGGGTCACAAGGTCCTGAAGGTGATGAGGGGATTTGATAGTAGTGTGCTGCCCAAAAGTAAGTTTGGAGCTTTCTAGGGCCAGAATAGCTGCTGCTGCTAAGGCTCTGAGACAAGGGGCCCAACCTCCACAGGTGGGGTCTAGTTGTTTTGATAGGTATGCTACTGGGGCAAAAGAGGGGCCCTTGTCTTGTCCTAGGGCCCCCAGAGCCAAGCCATGATTTTCATGAGTGTACAGTATGAATGACTGTGAGAGGTCTGGAAGGTGTAGGGCTGGGCCCTGGACAAGAGCCTGCTGTAAGGATTTAAAGGCTGATTCTATAGGTTTTGAGGGGTCTAGAGGCTCATTGGGGTCTCCTTTTGTCACCTCATACAGGGGTTTAGCTAGGTTACTGTAATTAGGGATCCAGGAGCGGAGAAAGCCAGCCACTCCCAGGAAAGAAAGAAGGTCAGATTTGGTGGTTGGCGTAGGTAAGGAAGAGAGAAGGCTTTTACGGTCGGCAGTGATCTCCTTCCTGTCCTGTGAAATTCTAATCCCGAGGTGTGTTACTGTTGACTGGGAGAGCTGAGCCTTAGTTGCTGAGACCCGATAACCACGCTGGGCAAGAAAGTTAAGAAGTAGACACGTGTCCTCCTGGGAGATTTGGAGATCAGAACTGCACAGTTAAGAGATCATCTACGTATTGCAGGAGAGGGCTTCTCGGCAGTGCCAGATCCTGCAAGTCTTTTGCAAATGCCTGCCCAAAGAAGTGGGAGCTATCCCTAAACCCCTGGGACAGAACTGTCCATGTGAGCTGCTGTGAATGTCTAGTTTCAGGGTCAGTCCAGGTGAATGCAAGGAGTTCCTGACATTGTGAATCTAGAGGGATAGTGAAAAAGGCATCTTTTAGATCAAGGACTGTTGAAAAGGAGGAGGAAGGGGGGATAGAAGACAGAATAGTATAGGGATTGGGCACAACAGGAGCTATGGGAAGTACTGCTGAGTTGATGGCTCTGAGGTCTTGAACCAGGCGATAGGAGCCATTTGGTTTAATAACAGGAAGGATGGGAGTGTTGAAGGGGGAGTTTGTGGGCCTCAAAAGACCTGAATTGAGAAGTTTGGAAATGGTGGGTTTGAGGCCGAGTAGATGTCTGGTTGAGACAGGGTATTGGGGAACAAAAGGGAAGGAGTCAGGATTTTTGCAGTGGATGAAGACGGGAGTGTGGTGTTTGGCTATGGATGGATTGGAGGTGTCCCAGACTATAGGTTTGACTTTATCGGGAGGTAATGGGGGAAAGACCGAGGTCGAGTCTGAGTCAGCAGCAGATACAAGAAAGATAGAGGCCAAGGGTGTGTGGGCAGAGGGTGTCAATGAGACAGTTGCACGGAATTTAGATAAGATGTCTCTCCACAGTGAAGGGTGGGACATTGGGGGATAACTAAGAAACAGTCTGTAAACTGTATTCCCTCAAAGGTGCAGAGGAGGGGTTGGGTTATTAGAGGGGTGGTCTTTGTTCCCGAGACTCCCACAATAGTGGTGGTGGATGGCATTAAGGAACCCGAAAATTTGGGCAAGGTGGAGTAAGTGGCCCCAGTATCAACAAGGAAAGAGATTGGCTTACCTGCTACGCGAAGTTTTACCCTGGGCTCCTGATGCGTGATCACCACCGGGGCCAGAGACCCAGGACCCCGTCAGTCCTCTGTTGCCAGTCCCAGCAGATCTGTTGTGGATCCGGATGTGGGTGTTTCCATTAGAGAGGAAGATCCAGCCCCCCTTCGGCGACTGGGGCAATCAACTCCCCAATGCCCCTCTAGTTGGCAGTGTGGACATGGGCCAGGAGGGGCCTCGGGTTTGAGCAATGTCTTGCCCAGTGTCCCTGCTGCTTGCATTTAAAGCAGGCTCCCGGTGGGATTGATGTAGGCCTTCCCTTTGGCCTGGAGCCTTGGGGTGCGGAACCATGTAGGGCCTTCGCCAGCATAAGGTAATTTTCCTTGCCCCTTTTCTTAAGGTCCTCCTTTTCCTGTTCTTCTCTATTATGGAAGACCTTAAAGGCCACACTAAGAAGTTCCTTCTGGGGAGTCTCGGGCCCCTCCTCAAGCTTCTTTAGTGTTTTTCTTATGTCTGGGGCTGACTGGGATATAAAATGTGAGTGTAGCAAGACCGTACCTGCTGGGGAAGTAGGATCAATATGGGTATATTTTTGAAGTGCCTGTGAAAGGCGTTCAAGGAATTCCCCAGGGTTTTCCTGTGGGCGCTGGGTAATCTCCTTCATTTTATCATAATTTACTGCCTTATTAGCTAGCCTGTGAAGAGCTTGGATAATATTGTCAAGCATACTATTCCCTGCCTCTCTATTCGGGTGCCCTGTTTGGTAGTTCCAATCGGGATCTTTCCAGGGAACTGCAAGGGTGCCAATTGGATTGGAGTCATTGCCAGTGTGTGCCTCATCCGCAATCTGCTGCGCTGTATCCCAGACTCGGTCTTTGTCTGATGGAGTAAGGGAGGAAGTGAGAATGATAAAAATGTCATGCCAGGTAAGATCATAAGACTGAGTGACGTATTTGAAGTCTTTGATGTAATTATCAGGGTCTGAGGAGAAAGAACCAAGGCGTTTTTCAATTTGAGAAAGATCAGAAAGGGAGAAGGGAATGGCCACTCTGAGTATGCCCTCCGTTCCGGCCACCTCACGCAAAGGAAACTGTCCGGCTGCATGAGAAATCTGTTGGCGGTCACGGTCACGGGGGCGGAGATTCGGGGGAGATCAAGGAGGCACCACTCGAACTCGCGCAGGCTGCAGGTGGCGCCAGGGAGGGGGAGCTCACGCAGGCTGTGGGTGGCATTGGGGAAGGGGAGCTTGCCCACATGGCTGATGGCAACATTGGGGAAGGGGAGCTCGCGCACATGGCTGAAGGCGGCATTGGGAAAGGGGAGCTCGCGCACATGGCTGAGGGCGGCATTGGGGAAGGGGAACTCACGCAGGCTGAGGGCGGCATTGGGGAATGTGAGCCCCACCGCCCTGGGGACTGGAAGGTCCCGGAATGTACGGAGTGGAAGATTTTGAGACAAACAGGCCCGGCCATAAACGGCCAGGTGTAAGCAGATGGTAGATACGGATAAACTTCAGCAGAGACCGGCTTCCCGGAATGTAGACCAGACCTGACCACGAAGTGTTATTTTGAAATATACTTTGCAAATGTGACCTTTAGCTGCGTCAAGACAGAACAAAGAAGTAGTTAAGGTTTTAAGCTTTGTATTAGCCAATCAGGAGCTGCCAAGCCAACCTTCACCCCCTGCGCGGAGTATAGAAAATATCGGCTTGACTGAAGATCGGGGCTCTCCACCACGATTTGTGTTTGGACAATGGAAGCCCTGGTTCGAATCAGCAAATAAATATTCCAAAACTTCAAATTTGTGTGGTGGTCTGTCTCGTGGTGGGCTGTGCTCTGTAACAGGGAAGGGGAGCTCGCGCACTTGGCTGAGGGCGGCATTGGGGAAGGGGAGCTCCCGCAGGCTGTGGGTGGCACTAGGGAAGGGGAGCTCGCGCAGGCCCCAAGTGGCGCAGGGGAGCGCGCACTCGGAGGCAGGGCTGGCACGCGGTCCTGAGATAGGGGATGAGGTGTGGGAGAAGGTGGGGGCTCTGAATCCTCAGGTGATAGGTCTTGGGGTGCAGTTTTCAAGACAGGATTGTAAGGAGGTGGTGGGAGTGAGACACGTGGAGAAGAAAAGAACAGTCAGAATCAGAGAAAGGGGCTGTGGGCAGGTTTGAGAGGGCAAAGAGGACTTTGCAAGAAGGATCTGGTGCGTGGAACAAGAAGAGTGAAGTGGAGGGCGAGAGCGGAGGTAGAGGAAGGCCTGAACGTATGGAATCTCTGTTGCCTTTCCCGTCCGGTGGCAGAAATCATCCAGGTCCCGGAGGATATTGGGATCAAAAGTGCCATTTTCAGGCCACAAAGAGCCAGTGCCAAGTTTATACTGTGGCCAGGCAGCGTTACAGAAAGCAATGAGCTTGTTTGGTTTGATGTAGCCAGAAAGTCCAAGGGTTGAGAGATTGGCTATGAGGCACCCTAAAGGTGTGTGTGTGTGTGTGGGGGGGGGGGGGGGGGGGAGGGGGGGGCGTTGGAGTAGTTGGTTCCCATGACCGCAGGAAGAAAAGGGCCACCAGAAATTTGGGAAAGGAATAAGAAGCGTCCTTCTTTTCCGAGGGACGGAAAAAGATCTATGGGTCGTCACCCAGAGGTCTTTCCCGTGGAGTAGAACAGTTTCCCGGCCAGGTACCTGGGCTTTTGTAGAACGTAGAACGTAGACCGTAGAATGTGTAACGTGTAACGTATAACGTAAGGTAGCCGAGTAGACGGGAAACTCTGAGGCCCTTTCCAGGTCAAGGGAACCCGGGGAGGGGGCAGGAGATCCCTGAGGCCTACCGGTTAGGAGAAAGTGACGAGATTCCCACGTGTCCTGGTACGGCAGGGTTGGAGAGGTGTTCGGAGTGGGCCAATCAACTCAGAGCCTCCGGGCTAGGTTCTGAGGATCGTCCACACTCCCGCAGGTCATTGGCACCATATGAAAGATGAAACAGATGGCGCAGAGAGACCAGGCTACCCGGATTCAGGCTTTATTGAAGAGAAGACCCTGCCGGCTCACTTCCCAAGGGAGGGAGGGAGGGAGAGAGAGAGAGAGAGAGAGAGAGAGAGAGAGAGAGAGAGAGAGAACGTGCGGGGTGAAGGGGTCTTTTAAGGGGTAGGGGATGGGGCTTAGGGTACCCAGCACGCGCTGATTGGCAGCTTCATATAAGGTGCATGATTGGGGGGAGGGGAGGGAGAGGGGGCTTAAGGTATTCGGCAGGTGCTGGTTACGTCATAACTCCGCCCACCAGTTGGGGAGGGGTACCTATCACATCCCGCTTAGGCATTCTTAAACTCTCCCGTGCTGAATCAAGACCATCACGAATTCAAGTAGGAATAGGAATCTTCTCCGGATCTTCTGCTCAATATTGGTCATGAAACTGCTTTCTGGCCTTTCCCCACATTTCGTCAATAAGACTTAAGAAATCAAGAATCTGACTATGGTTAACAGAGCATCCTCAAGCTTTGAGCATAGTTTTAAGCATTTGAGAGTGTAAGGCAGCAGAATTGGAAGTAGTGGCCGGTAAGGTGCACCCTGTAGGGCGACTAGATTAGTAGCAAAGATTACAGAAACACTAACCAGTACATTATATCCTGCCCCTCTTGCAGAGTGGGAGAGCCCAGGGGTAATGATAAGGGAACAGGAAACACATCCTGCCTCTCTTGCAGAATGGGAGAGCCCAGGGGTAATGATAAGGGAACAGGAAACACAGAATGCTTGACCAAGAATGTGAAACTGAGATTAATGTAAATGTCACGGTTTTGGGAAAGACAAACTGTAGCAAGTCCCCCTGACGACTTCTGTATGACCCTGTTGTTTGTTTCAGGGTATTTAAGCCCTGGCTCTGCACTGTCTCGGGGCTCTCAGCCTCTACTCTGACTTTAGGGTATGCTGTGAGCCCCAGCATGCTTGGTGAATAAACCTTTTGCTGTTTGCATGAGAACGTCTCTTGGTGCCTTTGTGAGAGCGGCGGGCGTCCCGGACTTAACAAGAGTAGAGAGCTCTTTCCTGAAACCCTGAATTACTCATATTTTACACCCAGTTAATTCAATTTACAACAATCCACTCCTTACCTTACTCTTTTTTAAAAAAATATTTTTATTGATTTTTTTACAGAGAGGAAGGGAGAGGGATAGAAAGTCAGAAACATCAATGAGAGAGAAACATCGATCAGCTGCCTCTTGCACACCCCCTACTGGGGATGTGCCCACAGCCAAGGTACATGCTCTTGACTGGAATCGAACCTGGAACCTTTCAGTCCTCAGGCTGATGCTCTATCCACTGAGCCAAACCAGTTTCAGCCTTACCTTACTCTTTAATCTGTGGTGCACACACTTCTTGGAGTGATCCCTTGCCTCTTGCCTCTTATTGGGCACCAGATATGGTGGGTTGGGGCCAGATATGGCAGGGGTCTCTCTTTTCCGAATCCAGCATGGAAAGAGTGGTGTACCGGTTCTGAGTGGAGGCGGCTGGGGATTAAGATATAAAAGAAAGAAAGAAACAAGACACAGAGATAGAAGGGAAAAGCTGGGACTGGGATCTGGTGAAACCACCCTCCTCACTGATGAAGGGACAGGGAGTCAAGGCAGCCTGTTTATTTATACCCCCAAATACCAGGAAGTTTCACGGAAAGTTAGGATCAAAGGAGGTTATTTGCATTCTTGAGTAGGCCTGAACATTCCTGGTGTTTGACTGGATTTACATATCAAAGTCACATTCCCTGACACCTGGGCTGAAATGAAGGCCAAACTAATAACACTCGTGCCTTTTTGGCAAAGCTTGTTCCCAGGGCATGGCTTTGCCTGTCACCTTGGTTTCCGCTGACAATAATTAAAGAAATGCCCATGTGCCTTCCCAGGCACTGTCTGCATAATAATGTTATGATAATAAGGAAACCCCTCTAATGTGTGAAATGATTATTGTGTGAAATGTTTGCTGTGTGAGACCCCAATCAATACTCTGTAACTTCCAAATTGGTGAACACCTCACTATCTTGATGTGATCACCCTGAGCCCTTAAAGTGTAAACGCTCTGCTCCTAGCATAAGGCATACCGTCTGGCCCACACTGACAAGACCCAAGTTGTCACTACTGGCTATACAAGCACCGGACTTTCTTCGGTCCATGTCGCCTGCCTGATAGAGGAGGACTCCACATCGCTTTGTTAAACGAGCCCCTGACTGACTGCTCTGCTGTGCGACCCTGAACCAACTGCGGCCGCCTGTCTGTCTCTGTCTTCATTGTCCGTCTTTAAGTGTGTATCACCAGGTGACCTTTGCTGGAGCCTAGGACCCACTAGGAACAGGTAAATGAACCCAGTGTGATTGCATGCTAATTCTGTCTTGTGTGTCATGTGTTCTGGTTCGGCTCAGCTGTCCAGACATTAAAGCACCAGGAGATAGGCCGTTATTGCTGACTCCTGGTCACCTGCGTTTGCCCCACTAAGTCTAGACAGATAATTAATTAATTGGGGTATAATTGGGACATTTGGCACAGCCTTCAGGATTCCAAAACAGATGTCTCCACTGTGCAGGTGGATAATTATTTTAAATTGTCAAAAACACTCAGGTTTCAGTTGGAGTATTAAGGAAATGACCACAGAGTGTAAAGGGGATTAATCTGGCACCAACTGAAAGCGAACTAGTGTCTAAGGACACAGTCAGTGGTTGTCCACCACGAGGGTATACCCAGGAGAGGCTGATGCCTGACCGTGAATGCCTGAGGTCGCAGCAGCCTCTCTGCCCAAGCAGAGCCAAATTGGCGGATTATACCAACCGACCTATTCCCAATCTGGAGACTCGACTGATGCATAACCGTGTTGCTTAGGTTCGGTCCAAAACAGGAATTCCCCTTCAAATTAAAAGAATTAAATGAAACTGAAAATAAAAAGAAAATGAAACTTTTTGAAGAATAAATTTAGAGCAGAGTTTAATCTATGAACAAAATTTTGAAGAAGCTAGCTAAAACTCTAATTTTCTAAGAAAACTAACAACATCTAGAAGCTACATAACTGCAATAGGAACACACCACATGCACAAGGATTCTGTCCATTTGGTAGGTATGAACCAAGAGCCCATCTCATTCAACATCATGTAGAAGGTTAAAGACTTCTTCAACAAGCTTTTCAAAAGAAATGACCCTACCGAGCCTAACATACCATCAGAAAGCAAATGGAAATCGATAGAAGATACCCTGAGGGCCAAATATAAAATCCAGACAGCCTCAGGCCTCAACCAAAACATAGTAAGTAGATCCTAACAATCTGATTCTAGTTATAGAAAGAGTGCCACCACAGGAGGTAGTAGGAATATTATTACAGACAATCCATTACCTTCAGGAGGACACTGACAAGGGAAGATCACTAGCAAAGAAGGTAGTGGCAAAATACTCCAGCAAGCCAATAGGAGTAAAGAAGAAGGTAATAAAATCGGAAAATGAAGGGACTGAGGAATCCGTAGAATTCACCTCATATCCAGGGCAGGAACTAGCAGAACTCAAAAACTATTGATTAAAGGAGAATTAATAGATGTAGAGTGGCTTATAAAATTATATGAACTTGGCGGCCACACATTTATGTTAAGTGCAGATGAACTCACAGCAGTGATAGATGCAATAGAATTAGCCAAATTAAAAACAGCACTAAAAGAAGTGTCAGAACAACAATCAAACACAGTAAGATCATTATGGAACTGGGTAGGAGATGCATGGGGAAGAGCATTCCCAGCAGTGGGCCAATCTTCAGGACAGTTTTCAGAACACTAAGAGTCTCTTACACAATTATAGACCCAATTAAGGAAATTGGTGATCCTAACTAGTCTCTATAAACCAGATCTGAGCTCACCATGGGAAAATTCAGATGTAGAAGGGATAGTCCCAGATGACTACAAAATGCAGCTTCAAAATCTTATTGCAGGGTCTAGCACTGCAGAGGATATATTATCCAACTGCACCAAGACCTCTTAGCATAAAAGAAATTCACCTTCACGGCAAAGGAATCAAAAAAATATTCATTCCCCATGCAACAGTATAGAGGACCTCTAAAGCCCTTAAAAACACCCCAAACCAATCAACATGGGTAGAATGACCAATATAGACAAGGACAAGCTAATTACTGGAGAAGGAACAATCTGCTCTTCAAGAACAATAATCCATTCAGAAATAATAATAACCCATTTAGAAGTAATAACAACCCATTCAACAGAAACCTACCCACCCAAACACAAAATCAAAGAAACCCCTTCAGGACAGAAATTTGAAACAACAACCCATTCCATAATAGTCAAAACCCTTTCAGACAGAATCAGGGAAATGGGAGACCCCCTCTCCTCCCCCACCTCCCCCGGCAAAATTAACCTGCCAGGCAATAGGGAGGCTACACTAGACACCAATGCCAGAACATTACTTTCACATCATAGACCCTGAAGAAATCCCACCTAAAGTGCCTATATCCAATAATCCCCCATTAGTTACAGATACATCATTCAACACAAAATGGACAACAGACCATACATATTCTTCCAAAAGTGAGCCATCATACCTAATAATAGACAAACATGAAAATTGACTGTACCTCCCCTATGCCCACAGCCAATCAGAGTGAGTATGCAAATTAACCCAACAAAGATGGAGATTAATTTACATATGGTGCCCAGCAGCCTAGGTCCAGGGAACTTTCTCAGCACCCAGGTCACTCCAAGGTAGGCCCCCCCATGAGTCCTGAGCAACCTGGGAAGGGTCTGAGCCAGTGGGCTCCTGGGAAGAGGCAATCGGAGGGAACTGGGGGTCCTCTTCCCAGGCTCCAAGCCCGGGTCAGAGGTTTGGGCCCTGGACAGGGGCAGATCAGGGAGATTGGGCGATTGGAGGGAGCTGGGGGTGCCCTGTCCAGGCCCTAAGCCCTGGCCAGAGGCTTGGGGCCTGGGCAGGGGTGAAGCCGAATGATCGGGTGATTGGAGGGAGCTGGGGGGCTCCTGCTCAGGCCTGAGCCTATAGGCCTGGCAGGGGTGGAGCTGGGTGATCAGAGGGAGGTGGGGGTCCCCTTCCCAGGCTCCAAGCCCTGGTCAGAAGTTTGGGCCCTGGGCAGGGGCAGAGCCGGGTTATCAGAGGGAGCTATGGGGCTCCTACCCAGCACCCAAGCCTTGGCCAGAGGCTTGGGGTATGGGCAGGGGCACAGCTGGATAATCAGGGGATCAGAGGGAACCTGGGGGTCTCTTGTCTAGGCCCTAAGCCCGGGCCAGAGATTTGGGCTCTGGGCAGGGGCAGAGCTGGGCGATCAGGTCAGCAGAGGGAGATGGGGTGCATCTGCCCAGCTCTCAAGCCTTGGCCAGAGGCTTGGGGCCTGGGCAGGGGCATAGCCAGGCGATCAGGTTATCGGAGGGAGCTGGGGGGCCCCAGCTCAGGCCCTGAGGTTTTAGGCTTTGGCAGAGGTAGAGCCAGTGATCTCAGGTAGTTGGGCCCCTGCCCAGTTCCTGAGGCTTTAGGCCTTGGCAGAGGTAGAGCTGGCGATCAGAAGGAGCTATGGGGCCCCCGTTCAGGTCCGGTAGCCTAAGGCCTTGGCAGGCTTGGAGTCAGAGATCAGAGACCATGGGTGTGAACTACAGAGGAAATACCTTTTCTGACCACTCATTGGCTAAGCTCCCTGTTTACCACTGGTAATATTCTTAATAACTTGGATATAAGAATCCAAAAAGGTGATCATTTTGGCTGCTTCCCAGTGTTAATGCAGTAGCTTTGTGTGGTAGGTGACCTATAGGGCCCAGTGGCTCAGCCTCCCCTATCATCTAAGGTGGACACTCTTGGTGCACTCCTTTGTGGGCTGGGTGCACAGTCTTGTTGTAGTTAAGCCTTGATTGCTGTTAATACATTGGGAGAAATTGACCTCCAGGCCAATTGGCTGTGAGGATCAACTGTGTCTATAATGGAAGAACTGCTGTGCTGGAGACACCCTTATGGGGCAGAACTTGCTTCAGTGGGGCTTTGGTGCTCACTGAGTCTGCCTCTTGAGTGTGTTACTTATCTATGTGAAGAGTTGAAATCTGGTGTCATCTCACACTGACCTCTAAGTACATTGGTTCCTGGATCTCCAAGGAGGTCCAAGTCAACTACTGTCTGAGGCCATCCAGCAGGAGCTACAGGGAGATCTGCAGATTTCTCCTCTTTTCTTGGGGTTTGGAAGTTTTAGAGTTGTCTGGCCCAGCTGCAATTTGTTAAGCTATGAGAGGGGAGGCCATTCAATTGCAAAAGGCACTGCTCATAGCCCGGGGGGAGGGGGGTTGTAAATTGGGTGCAGTGGTATCTCAGGGAATCACTAGGGCATGGCAAACAGTGATGGTTGCCAGTCAGCCATCTCTGCATCTTCGCATCCCATGCCCCACTGAAGTAAACATTATTTCTGCATGCACCTCATGACAAAGCCACCCTCAGTTTCCAACCTCATGGCAGACAGTCCAGTTTCTCCCCATATGAGTCTGGATCACCATAGACTTGCTTGAAACTGGAGTTCAGAGCATTCGGGAGCTTGTAACTACCTCCCAATTGAAAAAAACAGCTCACACAGTCACTAGCCCAATTCGTGTGCGCCTCTGTACCTCTGCTTTTCTGAGACTCTGCACCTCCTACACAGTCTCAATGAGCTTATTTCTTTCCTTCTAGTTGTAGAAATCCTACTCTGCCAGCTTTCCCGTGGTTCTGGGTGATAGTAGTTTTGTCTTTTAGTTGTAGCTTTGGTGTGGTTGTAAGAGGCAGCACGTATAGGTGTATACCTTATGCTGTCATCATGAT
This sequence comes from Antrozous pallidus, assembly GCA_027563665.1. Taxonomy (NCBI): domain Eukaryota; kingdom Metazoa; phylum Chordata; class Mammalia; order Chiroptera; family Vespertilionidae; genus Antrozous; species Antrozous pallidus. Next base: position 2,248,732 of record CM050521.1, read on the forward strand.
TTCTCCCAGACATATTCCACCAGTTCTTACAGATCTCATTACATCACCTGTATTTGAAAATTTCAAAAATCCTTTATTCCAAATTAATAATAATCCTAAATTTGGCAAAATAGTTCACATATGCTTCATTGCATTTATCCCAAACGACACCCAGTCCAACATAGAAAATTTCTTTAAACAGAAAATACATGATGACTTTGATTTAATTCTTAGAACACATGTTGAACTTCTTACCATTCTCAATTGCTTCAATGCCTGGGAGAAAGTCCCTCCTCAAGGCTTCTCCAGGTACACACTGTCAGACAACATGAATCCATTAAATGGAAAATATCCCAACCCGAATTTTTGGGATTTTGGAAAACAAACTTCACAACACCACATTTCCCAGGAGTCATATCCAATATACACGCATCACTTGAAGACAAACCTGTTTACTCCTTTAATGGATCTCACTTCTGTAACACTGCAGCAACCAGACACAGAGCAGGCATTCTTGCAAATATCACTGACATACCCTATCTTCCAACTTTCATGCAACATACACTAAACTCCCCATTGTGAAACTTTCTAATATAACACACAACAATATCTACAATACCCTCAGAAACACTCTCTGCTATACCCTTGATGGAGACCCTTACACATGGGCAAACATTTCATTGTCAAAAGGAAACTACAAATTTCCAGTCTTCTCCCTTAACATGACTACGCCCATGTATAACCTTATAGGTAACTGTGTGTCTAATTTCCAATTCATGGGATTCAAACTACCCTACCTACTCCAGACATATCAAACCTATGCTTCTTCATTTAATTCTCTTCGTACCAATCCATATTCTTATGGCCCATTCCCAATTACCTCCTGGACTAACTTTTCTATTCCTTTCAAATTCACCACTGGCAATATCCTAGACACTGCCAATTCACCCAGTAGCTCCACCACCTACTTTACCAATATCCTAATACAGTAATCAGACCTAATACCAGCTCTAATCCTGACCTAAGATACCATTCATGTTTAAATATTCAGGACCACCTTGTAAACCTTACATATAACATCTCATATTGCATGGTTCTACAATTTTGGAGCAAACATTAATCCAACACACACACGCAGACTTTCAGAAACTCTATCTCAAGGATACCAACAATACATGATCCACTATATGGATGGCACATGGGACAAATTATACCTACATTCTTACCCATTACAAACCACACTGTATTACCCATCATGGATTTTTACTACACACAGCTCTCTTTCGCTGATTGCTTTATAAAAAACCCTCTTCAACCTTGCGTTATTCATAGCGGATGTTATAACGGCACAGTATGCCTTAGAACATACCACTGCTAACCAGTATTCTCTTAAGGCAACACCAATCCTCAACCTTCTATATTGCCACCACCACCAATTATAACCCAAACAAGCAATTCAATCAGAATTATTTACAGATTTATAATCCACTCTACAACTATTATATTTACTTAAACAAGATTTTCTAGTAACTACTATCATTTTCCAATGCGCACCTCTAAGAAATAATCTCTAAGTTAACCTTCCATCACTTCCATCTATTGGACAAACAAACCACAGACACTTGCTTCAACTTGGACCTGCTGTTGCAGCCCTTCCCCTCATGGTCTCTTTAGCTAACACTGTCAACATTGCAGAAATGTCTTTAGACCTACAAAAATACACCACATTTTTAAACTCTAAATAAAATGAACTCTTACATCTTATATCTAGAAATTTCAATTCAGCCTATGAATTAGCAATCCAAACCCAACTACAACTGAAACTACTCTCAGCCGCAGCAAAAACCATGGATGACAACATCCACCAGCTTCATGTAGGCCTTTAGGATCTCAACACCAGGTTCTCAGACTTCCAACTACTTTACTTCCACCAACAAACCCCAAACTTCCTCACTAATTCTCTTAAAGACATTCATATAATTATGCTTTTGGGACATGGCTTCAACTCACCTGGAGTGATTCAACCACTATGGTTGACTTCTCTAAACCTGTTGGCTGTGATTTATTCTCTTGTCAACTCACTATTCTTTCTACAATAGGCGGCAAACACCTGGTTGGACATTCTACCCTAAATCTCCCTACGCTCTTATTTAATGCTACCTGGGCTAAAACCGATTCTGACCTACTTTATGCTGAACCTTACTTCTTCCCCCGAAACTCCCTGTTGAATTCACACATAATATCTACATTGCTGCCAACCCACTTCAACTGTCCCTCTTCTCAGTACCCATGCAACCCTATACTCCAGAACCCCTTTGATATAACGTAGGCCATTTTTATTTCCTTAACTGCTTTGTGAATATTACATATTACGATCATCATCTAATTCTGACCTTCCCCTTGATTCTCCTAATAACTGCACCCTTCTTTCTCACATATTGAATGTTACATATCTTAATGACACTCAATATTCCTCCTTTGTTGAAAGAACTGCCCTATATTTTCATCTCTCTGTACCTATCCAATTTCATCCCTCTGTACCTATCTACCTGAAGCAATACACCACCCCCGTTTCCATTAATAACACCATTTCTAAGTTAAAAGAACTCCGGGAACACTCTGATGACACTATCAAAAAACTTGGAGCAACAACAGCCATTAACCACCTGCTTCTGATATCCAGCAGCATGACCCTCAACACAGCTGTGGACCTGACAAACCTTGGAAAAAAAACCTGTGACTTCGGGACCACAATCATCTTTCTGGAGGACTGTACCTTGTATACCACACTGGAATCTTCTTTGTTTGTTTGAAGTATTACATAAGTAGTACATATAGCTCCTTTTTTCCACCATTGATGTTCCTCCAGCCTCCACTAAACCCTGTCACATGCCCTCATTTCACCTCCCCCCGACCCCTGCCAGTGTTTTGTGTCTATTGGTGTGCTTATATGTATGCATACAAGTCCTTAGGTTGATCTCTCTCCCCCCCCAACACTCCCCAGCCTTCCCACCGTAATTTGACAGTCTGTTGGGTGCTTTACTGCCTCTGTATCTATTTTTTGTTCATTAGGTTATAATGTTCTTTATTTTCCATAAACGAGTGAGATCATGTGGTATTTTTCTTTCATTGCATGGATTATTTTACTTAACATAATGCTCTCCAGGTCCATCCATGCTGCTGCAAATGGTAAGAATCCCTTCTTTTTTATAGCAGCGTAGTATTCCATTGTGTTGATGTACCACAGTTTTCTAATCCATTCATCTGCTGATGGGCATTTAGGCTGTTTCCAAATCTTAGCTATGGTGAATTGTGCTGCTATGAACATAGGGGTGCATATATCCTTTCTGATTGGTGTTTCTAGTTTCTTAGGATATATTCCTAGGGGTGGGATTACAGGATCAAATAGGAGCTCCATTTTTAGTGTTTGTTTTTTTTTTGAGGAAACTCCATTCTGTTCTCCACAGTGGCGGCACTAGTCTACAATCCCACCAGCAGTGCAGGAGAGTTCCTTTTTCTCTGCATCCTCACCAGCACTTGCCGTTTGTTGATTTCTTGATGATGCCATTCTGACAGGTGTGAGATGGTACCACAGTGTCGTTTTGATTTGCATCTCTCAGATAATTAGTGACTTTGAGCAGGTTTTCATGTCTCTTGGCCTTCCTTCTGTCGTTTTTTCAAAAACATTCTATTTAGGTCCGTTGCCCATTTTTTATTGGATCATTTATCTTCCTTTTATCTAGTTGTATGAGTTCCCTATAAATGTTGGAGATTAAACCTTTATCAGTGATAACATTTGCAAATATGTTCTCCCATCTAGTGGGCTTTCTTGTTGTTTTGTTGATGGTTTCTTTTACTGTGAAAAAGCTTTTTATTTTGATGTAGTCCCATTTGTTTATTTTCCCTTTAGTTTCCATTGCCGTAGGAGTGGTATCGGTGAAGAAATTGCATCGGCATATATCTGAGATTTTGCTGCCTGTGGATTCCTCTAGTATTTTTATGTTTTCCCTTCTTATGTTTAAGTCCTTTATCCATTTTGAGTTTATTTTTGTGTATGGTGTAAGTTGATGGTCTAATTTCATTTTTTTGCATATATCTGTCCAATTTTTCCAGCACCATTTACTGAAGAAACTATCTTGACTCCATTGTATGTTCATTCCTCCTTTGTTGAATATTAATTGACCAAATTGGTTTGGGTCGATATCTGGATTCACTATTCTATTCCATTGGTCTATATGTCTGTTCTGGAGCCAGTACCATGCTGTTTTGAGAACAGTGGCTTTGTAATACAGCTTGAAATCTGGTATTGTGATTCCACCTACTTTGTTCTTCTTTCTCAGGATTGATGTGGCTATTCAGGGTCTTTTTTAAAAATTTCAGATGAATTTTTGGAGAGTTCTTTCTAGGTCTGTGAAATATGCCATTGGTATTTTAATGGGGAGTGCATTGAATCTATAGATTGCTTTTGGTAGTATGGACATTTTAATGATGTTGATTCTACCAATCCATGAACACGGTATGTTCTTCCATCTGTTTACATCTTCTTTTATCTCTTTTTTCAGTATCCTGTAGTTTTCCACGTATAGGTTTTTCACATATTTAGTTAAGTTTATTCCTAGGTATTTTAATTTTTTTGGAATGATTTTAAACGAGATTGCTTTTTTAGTCTCTCTTTCTGTAAGTTCACGATTGCTGTATAGAAATGCCACAGATTTCTTGGTGTTAATTTTGTATTCTGCTACATTGTCAAATTCATTTATTAACTCTAATCATTTTTTATGGAGTCTTTTGGGATTTTTATGTACTGTTTCATGTCATCAGCAAACAAGGATGGTTTTACTTCTTCTTTTCCAATTTGAATTCCTTTTATTTCTTCTTCTTGTCTAATCGCCGTAGCGAATACTTCCAGTTCTATGTTGAACAGGAGTGGTGAGAGTGAGCATCCCTGTCTTGTTCCTGTTTTTAGGGGAAATAGTTTTAGTTTTTTCCCATTGAGTATGACGTTGGATGTGGGTTTGTCATATATGGCTTTTATTATGTTGAGGTGTGATCCTTCCATTCCCACCTTGCTGAGAGTTTTTATCAAGAAAGGGTGTTGGATTTAGTCAAATGCTTTTTCTGCATCAATTGATATGACCATGTGATTTTTATCTCTCAATTTGTTTATGTGATATATCATGTTTCCTGATTTGCAGATATAGTACCAGCCTTGCAACCCTGAGATAAATCCTACTTGGTCATGGCGTCTGATCTTTCTGATGTACTGCTGAATCCGATTTACTAGAATTTTGTTGAGGATTTTGGCATCTATGTTCATGAGAGATATTGGCCTGTGATTCTCTTTAATTGTGTTGTCTTATCTGGTTTTGGTATTAGGGTGATGTTGTCTTCACAGAAGGAGCTTAGAAGTGTTCCTTCCTCTTGAATTGTTTGGAATAGTCTGAGGAGGATAGGTTTTATTTCTTCCTTGAATGTTTGGTAAAACTCCCCTGTAAAGCCATCTGGCCCCAGGCTTTTGTTTTCTGGAAGCTTTTTGTTGACTGCTTCAATTTCTTTTACAGTTATTGGTCTATTGAGGTGTTTATATTCTTCCTGATTGAGTTTTGGGACATTGTATTTTTCTAAGAATATGTCCTTTTCCTCCAGATTGCCCAGTTTGTTGGAATAGAGTGGTTCATAGTATTTTATAACAATTCTTTGTATTTCGGTGGGGTTTATTGTTATTTCTCCTCATTCATTTCAGACTTTATTTATTTGGTTTCTCTCTCTTTGCTTCTTGGTGAGCCTGGGTAGAGGTTCATCAATATTGTTTATCCTTTCAAAGAACCAGCTCATAGTTTTGTTGATATTTTGTATTTTTTTGTCTCTATGTCATTTATCTCCGCTCTGATCTTTATTATTTCCTTCCTCCTGCTTATGCTGGGTTTTTCTTGTTGTTCTCTTTCTAACTCTTTGAGTTGAAGGGTTAGGTAATTTATTCCCATTGTTTCTTGTTTTTTTTGCAGTAGGCTTGTAGAGCTATGAACTTCCCTCTCAAGACTGCTTTCTCTGTGTCCCATAGGTTTTGGATTGTTGGGTTTCATTGTCATTTGTTGCCAGGATTTTTTTTCTTCTTTGATCTTTCTGGTAACCCAGTCATTGTTTAATAGCATGCTATTTAGTCTCCATGTGTTTGATTTTTTTGGATTGTTTTTATTGTAGTTGATTTCTAGTTTTATGCCAGTGTGATCTGAGAAGATGTTTGATATTATTTCTATCTTCTTGAATTTGAAGTGACTTTGCCTATGATCCAATAGATGGTCTATCTTTGAAAATGAGCCATGTGCACTTGGGAAGAATGTATATCCCGTGGCTTTGGGGTAAAATGTTCGGAAAATGTCGATTAATTCCATCTGATCTAGTGAGTCATTTAGGATTGATGTTTTTTTGCTGATTTTTTGTTTAGAGGATTTGTCCAATGGTGATAAGTGGGGTATTAAAGTCTCCTACTATGATTGTATTGCTGTCAGTCTCTCCCTTAATATCCTCAAGGAGTTTTTTTTAAATGTATTTGGGTACTCCTGTATTGGGTGTGTATATGTTTACCAGAATTATTTCTTCTTTTTGGATTGCTCCCTTTAGTGTTATGAAGTGGTCTTACTTATCTCTTTTTATGTCCTTCACTTTGAGATCAAATTTGTCAGATATAAGTATTGTTACCCCAGCTTTTTTTTTTCATTTCCATTTGCCTGAAAAACCTTTTTCCATCCCTTCACCCTCAGTCTCTGTGTGTCTTTTTTTCTGAGGTTGATTTCTTGTAGACAGCAGATATATGGATCATATTTTCTTAACCAATTTGTTACCCTGTGTCTTTTGATTGGAACATTTAAACCATTTACATTTAAAGTTATTGATAGGTACTTGTTTATCACCATTTTTATTATTTACCCCTGTGTTCCTTCTTCACTTCCTTTTTTTTTTTTTTACAGGAGACCCTTTAACATTTCTTGCATTGCTAGTTTGGTGGTAATAAACTCTCTTAGTCTTTTTTTTCCTGTAAAGCTCCTGATTTTCCCTTCAGTTTTGATTGATAGTCTTGCTGGGTACAGTATTCTTGGACTCAGCCCCTTCTTTTGTATGACTTTGTATATTTCATTCCATTCCCTTCTGGTCTGATATGTTTCTGTTGAGAAATCAGTTGCTAGTCTGATGGGGGATCCTTTGTAGGTAACTCTCTGTCTCTCTCTGGTTGCTTTTAAGATTCTTACTTTGTTGTTAGTATTTTCCAACTTAATTATAATGTGCCTTGGTGTCAGTCTTTTGGGGTTCATTTGCTTGGGACTCTGTGAGCTTTTGGGATTTGTGTGGATTCCCCCCCCCATATCAGAAAGTTTTCTGTCATTATTTCTTTAAACAGGTTTTCTATTCCGTGCTCAGTTTCCTCTCCTTCTGGCACTCCTGTTATGTGGATGTTGTTTGGTTTTGAGTTGTCCCAAAGTTCCCCAAGGCTCTCTTCCTGCCTTTTATTTTTCTTCTAGAAGCTGCTCTATTTGGGTATTCTTTCCTAGCCTATCTTCTAGAATCTATCCACCTATGAGGTTCTCTGCTTCTTCTAGTCTACTCTTGATGCTTTCTATTCAGTTCTTTTTTTTTTAAAATATATTTTATTGATTTTTTACAGAGCGGAAGGGAGAGAGATAGAAAGTCAGAAACATCGATGAGAGAGAGACATCGATCAGCCGCCTCTTGCACACCCCCTACTGGGGATGTGCCCGCAGCCAAGGTACATGCCCTTGCCGGAATCAAACCCGGGACCCCTCAGTTCGCAGTCCGACGCTCTATCCACTGAGCCAAACCGGTCTCGGCTCTATTCAGTTCTTTAAAGTAGTGATGTCATTTTTCATTTCTTCTTTTTCTCAGCACTTTTAAAAATTATTTTTTATTGTTCAGTTTATTAATTACATTGCTCCCTTTTATCCCCCCTATAGTTCCCCGCCACCTGGTACCCATCCCACCCTCCGCCCTCACCCCCCTTCACTGTCCTCTCCCATAGTTGCATGATTTTTGTCCAGTCTCTTGCTGCACTTCCGCACCCTCTTCCTCCCCAAGAGTTGTCAGTCCATTCCCTCTCTATGTCCGTGATTCTGTTACATTCACCAGTTTATCCTATTCATCAGATTATTAATTCACTTGATTTTTAGATTCATTTGTTGATAGAAGTGTATTTGTTGTTCATAATTTATACTTTTATCTTTTTCTTCTTCCTCTTCTTAAAGAATATCTTTCAGCATTTCATATAATATTGGTTTGGTGGTGATGAACTCCTTTAGCTTTTTCTTATCTGTGAAGCACTTTATCTGACCTTCAATTCTGCATCATAGCTTTGCTGGATAGAGTAATCCTGGTCATAGATTCTTGCTATGCATCACTTTGAATATTTGTTGCCACTCCCGTCTGGCCTGCATCATTTCTGTTGAGAAATCTGCTGACAATCGTATAGGTGCACCCTTGTAGGTAACTAACTGTTTTTCTCTTGCTGCTTTTAATATTCTCTCTTTGTCTTTTGCTCTTGGCATTTTAATTATGATGTGCCTTGGTGTGGTCCTCTTAGGGTTCCTATATATTGGGGTTTGGCGTGCTTCTTGGACTCCTAAGTATATTTCTTTTACCAGGTGTGGGAAGTTTTCAGTCACTATTTCTTCAAATAGGTTTTCATTGTCTTGGTCTCTCTCTTTTTCTGGCACCCCTATAATTCGGATGTTGGTATGCTTGAGGCTGTCCCAGAGGCCCCTTATACTATCTTCAATTTTTTGGATTCTTTTGGTTTCTTGCTTTTTCAGCTGAGTGGATTTTACCTCTTTGTATTTCAAATGTTTAACTTGGTTCTTGGGGTGCTCCAGAGCACTTTTAGGTCTTTGTATAATATTTTTTATTTCAGTCAGTGTATGCTTAATTTCTGGTGGGTCCTTTTTCATATCCTTGAGAGTCTCCTTCATATCCTTGAGGGTCTCGTTCATTTCCTTTTAGGACTCATTCATTTCCACATTGGTCTTGATCATTTCCACATTGGTCTTGATCGTTTCCTTGCAGGTCTCGTTCATATCCTTGAGGGTCTCATTCATTTCCTTTGCGGTCTTGCTTATTTCCTTATAGGTCTCGACCTTTTGTAGGAGCCTCTTGAGAAGCCCTATAACCGCAGTTTTGAATTCCATGTCTAGTCGTTTTTTTCCCCTCCATTTCTTTCACATCTGATTTTTTCCCATGTCTCTGCATGGTGGCTGCTTCCCTGAGTTGGTCAATTAGCTTTGTGTGGTAGACTTCCTACAAGAGACAATGGGTCAGCCTCCCCAGTTACCTGAGGTGGATATGGGTTGCACAGTCTTGCCGAGGTTAAGCTCAGGTTAATTGTTGTTAGCACTTGGAGGGGTTGACCTCTAGGCCAATTGTCTGTGAAGTTCATCTGTGCTCAGGTTGGATGGGCGGAGTCTCTGGGCCAAGCAGACAGCGTCAGCTCCACCCTATGCGGCCCCAGGGACTCTGTGCTGGGAGCAATGGCTGCCAGCACCTCTGAGAGAGAGCCGCTGCTGAGCTCCACCGGCTGCCGGGGGGTTCAGACTCTCCCCAAATGAGTCTGCACACCGAAGGTCTCACCCAGGGTCATAAAACAAAGCAGTCTGATGGTTTTCTGAATGAGAGAGCCAGTTGCGAGCATTCTCTATGCAGTCACGCAGCTGTGCTGTTCCCAAGTTCACGTGCACTCGCACAAGCTCGCCTTCTCCACAAGCTGGCAGACCCCTGCAGCACCCGAGCTTCGGCGTGCCCTCCCACTGTCCAGTTTTTACCCCATATGATAGTGGATTCCCTGGACTTCGCCCAGAGCTGGAGAATCAGTCCCGTGGGACGTCTTTATCTCCCCGTTCGAGAAAACTGTCCGGTTTTCAGCTCCCCGCCCTCTCCGCTGGTGCGGGCGCACTCCAAACCTCTCTCCTCACGAATCTTCAACGCTGTCCTCAGCCGCTCCTCTGCGTCACAGTGTCTTATCTTCACTTTTATTTGTGGAATTTTCACTCAGCCAGCTTTCTGGTGATTCTGGAAGGTGTTTGTTCTTTTGTTAAGTTGTAGTTTTAAAATTGCTGTGTATGATGGCAAGATAGGTGTTTTACCTATGCCGCCATCTTGGTTCTCCCCTTTCATTTCTTCTCAGTTCTTCTTTATTTCTTCTTGGTTCTTATACATATTGTTGAATTTGACTTCCATTCTTTTCATCCAACTTCTGACTATTTCTTTGAATTTTTTGTTGACAGGTTTCTTGCCTCCATTTTGTTTCATCTGGTGATGCCTGCTTTTCTTTCATATGTGGGCTGTTTCTTTGTCTCCCCTTGGTCTCTCTTCTCCGGAGGTCTGGGTCATGTAATTTTCTCTCTCCTGCCTTGATTTAAAAGCACAAAATACAGCACAACAAGGCACAATGCACAAGGCACTGAACACAATGTATTTGTGATATTAATAACCCCAAATAAAGGTGACCACCAGAGAAAGGCAAATTAGAGGATAGGAGAGAAAGAAGAAGGAAAAAAGAAAAGAAAAGAAAAGGAGTGCAAAAACAAAATGGGAAAAGGAAAAAAAGTAAGAGAGAGAATAAGAAAGAAGTGGGGGGGGGGAAACTATATATATTGCAAGAAACTACATATATTCCAATAGAACAGCCACTAATCCAACAAATGCCAGCAACAAGTACCTGGAGGTGAATGCAAACTACAAACAACTAATATCAAGCAAGGCAAGGGAATACAGAAGCAAAAAACAAACACAAAAGAAAATAAAAAGCAAAACAATCTCATAAAGAAGCATAAAAAATCTAATGAATAATCAAGCAAACAACAAAAGGACAGAGAGGAAAAATTATTTTGGATAGTGTAGAAAGAGGAGAGAGAGGTGTGTATGGACTTGGAGCAGGGGATTGGAAATTAGATATATCAGTACGGTGAAATTTTAACAGGTAAAAAGAATGAATAGGGAAAATCTAAAGCAAGACTAGGGCAATGGAAACAGTACAACAAAAGGGAAAAGGGAGGAAGAGAGTGTTGGCATAAAGGTGAAGTTGAGATAGAATAAAATGATGCTAAAGAAATGATGAAAATAGAATGTAGAACACTAATCCAAAAGTAAAAGCAAGAGAAAATAAATGACACTTAAAAAACAACACGTAAAATAGTAATAATACTGATTGAAAATAAAAAAGTAATCATTGAAAAGATAAAATCAAGTGAGGAAAAAAGAAAAAAAGTTTAGTTTATTAAGTAAAAGATGAAAAAAATAAAAAATGTGCAGTAGTGTAAGTCATTTATTTCCTCTACTGTTCTGTTTGGCATGCCTGTTTCCTAGTCAGAACAATTTTGAAGTTCCCTGTGTTCCACTGCTCCTCAGTGTTGTAAGCCATTCCTGATTTTTAAGCAGGCAGTATGTCTCTATTTCATATTTTTCTTTATTTGTTTTTATTTTTATATTTTAATCTTTATTGTTCAGTTTATTAATTACACTCCCCCCATTTTCCCCCTATAGCTTTCCTCCACCCAGTACCCATCCCACCCTCTGCCCTTACCTCCCTCCTCCCCACTGTCCTCTCCCATAGTTGCATGATTTTTGTCCAGTCTCTTGCTGCACTTCCCACACCCCTTTTCTTCCCAAGAATTGTCAGTCCACTCCCTCTCTATGCCCATGATTCTGTTATATTCACCATTTTATCCTGTTCATCAGATTTTTAATTCACTTGATTTTTAGTTTCATTTGCTGGTATATGTGTATTTGTTGTTCATAATTTTTATTTTTACCTTTTTCTTCTTCCTCTTCTTAAAGAATACCTTTCAGCATTCATATAATATTGGTTTGGTGGTGATGAACTCCTTTAGTTTTTTCTTATCTGCGAAGCACTTTATCTGACCTTCAGTTCTGAATGATAGCTTTGCTGGGTAGAGTAATCTTGGTTGCTCCCAGGCAAGCTGCCTGCCCTCTCTGAGCCTTGATTTCTTCATCTGTGAAATGGGGTTAATGACAGCACCTTCTGTCCAGGTTGTGGGGTGATTGGAGGAGGGCGGCATTAGTGTGTTTCCTGTATGTGGCCATCTCAACGAGTGTGACCCACTGCCCTGATGCTTGTTCCTGTGGGACGCTGGGTTTCGGCTCCCATTGGTACCAGCCTGTGGCCCCTCGGGCATCTCTGTGTAGGGCCGGCTGCATCTGTTCCATCAGCTGCTACCATCCAGATGGGGGACTGCGGTTTTCCAGGCTTCCAAGAGGGAGGGCCAAGCTGGACTTGCAGGACCTGCTGCTCGGGCAGCTGCTTTGTCTACAAATTCAGTGAGCCCCCATGGGCTCTGGAATTCAGAGAAAACAAATGCATTCAGAGCCATGCCGTTTCTCTGCGCAGCTCACGGTTTTCCCTGAAAGATTCTGCATTTCTTTATTTTTCTATTTTTTTAAATGTTATGTTTTATTGTTGCTAGTATTACAGACACTCCTGCTTCTCCTTACCCCTCCTCCTCCCAGCCCCTACCCACTTCCAGCTCTTCACCCAGCCTATGTCCATAGACTATGCTTATAAGTATACTAGAGGCCTGAGGCACAGATTTGTGCACCGGAGGGGTTCCTCGGCATGGCCTGAGCCCAGGCCTGGTGCTGCACAGCTCCTGCTCATCCTGGCCCCCCTGGGCCTGCCACAAGCTTGTACCCAATCAGTCCTAATCAGGAGAGGCTCGAGCCACCCCAGGGTTGCTCGCCAGCAGTGAGCCTTGTGTCTGGCACCTGTCCTTCAGATGAGCAGCGCTTCTGCTGTGGGAGTGCACTGACCACCAGAGGGCAGCTCCTGTGTTAAGCATCTTCCCCCTGGTGGTCAGTGCACATCGTAGTGACAGGTCATTTGGTCAATTAGGCTTTTATATATGTAGACTAGAGGCCTGGTGCACAGATTCATGCAAGGGGGGGTGGCCGGCATCCTTCAACCTGGCCTGTAGCCTCTTGCAATCCAAGACCCCTCAGGGGATATCTGACTGCAGGTTTAAGCCCAATACTCAGAGGCCTGGCCAGGCAGCTCCTGTGTTGAGTGTCTGCCCCCTGGTGATCAGTGTTTGTCATAGCGGCCAGTCATTTGGTTAGCTGGTTGTTGGGTGGTTGGGTCTCTTAGGCTTTTATACGTATAGATCTTTCATTTATCTGTTCTCACCCCACCCCCACATCGAGGTATATGAGGCTGAGGCTGTCCCATGCCTCTCTGCTTCGGGTTCGGGCACAAGACGCATCCTCTGTGTGATTGAGCAGTCGGGCCCCACAGTACACAGGCCCCACTTCAGGAGCCAGCTGGGCTCTGCTCTATTGTAAACCAGCCCAGCCGTGGTCCCTGACCACACACCCACCTGGCCTCTCTCTGACCATGGGATATGCAGAGACCACTGTGGACAGTGAGTTGCAGCCACAGAAGCAAGGGGGTGAGAGCAGGAAGACAGACCAGGAAGGGAGCCTGGGTAGTAGTGCAGCCCAGCCACGGTGGTCCTGAGGGCTGCTCGCCTGCTGGTGGACCAGGTGCCACCTGGGCCCGCACCCGACAGGCCTGGGTGGGGGTCTGTTCAGCTCATGGCAGCGACCTAAGACACGGAGGATGTTTCCTTGGGCCCCTCCTCCACGTGCTTTCTGCTGTGCTTCTTGTGCCAGGTCACTGGGGCTGCGCTTATGGCGAACAAGGTCAGAGACCAGTTTCAGGCCCATGTGAGACAGAACCCGGGGTAGAGCGGCCGCAGCGGGACTCCACTTTCCCAAGGAACACTCCCCTAGGAAGAAGAAATTGCAAGCAACTGCAGTTTGCTTCAAACACCCGAAAATCCATTTATCTGAACAATCGTTTGCTCAGCTAACCACTAAAGTAAACACCTCTCAGATAAGAGTGGGCTCAGGAGACCAGCGCCTCGGGAGGCCTGCCAGCTGTGGTCACCCACACCCACCAAGTACCTGCTGAAACCAGACCCTTCACAGCAGCTAAGGTCGCCCTCCTTCCTAAGACACCCCTTCCTGGTGTTCCTCCAAGGTGGCCCTGCTCAGAAGCCAGCAGCCCTGCTCCCAGGCCAGTATGCTCAGGGAGTAGGTCCAGCCAGTGGCTTGTCCTCTGTCCTCTGGCCCCATCCTCAGTGGTGGGAGGCACGTGGAGACCTGTGATCCGCTGAGCAGAGCAGTGGCCACTCTGAGTGCTAGTCGCAACAGGGTCTCGGACCTGCCTGCCACCAGGTACTGAGGGGCTGCAGGGGCTGCAGGAGGTCAGCAGGTGAAACTGTGGGGCCAGCAGCTCCACCTGGGTCCTCTCAGAAATACACGGTGGGTGTGTGGGGGTGCTAGTACATTGTCGTAAGAGTGAAAACCCCTCCCCACCCTGCTCTGTGTCCACCCTCCTCATTCCTGAGTCCACCCTTGAAGTACCTCTTGTTGCATGTGCCTGCTATTTATTTTATTTTATTTTATTTTATTTTATTTTATTTTATTTATTTTAGATGTGACTTAAAAAAATCGGACATAGTTGGATTTTGTTTTTAGATGCAATCTGAAATTTATTCCTCAACAGGGAAGTTGACCTGTTAGTGATTTAAAATTGCTGCTCTAAGTGTTCCTTCATCCTTTAACCCAGGCCGCAGGCAGCTCTTGCTGGTGTGACTGTCTTTTCCTGCTGTGGTTTTCCTGTGTTTACATGCGACATTTACTGCGATCAACACTGGCAGGGGTGACTTTTTAGCGTTTAAGGTGTCCTTACATCTGTGCTTCCCCCGTGACAGGGTCCACAGTGATGTGCTCCGAGCCGCTGCCTCGCGCATTTCTCACGGCTCCTGTCCCTGCCCCTGCCCAGCATTTGTTTAACAGCTGCTGTTTAAATGTTACAGTTGTTATTTTGTAGAATCGAATGTAATTCAACATTGAGACCTTTTTCACATTTACATTTAATGTAACAGCACAATTGAATTATTCAGGTTTTTTCTATTTCAGCTGAGCTGAGCTGGTGCTGGCAGGGTTTTCCAATGCCATTACTTTCTTGAAATATCCATTTCCTGCATTTGTCAAGCTGTTGGCATGATCTTCATTTAAAAAATAAACTGGAGTCTCGGGGGCAACTGAGTTTATGTTTTCTGAATATGTATATTGTCTCTGCCTTTACACAGGAAAAAGAATTTGGCTGAATATAAATCTGGATATAGTTTAGCAGAGATTTGAGGATAACTTGATTCTTGGCCTTTAAATGTGATTTAATTCTTTTAGAAGTATTTTAATTTTTAAAAAGTCAAGATATAATTTAGAGGAATGACTTAAAGTTTAATGACTATGGCCAGGTATACTTTCCCATAAAATTTTTATCTGAATTGTCACAAAATCCAGTGGCTGGTAACCTGAATGATATGAAGGAGATTCAACTGTGAGAAAATACATAGGTCCCTATTGCCAAAATCACTGCTCACCTGTGCTCCTTTGGAACAGAAGTTCTCCTCTACCTAAAGCTATGGCATGAAGTATCACATGCATGGAATGTGAGGAAAGAACTAAAAGGCAGCCACATACTTTAGTTATTACTGAAGTTACCAAAGCTTGCCTTTTCTTCCCCTCCCTCGACCCTCACTGCTCCCTTAAGGCTGAGCGCAGCCTCCATTCCATGCGAGTGTGTGTGGAGGGACAGATGTGAATGAAGCCAGTGCCTGGGATTAGCTCCGGTGGGATCACTTCATGAGAGGCGAATACTGTTGATCAAAATGATACTCGATCCTTTCCACTTAAATTACAAGGAGGGCCACGGCCTCTATTCATGTCTCAGTGAATATGCCCTTGAGTGCTCGCTGTTCCTTTCACTGTCACAGCCCTCTAGGGAACAGCCTTCTAGGGAACAGCCTCTCCTGGGCACACTCCCCTCCCCCCCAGGCACAGCATCCCGGGCACAGCCACCCCAGGCACAGCCACCCCTGAGAACAGCCACACCTGGGCACATCTTCTCAGGACACAACGCTCCTCCCTCGGGCACAGCCTTCCCCGGGCACAGCCACCCCTGGGCACAGTCACCACAGGGCACAGCCACACCCGAGCACAGCCACTCCTGGCACAGCCAAAACCAGGCAGGGAGCTGTGGTTTTGAGGAGCTCAGATTTGCAGCAACACCCTGCAGCTCACATGAATTTTCATTTCCAGAATGTTCACTGTGTTCTCTCTGGTTATAAGCTCGGGCTGGGGCCTCGGTCCTCCTTGCCTCTGACAGCAGCGGGAGCGGGAGCAGCCGGGCCCTGCATTTCCGTCACCATGCTCTCCCAGAGGCAGGCTCTTGGTTTTGTCCTCTTTTCTGCTCCCAGAGCCCAAAGACCTTGCCTTTTCCATGGAAGGCACTTACATTTTAATTTTTATTCTTTAAAATATATTTTTATTGATTTCAGAGAGGAAGGTAAAGGGAGAGAGATAGGAACATCAACATCAATGATGAGAGAATCGCTGATCAGCTGCCTCCTCCACACCCTCCACTGGGGACCTGGGCATGTGCCCTGACTGTAATTAAACTGTGACCTCCTGGTTCAACTGCTGAGCATATGGGTCGGGGCACTGACATCTTAGTTGAAAGAGAGCGAGCATCATAGGAAGGAATATCCTCTCCCCAGGGAGAACCCCTTTAACTTTTTGTGTATTTGTTTTTGGTATTTGTAATGCATTTTGTATGAACAAAGGATTCCAGATACAATGTGAGTGCTTTTAAAAACGTAATCTCCTAAATATTATCTTTTATAATAAAAATTCATAAATGTCCTTGGTCAAGCTGCACGCCGGGAAGTGGGCATGCTGGGTTGAGTTGAGAGTCAGGGCTAAGGCCGAGCTGCCTCCTGGGACAGAGCAGCTGCTCCCCGTGGGCCGCACAGGACTGTCCCGAGTGCATCTCCCTGAAGCCCAGCACTTCCTGTCGTGGCTGTGCTCGCTGAGCTGCTCTCTTGAAATTCTGGGCCAGCTTCCTCCTGTCATGCCACTCCCTGCCTGGGACACGAACCCTGCCGGGTCCCTTACTGGGTTCACAAAGTGCTGTGGGCAGCGGAGCAGAAGCCACCGCGCCCGCACTGCCCCTGCACTGCACCGCGCAGGCCTTCTGTTTGCACGTTGGCAGCGTGGCTTTGCGTTAAGTTGCTCCTTCCCGAGAAGACGGTGTTTCCTCATTGGCAGAACCTCAGGAACACAAACTCTTCTTAGTTCCCGCAAATATTTTCCCACCACGTGGTTCAGTCTGTGGCTTTTGCTGCGATGCGGGGCGCTGGGCATTTGTGTGGCGCAGTGGAGTGTTTTCTCTGAGTTGGGAAGACCTTTCTCAATTCAGGATAGAAAGATTCACCTTCTGTTCTCAGCCCAACCTTCCTAATACCTTTGGTTTTGATTTTTAGTATATGTTAAGTCTTTAATCCCTCTTAGATTTATATTTATCTACAATGTGAAGTGCTAGCAGATGCTTATTCTTTTTTCTTTTTTGGTTTTAAGGATGGATTTTTATCATTTTCCCTCCCCACTCCAAGGAGCTTCAAGACCCTGCTGGCGATGCCAAGGACCATTAGCACCTGGAAGGGGTGGGGCTTTGTGTGGGCCAGCGGGGAGGTGCCTGGCTTCAGGGAGCACTCAGTCCCTCTTCACATGCAGTCCAGTGCCCAGATGGCTGGCAGGGTCTGTGGCCATGAGCCTGAGTGAAGAGAGGTCTGGCCTGGGCCGCTGACCCCAGCCAGGTCCGCCCAGGGTCTCCAGTCCAGCAGCTCCGACCCTGCGCAGCAGCCCACCTCACCCTCCGATGGCTGGTCGTGGGGAACCGCTGGGGTGGCGTTGAGGCTGGGAAGGTGCTTCCTTTGACGCCAGCGGTGCAGAGAACAGAATTAGCCATGAACAGACCTAGGCAGAACAAGAGCAGAGATTCCCTGAGGGAGAACAGGGGCGCCAGGCTGGTTGCTATGGCAACCACACCTCTGTGAGGAGTCCAGGCCACCTGCTGGACAAATAGGAGCCTCTTCATTTTAAATTAGATTTTTTCTTTCATGAAATTAAATGCTTTCAAATGTATTTTCAAGAAAAGCCCAAAGCCTGGGGCCAGTGGGTGTGGCCCTCCTCGCTTGAGCGTGCAGCCTCTCAGGCCTGGCTGTGGCCTGGCCTGTGGTCAGCGAGCCTGCGGCTGCCACACCTATCCTGCAGCTGCAGGCTGCTCCCCAGGAGGGATGGCTCTGTGCCAATGCCCTGCTGGCTCCAGGCTCTGGGCGCGTAGCAGGCCCGCCGGCTCCCGGCTCCCAATGCTGGGGCTGCCCCCAGCACCCCAGCCTCCAGGACCTGTGGCTCTCAACCCTGACCTCCTCCTTGAAGCCCTTCTTTCCTGGCCTGTCTCCTGCAAGGCCATGTGCAGGCGAGGAGGCACACAGCAAGCCCTATCTGCCAGTCGGCTCGGGACCCACCGCTTGGGAGTCAGGCAGTGTCCTCTGTGACCCGCAGAGCAAGTCCCGCATCTTAGGAACTACGTCACTCAAGTCCTTCCCTGGTGTTTTCTACTCGCAAGAGGCCACCATTTGTGGGAGACTTGCTGTCTCCTGTGCCATCGGCTAACTGTCCATCTCCCCCCCACCCCCCAGGAGGCCCCCGACCCTCTCCTCTTGCCCGGCCTCCCTACAAGCCTGGAGTGACGGGCTGTGGTGAAGTGAGGACAGCGGGACAGCGCCTCCCTGGGGAGGTGGGCAGCCTGAGCGCCCGGGAGCACCAGCCATGCCTCCTGTGTGCATCGGACACACGTGCGGAGACGGCACCAGACATGTCTCAGCCTCTGCAGAGCTGAGAACAGGTGGACCCAGGGTTTCTGCTGCAGGCTGGCTCCCGGGGAATGTGCTCTGTAAGGCCCGTAGCTGTCCTGGCCGGGCCCAGTAATTAGCGTGTCGGCCACACACTCAAGGCTCACAGGTTTCATTTCTGGTCAAGGGCACGCACCTGGGCTGCAGACTGATCTGGTCTGGGTTGTGGTGTGTGGCAATATGTTTCTCACATCGCTGTTTCACTTTCTCTCTCCCTCCACACTTTCTAAAAATCAAAGGAAACCCAGCCAGTGTGGCTCAGTGGTTGAGCATTGACCTATGAACCAGGAAGTCACGGTTTGATTCCTGCTCAGGGCACATGTAGAGGTTTCAGGCTCTATTTCCAGTGGGGGTGGGGTGGGGGCGCATGCAGGAGGCAGCTGATCAGTGATTCTCTCTCATCATTGATGTTTCTCTCTCCCTTTCCCTTCCTCTCCGAAATTAATAAAAATATGCTTAAAAAAAAGTCAATAGAAAAAAATATCCTTGGGGAGGATTAACCACCACAACAAAACCCCTGCAGAACTGTGAGCCACTTAAGAGGACTCCTGTGTGTTGTGTGTTTTACCAGTATATCTGAGAGGATTGTAATTATGTTATTTGAAAATCACCAACCTTGCATATTTTAGATACATAATTGTAATGATTTAAACCACGAAAGCCTGAGTTTTTGTGCCATTTCTTAGATCCAATCAGCACAAGATGTGAGAAACCCTGGTCATTCTCCACGATTCTGACCTCATCGCCATTGTTTATTTCCTTGTTGTTTATTTGGTTCAGGTGTTGGACTTCAGCTCGGAAAAGATCCCAACAATGGCTCGGGGTCCCTGCTGGGCCTGCTGTGTGAGTGGCAGCTGTTTCCATGCGCAAGGCGCCCTTCCCCTTCCCTGTCCTTGCTGAACCTTTCGAGAAGATAAAGGAAGCGAGAGTCGTTTTCTTTCCATCTTTCAAAGGACACTTCCTATAAAAGGCACCCTCAATTCTTTGTACTGTCCACAGCAAACGTGTCTCCCGGGCCAGCGAGGACGCATGTTGCAGCCTCTCTGAGCCATGTCCCCGTTTCCCAGGAAGAGAAGTCATTTTGTGAAATCACACCCAGGTAGGGCTCAGCTTCGACCAGAACTGGAGAGAAGGCCTTGTGGGGAAGCTGTCCCTCAGGGTTGCAGGTGGCAGCTGTGTGGGGACAGGGCGGGAGCCACCCTGCCTCGGGCGGTGCACCCACCCAGAGTTCAACTTCATGCCCAATTCTGGGTCCACTTCCGGGGTTTGCTCTGTGGCCAATGCAAACAGCTCAGAT